>OW386287.2:120888230-121593230 GCA_936432065.2 Rutpela maculata | reverse complement strand
AGAAATGGCTAGAGAGCTCAAATCTTGTCGAAAATGAACAATTTTTTTTTAAATTAAAGCTTACTGAAACTCCAACAAATCCTTGGAGCCGAATTTTGAACATCTTTTTTGCAACTCGGAAACGGCGGTTTTTCAGACCCAGGTTACATTTGAAACTTTGACCGGGACAACGAGAACTCCCTTTTTTCAAAGTTACAAAACTTTTCACCGAGACCAATTTTCCCATGTATTTAGTGCGGGGTTCTTTCAATATCTAAAAAGTAATCCAGAGTAATCCTGCGTACGAAAAAAATTACAGACAGACCAGACCGTCAGGCCGATAGTATAACGACACTTTGTTGGTTATAGCACTTCCCCAAACAAGAGGTGCGTTAACTTAGCTCCTGCGAGCTCAGTGCAGGTCGGTGGGTTTTTTTTTTGTGAAGTTAAATTTTTTAAGTTGTATTAGACCTTTAGGCGCCAGCGTATTTTTAAAGGAATACTTGTTACACAAAACCAAAAAAAAATTAGAGATAATTTTGAATATAGTGGTGAGTAAGAATAATAACACACAGTAGATAACATTAGAACAATATATTACAAAAAATATTTGAGAAAGAGTTTACAATTTCTGTACAAAGATTGATATATCTTTGTACAGAAATTGTAAACTCTTTCTCAAATATTTTTTGTAATATATTGTTCTAATGTTATCTACTGACTTAATGACTAGAAAATTTATAAAAAAAAATTGACAATTTAAATTAAGAGTGAAATGACAAAAATTTACAAGTTAAAGAGAAAGGTTTGACTGGTTTTTTACAGAAGTTTTCTGACCAAAACGTATGCGATGACAGTACAAATTCTTACATATTTGCGTAGCTACAGTAGGTCGATGGGGTTGGAAGCTGCCGAAAGTTCGGTAAGTGAGGGACGTATAGTTGAGCTGGGATCCCCAAAATAAACATCCTTCTAGCTTGGAGTTTAAGCTCTGTCGGCTCTCAACGGTGATGCTGTCCAAACCACCAAATTCCTTACATTGGACTGATGGATGTTGATTTGTACTGGGTACTCCTCTTCACTTGGTCCAGGGATTTTTACATAAAGACGGAAAAAATAAGTAGTTAAAACCAGTCAGGCAAGATAGAAAAATGAAATTACGATAAAAAATTCGATAGTAAGTACTATGTACTACAAAATTTCGATAAAACTAATTAATAAACTACAAAATTCTTACCACGCTAAACTAAGTAGAAATTGTAAGTTATGAAAAGAAAATTAAGATAGCAAGATTAAGTTAAAAAAAAAATTATGACCAAAATTACGATCAAAAATACTCTGCAAAATTACTAGATAATATTAAATTAAATTAAATAAACCATATTGTGGTATGATAAATTTTACTATAAAAAATTAATATTTCCGTGTTAAAAAAAAAATTAACATGAAATTTGCACGAAAATCGATAAAGAAAATATTAATCAAAAAATTAGACAAAGTGAATCTATACCAAATATCATTTATTATGTAATTAGCATAATTTAATAAGAAAAAACCGGAAAAAAACATTTTAAGTTAAAGGCCAAAAAAAATGTACTCAAGATAAAATAAGATATATAAAAGGTAATCTACTTTAAAAATACCGCCAAAAAGATAAGATATTTTTTTTACGTTACTTTAAGATAAAAAATATAGCCAAAAAAGATAAACAATTTTCTCGTTATTTGAAGATATAAAAAAATTAACCAAAAGATAAAAAAATTTTACGTCACTTAAAGATATGACAAAATGCCAGAAAGATAAAAGATAATCATTTGACTGGTGGCTTCTCTAAAAAATGAATATTTCTCAAATTGACTCTAAGCAGTTAGACAAAATTATAGCAATGGGGGGTGACGACAACTTGTGCAAATTCTGTGACATTTAAATCACTCGATAATCATATTTTAAACTTGTACGGGCAGATAGACATGCGTAACAACAATTTACTAGGTATAGATATTCAGATATACTTTTATTTATCAGCATTTAACCGGAATAAGATAATAAACCGACACTTCATTAATGATTAATTTAGGTAAGACAAAGATAGCGATATAATTAATCCATTAATGAAGCTACACAATAGACAAGAATAAATAAAATAGTTCGTTAGTTCAGAAACCCCAAATTCTAGGACTCTCTGGACGTACGTTCGGTGAGTGCTTTAAATCTCTACAGATTTAGTCAAAAGATAATAAAATCAAAGATAGGAAAAACACTCACCTTACGTTTTCCAGAGGTGTCCCAGCAGCAGACAATCTGGACAGATTCGGCTTTGAGCCTGGTTCCAGCCTAGGTACCATAAAACCAGAAAGATCCACCCCAGATAGCATTTATTATTCCACGAATGTACATTTTGCATTCCCAATGTTCTAATTGCATTCTGTACTTGCCATGTATGTTCCCTCAACATTCCCATATAAATAATATTTTCACATATACAATATGATTATACATACGATATAAATGGAATATACAGAAAAGTTTATGTTCACAGTCGCATATACTGTGTACACGTATCAGGGAACGTTCTTCGTATATGTGTTCATGTACATCGTATGGACATTCGTCAATGATTTTATCTGTATAATACAGGTATATTTTTTGTAGAAATATTTGCATCGCCCGAGCGCCGCGCCGATAGTAATATCATCAAAAGTTCAGCACTTTTAACTTGAACGCTGATTGGTTCGATTTTTGAACTAATAAAAATAAACCTGCATCACAACTGATGAGACAGCAATGCTAGTTTTATAGTACCTATCTACCTACCTACAAAAATAATTATGATGTTTCTCTATCTATATAGATCTGGTTTAAGTACATTTATAATCATCCCCTGTGTGGTGTATGACGTTTTATAAATTTTAAATCGTTCGTCAATATTGTATATATGAAATATGTTTTAAATTTTGAATCCAGACTTTAGATTTATGATCGAATATTAAATAATAATGAATATGAAGTATTAAATAATAGTGAATGAAATATTAAATAATAATGAATAATAATCCTTTTTTAATTTATGTACTGTGTTCAATTAATTAGTAACTATCTCGGTAACTATCGGCATTTCTTAAGCAGGTAGTTCAGACTTAGAATGGTTATTTAATTACATTTTATCTTTCATATTTAGATTTCCGTTTTCCATGTCATTACAATCCCCTTGTAGAATTTTTTAAATGCGCGCCACGGTCCTTAGATTAGTGCGCATGCTCATCGTGCTCTAGCAGACTACGTCACGCTTCTGCTGTCAAATATCAGTCAAATGTCGATTTCAATTTGTATTTTGTTTTTTGTTTTCCCGTGATTTATTAAATAGTTCAAGTATACATTAATTGCATTGCAGTAAGTATTTTACAATTATTGTATACAATATAACTACCACATAGTTTTGTTGTCATTTGCAGATATTTTATATTTAGACACTAAAGTTTAATGTGTACATATACTAAGCATACCACCTATATTAGTTATAATAATTACGGCGTTTGTAGGTATCGATTTCTTGGAAAAAAAACTGAGGTGGTCTTTGTAATGGTCTCGGTCCACGAAAAGGAAGCTTGGTGGTCACCATTCAAACGGAAACAATTTGACTGATCGTTGAAAAACAGGAGAAAACCCCCCAGAAACGTGGACACTTTATGGGGTGTTTAAATCTTATTTTCAAGAAGGTAGGCTCGATCTATTTCAATATTAAGGAGCTTTTGTTTATTTAAATCACAATCATTGAATTTGATTACAACGTACGAGTTGTAATTTGCTTTATACCTATTTTAGAGGATTATAGAAGAGCTGCAATTAATTGAAAAGGGCAGAGATCACATCTGATGTAAGAGTGAACAAAAACAAATCAAAGGACTATGTACAAAAAACACGTTATTCCTCCCGTCAGATGAACATAATGATATCGAAGAACATATTGAAAGCCGTCGACTTCCCAAGAAATTTTGTCCATACTAGAAGTTGAAAGAAGATATGTTCTTTTAATAACTCTGGTAGGCATTTAAAATCAAGTACTTAACCTAAAATTTCGAATGTTCACTTGAACGAATTTCATAGGTATGAAAAAGAAAAATTAATAAAAGCCACACTTCGATTTAGGTGTAAAAACTTAAGTATTGTGGATATTTATTGTCAGCAAATGTGGCAATGAAGTGTTTATGCCTAAATCGATGTGTGGTTTTTATTAACTTTTCTTTTTCATCTAAAATTCATTCAAGTGAACGTTCGAAACTTCAGGTACATTTAAAATCACAAGCATAAATATTTCCGAATTCCAAAAAAATATCTATGTTTTGTAGGTAAAGGACACCGCATAAAACAAATGAAAAAGAGGGCACAGTCAAATGGGCTGAAAATGCAGAATGTCTGAAAATGGCCAGTTTGAAAGGTCAAAGATCAGGAAGATCGGTACCCACTAATGTCATAGTTGAGAGTATTATGTGACGAGTTGTTTAATGTTGTTATTCATATTCATAAGACCGGAAATGCCGCAGGTTTCATGAATGAGGTGGTGATTTTTTTTAAGTTCCTATGCTTACTTTAAAGTGAGGGTGTGCATGTGTGTGTATGTGTGTAGTGGCGGGGGGAGGTTGGTTAGCGTGCGTGAGAGAGTGAAAGTGTGTTCCTATCAAAGAGTTGTAATGTATGAGCAGTGGACAGCGCGCAAACGGTGTGAGCATTCTCATCCTTCTCACACAATTCGTTCTCTCTTTGTCGCACAGTACATGAGGGGCTGTGTTGCTTTGTAAAACAGAGTGGAGAGCAAAGAAGAGGGTACGAGGTGTGCGACAAGGACAATGATGCTCGCGCCGTCCAGCAAATCAATGGCTTATTTCCTCTAGTCAGAACTCTTTGATTCATATGTGCAAATACATTAGAATAACAATATTAAACAAATCCTCATCATAATGTGATACTCTCAACTATGACAGCGGGTACCGATATTCCTGATTTTTGACCTTTCATATCTCAAAAACTGGCGATTTTCAGATATTGTGCCCATGAAAACTTTTGATCAGGATATTATGAAGTACAACATACTACATTTTCAGCCCATTTGACTTTACCTTCTTTTCCATTTATTTTGTGCCTGCCGTGTCCTTTATGATAATATCAATTTGTTTAATTTATGTTTGATCAGTTTTATTTTTTCTGTAAGATCTTTGTAAGATGTTTTTATATTTTTCAACTTTATCATGGCCAGTTTTTAAAGAGAAATAAGTACCTATTCAAATATAATACAATGTATTTTCTTTTGTAGTTGGACTAGCACGTGTATCTCCTCCGCTGGACAGGAAGGAAATACCTTCTAAAAATTGGAAAAGCCAAAAGAAAGTATTCAGCCAGTAGGATCAGTCATAGATGATGTGTTGAGAATGAAAAATGGACTTTCGCAATTACAATTATCACCATCGGCAACACCTGGACACTGGTTTTGAAAATGTAAGCCCACCAATTTTTACTATTTTTTATTTATTGACAAAAAATTCGTTATAGTAAAATATGACAGTTCATAAGTTGCAAAGAAAATTTTTTTGTTAAAAAAAATCTCAATTGAAATTTTTGTCACAATTGTTTTTTATTATTGCAATTCATTTTTGTAACAAAAAATAAAAATATATTTAAAGTAACAACTGTTTTATTTATACCTCTTCCTAAATAAAATCATGTTTTGTTCTTGGCAATTTAAAACACGATTTGAAATAGATAAAACTTTAAGGTAATGTAATATGATCATTAGATTTTTTCATAAATAACACGTTAAATATGATTTTTAAGCTGAAGTTTTAGAGTGATAAATGTTTGATCCATTTTAAAATGGTTTTTAACAGATCTTATTAACGTAAAACTATTTTTTTTTACATATATTCTTGGACCTTTGTAAAGTATTGTTATAGCAAATACAGTTTTATTTAAGTTTATTTAGCATTTGTATGCTCCATTCAATAAAATTTGATGAATAAAACATTTGACTTTAGTTGAAAACTAATGGTAAAAACAAATTTTCTGTGCATATATTCCACATTTACTTACATAATATTCTTCACATGGAATGTGAAATGTGGAAAATTAGAATAAGTACCTAATAATTGACTGTAACAATTAAACTTTAAAATTAGATATTGGATTTATTATATGCAAGTACTTCACTCATGTCGTGTATTCTCTTGAGTTTAATTATTATAATAATTCATTATTTGCTGTAATCATAGATGAGTCGCTGCGTCATACTGAACATATTCAGAATAAAGCAGCGACTCATCAATGATTACACTAAGTAATAAATTATTATAATAATTAAACTCTGAAGAAAATACTTGGCATGAGTGAAGTACTTATAGCTGCCACTGATACATAATGTTCATTCCTACAATATACATGCATCATAGATTTATGATCCATGTGTAACATACCAGGCACCTACGGTTTAATTCCTACGAAGGTAGTACTCATATACCGTGAACATGCAGTGTACATTGTGAATGTAGGATGGACCTTCCTCCTTTATACCTCATGTATCTATCAATATATCAATGTATGTTTCTGGTTCATATTAAGTTCCGTTTTGGACTATGGGTACGTTGTAGGAATCTTACTCGTATATCGAGAGGCGGTCATCTGTACGTCTCTCTGACATTCAGATTTTCTACATGGAATACAAAATGAATATTCATTCTTAGTTTCATGGGTACATAAAGTACGTTCCGAGCACATGCTCTGAATGTAAAAATGCTATCTGGGACCATGAATTCCTGAACCAACTATATTCTCTAGTGCATCCACACCAGTATGTAGTTGGCCGAGGCGTTAGCCGAGGCCAACAAGCATCGAAGTCCGGGAATGTGCTTTCACACCGAAATACACATACTATTTTTTCTGAAATCACAAACAATAGTATTATAAATTAAGGAATTTGTATTAATACATAACATTTCTTCATTACAATCTAACTGCTTACTAATAAATGCAATTTTAATGTGAGTTGGTTTATCTGCGTGTATCTATTTACTGTCTAAAATATACATAAAAAACCGTACGGGAATGTTACTTTCCCGGCCTAGGCCGGGAAAGTAACATTCCCGTACGGTTTTGTTGATCGTTGCTTGGCAACGGATCTTTTCCGGTCTGTTTTCTGATAGTTTCTTAGCAATGGACTAAAACACTGGAATTGTGCATTTTTCGATTTGAAATCGCGCCGAAAATGTAGACATTGCCGATCGATTTCAGAAAAAGAACTACATCATTAAAAAACTATTACAATATATTTACTATTTAGCGTCTGAACGAAGGACACAAAGTACTCATTAGGGATTGCAATTTACCGGAAGTTTTAATAATCGGTAAGTCGGTAAATAAAAATGTAAATAACCGGTTAACCGGTATTTACCGGTAATTTTTAGAATTAATGGTGGCAAAAATGGCAATTGTCTTTTTCCATGTACAAAATTATTTAAATTTAACAAAAAAACATTTTTGTCCACGACTATTAAATAATGTACTCATTATGTATGTGTTTCCTCGAGGATAATGCTATCCATTATTCCCTAATAATGATTTCATTATTCACTAGTGAATAATGAAGACAGTAAGTTGTTTATAAGAAGTCACGGGCAGGTACTTTTTCAATTCAAGTGCAATCTCGCAACTTTTTAGTAGAATTTATGGCTAGTTTCTGAAACCTTAAATAGAATTATTCGTTAACTGTCATAGCTACAATTGTGTGTGAACAATTTTACTGTTATAAAATTTATGAATAGATAACTTTATTTAGCGTTTCAGGAGCAGACCCTTACAATTTCGTTTTTAAATTTGATTAAGTAGGCCGTTATGTGTCAAAGAACGGCTTGTCAAATTAAATTTAAACGTCAACGTTATTTACAATAATTTTACATATTACTCAAAAAGAATAATATATTTAATTCATTCATTAATTTCTTCAGTAAACAATTTAACCAAAAATATTTAATAGTCGTGGACAAAGTATAGTATTCTACTCGCTACTATTCACTCTGGTGATTAACTTCACCATCGTGAATAATAGCCATCATTATAAGCTCGTTGAAAAATATACTATTAAAAATAGCCTGTTAAAAGGGTTAGTTTTTCAAAGCTATGTCTGTTAGTCGTCTGATATTTGTGCAGAGAATACCACCAGCTGAAGATGCCCTTCCTCAATCGATATTGGTGGGTTGATAAGTTACTAAGAATTGGTAATAACATACTTGTATTCCACAGATATTTGCGGCAGTGAAATTTTCAATTTCCTGTCGCAAGATATTGTCAATGTTTCTCTTGTATTTCTTGGTGCTTGGTGTTTGGATTTTACTTTTTATAATATTATTTATTTATTGTTAAAAGTGCTCAGTGTTGGGACAGTCACTGTGTATTTAGTGAATACTAGTTACTGACATAAATAGAAACGTTGAATACGTGACATATCGTAAGTTCAGAATTTACCGAAATAACCGGTAAAAAATTTAAATAACTGGTAATTATCGTCATGTGTTTTTTGTTCTGATAACCGATTAACCGGTTAACCGGTATTGCAATCCCTAGTACTCATTAAAAGAATTAGCTGCAATATGAAAATCATGTATATCATTTCCGACAGTGTCAGAAAAGTGATCAGGGATACTTTTTCTATGTTTGATGTTTGATTCATTTTTTATTACAGACAAAGCTGTTTTTGACTTGTTTTGAGAATGAAAAATTAAGTTATCTTGATAGTTTTTTTTGTAAGTTTTATTTTCTTCTCATGATTAGCTTTAATTACTTTGTATCTTTCATAAAGTACGCTGTCATTAGTTAATTTGTAAATTTTAAACAAATCTCTAAGAAAGCTTCCTTGGTTGATTGTATCGTCATCAATCCACGGTTTCTGGTTTTTACGTTTTGATTTTGATTCTAATTTTTCTAGAGGAAATGCTGAGTGACAAAGCTCTATAAAGAAAGTGAAAAAGTACTAAATTTGTCTTCGAACTTATCCATGGTTTCCAGGAAGGACCAATCTATGTTGGAAAGTAATTGTTTAAATTTGTTTAGATTTTTATCCCTATTGAAAAATCTCTTAAATCTAATATTTTTTTCTGTATTACAACTTGCGAAATTAAAGGAAACGTACTGCATAAAGTGATCTGATATATCGGAGTAAATAATTTTTGAATTGAGTAGTATGGTATCAATATTTGAAAAAATATTATCTATAATGCTCTTTCACTTATTACTTACACGAGAATATTCGTTTATTGTTTTATGGAGACCAAAAGATAAAAATATATTTACTAGATCTTCAGCACATTTATTTTATAGTTCACAGTCGTATCGAAATTTACATTAAAGTCACCGAACATGAATGCAAAACTATTAGGTTGTAAGACTATGTTTAATAAATCCTCCAAGGACACGAGAAAAAGTGGAAAGTCAGAAAACTGATATTGTTTATATTTATTTCAATAAGGGCATATTCAAAATGCATTTCAATTTTTTTACAAGTACAAGGTTTTATTTTGTAATTAATATCACTTCTAATGAAAATAGCGACGCCTCCGCCTTTTGACTTTTCCCTACAAAAATAATCTGTGAGAATATAGGGCTACAAACTTATACACACTATTTCTTCTTCACTTCACCAACTTTCAGTTATGCATACAACCTCTGGCAAATCCAATGTGCTTAGCAGGAGAATCAAATCATCATCAGTTTTTCGGAAACTCCTTACATTAATATGACAGACAACCAAATAACCTGCCTTATGACTTTGAGTGTTTGCACAGTCATTATTGATACTCTTATTACATCTAAATGAATTATCGAGTGATAAAATTCAGCTTCGGTTAATCCCTTTGAGTCTCCGAGGCTTCCTTCAGAAAATTTTCATTCTTCGATTCTTTGGGGAAATAGTACCTGTTTATATGGGCGCCTTTAGGCCATATTTGAGGATCATAGACGTCTCTAACGTGTTCAATTGGAAAACTTACGAGAAAAGATCTTGTCTGCGCTGTTTTGTTTCATTCTTTACAGCTGAAAATTATATTAGGGGCAGATTGTTTTAAACAGATTTGTAGATCACTAATGTTGGTGTTGGGATCCAAGCGGTATACATGTAAGTACCCGAATTTAGAAATAGTTTTAATGGATCTGTCAGCATTAAAACCGATCACAGGCTTACGGAGGTTCGTGGGAGCAGGCCGCCGCTTTGGCGCGGTGACCTGGGTGACCGCTACTGCCTCACTTACTGTCTTATTCATTTGATCAAATGTGATCTTGGGATTGTTGGCTACGCTAGCATATGATTTATAATTCGTCGGTGGACGATTACTGCTGTTGTCAATAAGCAGTTGATTAGAATTTTTGCTAGATGTCGATGGTGCTACATATTTGGTAGGTGAGCTGTTAACAACACCGCAATGCGGAATAGTTCCGGGTATTTACTAGTAGATGGCACTAGGTTTTTGTTTAAATTATTTTGCACATTTGATTGTTTTAATAATTTAATAATTTGTTCTTGTGCATCGAGGCGTTTTTCCATATGTAATATGATTTGTTTATACAGTACTATTTCGTTCATCAGAGATTCTTTACTTACTTTGTTCTTAATACATTGGAGATTACTACATTTGTGTTGATGAACCCGAAGAACATTCTCTTCTGTTTTGTCAACATTCTTCTGCACGTCACAGAAACTTTTAAAAAACTCACTTAACACAGTATTTGTACTGATCTGATTGTTCAAATTTTTATAAACGAGAGTGTTTATAATGTCTTTTTTGTTAATTTTATTCAGCTCAGTTAATAACAGGTCGACACTTTCGGCCATCTTGGCCTTCGATGGTTTCAAGCTAGGTTCAGAGCAGGGAGTGGTGCAGCTGTTCTGCGGGAACGAGATGTCCCTAACATGGCTGACGTCAGCCATTGGAGACGTTTCTCCGTGAACGGCATGGCAATCCAGCTTTTGGAGGAGGACAACCTCCAAAAGTATAGGAAGCTGGTGGCAACGGTCCCGGGCAAGCCTACGGATCAGGCCACCATCTTCAACAGACTCAAGCGACACAACCCAGAGCTCCGAATAAAGTTGTGGAAGGTTCGCGACAGGTGATTGAGGCCAAGGGGCTTCGGCTAATCCAGCGAAGATCGAGGGCCTGGGTTACCGCGCTCAAGCTGGAATGGTGAAGGTGATTATAGCAATAATGCTATAATAAAATAAGTTTGATGTAAATATACGTATATTTGAATTATTTAATACATCTTTTTATATTTTTGATTTTTGTGAATCTAGAAGTATATTATTATTTTTGTTATCGATTGTTTCTTCTTTTTGTTTTTTCTCGACTCCATCGGAACTTCTCGTTTGCGAGTGAATGAGTCGCTACAGTCGCTATATACACCCCCTCGTTAAAAAAGAAAAAAATCAATCAACCAACGTGTCGATTGCGAAACGTACTTTTTTAATCGGGGTAGGCAAAGTGCCACATCTGTCAACTAACACAAAAGCTGGTTTAACCCTATCAATATTGACAGTTATGACTTTGATTCCTTTATTGAAGGTAAATAACTTATCTGAACGAGACAAAACTTTAAAGGTTCCTTCATATAAAGGAGTAAACAAACGTTTAAACCGTACATTGCGAACAAAAATAAAATCGCAAGAGGAAAGATCTGAACTAACAAAAGTTTTGTAATTGACATGCGAAATTGGAGGAACAAATTTTAAATTATTAAAATAAATGCGTAATTTGTCAATGAAATAAGGGATATCTGGGGAATTATACGATTCAACGAAAAATTCGCCAGGTAAACGAAGGGTTTGACCATATATAAGTTCAACAGGTGAACATTGCAGATCTTCCTTGGGAGTTGTCCTAAATGCTAATAAAATGATGGGTAATTCATCTGTCCAATGTGATGTATTGGCTCTAGTTAACAAGGAAGTTTTAAGTGAGCGATGAAACCTTTCAATTAAAGAATTCCCTTGTGGGTGATATGCAGTTGTACGTATTCTATGAAAACCTAAAAACTTTGCAAATTCATTAAATAATCTTGACTCGAATTGTACCCCTTGATCAGTCGTCACCGTCAAGGGAACACCGAATCGACAAACAAAATTTTGAAATAAAGTACGCGCAACTGTTTCTGCTGTGAGGTCGCGAAGAGGGTACGCTTCCGGCCACCTAGTGAATCGTTCAATCACCGTAAGAATGTAAGAGTTACCTTTGGATGGAGGTAATGGTCCTACCAAATCTATATGGATGTGGTCGAATCTGCTTTTCGGGATGGTGAAATTTCAAAGAGGAGTTCGCGTATGTCGGCTGACTTTGACAGCTTGACAGTTAATGCACGATTTTGACCATAAATTGCAATCTGTGTTCATTTTCGGCCAAAAATAGTTATTTGAAATCAACAGTCTAGTGGCTTTAATACCAGGATGAGATAAGTTGTGAAAAATATCGAATATCGTTCGTCTGTAAACAAGTGGAACAAAAGGTCTAACTTTTGTACGAGAAATATCACACCAAATAAATTCATTTTAATCTGGAATTTGTATCAATTGGTTTTAGCTAGTGATGATTTATCTGACAATAAATAGTTGAGATTTGAATCTTTCTCCTGAGCTTCACTAAGCAACTTTAGGTCAAAATTAACATTAAGGAAGGGAGAATTTTTAAGTTGAAGTGGTAAAATATCTTGTTTTAAAGAAGAAGTGTCGTAAATACGTGACAAGCTGTCAGCTATTACGTTATGTTTTCCTTTAACATGTTGTATTTTACAAGAAAATTGATATGTATTCTAAATGACGTATTTGACGAGATCTTTCTGCTTTTATGAATAAAGCGTTGATTAAAGGTTTGTGATCTGTAAAACAATTAAACTTTCGACCTTCAAGTATAAATTTAAAATGTTTAATTGCAGTATATAATGCTAAAAGTTCTTTGTCGAAAACCGAATAATTGGTTTGTGCTGTGGTTAATTTACGGGAAAAGAATGCCAACGGAGTAAGAAATCCCTTATTGACTTTTTGCTCTAAAACTGCACCCATGGCAAGGTTAGAACAATCGACTGAGAGAGATAAGATAGTATCGTCATTATTGCAAGGATGAGCTAAAACTACTGCATTACTTATAGTTTTCGAAAATCCATCTAAATCAGGCCAACTATTTATCTTTGTAATTTTATCATGAGATAAACTGTTACAAAGAGAATATAGGGGAAGTAAAATTTCAGCAAAATGAGGTATGAAACGATGATAAAAATTTACCATACATATGAAACGTTGTAGTTGTTTGAGAGTTGTCGGTAAAGGGAAGTTATTAATGACTTCTACTCTCTCAGTTGATAGTAAAATACCTGATGAAGAGATGTGATGACCTAAAAAGGTTAAATTGTCAACTCCTAAGATACATTTAAATGGTTTAATGTTTATTCCGTATGTGTCTAATCTTTTGAAAACTATTTCCAAATGTTCCAAATGTTGTACATCTGATTGACTTGCGATTAAAATATCATCCAAATAGACGAAAACGAAAGGTAAGTTGACAAGTACTTCATTCATAAAACGTTGGAAAGTTTGACCGGCATTGCGTAGGCCAAAAGTCATGCGGGAAAATTCAAACAGTCCGAAAGGAGTTGTTATGGCTGTCTTATAAACGTCATTTTCAGCGACAGGTATCTGATGATACGCTCGCACTAAATCAATCTTGGAGAAAATAGTGCAGCCGTGCAACTGAGAGCTAAAGTCGTGAATATGAGGTAACGGATATCTGTCTGGAATAGTAATTGTATTTAGTTGTCAATAATCTCCACAAGGTCTCCAATCATTTTTCCCTTTTTTGGCTACTAAATGAAGTGGTGAAGAAACTTGAGAAGATGATGGTTTACAGATACCCAATTCCACCATGTTGTTAAATTCTGTTTGAGGTATTTTAAATTTAAGATTGTCTAATCTACGAGGTCGTGAAAAAGGTAAATGACCTTCAGTAACTATATGATGTACAACAGAATGTTTAATAGGTAAATTGTAATCTGTTGAACTGATTAAATTAGGAAATTGTAAAAGTAATTTGTTATATTTATCTGTTAAAGGAAATAATTTAAGTGTGTCTAATCTATAATTGTCTAAAGGACTATTTTTAATAAAACAATTAATTGACAAATTAATCTTGTTATCAATTATTCGAGCTCCTTTAAGATCGACAACTAAACCGAAATGAGACAAGAAATCTGCTCCGACGATCGGAATGTCAATGTCTGCAATATTGAAAACGAAAGGAAATAATCTGCGTAAGTTTAGATTGACTTTTAACAATTTCTTACCGTATGTAAAAATCGTTGAACCGTTAGCCGCGGTTAATATCGTAGCAAAATTCTTTTTTAAATATGTGAAAGCATTACGTGGCACCACAGATAAATCGGCTCCAGTGTCGATTAGGAAGTTCAAGTTGTTAGATCTGTCGTAAATAAAACGTCGACGTTTGCTGCCAGAAAAGTCAAAGTCAGACGTCATAAAATTATCAAACTTCAGTCATCTTTGAGGATTATCAGATTTTTTACAACTTTTACTGAATTTGCACCATTCACCTCCACAACGATAAGCATTGGCACCATAAAGTTGATGGTAGTAACAAATAGTATTATCTGTACGGTCAAACTTCTTGGGAAAGTTATTACGGTTAGGTGAACGATTGCGATTAGAAATACGAGTTTGTGAAATGTTTCTACTCCTACAATTATTGCAGAAAGAAGTAGAATGTTGAGGCTCGAAAGAATGATCAGGTAATTTAGATTCTAAAGAGTTTAATCGAGAATTAAAAATGTCTTGTCTTTGTAAGACTTGATTAATTGAATCATGGAAAGTGATTGAAAAATTTTTGATAGTGGTAGTTAAATCTGATAACGGTGTTGATTCGGAGTCAAGAGGATTTTTAGAGTATGATGCAACCATCGAATTTTGACAAGACTCCCATATCCGATCTGCAATATCGAGAATCTCTTTTGTGTCTGTTTTCCCGGAAGCTGTAATAGCGATATATACAGTTTGAGGCAAACGTCTTTTCCATAATTTAATCAATAAATCTTGACTAACCATGCTGAAACCTCCAACCATATTCAGCATGGATCTATAGAAATCTGACGGCTTCAGATCACCCATTTGGGAACCTGATAGCAAATCGTTGAGACGTTTCTCCTCACTCGATGATAAACGTGAAATTAAAATTTTCTTTAAATTGATATATAAATTTGTTTCCGGGGGATTAGATATTATATCGTATATATTATCTATCACATCTAATGGCAAATTAGCTATAACCTGATCATACTTTTTTTTGTCATTGACAATCCTTGCAACAGAAAACTGTGATTCGATTTGGGTAAACCGAATTTCAGGTTTTGATTTCCATAACGGGGGTAGTTTGACGGATGTGACATAGTGGGTTTGAGGAAAATCTTCGTCTGAAGGTTGTGTTGGCATAATTAATTGATTGGAGATTGGTTGATTGACTATTTCTCAGATAAAAAGGGAAATGTGCGTTAACTCCCTCACCAGCAGATGACAGTACTTGTAATGTTCAACTTCAATTGGGAGTAGGAAATGACCATAAATTAGAGGAACATCAATTCAAAATTTATCAGTAAATTTTCTGTGTATTCTTCTCTTCATTAAACGATAAACATCATCTGGATTCAATTTATAGTGGTATGTAGTATATGGAATCTCTTCTTGAAGTCGTTGATAAAAGTGGTTCTAAATCAGGAATGTGGATGTGTGCCAAATTATATCAATCAATTTAATAAAATTTTAGGTGTTTATATAATAAAAGTTTTAAGCATTTCTTTTGTTTTTAAACTTCTTTCAATCGGTTTGTTTAGTCCTTATATTCTTGAAGTTGGTTTATATCTTTATATTCTTGGAGTTGATTTATATTTTTATGTTCTTGGAGTTGGTTTATATCTTTATATTCTTGGAGTTGATTTCGGGTAATTATGTCTGAATATTCTTCTAGCTTCGAGAATAGAAATAATTACGGAATGGGGTTATTTGCTTCTCCACCCAGAACATACTTAGGGCATGTATTTATGTCTCGAAAGAGAAACAGACAACAGCAATTCCCGATCTCTATTTCAGGGATGTTGCTGCGATTAAGGTGAGTCTTAGGGGAGGGGGATCGTTTTCGACTCTGTCTATCTCCCTAATGACGTGTCAACACCAGTTGGCATTATTCTCCGATTAAAGGACTTATAGTTCTTTAATCGGAGGCATTCTTAGTTAACTGTAGATGTATTTGCTGAGAAAAAAAAACGAAAATTTTTCACCCTGGCAGAATACTTAAAAAATATATTAATTCATGCCAAAACCAATGTGAAATATAATTTTATATAAATATAAACAGATCGGAAACACATTTTCATAGATATACGAATTCAACTTACCACTGTGAAATGCCAGCAGGTTCAGATTTTAAACTAGACAAATTAAAATCAGAGCTGCATCTGTTTGTTGAAGCCAAATTTTCTGTGCCTGCAGATGAAATCTTGGTAGAAAAGGTATTTCACCAACAGTTTGCACTTTAATGTGGAGATAAAGTTCTGTACGTATTCCTTGCATGTACAACACTATTATTATTGTAGAGAAAATTCCCCACTGTCTTTGCAAGTCTGTAATTACGTCGAGATATCTTGGCCACTATTATTTTTCGAGATACTTTCTATGAACTTGATCACGAAACAGAACCAAACAAACACTGCTCGGAAGCCATTTGTAAACGCAACGGGACAGGTTGACCAACTTGAGCCAATCAAATTATAATTTGCAACTACAAACGCGCGCGTTTTTTAAACAATCGTAAGTTTACAAATACATAAATGTGCTAATGGCTTTGGTCGAAATATTCCAATTAAATGTAAACAGTTTGGCCTCTCACAGCATATTATGCGTGTAGAATAGTTAATGCAATATGTGGTAAATTTATGCCAATTCTTGCAATCCAGATACAATTAATCAAATTATTAAAATGGAAATTACACTGTATCTTTAAAAAATGAATAAAATTTAGTGTTTCTTCAAATATAAGGTCCAAGTTGGTATATAACTTTTTTAAGAAGGTACGAATTTTTGCTGGATATCCATTGTATGTCCATGGATGTCCAAAGAAAAGACCAAAATTAATCCACAAGTGGACATCCACTGAATAACCGTTTGTGGTACACGGAAGTCCAGGACTTCATATGGACTTAATATAGATATTCAATGGGTGTTACGTGCTGTCTGGAATGGACAATTTTTGGATATACGTTGATGGATAAAAACGAATATCCACTGGATATCTTTCGATGGACAATGCACGGATATTCGCTGACTGAACAGAAATGGGAACCACATACATATATATCCAATAATGGACATTGTACGGATGTTTGTTGATGGATAAAAACGGACATCCTAGTGGTTATCTCTCGCTGGACAAAGGACGGATATTCATTGATGGATAAGAACGGATATCCACTGGATATCTCTCCACGGACAATATTCAGATAGTCGTCAAAGGATCAGAAACGGGCATCTAATGTATATCCCTTAATGGACGATGAATAGGAATATTATTAAATGGATAAGAAATGGACATCTACTGGATATCCCCATATGGACAATGTACGGATATCCATGTATGGACATAAAACAGATATCCATAAATCACTCCCCAGTCCCGTTTATATATGAAAATATAAAAGGATCCATAAAAGGGTTTTTGGCCGTTTCAGGGGGTTGCGGCGATCAAAAATTTCTCCCACCACTTCAATCATGTTCAGCACCCTCGAAAACGGGAGGGAAAGGTAATCACGTCTTTGCACGAAATATTTACTCTTTCTGCCTTCATGCATAGACTACTAGTCTCGAAAGACCACGGACGTGATTTTTTTTCACTATGACGTAATGTTCCGACCACGCTGCGAAAAAAATATGTTATGTGGAGGTGAAAGTAGATGCTACAAAAAAATTTTAAATGTGGTGCAACGAGGGGAAATTTCAAAAACATTTGAAAAGTATACCCATGTCTTCTAGCCCTTAGCTCTTTCCCAAATTGACCGAAAATTTTTTCTGAGAATTCTCTCCAATACTTGTCCCAGCATATATTTTTCCCAAAATTTTCGGTTGCTGCGTTTTGGCACAAAAAATTGGTCCTTCCGATTTCGTCACCCCGTGAAACGTGCCACCCTTTTGCGTTAATATTTTGCAAAATTGTTCCCTTCACTTTTTGCTAACTATATTCCTTCTCTCAATGAAGACAGGGCCGGGGGCCGTTTCACCTTACTTATCCGGCTACGCCCTCTTAGAGGTAGGCTCGGTGCAGCAACGCACGGAAAGAGAAAGACGTCTGGCTCAACTGGAAAAGCGCGATCGGAAGTGTCGCAAATCATACAGAGGATTACAGATAGTCACCTAGAATATGCAAAAGATAAGCAAACTGCATTTGAATTGTGGACTTCTCTGTGTGCAGTGTTCGAGCGTAAAGGTATTGCCATTCAACTTCTCATTCGTAAGTCACTCCTCACAATGAAATTCAATGCAATGAATGACACGTTTGCAAACCACTTTTTAAAATTTGATAAATCTATTCGTGAACTTCGTTCAACAGGAGCCACCTTGGAAGAGACCGATATTGTGTGTTATCTATTATTGTTAACAATGCCAGTTGAATATGACACTGTTGTAACGGCTCTTGAAACTTTAACAAAAGGTGATTTATCAATAGGTTTTGTCAAAAACCGACTCTTGGATGAGGAAACAAAACGGAATGATTTTGGGACGAAGCAAAACAAGATTGAAATACCCTCCACGACGACTTTTTCATCAATAGCAAGAAGAGTAACATCAAAAGGCGGATGGAAAAATTCTGGTTCAAATAAAACTAACAAACGTCACCCATCCTTTTCATTGCCACCAATGTGGTTTATTTGGACACAAGAGGATCGATTGTCGCAAAAAACCCCATGGAAATCGGAACGACGGAAATAGCAAAGCTCACGTAGCATCTGATGAACAAGCAAATGAAGATTTCTGTTATTCGGCAACAACCAAGTGTGAGTCAGAGAATGAGCTCAAGTATTTTTTGGATCTCGGAGCGACGGAACATCTCGTCAGCAGTAGCGTTCCTCTTTCAAAGTTAAAAATTTGAAGGAGCCCATTAAAATCAACGTCGCCAAATCTGGAATATTTTTACAAGCAAGTAGAATTGGGGAACTTGAAGTCAACAGCAGCAGCAGCGTAAATGGAAAAGAAGTTCCGATAAAAATTAAAAATGTTCTTTCTGTACCTGGACTGAAGTATAACCTTCTCTCAGCACGCAAGTTGAAAATGAATGGATTCGAAGTTATATTCAAGAACGGAAAAGGGATTATTCAAAGGGTAATCGTATAATTGCTGCAGCATCCAGAAGTGAATCACAACTATATGCTTTATGTTTCAAGCAGAAACCTATTTTAGCCAACACTTGTACTCCTGTTGAGGACCTGAAATTATAGCACAAAAGAGTGGGATATTTAAATTACGAAAGCGTTAAGAAACTTCAGGGACACATCGATGGCATGAACGTGGATTCAATCAAATCAGACATGTGTATTGAAGGAAAATAAACGCGAATGCTGCACAATCAGACCCGTGTTCGTGCAACAAGACCCATACAGCTCACTTACAGTGATCTTTTTGGTTCCATAAGTCCGACATCTTATGATGGAAAGAAGTATGTTTTGACCTTAATAGACGATTATACTCACTTCACAGCGCCAGCAGCGTATATAATGAAATCAAAATCAGAGGTATTTAGATGTCTTAAAATTTATGAAGCCATGGTAACCGCTTATTTCAATGTAAAAATCAGCCATTTTCGCTGTGACAACGGACGGGAGTATATTTAAAAAGAAATTAAATGTTTTTTCGAGGAAAAAGAAATCCAGTTCAAATTCACCATCAGATACACGCCTCAACAAAACGGAGTTGCGGAAATGATGAATCGGACTATCATTGAGAAGGCAAGGTGCATGATGTTCAACTCGAAGCTTGGAAAAGTATTTTGGTCAGAAGCAATTTTGACAGCCGTATATCATATAAATCGAAGCCCTACATCAGCATTGGATGGAAAAGTACCGGCATCATTATGGTTTAACAAGACACCGAACGTCAAGAAATTGAAGATTTTTGGATGCGTCGTATTTTTGGGTGTTCCAAAAGAAATTTTATCTGGAAAATTTGACTCGAAGTCAAAGAGATGTTACATGTTGGCTACTGTACAAATGGTTGCTGATGATTATGGTGTCCAGAGGATAGGAAAATCATTTTCGGGAAATAAATTAATTTTGATGAACCAAGATTTTAATTCGAGGGACTTACGAGTGAGCAGTAGATTAATAATGAGGAAATTCAAGCGGGCGAGAACGCCGATCAAATCGAAGCAGAAAACTCTCCAGAAAATAGAGAATCAAATGAAATTGTAATTGAAGAAGAAGAAAACGTGGAAGAAATATCTAACGCGAAAGATTTAACAATCAAAGAGCCTGATTACAATGCAACACTTCGGAAAAACAACGGAGTAAAGATGAAACCACAATACCTCAACGATTACGCAGCTTTAGCCCTAAATGTTGAATCGTTTGTAGATAATGTTCCGGACAGCTACGAAGAAATTCAAACACGTGAGGATTAACTAGAATGAACACGTGCGGTTGAGGAGGAGATAGACTCTCTGATAAAAAATAACACGTGGGAATTAACAAATTTACCTCCAGGAAGACGTCCTATTGACAGAAAATGGATTTTCAAAATCAAACGTGACAAAGACGGAAATATCGAGAGATACAAAGCATGATTGGTCATCAAAGGTTGTGTTCAACGAAAAGGCTATGATTACAAGGAAACCTACGCACCAGTTACCAGACTCGAAACGCTGAGGACGCTACTGTCGGTGATCAATGAAGAAGACCTTCATGGCTGCCAAATGGACGTAAAGAACGCATTTTTGCATGGTGACTTAAAGGAAGAAATACATATGAAAGTTCCACTTGGATTCGACTGTGATAAGGACGAAGTTTGAAGGACGCAAAGCTCTGTACGGTTTGAAACAGGCCCCTCGAGCCTAAAACGAAACATTTGACGGATTTGTAAAAAGCATCGGTTTCCAACAATCGGGTCGACCCAAATAAAGGTACACTTGATTTGGGCCGACAAATGCTTATATATAGCAAAATTTGAAAATGTTAATATGTATCTTCTTTTGTACGTCGACGATATGACAATAGCTGGAAATTGCAAGAAGCAGATCATGGGCGTGAAATCAGCACTGAAAAACAGATTTCATATGATTGATTTGGGTAAACTTCACTCATATCTCGGAATCAGCATATCAAAATCTGATGGAGGAATTATACTAACTCAACAGACATACCTTCGAAAACTGTTAAGCAGATTCAGTATGGAGGATTGCAAACCAGTGCAGACGCCAATGAAACTGAAGCCTATGGTACACGACGAAGCAGAAATCTGTGATGAGTCGACGCCATCCCGAGAGTTAATTGGCTATTTAACGTACGCGATGATGACTACTAGACCTTATTTGGGCGCCGTCGTAAACTATTTTAGCAGATACCAGAATCATCAAACAGAGACTCTGTGGACAGTATTAAAAAGAGTACATAAAAGGTACATAAAAGCATTACCCAGTGACCATCATCAGAAACTACGATTACGCTTGGGACTTGTCAGAGAAATTATTTGAAGACATCAACGCACGAGTTTATTCGTTTACCTGTTTTTCTATAAAACATATTTTTTTTAAATTCTGGTATTGAATTGAGGAAGAGTGTTGAATTATATGAAACAATTCAATATAATGTTTAACAGCTCATATTATTAATTATAGTATAGGAAATAGCGTGCAAATTCGACGACGAATGGTTACCGTCTGCCAGTCGGTAATCGAAGAGACCATATAAATACAAAAATTTTTTCTCTCTGGAACTTTTTGGTATGGTGGTGGGATAGGGAGGGGGGGCATTTATTTTTAAATCGAATGATTATCGATATCTGTCCGCATAGGTAGTTAGTATATGTACTTCACATACCCCAATTACGCTGGCAGACGAAAATTCCGAACGGCGCGCGCGCTAATCGGAAAAAGAAAAAAAAATTTAGTTTCCTTTTCCGGTTAGCGCGCGCGCCGTTCGGAATTTTCGTCTGCCAGCGTAATTGGGGTATGTGAAGTACATATACTAACTACCTATGCGGACAGATATCGATAATCATTCGATTTAAAAATAAATGCCCCCCCCTCCCTATCCCCCACCATACCAAAAAGTTCCAGAGAGAAACAAATTTTGTATTTATATGGTCTCTTCGATTACCGACTGGCAGACGGTAACCATTCGTCGTCGAATTTGCACGCAATTTCCTAGACTATTATCATTTTTTGGTCAGAAAGTTTTCGTTCAACGGAACATTTATTAGTTAGTTAGTTCGGTAATATTATTATCGCTCTGTGTGTGTTTTTCGATAGAAAAAGAAACGTGAGGAGTGCCAATCGCTTCCTAAGAAGTGTACGAGCGATAGCGAGTGGAGGTGGCCCACGGGACGCCGACCTGTGAGTTTTTTCATCAAAATAACAAAAAGTGACAGTGACATTAAAAGTATAAACACTATTTTCGCCACTTCCGGCGTCCTGCCGGAAAAAATTATAAGTCCTTAACCGAAAAAACAATAAAAGTGCCATAACCTTAAAATTGAACATTCGGAAGGGTTACCAACCATAAAATTTTGACGTGACTAACGATTTCGACACCCAAAAGTCTCTTTTTAAAAAATTATTAAATTCAAAAATTTATTTTTTATAAAAATGTTTTAAGTACAATGTATGTATTTAATCTAAGAAAGCTAGTTACAGACTGAATCTAAAACAATGCAAAATAGGAAAGAAGGCACAGCGCCTTATCTTCTAAGTATCAGGTTACAACTGCTGATGCTGGGAAACATAGTCGTCCCCTTATAATTTAAATGGGGGGTCGATACGTAATTCCTCCCCTCGAAGATTCAACTACGGAGTGCAGCGAGGAAGTTGAACGTTTGGTGGGATGGCTTCTGGTCGATTTCCCTCGATGTCTTCATTATGTTTCCTTCGTCTGGCTAATATACATTTTTTATATGAAAAATATGAGATGATTAAAATAACCATAACATAGAGGAGTACTGTCCATGTACTGGGAATATTGGAGATTCCAATTTCGTCATAAGATATTTGGGGTTGATTTTCAATTATTTGTTTTTGAATATCCTGTAGTTCGTCTAGGTTGATATTCTCTAAGTGGATGGTAAAGTTTTGGTTTGGTGTAGGATTTTCCTCTTGGTCTAGTTCTGGGAAAAATATCGGCTCGTTTTGATTTATGGCTTGCTGTTTATTGCTGATCTTCTCTCGGGTGCTAATTATTTCGCACCCTATTGGGATGTTGATTAAATAGGTACCAATTAACTTTTGGACCTCTTCTTGTTGTTTACATTTCATGGTGATTGCCTGCTTGCTGGGAAATATACCAATCCATTGTGTCGATTCTTCTAGTTGCTTGATTACGGCTCTTGTAGTTTTGATCTGGGTTCTTTGACAGCTTGCGGTGTTCTTCATATCCAGGAGTTGTATTTCACAAGGGCTGTCTTCGTCGATTTCTTTTATGTCAAGTTTCTTACAAGCATAATATTGTGGTGCCATTTTGGTGCATATGTCACTTTCGAATGTAAAGTACAATTTGTCTTTTAGCAAATATCTATTATTTGGAATTATTGCCTTGAATTGACTCTGACTATACACAGGAATTGGGTATAGGTGATAATAATTAAAGGTTTCAGGGTACATGATTGGTAAACGAAGTAAGTAGGTGATTTTATTATTAAGGATATAACATTCAATTTCTATTAATTTTTCTATTAGTAGGGTATTTTCTAGTGTTATTTCAAAGGGCAATTGTCCCGGTTGTATATTTTTTTCCAATTTTAATAGTTCTTTGAACAGATCGACAGTTTTTATTATACTTGGGTGCATGATATTTAATCTGGTGAACGTAATTGAATTTTCTATATCTTGGAGAATAGAGTTAATTATTTCATACATATTTATAATTTGATTTAAAATGTCTTTCATGAAGTTAGTAGTTTTGCGTTTTAAGTCTCGTTCAGCAATGGCGGCAATCCGTTCGATTTCTGATTGTAATACTTTTTCATTATGAGATATTTGTTGAATGGTTAAATTAAATTTATTAATTATGTCTATAGAGATTGAGTTTTGTTTTGTAATGCTTGCAGCCAATTTATTTTGGTTATTTTGAATTTGCCTAATGAGATTGTCATACCGTTCTCCGTCGGTGGCATCCAAATTACCAGATATTGATTTAAAAATAGAACCTAGACCGTTTATTAAACCTCTTTTGGTTCTTTGGGGATGCGGAAGAATTTCTTTTAACTTGATTTCGACCTTTTCTTCCGTCAACTTTAATATTTTAACATAGTTTGATGTATCTTGGGAGTAATTTTTATTCAAATTAATGCTATGCATAAGATTTTCTGATTGTTCATGTAGCTTATTAATTTCGGTGATAATTGGGTTTAAATCATAGTAATGGATCAAGGTGTGACTATATTCTTGTACCTTTGCCAGTCCTAGTTTAAGTGGTATTAATCCGGGGTTGTTTTCTAAGCTTTTGATTGTTATTCTCTCTTGTAATCCGAGTACAAGGGGAAATCTGAAATATAACAGTTTAGTTATTTAAAATCGTAAGTTTTCTTTAGTGGTCTTTTTAAGTTATCCATGTGGATTTTGTTTTCGGTCGATACGGTTTTTGAATTTTTGTCTACCGTTTTTATTACCGTTGGTTTATGAAATTTATTCGCGGTCTTTTGCCTTTTATGTTTTTTAATATAAGTGGTTGATTTAGACTGAAATAATTTTGGATCATCGCGATTTTGATTTAGTTTCTCTATAGTTTTTTCTTTATTTTCTATAAGGTTTTCATTTATTTTTGAGTACATTAATTTAGTCCTTTCTTTATGTTCGTTAATATAATCGTTAACGAGTATCTTTTCAATGTCCATATCGAATGGATTTTCATTATTTATGTGTCCTTTAATGATGTCTATTGGTTTTAACTTTGTTGTCGAATGAATCGAGTGGTTATACGCTAGTATTGCATAAATCATTTTCATGTGTACTGGAGTTTTTAAAAATCCTCTAGTATTTAGTAACCGTACATGCTCTATTAATGTTGAGTGTAATCTCTCTATGGGACCATTAGATTGAGGGTGATTGGGTGAACAAAAATGCAATTTTATTTTGTGCAAGTTAAGAAGTTCGGTAATAACTGAATTTTTAAATTCTGAACCGTTATCAACGATAATTTGTTTTGGAACGCCATGATGGGAGAAAAATGTTATTAAATTGTTTACGATTTCGGTAGAACATAGTGACATTAATTTGTATGCCTGTGCATATTTCGAAAATGTATCTATGATAGTCAAAAATTTGGTTTGTTCTAAGGTAAAAGCGTCTATATGAATAATTTCAAAAGGTTGAACCGGGGTTGGTGTAATATTCATTTTCATTCTTACGGGATGCCTTTCGTATTTTCCTTGTTGACAAATTTCACAGTCGTTTATATATGTTTGAATTGAATTTTTCATTTCGGGCCAATAATATCGCTTCCTGATTTGTTGCTCGGTTTCATTTATACCACGATGGTTGCTTTTGCTTTCGTGATAATTTTTTATTATTTCCTGAACATCGTCCTTATTACTGACATCGATTAATTTTAGTTTACAATTTTTTAATTTTAGGTACGGCCATTTAAAGTTCTTACGTATAACTTCACAAAATGGTTCATACATATCAGGGTCTTCAAAATATAAATGATAAGGTGTTTTTGGCACTACATAGTTTTTGAAAAAGTTGATTATATCTTGCTCGAATTGATTTTGAGATATTTGACAATCTAGGCGTTGCTTTTTATTGAATAATATCGTCAGTTTTGGTCTAGCAGGGGAATGTAGAACCGATTTAATAATTATTTGATTTTGTCCGTAATTAACGGGTGTTTCCACGATGGGAATTTCTGCTATGGGATGGTGCTCGGCATTTGTGTGTACAGTAATATTATCATTATCGTTATCGTCCTCGGGGTTATCAGTCTCTAATCTGTGTTCATCTGGTAGTACCCGAGTGGAAATATTGTCGATTTCCGGATCTGGAGGTTCCGCGGGTTCTGGGGATTCCGAGGGTTGAGATGAAGTGCTAGCGCCGATTTGCTCATTAAACTTGTCAATATATTCAAATATATCACTCGTCTCTTTTGCGTGTAATTCTATGCGGGATAACGCGTCTGCGTTCGTATTTAATGTACCCTTTTTATATATGATATTGTAGTCGAATTCTTCCAACTTGAAACGCCATCTTATTAATTTAGAATTTGGCTCTTTTAACGAGAATAGCCACTGTAGGGGTTTATGGTCAGTTATTATGTTAAATTTCCGTCCAAAAAGGTATGGCCGGAAGTATTTAGTAGCCCAAACGATAGCCAAAAGTTCCCTTTCTATTACGCTATAATTTTGCTCGGAATCATTCAAAGTTCGAGACGCGTACGCGACGGGTAAGTCTTTCCCAATTTGGCCCTGGGACAAAATGGCGCCAACGGCCACATTGCTCGCATCAGTGGTTAAATTGAACGGTTTTGTGAAATCGGGGTATTGCAGGATAGGCTCGTTAATCAACAAATTTTTACAAACTTCAAAACAAGATAAGAATTCTTCGTCGTGGGTGATTTTTGCATTTTTCTTTAAGCATTTCGTCATCGGTTTGGTAATTTTGGCGAAATTATTTATAAATCTCCTATAATAACCCAATAGTCCCAAAAAGCCTTTAATTTGTTTAGTTGTCTTAGGGACTGGGTAATTTTTTATAGCTTTTATTTTATCCGGGTTTGGCTTAACTCCGTTCGGTGTAACAATGTGGCCTAGGTAGGCCACTTCCTTGCGTAAAAATTCTGACTTGTCTAACTGAATTTTGAAATTTGATTGTCTAAGTCTATCAAAAACTGATCTTAACCTTTCTATATGTTCCTGAAGTGACGTAGAAAAAATTATTATGTCGTCTAAGTAAACTAAGCATTTTTCGTTTTGTATACCACGAAGAATATTGTCCATAATTCGCTGAAACGTCGCGGGCGCGTTTTTTAGGCCAAAAGGCATTCTTAAATACTCGTAATGCCCGTTTTCTGTGTTAAAAGCTGTTTTGGCTATGTCGCTTTCGTCCATCTCTATCTGATGAAAACCACTAACCAAATCCAAGGTGGTAAAGTATTGACATTTACCTAACTTGTCCAATAAATCGGTAATATTGGGAAGTGGGTATCTGTCGTCGACCGTCTTTTCATTCAGTTTGCGGTAGTCCACCACTACACGCCACTTCTGTATTCCCGAAGCATCGGGTTTTTTGGGCACCACCCAAATAGGTGATGACCACGGTGAATTGCTAGGCCTTATTATATTTTGATCTAACATTTTTTTCATTTGGTTTTCTACTTCCTTTTTGTGGATGAACGGGTAACGATATGTTTTCGTATATATCGGTACTTCGTCCGTCGTATTAATTTTATGTTTAATTTGATTAGAAAAAGTTAATTTAGTGTTTTCTTGATAGAAAATGTCTGAATATTCTTTACATAAATTTTCAATTTTACTTTTTTCTTCCGGGTTTAGATGGTCGGTACGAATGTTAGATAGGCTTAAGTATGATTTTGGTGTTTAATCAAAATTGTTTAAGTTTATTTCATGAATTGATTTTTTTTCGAATCTCTCAACTACTATAGGTTCGGAAAAGTCTAGAGTGATGGGATTGACCGTATTATTTAATATTGTAGTAATAGCTTCGCCATTGTTGGCGGTGGCTAAACATTCTGGTATCTCACAATTGTGAATTTTTTGATAAGGAATTATTATTTCTCCATTTTCTAGAGACGTTTTTATTTTTATTACTTGTTCGCTGCGAGGTGCGATTGATATTAAATTTAATTCGTTTTTTGTTTTATAGTAAGATAAGGTAATTTTTGTATACGGCGTTATCAATAATCCTTTGTCGAAGTTTAAGCTAGCCTGAAGTATTTTTAAATTATCCAATCCGATTAATCCGTGAAAACTATTATGAAATCTAAATAAAAAGAATTTTAAACTTGTTGGTTGTGGTAAATTAAATAGTTTTGAAGATGGTATTAATGCACTTTCTTTGTGAGCGGATTTTTGAAAAACGGTAGAGACTATAAATGGATCATTTTGAATACAGTTAGGGTATAATTTATGAGCAAGATTAGGGTCGATAAATGATTTCGTTGAACCCGAGTCGATTAAAAATTTTAGGTTATGTTCAGGTAGTATAATATAGGGTAATTCATTAGAATTGGTGGCATTGATTGAGATAATTTCAGGGTTTACGTTTGATCGTCGACCGGTGGGTCTTGCTGAAAATTTACATTTTCTTGCTGAAGATTTATATTATCTTGCTGAAAATTTATATTGTCTTGCTGAAAATTTATATCATCTTGCTGAAAATTAATATTATCTTGGTAATATGCCTCGTTTACGTCTCCGTAAGTTTCAGGAAGGTTTTGGTTGTCGTACTCGTAAACACCGCTAGAGGTTGGTTCAATTTCGTTTACTTCAGTGTTATGAAGTTCATGGGAAGCGAAATTTCTTTGAGGGGGGCGATATTGATTTGAGGTCGATGGTCCCGGTTGAGGTCGGAAATTATTCGAAGTTTGCCTCGTTGATATACTCATAGGAGTGGGGTTAGGCAGATTTTTGTATGGATTTGGCCTGAAAACGTTTTGGTTTTGGTTCCTGAATATTTGCGAATTTGTGAAAAATCTCTGCTGTGGATTGTTCACTCTAGGGTGAAATTGAATCGGTTGAGATGGGAAACTATTTTGTTGACGAAATTGATTACTCTGAGTTTGATAATTGAATGAGGGCATTTGGCCATTGAAAGGGTTTCTGGGGAAATGGTTCATTGGTCTGCTGAAATTATTTACTGGTCTATTAAAGTTATGCATTGAATTTTGTTGATGAATGGTTGGGAATATTGGTCTTGGTTGTACAGGAGCCTGTTGTACGAAATTTTTGTTGGTCAAATTTTGATAATAGTGCGTATTATCTTCTTGAGTAATAAATTGCATCGCCTCTTTCATGTCTTTGGGGCGCATGCAACGAATAGTTGTGCCTAGAGGTTCTTTTAGCCCTGACAAGAATGTTTTTAGAGTAAGATTGTTATAGAGAGCTCGTTTTAATACTTTGGCTTCTGCTTCTTTTTCATGAATGTCTACATATGAACATATTAAATTTAATAATTGTAAGCAACGGTCGTAAAATTGTTGCGGTTTTTCGCTTGGAAGCTGTTTTAGCAAAACTAAATCTCTATTTAGACAAGCTTCGTCGCGTTGATTTGCAAAGTTTCTATATAAAGTGTCTTTTAGTTCTTGCCAAGTAGTAACACTCTGTATATTAACAACTAATTTAGCGTTATCTGTTAATTTGCCTATTAGCGAGTTTAATAAAAACACGTTATGAAAACTATCAGGGTGAGCTGTGTCGTAAAATTCTGATATAATGCTATCACAAATACTTAAATATCTATTTAATTCGTTCGGATTTCCGTCAAATTGCGGAACGCATTTTAAATACTCTGGTTTGAACTGAGTCATTTTCGTATTATTTAAGGTTAAATTAACTTCTAAATTACTTATTTCACTAGAATATTGAATGTTATTTTCTGGTTTATGTGAGGAACTAGAAGGCAAAAGAGAATTGTTATCTTCTACGTCTGAGTCAGTTAAAGGTGATAAGCTTAAGTTTTCAAAAAGTTTTTCGAGTGACATCAAACTGTACTTACATTAATATTATTGTGACTTTGAGCATCGTTTTTCACTAACTATAAGGAGCCCTCAAATGGATGAGCGATTTTGTCTTCTCCAAATTACGAGTTCCTTGCAGAATGGGACGATGTAGTTCCAATTCTCGTGAATTATTGTTGAAAGAGTCTTGCACAGGTTTGCGATAAACTGGGTTTCCTAATGTTCGAGGAGCCACTCTGTTTTAGGCACTTTCGCGAATTTTTCACTTTTTTTGTCCGATAATCGATTAATCGTTGAAACGAAAATTATCTGTTCGATACACGATAATTTCGATAATCCTACCGACTGCGCCACTAACGATTTCGACACCCAAAAGTCTCTTTTTAAAAAATTATTAAATTCAAAAATTTATTTTTTATAAAAATGTTTTAAGTACAATGTATGTATTTAATCTAAGAAAGCTAGTTACAGACTGAATCTAAAACAATGCAAAATAGGAAAGAAGGCACAGTGCCTTATCTTCTAAGTATCAGGTTACAACTGCTGATGCTGGGAAACATAGTCGTCCCCTTATAATTTAAATGGGGGGTCGATACGTAATTCGTGTCAAAAATCTTCCCCCTATAAAAACTCCTTGGCATCTGTCAATTAACAAGTGACTAGGACTTCTTAATTTGGCAACTTTTCCCCTGACCGGTTCTGGTTGAAACCGATTGAGGCGGCGGCGCAAATGAATAGAGACGACATAGAAGGCGAAACGCAACCCAGCCCAAGAGACCCGTTACAACGGAAAATAACAGGATGGCATAAGGAGCACTGGCCATGTCTACCAACCCTACCGGCCTCCGATATGGACTCTGACACGTCCTGTGTCAGTGTAGACAGGAGGTCGGTCATGAGGAAGAGCCTCAAGAGGAAATCCTCAAGAGGAGTAGAAGCAAAAATGAAGCAGAACAGCGGCTCCGATAATTCACAAAGCAGCGTCAAAGCGGCGCCGGCACGCGCAACGCCCCCGAAGACCCAAGAACCCCAAAGGATGGACACAACATCTGTCGAACCACAAAAAAAGGGGAACGAGGAGCTGGTGAAGCTATTTAGGACAACCCAGCTAAAAAGAAGGAGGATCGCTATCTCTGAGGAGGGAAACCCTCAGTTCACTCATCCTGGATCGTCCCAGAAGACAGCGATGCCGCCACCGACGCCGCCAGTAAGGATCGAAAATAGACATGTCGGTCAGATCAAGATAGATGTAGACATGGACGTGGTGCCGCCGCAGCCGGTCCAGTCAGAGAAAGAGTCAGAGACGCGAACTCCGCAGCACATAACTAAAAAACCACCACCCATTATCATCCATGGGCGGCTGGTGGATCACAAGAAGCTCACTGCTTTTTTCAAGAGCCAGCTGCGGGGAACCTTCGTGTGGAAACACAGTGCTAACGCTACCACCCTACAACTTGAAAATATGGTCACGGTAAACAAGTACTTAGAAGACGCCATAGTAGAATACCATACATACACCCCCAAGGACGAGAAGAATCACGCTTTCGTCCTTAGGGGCCTCTACCATGAGGTGGAGGTGGAAGACATCAAGGAGGAATTGAAGAACACCCATAAAATCGAGGCGAGGAGCCTGTATACCCAAAAGGGTACGCGTCATCCCACCTTCATGATAGTCACCAATAATGGGGTGACGCTCAGGGATTTACAGGCGAAGGTCAGGTGTCTTGACAACACCGCAGTCTATTGGGAGCGCCAAATCAACTCAAAGCGGATCATACAGTGTCACCGGTGCCAGCAACGGGGGCACGCCACCTCCAATTGCCATGCTGCCCCCAACTGCTTGAAGTGCGCCGGTGCGCACTTAACTCGAGAATGCGTCAGGACACGTGAGCAGCCTGCAGAATGTATTAACTGCGGGGAAGACCACCCCGCCAACAGCACTTCCTGTAGGGTATACAAGCGAAAAATGGAAGCAATTGACGAGAGATCAGGAAGAGTCCCACCTCCACCTCAGACACGATATGTGGCGGCGCCACCCCCTAAAAAAAATGTGTGGACCCAGAGAGCAGCTCAACAGGGAACCCAGCGCCCAGTACAGCCGACGTCCAAGAGACCGTCCATATCACAACAGAGCAGCAGTCAGCCCGGTGCCGCCGTCAACGTGGAATCCGGCACGGACAAGCTGCACCTCTTGAAAGAAACAACAGATCGACTGTCCTCTCTTATTGACATCGACCTCATACTGTCACGGATGACAGAGCTCTGCGAGGAGCTCGAGAAGGCTACCTCCTCCCTGGCTAAGTCCCAGATTGTGGTATCAGTTTTCCAAGGTCTTCCTGACAATGCGTTCTAATCTTTCACTTTCTTCATGGAACGCCAACGGTATAGGTAATAAAATTCCCTTTTTGATTAACTATTTAACGAGGCACAAAATCGACATTATGCTTCTGAATGAGACGAAACTCGACCGACGGGACAAGCTACGCGTCCGTGAGTATACGACAATCAGAAAAGATAGGGCGGACATTAACAGAGGCGGCGGTGTAGCCGTGCTCATAAAGTCTGACATTGCACACACGCATCGTACTCTGCGGAACACGTCTGTGGAGAACGTGTGTGTGACGCTAGATGGCGGCATGAGCATTGTCACCGCGTATAACCGGCCTTTGAACGGGTTCACGGTGGATTGTCTCGAGAATTTGCTGAACGCAAGCCCGCGCTGCTTGCTCATAGGCGACCTTAATGCGCGACATCACGCATGGAACTGTCAACGCAATAACGCAAACGGTAACACCCTGTACGATTACGTAAGTAACCGTAATATCATGGTGCAGTATCCGGACGACCCCACTCATTTTCCGGATAACGGCACAACGCCTTCCACCCTCAATATAGTGGTTAATAAGGGTGTGAGGAACTCCACACCACCTGTGGCGCTGGAGGAACTCACATCCGACCACAATCCGATTCTTTTAGAGTTGGATAATATGTCGAGGGAAAACATGACACGAAAAATCACTTCTTATAGAGACGCCGACTGGCGTCTCTATAAGACACACATAAACATACACTTGACACTCGCAAACGATATCACTACAACCGCCGAACTGGAAAATGTGGTGGACGAGTTCACAAGGATGCTGCAGGACGCTAAGCAGCGTGTTGCCACTACGATAACGATAAACCCGTACAGAGACCGACTCGACGCAGCGATCATACAAGACATACGCGAAAAGAACAGACGGCTTTGGCAGCAAAATCGTAATGTCGACGCTAAGTCCGAGATGGGTAGGCTGCAACAGCGGATCAGGACCGCCATCAACACCCCAAAAAACCGAAAATAGCGGGATAGGCTGGAAGCGTTGAATCCTCAAGACAACTCGCTCTGGAAACTGTCGAGAGCCATGAAGAATACGCGGGAGGCCATACCCGCGCTGACAAACGCAAACGGACGGACTCGCAGAAAGCGAACGACTTAGCTAATCACTTTGCGGACATACATAACGTACAAATACCTAATAACTTAGATCACGACCGCATAGAAAACAACATTAACGAATTAATTGGCCATGACGTCCAATTGACACGACGTGAATTTCTAAAGGTCATGGCCAAGCCCTCGGGGGTGGCTGGCATTGTCCAGACATTAATGAACGACAAAGCCCCGGGTTCAGACGGCATCGAATACAAGCTTCTCAAATATCTCCCGAGAAAAGGCATTGTGCAATTGACGTACATTGTCAACGCGATCCTGCGACTGCAACACTGGCCTAGCCAGTGGAAATGCGCCGTAGTCGTGCCAATAAGAATGCGAAGCTCGCCGGCAGTTATCGACCGATCTCGTTACTGTCGGCGATCTCCAAGTTGGTGGAGAAGATCATCCTGATCAGACTAAACTCTGCTCAGGATGAACTTAACATCGACGACGAGTGCCAGTTCGGCTTCAGGCGGAGCAGGGGCACTGTGCAGTAGGTTGTCAGGATCGTTAATGACGTCAAGGTGCAATGCAACCTCGGGAAGAGCACCGTCATGGTGCTCCTCGATATCGAGAAAGCCTTTGATACCGTATGGATCCCGGGTCTTCTACACAAACTGAACGCACTGGACTTTCCCATACACATAACGAAACTCATTCACTCTTTCCTGACAGGTAGATCGCTCCAGGTTAGGGTGAATAATAAACTATCAACGTGGCGGGACATTCGCGCGGGTGTCCCCCAGGGGTCGTGCCTGTCACCTAAGCTATATAACTTATACGTTTCCGACTTTCCGGAGTTTCCGAATACGAAACTTGCTAAGTACGCCGACGACACGGCCATGTACGCGCACTCGCACAATACTCAGGCAGCGAATATGCTGCTGAAGGTGCACATGGCTCGTGCCACGGCGTATTACGATGTAACGTGCTCATTTTTCAGGGTCTATTACTATTAATTAAATTAGTATATTGTACCAGAAATTGTCTTTTATAGTCAGTTTATTATTTATACTTCTTACCGCTACTTTAGTGTTACGCCTGAAGCCGTCCCTGGCTCCTTCCGCGTTAGGTAAGATAAAGACGCGGGGGACCGTAAGATACCGATATATGAGAATTTGAATTTGATTGGTCACGCGAAAGCGTGTCTCTTGCGTGGTCACCTTACGGGGGAACTGGATAAATATTGAGGAGAAAGGCGACCATTTTAGATTCCGGAGGCGGACGGCGGAGAGAGAAGTTAGGTGACCGGCGTTTGCCGGTCACTTAATTTGTGGAATTATATTTTAGAACCATACTGTTTGGTTAGATTCCAGTAATAAGTGAATTGGGAATGGCACAAGTAGTTAGTGCTAGTTCTCTGAGAAAATAGTGAGTAAATCTGGCCTAGGCAAAGGCAAATTAAATATCAAGAATTAATGGAAAGTTCTATTTTTGGGAATAAGGTAATAAAAGTTATCTTTTATGCTGCCTAGAAGGAATGCCGATAAGTGTAAATAGTTGTACGGGGTGGTACTAATCTTAGTGGATGATCAACCGTAAGTACATCTTAAATCTGTTGTCTTCGGCTACTTCAATATGTCCTGCAATTTATCCAGAAGCCACCTACAAAGTGCTAGTATCGCGCGTTGTAGAGTTTTGAACGTTCAGTGAACGCGAATTGAAATTCAGCTTGACAATTTTGATTGTAATAATTTTAGTTCATATCTTGGTTCCTATACTATGCTTTTGTATGCCAAACCTTTTTGACGAACTTCTAAGAAGTCATTTGTAGATACTTAATAAGTTAAGTGGGTCAATTAGACCGTAATTATTAACAATGTTAACGTTAAATAATTGTATGTTGAGTAAGTGCATATCTTGCACATCATTTTTGAGTTAATATTTTACCAACCTTTTGAGAGTCATTTTTATATTTTTTGTAACATTTTTAGTAGTAAAGTGCAATGAAAATATTAATGATTAACCATTTCGAGTCGGCCGACCTATTAATGCACTAATAACTAATTTAAGATTGTTTAGTAAGATATTTGAAATTTCCTAAATTATCATTTTTGATTTTGTTTGAGACACTGATCATAACGAATGATAGAATGTAAGTGTATTGTTTTATTTGGCTTTGAAAACGACTTAATTTATTTCTCCTACCTCTGAAAATTGTCATATGCTCTACCGACTTATTGGAGTTAATATATCAATATTATTTACTTTTGGAGTTTTATTTTGTTTGGTCAAAATTTATCTGGACAAGAATTTTTAGTACATTTTTTTAAGTTAGCTAGGTAAACATTTTTGTTGTATCTTCCATCGTGATAAAAGTAAACGTCACAACGACAAGTGGAAGATTCGGATCAACGCCTAAAAGTCAGAATCTATACTCTTCACGCGCCGGTTCACTGAGAACCGCATTTTAACGCCTATTTCGGTCGGGGGTCGCCAAATTCCTATTAAACGGTGCGTGAAGTACCTTGTTGTTAATCTGGACAAGAGACTGACGTACAACACTCACATCAACGAGACTATATGGAAAGTCTACTCCATGTCCAGGAGTCTGTATCCGCTTCTGGCCAGGGGTAGCGGACTGAACAGGACTAATAAAAAATTGTTGTACACGATGGTGATCAGGCCGGCCATCACATACGCGGCGCCGGTGTGGTGCAGCATACCGGCCACGACAATGAGAAAACTCCGTGTTCTAGAGCACAAATTTATGCGCCTCATTTCTGATTCGGGCAGATACACCTCACTCAGAGATCTGTACGCCCGCTGTAACGACATAACTCCACTAGCGGACTACGTTCAACAGATTTCACAAAAATTCTACGAATTCAAACTGGGCGATAGTCCGCTAACCCGCAACATAACACACATCAGACAGCATAATGCAATTCTATTTAATTTGAAACACCCATTACCATACCAGAAGTTGCCTATTTTCAGGCAACTTCCACCTTAGCCAACTTCTTCACTAGTCTACCTTTACTCTATCTTTATCCTCACCTATCAACTTTATAATCTTAACCCCCTCTCTATTCCCTTTCTGTTTGTTCATTGTTTTATTTTTTTTGTTCTTTTTGTCCTCTTTTGTTCCAAAATTCATCCTTCGACCGATAATCTTCTTGAACTTTTAAAACCCACAACTGTTAACTTCCTCTACTTTTCTGGAGGCAGGAAGACCACCAGGGTGGAGAATTACTTCGAACGGGGTTTTTCATTGTGTTTTGTTTTCCCGTGACAGTAACCAAAATTTCTTTAGTGTTTTTGTGCGTGCACAGTGCGACAATTTTTAAAATATACATTAATTAGTTTTAGGCTCTTATAGGCAGCATAGTTTTAAGGCATTGTTGTTTTTAAATTCGCTCGGCGAATAGGAGTTATAACTCCTCACCTGAATTACCGTTCTTAGCCGAACCGGACCTGCTCCGCCCAACCTTACACCCACTCCGGTGCTGCGCATCGTGATTGCCAGGTTGGCTCCGGGTCAGGTTCCGACTAGGCGCACCTGTACTTTTGATTATAAATAAAGTCTTGTTGATTGATTGATTGATTGATCAGGGATATTACTAATCAATAATTAAATAAGTCTGTCAATGTAATAATTTATATAATTAACAAACAAAAATAAAAGTTCATTTTTGTTCCTGATTGAATAAGTGCCTATTTATTGTCTTTCCACAGGGATATCTCAACAAAATTCATATTTACCCTTATAAATAAACAGAATAGGAATACAATAATAGGTCTGTATAGTAAAAACTAAATGTCCAATAATAGTCTATGTAATGAAGGCAAAAATAGTGTAACCATTTCGTGCAAAGACGAGATTACCTTTCGCCCCCGTTTTCGAGGGTGCAGAACACGATGGAAGTGGTGGGAGAAGTATTTGACCGCCGCAACCCCCTGAGATGGCCAAAAACCTTTTATGGGGATCCCTTTATGTTTTCATATATAAACGGGTCTGGGAAGTGATTTATCGACGGGTTATATATATTTGAAATAACATGGAAGGGGGTTATAGAGTAAGTGGAATCCAGACAGCAGGCCTAGGGGGTTGATTAAACCCTCCCGAGGGATAGAAAATTTTCATCCCTCAAACGGGCAGAAACCACCCCTCTCTCACCAGAAAGCTTACTATCCAGGATTTACAGGTTTCTTGACACATGATCGTTATTTCTGTGCATATCCCTTCATTTTTCACGGGAGAGAAGGTGGTATCGACCTCGGGGGTTGTTTCAACCCTTCCAAGGAGTGTAAAATTCATTAACTATATTTTTATCGTGATCAGCGCCTGCGAAAACGGGGAAGGGCGTATTGACGATCCAAAGTGTAATTAATGAATTTTACAACTCTTGGAAGGGTTGAAGCAACCCCGGAGATCGCTACCACCTTCTCTTCCGTGAAAAATGAAGGGATATGCATAGGAATAACGATCATGTGCCAAAAAACCTGTAAATCCTGGATAGCATGCTTTCTGGTGAGGGTGATTTCTGCCCGTTTGAGGGATGAGGAGGGATTGGAGCTAAAAATGAATATTTTTCCATGATCAGCGACCCCGAAAATGGGGATAAGCATTTGAATCGAATCATTTGAAAAAAGAAAGATTTTCCACCCATCGGGAGGGTTTAATCAACCCCTTAGGCCTGCTGTCTGGATTCCACTTACTCTATAACCCCCTTCCATGTTATTTCAAGTATAACCTGTCGATAAATCACTACCCGGACCCGTTTATATATGAAAACATAAAGGGATCCGCATAAAAGGGGTGGTTCTTGGCCGTTTCAGGGGGTTGCGGCAGTCAAAAACTTCTCCCACCACGTCCATCGTGTTAAGCACGTGGGGGAAAGGTAATCTCGTCTTTGCACGAAAATATTTACAAAATACTCGTCAAATAATGCTTCATTACATAGACTATAACGAACCTTACGTTTCCACCTACTTCGGCGAAAAAAGTAACTCACACTTAACCTTAAAAAATGTTTTGTCAGCTCTGTCACATCAGAGAAAATTACCTTGAAAAATTTTTGATAGTTCTAACAACCAATTGAATTTCGTGATTTCTTGTCATGTGACACAAATCATCCAATCATTTTAACATTACACTGATAACACCATCCAAGGAAATTTTCAATCACTATGACAATAAAATTATTTAACTTTGTTAACTTCATAATAACAGCCAAATAAATTTCAAAATGTCACGTTTTGGCAATGTCAATTCTCAATCTACAAACGCGCTAATCAAAGAAAAATGTTTTGTTGTGTTGCGACTTTTTGATTTTATTTTTTCAAAAAATTTTCTGACCGAATATCTTGACATTGACAAATGCCTCATAATTTTATGACAACCTCAAACACGTTGCTTGGTAACATTACCAAGCAACGTGCTTTCGATTGTCATAAAATTATCTCGTACATTATCAATGTTCTAGGGATATTATAGCTGAAAATTTTTAGCGCAAATAGCAATCCTATTAAATTCGTCCATTTCTAATCACCTGTGCTGAAACAACCAATCAGAACAAAATTACACTGATAAGATTCCTTAGGGATCTTTTCACTTATGTCATCCAGTTTGACAGTTCAATAATTTAAAATTTATTTTTTGACAATGTCGATTTGGAACTTCAAATAACGATTTAATGAATATAATAATAGAGGAAAACACATCAAATAATATATAATACGTAATCTACATTTAATTTTTCGAATTGCTCTTTTACGCCAATATTCTTGGCTAAAGATGTCGGTCTCGGATGACTGGGGCCGGCCCTTTACCCCAATACATCGCTGTAGACCGGGGACCAGCCTCGTGCAGGGCGGGCGAACTTTACGTCGGCCCCACTCAATTGACATCCCGTCATCCGAATCGGTAGGGTAAGGATGAGCTGTGTAGCTCGAGGAAGGGCAGACCTAACTGCTTTGGTAGCATTTTTGGTCTGCCCGGAGCCAGGGTGACTACAGGTACTGGACGGTTGTTTGTCCGGTACCCGCAGGATCTTGGGTAGGTGGTTGGGTGATCGTCATGTCTCTTCCGTGGGTTGGCTTCATCGGACGGTGGTATGGTTTCATACTCACCCATTATCCAGAATCTGTATCTTCTGCCGCTTGTGCCTCGGAGCGCCTGCTGGGTCATAGTCAGTAGCATCCGTGACTAGCGGGTTCCCATGCTCCTCGGCAAGGGCGTAGATCTTCTTGACTCTCTCCTTGATGATTTCAGTGACTGGAGTGTACTCCAGGTCCCTAAAGATGTCTTCGTTGCGTACGAACCAGGGTGCGTTGACCGCTGTCCAGAGGGCGACGTTCTCCACTCGCTGGATCTGCTGGAGGTAGCTCTTCGCATGGTAGCCCCAGGCTACGGAGGCGTACGTCAGTTGGGGCCGGATGAGTGACCTGATAAGCGTGAGCTTATTCCTCAGGTTGAGCCTGCTCTGTCTGCCCGTCATGGGGTAGATTAGAGCTCTCGTCCTCCTGGCCTTCTTGACGATGGCTTCTGTGTTTAGTCTCCATGTTAGGCCTTCGTCTATGATCACGCCAAGGTAGTTGGCGGTATCGTGCCATTGGATGTCCTCGCCAAACATGGAAACGTGACCTATGGGGTTTTGTTTCCTTACCTTCTTGAAGAGAACTGCCTTGCTTTTCTCGGCGTTGACAGCTACCTTCCATCTGTTGCACTAGTCCTCTAGGAGGGAGGCTGCCTCCTGGAGGTTTCTGGTGGCGATCCATGCGTTCCAGGATCTGGCAGTCAGGGCTGTGTCGTCGGTGTAGAGGGTCAGCTGGAATACCTGATCAAATCAGTAAAGACCTTGACAAGCAGAAATCAAGAAGACCATGAAAACAAACAGCATGTATACCTGTTGCCCACCAAAATTGAGGAAAATGGCATAATCGACTGGCCTGAAGTATGTAAGTTAGCTGAAAACTGCAAGAAGGAATTGAACCTGCAGGGTCGAAAAAAGGTGCTATTTGTAGCTGCTGAGGGACTGGACAGGAACTACTACAGAAAAATTCTCGAATACGTTTTTGCTAGCGACCGTATAGTTTTAGACATGGGGAATTAAAACTCCGGATACCCATGAGTAGGCAAAGTACCGTAAATAAGCAAACCCTACCGAAAACACAAGCGATCATTGTTCAAAAAGGTGACAGACAATATGCGGACCTGCTGAAAACAGTTAAGGAAAATGTAGACATCGGTAGATTGGGTGTAAAAATCAAGACCATCAAAGAAACAGGAGGGGGAAACCTACTGCTTAGGGTTGAAGGAGACCAAGCTCGAGCGGCGAGCCTAAAGGAGGAAATGCAAATGCAGCTGAAAGACACAGTGGTACATATGGAATGAAAGGAAATGACACTTCACGTCTCAGACATTGACATTACTGTTACAGAAGAGGAGATAAAACAGGCTATCACAAACAACGTGAAAACAGATGTGCGGGACATATGGGTAACATCACTGAGACCTAACAGAAATGGTAATAAAACAGCTATGGTTATATTGCCCAAGGCATCAGCAGAAATGCTGATAAAAAAAGAGAAGGTTCTTATTGGCTGGGTAAACTGCAGAATCAGAGCCAGAGTCTCTATTCTTAGATGTTTAAAATGTCTGGAATTCCGACACAGTCGTGGAGCGTGCAAAGGAGCAGACCGAGAAAATGAGTGCCTTAAATGCGGAAAGAAGGGGCACAAAGCCAAAGGCTGCCAAAATACCGCCTACTGTCCGAGTTACCAAGAACAAGGACATAGGGCGGATTCTACCAGATGCCCTAAGTACAAAAAGCTAATAGACGCCGAGGCAAAAGCCAGGAGCAGGCGGATACCACAATAAACCGTCTATGAAAATACTACAAATAAATGCAAATAGGTCTAGGGCCGCTCATGATCTGGCATTCGCGACAGCATGCAGAGAGGGGGCGGATATAATCGCGGTTTCCGAACCTAACCGAAATCTGGTGAAAGGATCAGGCTGGTTGACAGATAAAAGAACGGACGTAGCTGTGTACTTCAGAAATAATGAAATCAGGGTCTACGAACACAGAGGATATATAAAGATAAAACTCGTTAAATTCGCCTTATTCTGCGTATACTCTTCGCCAAATATTCCGACTGAAGAGTACGAAAATCAAATGATGGTACTCATGGAGGATGTCAGGACTACAAGGGAAGCTGTGATTGTGGGCGACTTCAATGCCAAAGCCCCAGAATGGGGAGCACCTCTGCAAGATACCAGAGGTGAAATCCTGACAGAATGGATGGCGACGCTAGATCTGGTGGTCCACAACATGGGGGATCCAACTTTTGTCAGAAGAACTTCAAGGTCCCATATTGACGTAACCTTCTCATCTCAGAGCATGGCGAGGTATGTAAGAAACTGGAGAGTCCTTAAGGAGGAATCTCTGAGTGATCATCTTCACATATGTTTCGAGGTCGCTGTAAATGCTCCGGCAATGAGGGTCTCATTTAAATCCAAGGTTATTATAGACAAGGATGCGTTCAATAGACACATCACGACACAGGCCCATAGCCTCCGGGAAAATGACATTGATGTCGAGATTTGCACAAACATCATCAAAGAAGCCTACAGAAAAAGTTGTCCTACAAGAAATGGGATACCCGAAAACAAACCATATTGGTGGAATAACCTCACTGACAATAAAAGACAAGAGTGCGCGGCGGCCAGAAGATCACTCAACAGAACTAGAAGAGACGATGCGGACCTGATGGCCCAGAGACTTGCCTCATACAAAGCGAAGAAGAAAGAACTGCAAAAATTCATCAGAGATGCTAAACGCAAATCTTGGGACGATCTATGCAGGAGGTTAGATGAGGACATCTGGGGAGATGGGTATCGTATTGTAAGGAAAACAATTACGGGACCATCCCTGCCTTTCGCTATCACAACGGAATTCAAGGAAGAAATACTTAAGGCTCTCTTCCCAACGGTGGAAGATGCTTGGGCACATGATCATGACGCGACAGCACCCAGAGATTTCTCTCTGGAAGAACTTAAAATAGCTGTCGATAGAATTAAAACTGGCACCGCCCCCGGACCTGATAAAATTCCTCCAGAAGCGGTAAAAGAATTTGCAACGTCCCACCCCCAGCTGGTGCTAACAATATTAAACAGACTTCTGAGGAAACATTCCTTCCCAAAAACGTGGAAAAAAGCAAGGATTACTCTGCTCTGGAAATCAGGCAAACCAAAGGAGAGCACATCGTCCTACCGACCAATATGTCTAATTGACATCATGGGAAAGTTATACGAGACACTAAGGGCCAGTTGTACGAACTAAGTTGAGCCAAGTTCATCTTGAACCAAGATCAAAATCCATGGTTACGATTATTGTAACAATCGTAACCTTGGCTTTTGATCTTAGTTTAAGCTGAACTTGGCTCAACTTATTTCATACAACTGGCCCTAATAAGAAACAGGCTGATCACTGAAATTGATGGCGGGTTGGGTCTGTCGGAGAATCAATTTGGCTTCCGCAAGGATAGGTCAACCATTCTCGCGGTGGAGAAAGTGCTGCAGACAAAAAGACTCTCAGTAGAAAAATATTGCCTAATGGTAACACTAGATATCAGAAATGCGTTTAACACCGCGACCTGGAGTATGATTATAGAGGAGCTGGAGATGAGGCAAATTTCTGGCTACCTAATAAATGTAATAAGCAGTTATTTTCAATACAGGAAGATACACATGAACAAACTACAAAGACACTGGGGTTCCACAAGGTTCTGTACTGGGGCCAACTTTGTGGAACATCCTATATGATGGAGTACTTAGAATAGACCTACCCCAGAACACCACGACGGTGGCGTTCGCAGACGACCTAGCAGTGCTGGTAACAGCCAGCGACCTGTCCACCCTAGAGTTCAGATGCAATGAGGGGCTAAGGCGAATAGATGTATGGCTGAGGCACCAAAATCTGGATCTAGCACCGGAAAAAACTGAGGCGATCTTCCTAAAGGGACGTCCTAAAAACGCGCTCTACGAATAAACTTGGAGATGAGAGGACAACACATCGAACCCAAGAGGAGTCTCAAGTACCTTGGGGTGGTCCTAGACTGGCAGGGAACGTTCGGTGAACATATTAAATATGCTTGCAAGAAAACAAACGATCGGGTTGCGGCACTGAATAGGATCATGCCAAACATCGGCGGCTCTTCTAGCAGGAAGAGAGCACTTCTGTCCAGCGTGATTCACTCGGTGATGCTGTATGCGGCCCCTATCTGGGGAGGGGGACTTCGGGTAAAGACGTACGCTAGATTGCTGGTGAGTACCCAAAGAAAAGCTCTGATAAGGGTTATTAGCGCATACAAAACAGTATCGGCGGCAGCTGCTCAAGTAATATCTGGGACGCCCCCCATACATTTGCTTGTAGCAGAACGTGAAAATATTTTTCAGAAGAGAAAAGAGCGGGACATAGCTGCAGAAAAAGAGGCGCGGAATACTACCATAACCAAATGGGAAAGGGAATGGGAGCGAACCACTGAAGTGGCACAGTGGACGAAACGGTTGATTCCTAATATCGACAGAAGGGTGCGATGTAAGCACGGAACCACTGAATATTTACTAACTCAGGCGCTGACGAACCATGGGACTTTCGGAAATCATCTCAAGAGAATCGGGAAAAGAAACGAGGACACTTGTAATTACTGCCGGGAGCCTGATACGGCAGAGCACACTCTCTTTCACTGTCCCAGATGGGAAGTGAAAAGATTGCATGTACAAATTAAACTGGGGCTTCAGCTAACACCGGATAACATGACACAACAGATGACAGATAAGGAAGATAACTGGAAATTAACTCACCAATGAATCCGAGAAGTAATGGAAGCGAAGGAAAAGGATGATCGTGAACATCAGGGGTAAATGAATTTACCCAGATCACGGAAAATATTAAATCGAACACCAAAGACAAACTTTATTCCAACCGACGAATGCCAGAGATGGCGGTACCGGGAGGAATATCTATGATTGAGAAAAAGGGGAGGGGGTTTTAGCTGGTTCAAGTCCCGCACTACCTGTCGCGATAGACACTAAGCGCAGGTGCTCATGATGAGTTTCCCCTCTCAGAAAAAAAAAAGAGGGCCAGGGAGGTTCGCTCTGTCCGGGGTAGATCTGAGGTGTAGATGGAGAACAAGTGCGGGGAGAGCACTGAGCCTTGGGGGACTCCTGCCTCCATTGTTCTGTAGGTGGATACCTTGTCCACTATCTTCACCCTTATCTTTCTTCTGTGTAGGTATGATCTCACCAGCTTGACGAGTGTAATGGGGTAACCCATACTCATCATTTTGGCTAGGAGAATATCGTGCCAGACCCTGGTGCCAGACCCTGTCGAAGGCTTTGGCGACGTCCAGGAACAGTGCTGCCATGACATGTCTTTGGTTGACCCCCTTCGTGACCTCCTCGGTGAGGCGGAGCACTTGGAGTTCAGTGGAGTGGCCTGTCCTGTACGCGAACTGCTCGTCCGGTAGGAAGTCCAGTTCTTCTGTCTTCTCGGCTATCCTCTTGAGTATGACTCGTTCGGCTACCTTGCTTATGGCCGGGAGTAGACTGATTAGCCTGTAAGAAGAGGGAAAGATTAGGTTCTTACCTAGCTTCGGGATGACTATGACGTCGGCTTTCTTCCACCTGGAGGAGAAATGTCTCAATCTCAACATTGCGTTGATGATGTTGACCAGCGCCGCTACTCCTTTCCTGGGTAGCTTCTTGAGGGCAATGTTTCCAATGCCATCACATCCTGGAGCCTTCCTGGGTTTTAGGCTCCTTAGGATCTCCTTGACCTCCTCGGGGTGGTCGGAAGGATGTGCTCGTTATCTGGCAGGCAGTTCATCCGACGTACCCTGCGTTCCACGTCGTCCACCCAGTCCTCGTCCTTATCTTCGAGCTGGTTTTCCCTATACTGCAGTTCCAAGCTGTCGGCGAATGCCTCGGCTTTTTCCTGGCAAGTGTAGACAATACCATTCTTTCCGTGGATCGGGGGAATGGGTGTCTTCCGGTTGCGCAGGGCCCGTTGGGTGGTCCAGATACTTCTGTCCTGTGTGTCCAGTGACTCCAGGTGGCGCTGCCATCCCTCGTGACGGTGTTCCTGGAGGGCAGCTTTGACTCGCCTACTCAGGATCTTCTACTCTCTTCTGTCTTCTGGGAGTCTGGTTCTCTGGGACCGTCTCTTCGCGCTTCGTCTATCCCTCATCAGCTACCTGGTATCCTCTGGGAGGTTTGCCATCGGCGCTGGTGCTCGTCTCGTCTCCGTTTCGGTGGTACTTTCCCTCAGTGCCGCCTGGATCTGGTCATCCAGGGAGGTGATGGCCCTCTCCACATCTTCCTCGGTTTCGAGCCTGTGAATTTGTGCAATGTCCCTCTGCAAGATTGTACGGAACGATTCCCAGTCTGTCCGCCTTTCGATGAGGGTTGTCGTGTTCTCACCGTCCTTTTCTCCTAGTTCTAGGAGAATCGGATTGTGCTCGGTGGAACCCTCCATCATGGTGCTGATTTCTGCTTCGAGGGTCATCTCCTGCAGCATCGCGATGTCCAGTACATGCGGTCTGTGTCTACCCTTACCATGGTCCGTCCGGCGCAAGGACCAACAGGTTGCCATCGTGCTGTCCTAGGAACCGCAGTAGCTCTCGTCCTCGAGTGTTTGTTATCCTACTGTGCCATTCCGGGGACTTGACGTTGAAGTCGCCTATGGCCACCGTCTGCGTCCTTGGGGATAGGACGGCCTCCAGGTCTGCGTCTCGCAGCATGACTTGAGGTGGCTGGTAGCAGGAGACCACTCTGATGTCGCCATTTCGTGCCGTGGACACTACTACGGCTGTGGCCTCTAGATTCTCCATGTCTGGCGGCAAAATCGGATGGTGTGCGATGCTCGTCTTAACTGGCAGGGCACTCATCTCATTGCTCTTCTGCCCTGCCAGTCTTTCCTGTACACGTGGTAGCCGGGGAAATGGATAAGCCTGGTTATAGCGTTAATGCTATAAATAAAATTAAAATTGATGTAAATATACGTATATTTGTTTTCTTTACTACATCTTATATTTTATTTGATATTTGTGTATTTCAAAGTATATTGTTATTATTTTTGTTATCGAATCGAATGTTTTTCCTTTTGTTTTTTCTCGACTCCATAGGAACTTCGATTTCCAGTGAGTGAGTCGCTATAGTCGCTATATACACCCCCTCGTTAAAAAAGAAAAGAGTCAATCAACCAACGTGTCGATTGCGAAACGTACTTTTTTAATCGGGGTAGGCAAAGTGTCACATCTGTCAACTAATACAAAAGCTGGTTTAACCCTATCAATATTGACAGTTATGACTTTGATTCCTTTCTTAAAGGTAAATAACTTATCTGAACGAGATAAAACTTTAAACGATCCTTCATATAAAGGAGTAAATGAACGTTTAAACCGTTCATTGCGAACGAAAATAAAATCGCAAAGGGCAAGATCTGAACTAACAAAAGTTTTGTAATTGCCATGCGAAATTGGAGGAACAAATTTTAAATTATTAAAATAAATGCGTAATTTGTCAATGAAATAAGGAATATCTGGGGAATTATATGATTCAACGAAAAATTCGCCAGGTAAACGAAGGGTTTGACCATATATAAGTTCAGCAGGTGAACATTGCAGATCTTCCTTGGGAGTTGTCCTAAATGCTATTAAAATGATGGGTAATTCATCTGTCCAATGTGATGTATTGGCTCTAGTTAACAAGGAAGTTTTAAGTGAGCGATGAAACCTTTCAATTAAAGAATTCCCTTGTGGGTGATATGCAGTTGTACGTATTCTATGAAAACCTAAAAACATTGCAAATTCATTAAATAATCTTGACTCGAATTGTACCCCTTGATCAGTCGTCACCGTCAAGGGAACACCGAATCGACAAACAAAATTTGGAAATAAAGTACGCGCAACTGTTTCTGCTGTGATGTCGCGAAGAGGCTTCCGGCCACCTAGTGAATCGTTCAATCACCGTAAGAATGTAAGAGTTACCTTTGGATGGAGGTAATGGTTCTACCAAATCTATATGGATGTGGTCGAATCTGCTTTTCGGGATGGTGAAGTTTCCAAGAGGACTTCTCGTATGTCGGCTGACTTTGACAGCTTGACAGTTAATGCACGATTTTGACCATAAATTGAAATCTGTGTTCATTTTCGGCCAAAAATAGTTATTCGAAATCAACAGTCTAGTGGCTTTAATACCAGGATGAGATAAGTTGTGAAAAATATCTAATATCGTTCGTCTGTAAACAAGTGGAACAAAAGGTCTAACTTTTGTACGAGAAACATCACACCAAATAAATTCATTTTAAAATGAAATCGGTTTTAGTTAGTGATGATATATCTGACAATAAATAGTTGAGATTTGAATCTTTCTCCTGAGCTTCACTAAGCAACTTTAGGTCAAAGTTAACATTAAGGAAGGGAGAATTTTTAAGTTGAAGTGGTAAAATATCTTGTTTTAAAGAAGAAGTGTCGTAAATACGTGACAAGCTGTCAGCTATTACGTTATGTTTTCCTTTAACATGTTGTATTTTATAAGAAAATTGAGCTATATATTCTAAATGACGTATTTGACGAGGAGATTTTTCTGCTTTTGTGAATAAAGTGTTGATTAAAGGTTTGTGATCTGTAAAACAATGGGGTCATCCCGCACATCTAAATCGTGATATTCTAATATATGCGGTGAACAGCTTAGAGGTTCTAGTTAATAAATACAGCGATAAATTTTTAGTTTATCGTATCTTAGTATTTTATTTTTACGTTTGAAATTTGAATTCCGGCGTGATGACGTATATAATCCCCAAATTCAAATATCGTGCACGAGCGTGCACGAGTCGGCCCGAAGTTAATGGCGGGTTGTTTATTTATCAACAACAGGGATGGCCTCAGAAGATGTGTCATCGCGTAAACATTTTGCTATATTATTATTTGGCGGACCATTTTTTCATTTATGATCCGATACGACTGAAAATCAATATCTGTTCGTTTTCGAGAACGCAGATTGTTATTTTTTTATCAAAATTGAAAAATCAAAATGGTGACGCCAAGATGGAGGACCATTTTTTCATTTATGATCCGATACGACTGAAAATCGATATCTGTGCGTTTTCCGGAACGCAGATTATTATTTTTTTATCAAAATTGAGAAATCAAAATGGCGACGCCAAGATGGTGGACCATTTATTCGTTTATGATCCGATACGACTGAAAATCGATATCTGTGCGTTTTCCGGAACGCAGATTATTATTTTTTTTATCAAAATTGAGAAATCAAAATGGCGACGCCAAGATGGCGGACCATTTTTTCGTTTATGATCCGATACGACTGAAAATCGATGTCTGGGCGTTTTCGGGAACGCAGATTATTATTATTTTTTATCAAATTGAAAAATTAAAATGGCGGTGCTAAGATGCCGGGCTATTCTTTCATTTATGATCCGATACGACTGAAAATCGATATCTGTGCGTTTTCGGGATCGCAGTTTATTATTTTTTATCAAAATTGAAAAATCAAAGATGGCCGACCGTTTTTTTACTTATGATCCAATACGACTGAAAATCGATATCTGCGCATTTTCGGAAACCGCAGATTATTTTTTTATCAAAATGGAGAAATTAAAATCGCGGCGCCAAGATGCCGGACTATTTTTTCATTTATGATCCGATACGACTGAAAATCGAGATCTGTGGGTTTTCGGGGACGCGGATTCCGATTTCCTTATCAAAATTGAAAAATCAAAATGTTTTCAAAGACGCGGATTACGAAATTTTGGTCAGTCATCAAGTATTAATATAAAATAAAATAATTAAGACGTAACTAAAAATTTAAAAATAAAACTAAATGTATTTAAAAAAAACTTTTAAAAACACGCTTTTATTATTTAGGTGTACTAAAACGAAAGAATAAAAAAAAATCGCTGCCCAAGGAATCACTACTTCCACATCCAGATTTTCTATCCAAGTCTCTCACAACGAAAAATAATTGTATGTGGAAATAATCGTTTATGGAACTTTAGTAATATAATATTTGAAATCGTCTACCCCAAAAACCCATAAAACGATATGCCACATCGGTATAGTGGGGGTGGATAAAGTAAAAGAAAATTTTTAAGGCTTTTGGTTCTTGTACACACACTAAATGACAATTTTATTCTTTTTCACCCCCTTCAATAATGGGGTGGGGGTTGGTATGAGGGTGGCTAATGGCAAAATTTTTTTTGAGACCTTAGCTTCTCTTATACATACCAAATACCAATTTTACGGAGTCTTACTTGCTTGATTTACCTATTTACCCCCATTTACCCCAATTTACCCCCAACCATTCAACAGAATAAGATCAAAATATAATCTAGTTCCAGATCTCGTTAAAATATACACATGTATCAAATTTCAAGTCAATATCTTAAACGGTTCCAGAGTAATCGTGCACACAAAAAAGTTACAGACAGACCGACAGAGAGAAATTTATTTTGCTCAAACTTAAAATTTGGACGTTTCGTGACATTCTAAGCCTATTTGAACAATAAATATTTTCAACATTTTTTTGTCCACTGGATGTGGAAGTAATAAAATGAATTGTCTTAAAAGCTTGTCGTATTTTTTTTATATTCACGCTACAAGCTTTTAAGACAATTAATTTAATTTTTTTTTTCGTTTTAGTACACCAAATAATAAAAGCGTGTTTTTAAAAAGTTTTTTTTTTTAATTTATTTTGTTTCTAAATTTTTAGTTACGTCTTAATTATTTTATTTTATATCAATACTTGATGACTTTTGACCAAAAATTCGTAATCCGCGTCTTTGAAAACATTTCGATTTTTCAATTTTGATTAAAAAAATAATAATCTGCGCTCCCGAAAACGCACAGATATCGATTTTCAGTCGTATCAGATCATAAATGAAAAAATGGTCCGTCATCTTGGCGTCGCCATTTTGACTTTTCAATTTTGATAAAAAAATAATCTGCGTTCCCGAAAACGCACAGATACCGATTTTCAGTCGTATCGGATCATTAATGAAAAAATGGTGCGCCATCTTGGCGTCGCCATTTTGATTTTTCAATTTTGATAAAAAAATAATAATCTGCGTTCCCGAAAACGCACACATATCAATTTTCAGTCGTATCGGATCATTAATGCAAAATGGTGCGCCCTCTTGGCGTCGCCATTTTGATTGTTCAATTTTGATAAAAAAATAATAATCTGCGTTCCCAAAGACGCACAGATATCGATTTTCAGTCGTATCGGATCATTAATGAAAAAATGGTGCGCCATCTTGGTGTCGCCATTTTGATTTTGCAATTTTGATAAGAAAATAATAATCTGCGTTCCCGAAAACGCACAGATATCGATTTTCAGTCGTATCGGATCATTAATGAAAAAATGGTGCGCCATCTTGGCGTCGCCATTTTGATTTTTCAATTTTGATAAAAAAATAATAATCTGCGTTCCCAAAAACGCACAGATATCGATTTTCAGTCGTATCGGATCATTAATGGTGCGCCTGTTGTAGAACTCTCCAAAATCGTCCTAAGTTGAAGACAGAATCAAAATTCGACTTAGGCAAAGATTTCATTTGAAGACATTTTTGGGAGTCTGCAGAGGCGCAGATCAGTCCATAAGGACCGTTTTGGGTTCTATAAGGCGTTGGAAATGACCAGGTGAAAATTTGAAGAAACACCGAATTTTCACTTAGGAAAAATGTTTTTGGTTCAGAATATGAGAGTAGAAGTATATAATGACAAAGATTTATGAATAATATACTTTTTCAAAGGTACCACAAATTGGACTTTGAAAAATAATATTTTTGGAAGGGCGTCAAAATTTGGCTCAGGAGTCGATTTATCGAAAGTACGCCAAAATTTCACTTGCAGACTAATTTTTCAAAACTGCGTTGAAATTTGGCTTGAAGATCGATTTTTCAAAAGTACGCCAAAATTTCACCCGCAGATTAACTTTTCAAAAGTACCTTGAAATTTGGCTTGAAAATCGATTTTTCAAAAGTACGCCAAAATTTCACCCGCGGATTAACTTTTCAAAAGTATCTTGAAATTTGGCTTGAAAATCGATTTTTCAAAAGTACGCCAAAATTTCACCCGCGGATTAACTTTTCAAAAGTATCTTGAAATTTGGCTTGAAAATCGATTTTTCAAAAGTACGCCAAAATTTCACCCGCAGATTAGTTTTTCAAAAGTACCTTGAAATTTGGCTTGAGAGTTGATTTTTCAAAAGTACGCCGAAATTGGAATTTTCAAAAGTACCACAAAGTCAGTTTAAAAAGTACCACGAAAATATACTTTAAAATATTTTTTATTTTTTATTCCTCAACCAAAGACATTGACCTTTGAGGTACGGTCATTGAAAGCCCAATTCTAAAGTATGAGCATAAAATTTTAACGATGCACTGCATCCAAAAGACAAAATAGAAGATTTTGACAAAGCTGGCGTAGTGCCGATAAGCAAAAATTGATAAAAATCAATGCACATGTACAAGGCCGGTTTCTCGCATAGAAAGAGTTTGGATTGACTCAGCGGCTTGCAATTTGGTCGAGCGCGTTGAGTGGTCCAGACAAAGCAATGATAGAAAAGCCAATAACAGGGCTTTTCAAATGACAAAGTTATAGAGGAAAACGCCTTGTGCATAAAAATCCAAAAAACCGCTGCCCAAGGAATCACTACTTCCACATCCAGATTCTCTATCCAAGTCACTCACAACGAAAAAACTTTGTATGTGAAAATAATTGTTTATGGAACTTTAATAATATAATATTTGAAATCCTCTACCCCAAAAACCCATAAAACGATACCCCACATCGGTAGTGGGGTGGGGGTGGTGATAGGGGGGTAGTAGTGGGGGGTGGATGAAGTAAAAAATATTTTGAGGTTTCTGGTTCCTGTACATAAACTAAATCATATTTTTTTTTCATCCCCTTTAATAAGGAGGTGGGGGTGGTAATGGGGGTGGCTAATGCCAAAATTTTTTTTGAGACCCTAGCCTCTCTTGTATATACTAAATACCAATTTCATGGACTCTTACCTGCTTGATTTACCCATTTACCCCAAATTTACCCCAATTTACCCCCCAACCCTTCGACGGAACAAGATGAAAATACAATCTGGTTCTAGATCTCGTTAAAGTACATATGTGTACCAAATTTCAAGTCAATATCTTAAACGGTTCCAGAGTAAACGTGCGCACAAAAAAAAGTTACAGACAGACCAACAGACCGACAGACAGACAGACCGACAGACAGACAGAAAATTTTTTTTTCGCTCAAACTTAAAATCTCGACGTTTCATGACATTTTAAGCCTATTTGGACAATACAAATTTTTAAAAAATTTTTTGTCGTTACTATACTTCCACTGGACGTGGAAGTAAAATCAATTTTGCCTAAAAGTCGCTCGGAGGTGAGTAGCTGCCATATCGATAATATTGAACGACTGTGATAAGGGTTAGTAAGTCGTGAACTTATCGAACGCCATTCAACTTACGCAGTAATAAGTCCTCTGAGTGTGTTTGAGTACGTGAATCTCCACGAACTTTAAAGCTAAGTAGTCTCTAGCGAAACTAAATTCATTTAGTAAAACTTTTTTAAGTTAATTTCAGTCAGCCTTAATTATTCATTTACCCAGAGTCTGAAATGATTCTAAAAGCTCGCATTTTGATTCTGAGAAGGTATGTATGAATCTTTTCTACCTAATCGATCGTTAGCGTGAGCGCTCTCGCTTGTATGGTCTGAAAGTCACTACCTTGATTGGGGAAGGTACGATTCTTATCTTGAGAATTTTGTATAACCAATTCTGTTAAATAAACGGATTCTTTGAACTATTGTTTCTTAATTGATCTTGAGGCCTGTTGACGGTCTATAATCCCTGGAACTTTCGTATAGAAAACCGGATGTGTCGAGTTAATTCGCATTAACGTTCGACCTTCTGGTTGCTTTACGGAGGTTTGATAGAGATTTTTTTATGCGTTTTTTGAGAAATAAATTCCGTTATTAATAGACCAAAACGTGGTTTCCGCGTACCAAAACTAATCCCTCCGCAGAGAAATTCTTGGGTTGGGATTTTTTTATGCAAAAATTCAGGAAATTAAGAGGCGCCTAAACCCCCAACGAGGGAATTCGGGTCCAGAGAGAGCGTCGTTTCCGATCTGTGGTAGTGCAGCCTTGGTCCATTACTCGGCTACCGAAGTACATCTTATCTCGAACCCGCCTGGGAGGTAGAAGAACGGGGTAATACGCGACTGGCGCCCCCTGAGAAATAAATTGGTGTCGCGTCATTTTGACGCCCGGTAGTGCGTTCTTCTACACGCCATCTTGGCGTCGCCATTTTTATTTTTCAATTTTAATAAAAAATAATAATCTGCGTTCCCGAAAACGCACAGATATCGATTTTCAGTCGTATCAGATCATAAATGAAAAAATGGTCCGCCATCTTGGCGTCGCCATTTTGACTTTTCAATTTTGATAAAAAAAATAATCTGCGTTCCCGAAAACGAACAGATATCGATTTTCAGTCGTATCAGATCATAAATGAAAAATGTTCCGCCATCTTGGCGTCGCCATTTTGATTTTTCAATTTTGATAAAAAAATAATAATCTGCGTTCCCGAAAACGCACAGATATCGATTTTCAGTCGTATCGGATCATTAATGAAAAAATGGTGCGCCATCTTGGCGTCGCCATTTTGATTTTTCAATTTTGATGAAAAAAACAATAATCTGCGTTCCCGAAAACGCACAGATATCGGTTTTCAGTCGTATCGGATCATTAATAAAAAAATGGTCTTGTCGTCGCCATTTTGACCTTTCAATTTTGATAAAAAAAAAAAATTATCTGCGTTCCCGAAAACGCACAGATATCGGTTTTCAGTCGTATCGAATCATAAGTGAAAAAAATGGTCTGTCATCTTGGTGTCGCCATTTTAATTTTTCAATTTTTTTCAATAGCATTGTCAAAGAACTTATACAAGTGTGCAAAATTTCAGCTTGATGGGATAATAGAAAGTGCGATAAAATTCCATCACAAATTAACCGGAAAGACAGTTACAAACATTGCAAGTTAAATAAAAGCTTGTAAAATAGCGAACTTTCGGAGAATTACTTTTATCGCATTTCTAGGAAACTTTTGATTCCTTATTCCAAAAATAATTTTAATTATTATTTTACACGTGTATTATTATTGATACGTACATGCGAAAGCCGTCTCTGGAATTTATCGACCGAGTACAGCTAGGTAGTTGAGCAGACTACAGTTTCTAGGTTATCGGCGATCAATGAGATGGCCCCCAGTCTTCTCATTGGCGCGGGATTAGCTACGTTACGAGTAGCGCGGGAAAATTTTAACTTTATTTTTCTTATATCAAACGACGTAATATGAAAAAATAAAAAAATACGGGTGTATTATTTTTTAACGAACTATCATAATTTAAAATAAAAAAAATATGCGGGATGACCCCATTAAACTTTCGACCTTCAAGTATAAATTTAAAATATTTAATTGCAGTATATAATGCTAAAAGTTCTTTGTCGAAAACCGAATAATTGGTTTGTGCTGTGGTTAATTTACGAGAAAAGAATGCTAACGGAGCAAGAAATCTCTTATTGACTTTTTGCTCTAAAACTGCACCCATGCCAAGGTTAGAACAATCGACTGAGAGAGATAAGATAGTATCGTCATTATTGAAAGGATGAGCTGAAACTACTGCATTACTTATAACGTCTTTGGCTTTCGAAAATCCATCTAAACATTCATCAGGCCAACTATTTATCTTTGTAATTTTATCATGAGATAAACTGTTACGAAGAGAATATAGGGGAAGTAAAATTTCAGCAAAAATGAGGTATGAAACGATGATAAAAATTTACCATACCTATGAAACGTTGTAGTTGTTTGAGAGTTGTTGGTAAAGGGAAGTTATTAATGACGTCGACTCTTTCAGTTGATGGTAAAATACCTGATGAAGAGATTTGATAACCTAAAAAGGTTAAATTGTCAACTCTTAAGATACATTTAGATGGTTTAATGTTAATTCCGTATGTGTCTAATCTTTTGAAAACTATTTCCAAGTGTTCCAAATGTTGTACATCTGATTGACTTGCGATTAATATATCATCCAAATAGACGAAAACGAAAGGTAAGTTGACAAGTACTTCGTTTATAAAACGTTGGAAAGTTTGACCGGCATTGCCTAGGCCAAAAGGCATGCGGGAAATTTCAAACAGTCCGAAAGGAGTTGTTCTGGCTGTTTTATAAACGTCATTTTCAGCGACAGGTATCTGATGGTACGCTAGCACTAAATCAATCTTGGAGAAAATAGTGCAGCCGTACAACTGAGAGCTAAAGTCGTGAATATGAGATAATGGATATCTGGAATAGTAATTGTATTTGGTTGTCGATAATCTCCACAAGGTCTCCAGTCATTTTTCTCTTTTTTTGCTACTAAATGAAATGGTGAAGAAACTTGAGAGGATGATGGTTTACATATACCCAATTCCACCATGTTGTTAAATTTAGTTTGAGCTATTTTAAATTTAAGATTGTCTAATCTACGACGTCGTGAAAAAAGGTAAATGACCTTCAGTAACTATATGATGTACAACAGAATGGTTAATAGGTAAATTGTAATCTGGTGAACTAATTAAATTAGGAAATTGTAAAAGTAATTTGTTATGTTTATCTGTTAAAGGAAATAATTTAAGTGTGTCTAATCTGTAATTGTCTAAAGGACTATTTTTAATAAAACAATTAACTGACAAATTAGTCTTGTTATCAATTATTCGAGCTCCTTTAAGATCGACAACTAAACCGAAATGAGACAAGAAATCTGCTCCGACGATTGGAATGTCAATGTTTGCAATATTGAAAACGAAAGGAAACAATCTGCGTAAGTTTAGATTGACTTTTAACAATTTCTTACCGTATGTAAAAATGGTTGAACCGTTAGCCGCGGTTAATATCGTATCAAAATTCTTTTTAAAATCTGTGAAAACATTACGTGGCACCACAGATAAATCGGCGCCAGTGTCGATTAGGAAGTTCAAATTGTTAGATCTATCGTAAAATTATCAAACTTCAGTCATCTTTGAGGATTATCAGATTTTTTACAACTCTTACTGAATTTGCACCATTCACCTCCACAACGGGAAGCATTGGCACCATAAAGTTGATGGTAGTAACAGATAGTATTATCTGTACGATCAAACTTCTTGGGAAAATTATTACGGCTGAGTGAACGATTGCGATTAGAAATACGAGTTTGTGAAATGTTTCTACTCCTACAATTACTGCAGAAAGAAGTAGAAGGTTGAGACTCGAAGGATTGATCAGGTAATTTAGATTCTAAAGAGTTTATTCGAGAATTAAAAATTTCTTGTCTTTGTAAGACTTGATTAATTGAATCATGGAAAGTGATTGAAAAATTTTTGATAGTGATAGTTAAATCTGATAACGGGGTTGATTCAGAGTCAAGAGGATTTTTGGAGTACGATGCAACCATCGAATTTTGACAAGACTCCCATATCCGATTTGCAATATCGAGAATCTCTTTTGTGTCTGTTTTCCCGGAAGCTGTAATAGCGATATATACAGTTTGAGGCAAACGTCTTTTCCACAATTTTATCAATAAATCTTGACTAACCATGCTGAAACCTCCAACAATATTCAGCATGGATCTATAGAAATCTGACGGCTTCAGATCACCTATTTGGGAACCTGATAACAAATCATTGATGCGTTTTTCCTCACTCGATGATAAACGTGAAATTAAAATTTTCTTTAAATTGATATATAGATCTGTTTCCGGGGGATTAGATATTATATCGTATATATTATCTATCACATCTAATGGCAAATTAGCTATAACCTGATCATACTTTTTCTTGTCATTGACAATTTTTGCAACAGAAAACTGTGATTTGATTTGGGTAAACCAAATTTCAGGTTTTGATTTCCAAAACGGTGGTAGCTTGACAGATGTGACGTAGTGGGTTTGAGGAAAATCCTCGTCTGAAGGTTGTGTTGGCATAATTAATTGATTGTGATTGGTTGATTGACTATTTCTCAGATAAAAAGGGAAATGTACTTTAGCTCACTCACTAGCAGATGACAGTACTTGTAGTGTTGAACTTCAATTGGGAAATAGGGAATTACCATAAATTAGAGGAACATCTATTCAAAATTTATCCGGAAAATTCTTCTCTTCATTAAACGATAAGCGTCATCTGGATCAATTTTTAGTGGTAGTTAGTATATTGAATCTCTTCTTGAAATCATTGATAAAAGTGGTTCTAAATCAGGAATGTGTTGATCTTCGGGTAATTATATCTGAATTTTCTTCTATCTTCGAGAGTAGAAATAATTTTGTCTCTTCTTCAATTAATCAGATAACTTAGATCTTATCATGAAGATCATATGATCACGTCGGGGTCACCAAATTTATAGCGTTAATGCTATAAATAAAATTAAAATTGACGTAAATATACGTATATTTGTTTTCTTTAATACATCTTATATTTTATTTGATTTTTGTGTATTTCAAAGTATATTGTTATTATTTTTGTTATCGAATCGAATGTTTTTTCTTTTGTTTTTTCTCGACTGCATAGGAACTTCTCGATTTCCAGTGAGTGAGTCGCTATAGTCGCTATACTGGTCCTGTTGTAGCTTCGTTTCCTGCAGTGCCATCACGTCTATGTTATTCCTGGCGAGAAGTTCCTCCACCGCTCTCGCAGTCCGTTCACATTCCATGAGGCTATCTGCAGGAAAACTGGTTCAACCTGTAAATTCATTACTGGCTAGAAAATGCTGGCATTTGTGCAAAAAATGCGCTCATTGCTGAGCACATTTGTTGCATTTGGGCGAGCACCGCCGTGAGGTTGTTGGCCTCGAGGGGTGCCCGCTGCTGTGTGAGGGCTGGTGGTCTGCCCTGTCTTGCCCTGTGCTACCCTAGCGTAGCTTAATCCACTTGTGGTCTTCTTGGCTGCAGCACCGGCTGGTTGCTGGGTTGTTTTGGGTGTTTGCTTCTGGGGGGGGGGGGGGTCGTGGTTCGCCGCACTTCACGCATTTAGCCTGCGCGGTGCATCTTCCTTGTGCATGGCCGAAACGCTGGCAGCGGTGGCCAGGGTGGCTCTCTGCCTCTCTATTCGCACAACCAGGGAACAGCAGCGATTGACGTCCAGTATCCTCTCCTCGCTGAGGGGTACCTGAACCAGCATCAGCGGAATTTCTTTTTTTGTTCATCTTGACGTCATGCGTTGGACGGTTACGGGTGCAAAACCCTGTCCCTGGAGGTCCTCTTTTACCTCCTCGCATGTCACTCCACTGGGGATCCCTCGTATTACTACTCGTAGTAGTCTTTCTTCGGACAGGGCGTAGGTGTGATATTCGCGCTTTTCTTGGGCGAATATCTTGGTCATTCTTCTGTAGTCCGCCACGGTTACAGGCTCGATGGCGATCCCCTCTCCTGTTACCTTGGCCTTGGTAAATCGGATTCGGCTCTCGTCAAGTCGCTGTTTGACTGGTGACAATGTCTCTGCCTTTCTCAAGATTATCGGGGCAATCTTGGTTGTCTTTTTCTGCGGTTCCACGGTTTCTTGCTCAGGGGACGCCTGGCGGGCTGCCTGGCTGGTGGACGGTGCCGCCTCGTTGGCCTGGACCTGGGAGGTCTGCGACGGCGTCTTCTTCGTCTGGCTGCGGGGGACGGACTCCTCGTCGCTGTCGTCCGCAGCTATCCTTTTGGGGGTCTCTTTTATTAGTCCGGGCGGCTCGGGCTGCACCAGGGTAGGCCGTGGGTGTTGTCACGGGCTGCTCTTTGGGGGTCCTCTCTGCTCTGATGGTCGCTAGGAGTTCTGCGTGTTGGACACGCTGGGCCATCGTAGTTGGGCCATCCGCTGATTCATTTCAGCTATCTGCGTTTTGAGCGCTGAATTCTCCGCGACGAGGCGGGCGACCAGTTCCTCTCTGTCCTCAAACTCCATGTTTGTTGGGGTTGGCCCTCTGGAGTTCCCGTTCTGAGAGGTTTCGTCCTCGTATTCCTCGTATCGACCCATACCGTCCTCCACGGCATTTGTCATTCGTCGCTCACCTGAAAATAAAACCTGTGGATTAATCGGAAAAAGAATTAGTAACCTGAAATGGAAATGATTAATTGGCAAAAGGGAAGGTTAAAAATAAATTTTGTCCCCAGGCGGGGGACTATATTTATCCTTTTATATTTGCGTCTTGATAAAGACTACAAATATTCCTCCTCTTCAAACTCTCTGTGGGGCTGCCACTTCACTATTTCGCCTGGTTTGACTGCTCACAACACTACTGCATAACACTACTGCACTGTACACTGGTGACCTGCTCGAGTCGCTGTCTGGTTGAACTATCCTATCTATCGGTGTCTGGTTGAACTATGACTGATGCGTACTCTTTTAATAAATGTGTTTTTAATAAATAGTTTTGAACAAATAAATAAAATAAATTGCAAAAAATTTTCTATGCGAATACCCCTCGAACGTTGATAAATGGCTCATAATTTTATCACAACTTCCTCAAGCACGTTGCTTTTAGGTAATATCCCTCCGCCTACGGCGTCGGGATATTACCAAGCAAGTGCTTTCGGAAACTGTGATAAAATTATTTCGTATTATCAACGTCCTTGGGATATTATAGCTGAAAGTATTGCTAACCAAACAAATTCTCGGGTTAGTTAACTCAACTTATTAAAATGAGATCTAATATACCGAAAAACATGTGCGTCATTAATATATTTAGTTTAAAATGTTAAAATTTAAACTCGTTTATTTAACCCAACCGACACTGAAAAACAGGCTGTAATAATTCAAATAATTTCACAATTTTTGGCATTGTATGTTGGTAATCGACCAATTTAGAATGCAAATTTAAAAGACATAGCACCCTAAAGCACCGATGACGTATGACCATTCTACCCAGTTTAACGGATTTCTACTAAATAATCAAACGATTTAAAGTAGGATAGAAACGTCACTACGGCGTTTTAAAGACTTCCTCCTAGCTCAAGTTGATGTGCAAACATAATTGCACAGGAATCTATAAAGCAATCTCTAAAGACAATACTTCGAACGAAAGCAATTAGGTGGGTAAAAATAATATACAAAAATTATGACGGACAGACCTGAGAAAGATAAACTAGGAAGAGAACATCAGAAAAATGAAGAAAAATAGGAAGCTACAATTACAAGCACGAAAAAGGCTGAAGGGGAAAGTTGTGATTGATGATTCTTCTCATTTTTAAAATACGTAGGCAGTGATAGTGATAAATGTGATGAGTTTGATTTTAAAGATAGCTATGTTGCTACGTTTCAATAAAGTTTGCATCAAGGAAAAATATTAAGTTTGTAGTGGAAAAAATTATGGAAGTTTTATTAAGTGACGCAGAAATAGTTAAAACAATTCGTTTCACTTTGTTTATCCGGAATAGACGTTATCACCGATATAAATGTTACTGTAAAAAACTTTTATTTCATTTCCACATTCACGAAGTGGAGTGCAGTATGGTATCAGTAAAAAAAAGTTGATGTTTTTGTTCAAGTAGAGTTAGAATGTAATGAAACGTGGAGATTTTAAGTTTGAGAAAAAAAATCTGTCGCTCGGTCTGTCTGTCTGTAACTTTTTCTTTGTGCGCATGATTACTCTGGAACGATTTGATACACCTATATATTATAAGGGGAACTGGAACGGGATTTTATTTTGAGGTTATTTGTGAAAGGATTCAGAGCTAGGGGTAAATTGACCCCCCCCCCCCCCAGTAAACACTAGTTCTTATAAAATACGTGAAATATACGTTCTGGTGGTATACAAATGATTCTGGTATAATAATTATACGTTTATGATGTACCGCGTTATGATTTTGTGTTTTTTATTATATTTATGTTGTACTAAATTTTCACTAGTGGTAGAAAATCTTGATTTAAAGACATTTTAAATCAACTGTCAATATGTGTACATCATATACGTTAATTCAACATTAGCAAAGACTTCATATTTGTGATATACATTAATTATTTGTATAAAATATGTTGGTCATAAACCACTAATAAACATATTTCTTTTACTTTTATTTTGGTAATATCATTTGATAATATCAACTAAATTTTACTTCAAATTTTAATCTTTGGTATAAAAAATAAATTTACTGAATGTGTTAATTATTTATACAAAATACGTTGACCATAAACCACTAAGTGAGATTTTAGCAAATAGTAACAAACTCTTCGAAGCAAAACTGGGAAAACACTTGACAAATATGAGAAACCTGGAGAAAAATTGAGGGCAAGACTATAACAGATGGCCTAAAAACTGAAGGAATTAAATTTAGAACTGAAACAAAACAATCTACTATTGAAAAAAAAGTTGATGCAATCTGAAGGAACTATTTTAGTTAGTCATGAGACTCAAAAAAATATTTATTGGAAACTCTAAAGGTCAGTTTAGATTATCGTATCAAAACCAGTGAACGAAAATACTTTTGCCAAAATTTTAAAAGATAGATTAATTTCAAATTTATGTTAAGAGGTGTACCAAAGTTGTTATTGACTTATAAAAGTACAGTCTCATAGAGAAAGATGACACCACTTACATTAGTTTTAAATTGCTGATCTACTTTCAATCAGTTTTATCAAATTAAAGAGGCATATATATGTGAAAAATGGATAGCACTGAGCATGAGCAAATACTAACCACGCTACGTGGCATGGTGGTGTTGTGATCAATAAGGCAGTTCCCCAGGGCGAGGCCTTTTCCATTGCACTGAGGTTGTGCGTTCAGGGGCAGCGAGTTATCCCATATCACTGATACTGGATAACTCGCTCACATAATTTTTGGTAGTCGGGACTGCGTACGCGCTTTATAGCGTAGTTTATAAAATGTCATATACACTGTTAAAAAACACGTGAAACACTTACTAAACGCATTTATAAAACATTTATTACATGTCATAATTTAACTAATTTTGTACTTACAGACAGCTTACAAAATATATTTGTAAAATAATTATCAAACGTTTGTTAAATATTATAATTTAATTACATTTTTGGGTATAGTACACACAATTTATAAACTTTGATTTGGGCGTACATTTGTCAGGATAATATGCGTTTAAATTTACCCTTCTTTGACGTATAGTTTTGCAGCATATAAACATATAAATGGGGGCTATCTAGGTAAAGCAAGCAAGTAAGAGTCCATAAAATTTGGATTTAGTGTACGAGAAGCCAAAATTTTTTTTTACATCAGCCATCCCTACTATCCCCACCCCATTATTAAAGGTAAAAAAATAAAATTGTTATTTAGTGTGTGTACAAAAACCAAAGGCCTCAATTTTTTCAGCCACCACTACCGATGTGGTATAGTGTATTGTGGGTTTTTAAGGTAGATAATTTCAAATATTATATTATTAAAGTTCTATGAACAATTATTTTCACACAGTGGAGTGCAAATATTGAACAATTTTTTTCATCGTTAGAGGTTTGGATAGAAAATCTGAATTTGAAATTAGTGATTCCTTAGGCAGCGGTTTTTTCTCAATTGACTTTACAGGAGTGATATTTTGTTATTATAGACGTTCTAAAGAGTTATTGATAGCTGGTTTTAAGGAGTACTATACCTTTATAATGGACGTTCTGTTAAATAATTTTAATTATTATACTCTTCGCAAATACGAAAACGAAGATCATATTGTATTTGATCGGCACATTTCTAAAATCGGAAATATCGCTCGAAAAATAAAAAATCATTGTGTTAGTGAACGAATTCTGAACAACTTTCAAAATGTCCGTCTGTCTGTCCATCACGTTTCTGTTAAGCACGATAACTTAAAAAAGAAAAGTCCGATTGCATTGAAAGTTAGCTAGTGGAAGAACCGTTTTTAACAAAATTGGCCAGTAAATAAAAAAGTTATTAATTATTTAAATTCGGAAAAGGAATGTTTTTTATGTTTTTGTAATTGAATAGAAATCTGGTGAAATGATATTTTGAGTGATTTCAATGTCTATTTGTATATTTTACTAATGTACATTTCATAATATAATATCCAAATATGATTTCAACTCATCGCTTATAATGTAAAAATTTTTCCGCGTGTATCTCTTAACGTTTTTGACTCAGAACCTATTTTCAGTGACCTGTGCGCGCACAGTGCGACAACTTCAAGTATAATTTTAATTAGTTTTAGGGCCTTGTGGGCACTGTAGTTAAGGATACTGTTGTTTTTAAAGCCACCCCAGGCGAATGGAAGTACCAAATCACCACCCCATTGTCGTTCTTAGCCGAACCGGACCTGCCCCGTTCAACCTTACATGACGCGATGGTGCGCGCCTTGATTGTTTGGTTGCCTCCTGGCCAGATTCCGGCTAGGCGAATGTATATTTTTGTTAACTTTGAATAAAATCTTCTGAACTGAATTGACTCAGGACTCAACGTTCCCGGGTCTGAACCCCACGTAGGTTTTGGATGTTTGTTTTACTTTACTTTATACTGAGTGTTTCACCAACTAAGTTCATATGATAAAATAAAAAATATCTAAAACTGACATTTACAAGAAACTGCAAAGAGTACCCACTAAACAAAATGTATATCCGTAATATTACGCAATATTAAACTGAAGTAACATATTTAATGTTTTCTTGCAATATGATATTTATATTAAAATAACCTAACTTTGGTATAGCTGAGAAATGTTAAATTGCAAAATATTGAAGAAACATTTAGTTAATATTAGCTCGAAAATATTTCCGTAATATAAAAAATTATATTTAACAAATGTATGTCACATATTATAATCAATGTATCTTTAATATTGCCATTAAAATAAGCATATTATATTACAAGAATGTAACCTGTAATATTACACGAAAATATTTCACACATATAACTGTAAATGTGTTACGAATGAATCTCATACATTATGAATAATATGCATTTGATCATACATTAACACTATTTGCAACGTTTATTCTATGTAACTACCATGAACTTCTAAAAACTCGCCTATTCACAGAACGCGTCGTTTCTCGCCTAAAATAGTATGAACATAACCTTAAAACATTCGATATCTTGTGTGTTGCGCCGCGCCTTAATGCCCTTAATTTCAGAAATGGGTGATAAAAGCGAGAATAAGGTAAGTAGATAATTACAGTAATGTAGAAATTCGTGGAAACTTTTAACAACAAAATAAAAATAAACTTTAAATTTTATTTAGTTACCTTAAATTTGCGGTATTTTTACACCTGTGTTATTTCTCGAAGCACACTAATTGCATTTTATTGATAAACATATAACATTAAAATATTATTCTTGTTTCAACCTGCTTATTTTAGGTCAGTTATTTATTGCTTTACTCATCGGAGGCTTAGGGGTTTATCCCCAGATCCGTTGCATATGTGGTCCTAATCACGGGGATAAAAAAAATAAAAATTTGATAATAGGCCACCGATAAGTAAATCAATTGTCCCTGTTTTAAGTTGACTGCTCGACCAACGTAATAGCTAGGGGCTGGTGGCAGAATTTTTTATATGATTTTATCGTGTGACTGAAGTCGAAAAGTATAAAGATCTCATAATAACAAGCCGGAAAAACCATTTCAGTCATTACGGCGTTGCTGATTTTTTAATTAAAAGTTATTTAAAAGTGCAAAAAAACAAACGCTCCTATATGATTTTGTTGTATCAGCCAGTTGTTTTAAACGTTGCCTGACAAGATGACATTGATATAAATGCAGTTGGCTGAAAACTATGTGTCTGCGTTTTTTTTTTGTAATTTAATTTTTTTAATTAATTTACTAATATACTAAAAATTAAGTGATTTTATTGTCGCTGTACCATATATCAAAAGTTTCGCAAAGCGGTAAGAAACAATAAAACAAACTTCAGTCACCTGTGTACTCTGCATTTAAAGGAGGTGAATTTTCAAAAATGCGAAAAAAAAAACGCTTCTATATTATTTTATTGTTTCAACCTCTTTGCAGGAAGCTTTGTTTGTTTGTAAAGCACATAAAAAAACAGTGGCTGAAATTTACAATGCTGATTTTTCATTGGCTGACGTTTCTTATTAATAATTAAGAAGTGAAAAAAAATGTTTTTTCGAAATAATTTAGCAATGCTCGATCCTACGAGAAGAATGTTCAAGACAAAGTTGTTACTTAAATGTTTGTTTAATATTTTGAAATTTAACATTTCTCAGTTACGTTGTGTTAATATAAATATCATATTGCAAGATAATATTAAACATGTTACTTCCACTTAAAATTGTATAATATTACGGCTACATTCTTTGTTTGCTGCGTGAAGAGGACAAAATTGCATACATTTTTATTGTAAGTCTAATACGTAACGAGATACAGCGGTGGGAAAATGAAGTTTAACGATTTTTTTTTTAAATGCTCAAACTTCATTGTTGCGCGAACGGTCCTACCTTTAATAGGTACAGGCTTAGAGAGCAGTGTTTTAGATTTGATAATAATTGCTTACATTTTTGATATATTGAATGTCTCTAAGCAATTGCGTAAGGATTAAATATGTGTAAGGATTTTGTACGGGATTTAAAATTTTGTAGCCAATAGTCGGGACATAAAATTTTATAATTTGAAATTTCCTTAAAAAATGTTGGATTCTTATCTAAAAATTACAAAAAGAGTATAAAAGCAAGTACCGACTCTTTGCCAATTTTTCTGAATACCTATCATTAAAATTAATAACTCTTGTTTCCTATTTTCGAGGAAATGATGTTAAGCCACTGTAATACTATCCCGTCAATTTAATATTTTTTTTTAGTTTCAATACAAGTATTATTATAATATATCTTTATTATAATAATACAAATATTATAAAATATGTTGTTATAAACATGCATTATATAATAAAAAAAAAATTTCTCCTTAAATCCATTTGTCTAACGCTGTATCTCTTTAAAAATTAGACTTACAATAGAAATGTATATACAAAAAATGTAGGAAATTTTGTCCTCTTCAACTTTGTCTTCAACATTTTTCCCCCACCTCCAAGGTTGAAAACTTGTGTTTTTTATCATGGCATCGACTTAAACAACATATATCAAAATCATTACTACTTCACCTTTTGCAGGGCAAAATTTCCGACTGATTGTCTTACTTTGACATTTTTTGGAGTAAATTGAGAATATTTCTGAAAATCAGCAACGTACACGTCAGCCAATATTTTTCTCTGCTAATGGATATAAAAACTAACAAATTACCAAACACCATTCGAGGTTTCTATTTTGAATAGCATACATTTTTATTTGCACTTAAGCTTGGTTGCCATTTTGATAATATAACTCGATAACTGAAAGACACTCGACCTATGGTCTCGTGTTTTTGTACCATAATAAAGATAATGATTAACTATGTTATGTCAGTAATTACGATACTTCTATACTGTATTCTCGATCAGATATTAATATATTCCATTTTTTAACAGAGGCTGTCAAAATTACCTTCTCAGCCACCACAGCAAAACAATTCGAAGAGGTAGCTGAATGGCTGTGTTTCGCCAAACAAAGGAAACAGCGAGAGAGGCAATGAATAATATGGATTTTTTTTATAACACTTGTTGAGAATTTGCATTTTTATTTTTATACATTGTATATTTTTATGTATATTTTTAACAAAATATATTTTTGATTAAATGTTTTCTTTTTATTTTAGGTTTAGGTGATTATTTATTAAATACTATAGATGCCTCAACTGATGCAAGTTAGTGCTGAAGGATTATGGACGTAGTGTCGAATAATGTGTCCCCCACTCATTTGTACAGTACATCTTACAATTTCCTATACGTAGAAACACATAATTTGACACAATATTTCTGTCCGTAATCCTCTAATACTAACTGGCACTGGGACAACTATAGTATTCAACCAAGGTTGTTACTTTGGGTCAATATTAATTCAGAACTAAATTAATGTTGCCTTAATATTTACATTTATCTTGATACTACATTGCCTTACTAGTATTCGAATCAAGTGCGGATCTAGAAATTTTAATAATTTTTTTCTCGTCTGTGGCGCATGGGACCCATACGAAATATGGGAAATAACATCTGGAGAAGCACTTCTGTAACGACCCCTAAACAATTTTGAAAAAGCAGTTTCCGAAAATTTTTTTCAAAATTCGGTCTAGGGACTCCTGTTTAATTTTTTTTTTGTCATATGCATTTTACTTTTCATAAAAATACAATTAAAGAAGCGGCTATAATACTATTGAATGAGGATAAATGCGGGTCGAATTGTTCCGTAGATGTTTGCACAACCTGGCTGCCGATGTTAAAAGAAGAACTTAACAAACTCAACATTGTTAAAATAAAGCTATTAACTAGATATATCAACAGTTCTGTGTAAACAGTAAGTATCTATGGATACTGAATATAACAAATATATTCTTAAAGCTGTGTATTTAATATACACAGCCCACAAACATTATAAATACGCTTCTCGAGATGTTATTTCCCATATTTCGTATGGGTCCCATGCGCCACAGACGAGAAAAAAATTATTGAAATTTCTAGATCCGCGCTTGATTCGAATATTAAGCAACATTGCAGCAATGATATTCATAGTGAGATATAAATAAGTATGTAATGTAACACGTTAAATAAGTATGTAATATGACAAGTTATATTGATAAATTATTACGTCAATATGTTATGAACATTAAGTAATATTTTCACAATGTTACTTTTTTAACAATGTAACAGAATAACATTTAATAGTATGACAAATTACTTTGTAGTAACATTACGACACTATTCATGATCTGTTTTACATAACATTACATGTAACTTTGTAATATTGAGGTTCTATTAAAGTAATAATGCATTGTTTAGTGGGTATACTATAGAATGTGTAACAAACATTCTTAATGTTGTTTCCTTTCAATCACAACCTTGCAACCAAGCACGGAACTAAAAGTGCAAAACTAAGTGGGCCCAGTCCGAAACGGGCCCGGGCGGAGAAGCCCAATTTTAAAATGTACCACGTACCTAATGTAAAACATATTTTACGGTTATCATTGGTAGAGGCAGTGCAAACAACTTTACACAATCTTACCTATTCAAGGACGTTAGAAAATTTACTCAGTTCGTGCAAAACAAAAAAATTTCTAATTTGTCGGGGGTCAGGGTGGGCCAACGTAATTTTGGGTGGGCCATGGCCCATCCTGACCCCGCCATATTTCTGTGCCTGCTTGCAACACATGAGGTGTATTGCAGTACTTCATTATTTTTTTAAAGAACGTATTTTTCTTTTTAACAGATTTCAAAAGATTTTAAAGTTGTTATTATTGTTGTTATTAGAAAATATGATTATGAGTGATCTAGGTTGGGACGCACTAACTGTTTATTTAGCTTACCTATTTCTGAACAATCTCGAAAACAGTGGAAACAAACATTAATGAATGAATGTATATTACGCACGATTACAGTACCTACGCAACAAACTATTATTATGTTGTTTGTTTGTATTGAAGTCTTAGTAATTATATGTTTTGTCTTTACCTAATGGTGGTATGTTTAGTTCGAGAAATTAATAAACCGCATATTTTATATTTCATTCATAAGCATGACTAAGATTACATTTAGTTGAGCTTATAAGAGTAGACTATTAATTCGACAAAAATAGAAAGAAAAAATTAGAAGATGAACGAAATTTTTCATAGATGTTCATTTTGCATGTTCTTTTAGGAAGGGGACTGAAATGGGTTATTTGTAAATATCTCTAAAATAAGCGATTTATCGCAAAATGTCTAGTAGAGCACGTTTGTGTATTAGAATACATAGTGCACAATTTGAGCATTTATTACAGTTTCACATTTCCTTTCAGTATGGTACTAGAGGTAGTAAGTACTCTTATCCTAAGTTTTTCGTTTTTATGGATGTTCGTTTTGTGATTACTTTCACATCCAAGGGAAGTACAGTAACGACAAAAAAAATTGTATTGTTCAAGTAGGTTTAGAATGTCATGAAACGTCGAGATTTTAAGTTTGAGTAAAAAAAATTCTGTCTGTCGGTCTGTCTGTAACTTTTTTGTGAGCACGAATACTCTGGAACCGTTTAAGATATTAATTTTAAATTTGGTACACGTATGTATTCTAACGAGATCTGGAATTTTTAGCATTACTACCCCCACCTCATTATAAAAGGGGGTGAAAAAAAATGTGATTTAGTGTGTGTGTACAAGAACCAAAGGCTTCAAAATATTTTTTTACTTCATCTGCAAGAGCGTATGTCAGAAGCAACTACGTTTGTCTAATTTTTTTATACATATTATCCTTACAGTCTTTGCCGTCTAACAGCAAAAAAATTGAAATGAAAAATGGCAGGTTTTTACAAAAGAATTGGTACCTTATAAAAGAAAGAGATAACAAAAATTTGAGAAATAGGTTTCTTCTTCATAGACCAGTGATTAAAAAATTCGCATAAAAAAAATATAAAATAATTTTTGTGTAATCTCGGTAGGTAGTTACAATGTTTGTAAACACGCATTTCTTTCACACCCTGTAGATAGTAGTGTGCTTCAAAATAAAAGAATTTGCACAAATAAATTATCTCTTAACTCCTGAAAACCGCATGTTGATATCTATTTTCTTCTCAAGAAATGTGGATTTAAATTCAACCTAAAAATTCGCTTGGTTCGTTTCAATTGGCCAGCAGTTTATTTGAGTACATTTAACTGAATTTGTGGTTGATTCCTTGTGAAACATTTTATAAATAATTCTAATTACAAGAAAACTTGCTTCTTAAAGAGAAAGGCCTAATAAGCCGAAATATATGTAGAGTATCAATATACTTACTTATTTTGAAACATTAAAAAGCAAGTTCTCTGGTAATTAGAATTGTTTATTTGAGATTTGAAAGCCAATAACTAGAAAGTGAATGTATTAATTTTAAATACAAGTATTTAGCTATTTTTCTATTCTTTTGAAATAAAAATAAAAATAAGATAAAGTCAATAGTTTTTCAATTTGTTCCAGTTGTGCTTATGAAAATTTCAATAATATTGGACATCTGGTAAGGATTTGCAATAACTTCTGTTTTCAGTGTTTCCTTTTCACTTGAAATTCAAGATTTTAACGTTAAATAAACATTGTTTGTATCTGCCTACAAAGTATGATATCCACCAAGTCAGAAAGTAACATAAGTCTCATTTATGTGTAATAAAATAAATTATAATAAAATAAGTCGTACATAGCATATGACAGCTACTAAAATGTTGAAATCAGAGTTTTTGCTTAGAGTCATAAGTCATAGCTATATATTCAAGTTATTCTAGACATATTTTCGTAATTTCAGTTTGTTACTAATTTGTTTGATGTTGAAGCTTATTTTTCCTTTATGTTTGTAAATTTAAAGCAAATTAATTATAACTATTGACACTGTTAATTGATATTGTTCTTGCTAAAACAGGTGACTGAGCCAGAATAATATCATGAAAAATATTATATTCATGAATTTGGTTCTGTGTGTATTCATAGCTAGTTTGAAAATTTGAATGATATATTTTATTTTAAGCAGCTAAAATTAGCAACAATGCAGGTATTTTATATCGTATACAAATAAATATTAAACAATATGATTAATACAGCAGTATTTTAATATGTTTACCTCAGAGCAATATTCGACTAAAACTCTTCACACACTTTGATAGGCATATATGCACGAAGCTTAAACTTTTTTTAAGGTCAGTATAATTATTCACCTATTAACATAATCTGATCTTCGCCAGCCTTAATCAGCAGCATGAGTAAAAGACTAAACTCCATAATATTTGTCCATGGTAGTTTAAATCTATAGACCAAACCAATGCGTCTGAACTCAACTAATCGCGAGAGATAACTGTTGACTCGAGATACTTTAGTAGATACGATATTTAAAATTGGCAAATGACTAAGTGTTTAATATATGTATAATATACAGGATTGTGTCATGCCACAACAGTCAATTTACGACTGAACTATATATTTTACAAAAAATTATATAAATGAATGTCTTTGGTAAATTATGTGTCATTTAATGACATACTTCGATTAATGACAATTTGATATTTTTGTAAAGTTTTCGCAATTATGGTGGGTTTGCTATATTTATTTTGATTGTTCACGGTCTTCTTCGTTTTGTTCATAATGTCTGACAGGCATTTTGTGATGCAAGCAGTATTCTGGCCAGCCTCCTTTTGTTTTATGTTAATTGCCTGCTTACCCTACGGTCTCGACAAAGTTCTTTTCTATCAGTTCCTAGGTAACATCAACCCAATGGCGTCCTCTTCGCCTCTTACCATATGATTTTCTACCAGCCAGTCATCGTTCTATATTATCCTCTCTCTCGTTAAAAAATAATAAGACACGATACTGCGGAGAGCCATGGCAAGTTGCTGATCTTATCACCTTTATTCTACGTTGAATTTCATATTCGCATTAAGCGATATTGCCAACAAAGGCCTCAATATAGTAGGGATTGCAATTTACCGAAGTTTTAATAACCGGTAAATCGGTAAATAAAAATGTAAATAACCGGTTAACCGGTATTTACCGGTAATTTTTAGAATGAATGATTAGGATGGCGAAAATGGCAATTGACTTTTTCCATGTACAAAATTATCTAAATTTAACAAAAAACATTTTTAGATACTAATTTAATATAATGTACGAACAAAAGGTCTTTTATCAAATGAAAAAATATAAATGAAATAAATTTATATAAATAATTATTCGGTAAATAACAAAAATATCAACTTAAATACCAAAAATTATAAACATAAACTCAAATAGGGCATTTACTGAATACAATACTTTTAAAAATAGCCCGTTAAAAGGGTTAGTTTTTCAAAACTATATCTGTTAGTCATCTGATATTTGTGCATAGAATACCACCAGCTGAAGTTGCCCTTCCTCAATCGATATTGGTGGGTCGATATGTTAATAATAATAACATACTTCTAAATGTATTCCACGGATATTTGCGGCAGTGAAATATTCAATTTCCTGTCGCAAGATATTGCCAATGTCTCTCTTGTATTTCTTAGGGCTTGGTGTTTGGATTTTACTTTTTATCATATTATTTATTTATTGTTAAAACTGCTCAGTGTTGGGAAAGTCACTCTGTATTTATAAATACTAGTCACTGACATAAATAGAAACGTTGAATACGTGACATATCGTAAGTTCAGAATTTACCGAAATAATCGGTAAAAAAATAAAATAACCGGTAATTATCGTCATGTGGCTTTTCTCCTGGTAACCGGTATTGCATCCCTACTCCAGATGTAGAAGGACTAACTGCCTGAGCGAGCTGTGCAACCGCCAAATCGTTTAAACCGATAGCTTGTGATCCGATCCCAAATTCATTGAAGTCGTCGGGCCCTCCTGTACCTCCAGCCGTTTGATGATTAACCGCTGAGATGTTTGGATCGCCCATTTGTCCCAACTGTTGACCATGACCAGGTGGCACGTTCTGATGCAATGGGCTAGACGTTGGTAATACATTAGCCACTAAGGCCTCTAGTCGCTCCATAAATTCGGTACACTCTCCGATTAACTGGTCCTTAACGTCTACGAGGTCATCCTACGTAATACGGTTTAGTCTACCCACAATGTGAATTATTCGCGTCGTGACTTTACTTTCTTCGTTTCTCGCGTTATCCGGGTTAAAGTTGTCTATCAGCCCCCTTAACTCGGAGATCTTTTTCTGACAGGTAGTAATTTCTGACTTCCCGTCGACCTCATTTGAAAATGATTGACTAAACCCTCCTAGTCTTTCAAACTGCAGACGAGATCTCAACCGAGCTCGCTTCTCGTCGACCGTTCCCTGGTGGGATGCGCCTCGTACCCTGAGTTCATATTCAAGTTCGTCCGCAAGTAATCGGTTGATGTCCATCCCGTAAGACATGTGGTGGATGCGCTCCCCTGACTAAGACCGAAACCGACCGTGATAGTGATGACACAAGCAAATATCCTATAAGTTCCAATACGCAAACAAAAAAAATTCACTACACACAACAAAAAAGTATGCTTAAATGTACAAACAACCCACAAAAACAATATTTAAATATATCTCCTATGCAAGAAAATATTCATATACACTAAAAAAAATGCACGAATTATGTATCGACCCCCCATTTAAATTATAAGGGGACGACTATGTTTCCCAGCATCAGCAGTTGTAACCTGATACTTAGAAGATAAGGCGCTGTGCCTTCTTTCCTATTTTGCATTGTTTTAGATTCAGTCTGTAACTAGCTTTCTTAGATTAAATACATACATTGTACTTAAAACATTTTTATAAAAAATAAATTTTTGAATTCAATAATTTTTTAAAAAGAGACTTTTGGGTGTCGAAATCGTTAGTGGCGCAGTCGGTCTAAGGATTATCGAAATTATCGTGTATCGAACAGATAATTTTCGTTTCAACGATTAATCGATTATCGGACAAAAAAAGTGAAACATTCGCGAAAGTGCCTAAAACAGAGTGGCTCCTCGAACATTAGGAAACCCAGTTTATCGCAAACCTGTGCAAGACTTTTTCAACAATAATTCACGAGAATTGGAACTACATCGTCCCATTCTGCAAGGAACTCGTAATTTGGAGAAGACAAAATCGCTCATCCATTTGAGGGCTCCTTATAGTTAGTGAAAAACGATGCTCAAAGTCACAATAATATTAATGTAAGTACAGTTTGATGTCACTAGAAAAACTTTTTGAAAACTTAAGCTTATCACCTTTAACTGACTCAGACGAAGAAGATAACAATTCTCTTTTGCCTTCTAGTTCCTCACATAAACCAGAAAATAACATTCAATATTCTAGTGAAATAAGTAATTTAGAAGTTAATTTAACCTTAAATAATACGAAAATGACTCAGTTCAAACCAGAGTATTTAAAATGCGTTCCGCAATTTGACGGAAATCCGAACGAATTAAATAGATATTTAAGTATTTGTGATAGCATTATATCAGAATTTTACGACACAGCTCACCCTGATAGTTTTCATAACGTGTTTTTATTAAACTCGCTAATAGGCAAATTAACAGATAACGCTAAATTAGTTGTTAATATACAGAGTGTTACTACTTGGCAAGAACTAAAAGACACTTTATATAGAAACTTTGCAGATCAACGCGACGAAGCTTGTCTAAATAGAGATTTAGTTTTGCTAAAATAGCTTCCAAGCGAAAAACCGCAACAATTTTACGACCGTTGCTTACAATTATTAAATTTAATATGTTCATATGTAGACATTCATGAAAAAGAAGCAGAAGCCAAAGTATTAAAACGAGCTCTCTATAACAATCTTACTCTAAAAACATTCTTGTCAGGGCTAAAAGAACCTCTAGGCACAACTATTCGTTGCATGCGCCCCAAAGACATGAAAGAGGCGATGCAATTTATTACTCAAGAAGATAATACGCACTATTATCAAAATTTGACTAACAAAAATTTCGTACAACAGGCTCCTGTACAACCAAGACCAATATTCCCAACCATTCATCAACAAAATTCAATGCATAACTTTAATAGACCAGTAAATAATTTCAGCAGACCAATGAACCACTTCCCCAGAAACCCTTTCAATGGCCAAATGCCCTCATTCAATTATCAAACTCAGAGTAATCAATTTCGTCAACAAAATAGTTTCCCATCTCAACCGATTCAATTTCACCCTAGAGTGAACAATCCACAGCAGAGATTTTTCACAAATTCGCAAATATTCAGGAACCAAAACCAAAACGTTTTCAGGCCAAATCCATACAAAAATCTGCCTAACCCCACTCCTATGAGTATATCAACGAGGCAAACTTCGAATAATTTCCGACCTCAACCGGGACCACCGACCTCAAATCAATATCGCCCCCCTCAAAGAAATTTCGCTTCCCATGAACTTCATAACACTGAAGTAAACGAAATTGAACCAACCTCTAGCGGTGTTTACGAGTACGACAACCAAAACCTTCCTGAAACTTACGGAGACGTAAGCGAAGCATATTACCAAGATAATATAAATTTTCAGCAAGATGATATAAATTTTCAGCAAGATAATATAAATCTTCAGCAAGAAAATATAAATTTTCAGCAAGACCCACCGGTCGACGATCAAACGTAAACCCTGAAATTATCTCAATCAATGCCACCAATTCTAATGAATTACCCTATATTATACTACCTGAACATAACCTAAAATTTTTAATCGACTCGGGTTCAACGAAATCATTTATCGACCCTAATCTTGCTCATAAATTATACCCTAACTGTATTCAAAATGATCCATTTATAGTCTCTACCGTTTTTCAAAAATCCGCTCACAAAGAAAGTGCATTAATACCATCTTCAAAACTATTTAATTTACCACAACCAACAAGTTTAAAATTCTTTTTATTTAGATTTCATAATAGTTTTCACGGATTAATCGGATTGGATAATTTAAAAATACTTCAGGCTAGCTTAAACTTCGACAAAGGATTATTGATAACGCCGTATACAAAAATTACCTTATCTTACTATAAAACAAAAAACGAATTGAATTTAATATCAATCGCACCTCGCAGCGAACAAGTAATAAAAATAAAAACGTCTCTAGAAAATGGAGAAATAATAATTCCTTATCAAAAAATTCACAATTGTGAGATACCAGAATGTTTAGCCACCGCCAACAATGGCGAAGCTATTACTACAATATTAAATAATACGGTCAATCCCATCACTCTAGACTTTTCCGAACCTATAGTAGTTGAGAGATTCGAAAAAAAATCAATTCATGAAATAAACTTAAACAATTTTGATGAAACACCAAAATCATACTTAAGCCTATCTAACATTCGTACCGACCATCTAAACCCGGAAGAAAAAAGTAAAATTGAAAATTTATGTAAAGAATATTCAGACATTTTCTATCAAGAAAACACTAAATTAACTTTTTCTAATCAAATTAAACATAAAATTAATACGACGGACGAAGTACCGATATATACGAAAACATATCGTTACCCGTTCATCCACAAAAAGGAAGTAGAAAACCAAATGAAAAAAATGTTAGATCAAAATATAATAAGGCCTAGCAATTCACCGTGGTCATCACCTATTTGGGTGGTGCCCAAAAAACCCGATGCTTCGGGAATACAGAAGTGGCGTGTAGTGGTGGACTACCGCAAACTGAATGAAAAGACGGTCGACGACAGATACCCACTTCCCAATATTACCGATTTATTGGACAAGTTAGGTAAATGTCAATACTTTACCACCTTGGATTTGGCTAGTGGTTTTCATCAGATAGAGATGGACGAAAGCGACATAGCCAAAACAGCTTTTAACACAGAAAACGGGCATTACGAGTATTTAAGAATGCCTTTTGGCCTAAAAAACGCGCCCGCGACGTTTCAGCGAATTATGGACAATATTCTTCGTGGTATACAAAACGAAAAATGCTTAGTTTACTTAGACGACATAATAATTTTTTCTACGTCACTTCAGGAACATATAGAAAGGTTAAGATCAGTTTTTGATAGACTTAGACAATCAAATTTCAAAATTCAGTTAGACAAGTCAGAATTTTTACGCAAGGAAGTGGCCTACCTAGGCCACATTGTTACACCGAACGGGGTTAAGCCAAACCCGGATAAAATAAAAGCTATAAAAAATTACCCAGTCCCTAAGACAACTAAACAAATTAAAGGCTTTTTGGGACTATTGGGTTATTATAGGAGATTTATAAATAATTTCGCCAAAATTACCAAACCGATGACGAAATGCTTAAAGAAAAATGCAAAAATCACCCACGATGAAGAATTCTTATCTTGTTTTGAAGTTTGTAAAAATTTGTTGATTAACGAGCCTATCCTGCAATACCCCGATTTCACAAAACCGTTCAATTTAACCACTGATGCGAGCAATGTGGCCGTTGGCGCCATTTTGTCCCAGGGCCAAATTGGGAAAGACTTACCCGTCGCGTACGCGTCTCGAACTTTGAATGATTCCGAACAAAATTATAGCGTGATAGAAAGGGAACTTTTGGCTATCGTTTGGGCTACTAAATACTTCCGGCCATACCTTTTTGGACGGAAATTTAACATAATAACTGACCATAAACCCCTACAGTGGCTATTCTCGTTAAAAGAGCCAAATTCTAAATTAATAAGATGGCGTTTCAAGTTGGAAGAATTCGACTACAATATCATATATAAAAAGGGTAAATTGAATACGAACGCAGACGCGTTATCCCGCATAGAATTACACGCAAAAGAGACGAGTGATATATTTGAATATATTGACAAGTTTAATGAGCAAATCGGCGCTAGCACTTCAGCTCAACCCTCGGAATCCCCAGAACTCGCGGAACCTCCAGATCCGGAAATCGACAATATTTCCACTCGGGTACTACCAGATGAACACAGATTAGAGACTGATAACCCCGAGGACGATAACGATAATGATAATATTACTGTACACACAAATGCCGAGCACCATCCCATAGCAGAAATTCCCATCGTGGAAACACCCGTTAATTATGGACAAAATCAAATAATTATTAAATCGGTTCTACATTCCCCTGCTAGACCAAAACTGACGATATTATTCAATAAAAAGCAACGCCTAGATTGTCAAATATCTCAAAATCAATTCGAGCAAGATATAATCAACTTTTTCAAAAACTACGTAGTGCCAAAAACACCTTATCATTTATATTTTGAAGACCCTGATATGTATGAACCATTTTGTGAAGTTATACGTAAGAACTTTAAATGGCCGTACCTAAAATTAAAAAATTGTAAATTAAAATTAATCGATGTCAGTAATAAGGACGATGTTCAGGAAATAATAAAAAATTATCACGAAAGCAAAAGCAACCATCGTGGTATAAATGAAACCGAGCAACAAATCAGGAAACGATATTATTGGCCCGAAATGAAAAATTCAATTCAAACATATATAAACGACTGTGAAATTTGTCAACAAGGAAAATACGAAAGGCATCCCGTAAGAATGAAAATGAATATTACACCAACCCCGGTTCAACCTTTTGAAATTATTCATATAGACGCTTTTACCTTAGAACAAACCAAATTCTTGACTATCGTAGATACATTTTCGAAATATGCGCAGGCATACAAATTAATGTCACTATGTTCTACCGAAATCGTAAACAATTTAATAACATTTTTCTCCCATCATGGCGTTCCAAAACAAATTATCGTTGATAACGGTTCAGAATTTAAAAATTCAGTTATTACCGAACTTCTTAACTTGCACAAAATAAAATTGCATTTTTGTTCACCCAATCACCCCCAATCTAATGGTCCCATAGAGAGATTACACTCAACATTAATAGAGCATGTACGGTTACTAAATACTAGAGGATTTTTAAAAACTCCAGTACACATGAAAATGATTTATGCAATACTAGCGTATAACCACTCGATTCATTCGACAACAAAGTTAAAACCAATAGACATCATTAAAGGACACATAAATAATGAAAATTCATTCGATATGGACATTGAAAAGATACTCGTTAACGATTATATTAACGAACATAAAGAAAGGACTAAATTAATGTACTCAAAAATAAATGAAAACCTTATAGAAAATAAAGAAAAAACTATAGAGAAACTAAATCAAAATCGCGATGATCCAAAATTATTTCAGTCTAAATCAACCACTTATATTAAAAAACATAAAAGGCAAAAGACCGCGAATAAATTTCATAAACCAACGGTAATAAAAACGGTAGACAAAAATTCAAAAACCGTATCGACCGAAAACAAAATCCACATGGATAACTTAAAAAGACCACTAAAGAAAACTTACGATTTTAAATAACTAAACTGTTATATTTCAGATTTCCCCTTGTACTCGGATTACAAGAGAGAATAACAATCAAAAACTTAGAAAACAACCCCGGATTAATACCACTTAAACTAGGACTGGCAAAGGTACAAGAATATAGTCACACCTTGATCCATTACTATGATTTAAACCCAATTATCACCGAAATTAATAAGCTACATGAACAATCAGAAAATCTTATGCATAGCATTAATTTGAATAAAAATTACTCCCAAGATACATCAAACTATGTTAAAATATTAAAGTTGACGGAAGAAAAGGTCGAAATCAAGTTAAAAGAAATTCTTCCGCATCCCCAAAGAACCAAAAGAGGTTTAATAAACGGTCTAGGTTCTATTTTTAAATCAATATCTGGTAATTTGGATGCCACCGACGGAGAACGGTATGACAATCTCATTAGGCAAATTCAAAATAATCAAAATAAATTGGCTGCAAGCATTACAAAACAAAACTCAATCTCTATAGACATAATTAATAAATTTAATTTAACCATTCAACAAATATCTCATAATGAAAAAGTATTACAATCAGAAATCGAACGGATTGCCGCCATTGCTGAACGAGACTTAAAACGCAAAACTACTAACTTCATGAAAGACATTTTAAATCAAATTATAAATATGTATGAAATAATTAACTCTATTCTCCAAGATATAGAAAATTCAATTACGTTCACCAGATTAAATATCATGCACCCAAGTATAATAAAAACTGTCGATCTGTTCAAAGAACTATTAAAATTGGAAAAAAATATACAACCGGGACAATTGCCCTTTGAAATAACACTAGAAAATACCCTGCTAATAGAAAAATTAATAGAAATTGAATGTTATATCCTTAATAATAAAATCACCTACTTACTTCGTTTACCAATCATGTACCCTGAAACCTTTAATTATTATCACCTGTACCCAATTCCTGTGTATAGTCAGAGTCAATTCAAGGCAATAATTCCAAATAATAGATATTTGCTAAAAGACAAATTGTACTTTACATTCGAAAGTGACATATGCACCAAAATGGCACCACAATATTATGCTTGTAAGAAACTTGACATAAAAGAAATCGACGAAGACAGCCCTTGTGAAATACAACTCCTGGATATGAAGAACACCGCAAGCTGTCAAAGAACCCAGATCAAAACTACAAGAGCTGTAATCAAGCAACTAGAAGAATCGACACAATGGATTGGTATATTTCCCAGCAAGCAGGCAATCACCATGAAATGTAAACAACAAGAAGAGGTCCAAAAGTTAATTGGTACCTATTTAATCAACATCCCAATAGGGTGCGAAATAATTAGCACCCGAGAGAAGATCAGCAATAAACAGCAAGCCATAAATCAAAACGAGCCGATATTTTTCCCAGAACTAGACCAAGAGGAAAATCCTACACCAAACCAAAACTTTACCATCCACTTAGAGAATATCAACCTAGACGAACTACAGGATATTCAAAAACAAATAATTGAAAATCAACCCCAAATATCTTATGACGAAATTGGAATCTCCAATATTCCCAGTACATGGACAGTACTCCTCTATGTTATGGTTATTTTAATCATCTCATATTTTTCATATAAAAAATGTATATTAGCCAGACGAAGTAAACATAATGAAGACATCGAGGGAAATCGACCAGAAGCCATCCCACCAAACGTTCAACTTCCTCGCTGCACTCCGTAGTTGAATCTTCGAGGGAAGGAATTATGTATCGACCCCCCATTTAAATTATAAGGGGACGACTATGTTTCCCAGCATCAGCAGTTGTAACCTGATACTTAGAAGATAAGGCGCTGTGCCTTCTTTCCTATTTTGCATTGTTTTAGATTCAGTCTGTAACTAGCTTTCTTAGATTAAATACATACATTGTACTTAAAACATTTTTATAAAAAATAAATTTTTGAATTCAATAATTTTTTAAAAAGAGACTTTTGGGTGTCGAAATCGTTAGTCACGCCAATGTGGCTGACCAGTAGTTATGTTTTCCTCTATGATTTCAAAATATTCTCGCGACATATGTCTTCCAATGTTTTTTAAAAGAATATTTTCCAGAATAAAAGCTACCAATGGGAGCTCCCCCCCCTTTACCACAAGAGAGAAAAAACCCCAGGAGAGAAAAATATAGGTTGGGGTTATCCCCTTGCATTAGGTGCAGCAGAGAGGAATCGGCTAGATTATATCACCCTGTAGAGTGACAGAGCTGAAAAGCGCAAAGCCACACCCGCAATTGCTAAACTAGTATACTATGTATATACCGGACAATTATATAAAGTGTGAAAAATAGTAGGTGAGTAATAATATGATTTATACTCCGAATTGCCTAACACTGTATGGTTTATCGAACTATTCTAAAATTTGTTTATAGAAGCTAGAGTAGGAAATGGTAATTTTCCCAGAATTTAAAACCTAAAAGTAATAACGATCATTTACCTGCAGGTTGGTCACTAATACATTTTTCCCTCTTTGCAAAAAAAACAAACTAACACATGACACCGTATCAGTTGAGTTTCCAAGTGATCACTAACAAACAACCGGTAAACGTTGACCAACCCAGGCAGCAAGGTGCCGTCATTATGACGTCGTTTTTTCGGCATTAATTACGTCAATTTCACCTTCAGCATGACGTAAAAATGACGTGAAAAAGACGGCACAATGTCAAAGCCCAATGACGTCATACATATGACGCCAATATGACGTATTGGTAATCAGTGAATTTTGCGGTAAGGGATGCAAACCTCTCATTATAATATTTTTCCACAATTATTAATAAAGTTTTTGACGAAAAAAAAAACCGGAATGTGCAGGGATCGAACCGCCGACCTCTTGACTCGCAACCTAACAATACAATACAATACAATCAAACTTTATTATTATTATATATTACAATATATCCCAGACACCCGTGCCCGAATACTGTCAGACATTCACGGAGCGCAGCTCCGTGACAGTTGAATGACAGGACGGAGCGGACTCTGGTCAACTTCAAAAAATAAAACTTTGACCTGAACTCCTTTCACCATGGGGCAAATTAAAAAAGGTATTAACAGATAAATTTAAAAAAAAAATGGATTTTAAAACTTAATATTAACTCTAAGTAAAGCGCATTGTTTTAAATTATGATACCTATGCTAATACGGGAAAAAGAACAAAACCAAAAAACCCGCTTCAGATAATGGTGGTTACTGAACGAAGCGGATGCCAAACCGCTTAATATATAGTTTAAAATGTTAACAAATTTGGAGGTTAAGATAAAATAAAGATTATCATTAGGAAGAATAATTTAGAACAATGGTAAAGAAACGAAAAGAGGACAGAACAGAAAATAAGGAATGAATGTTATCGTTAATGAAGGATTAAAAAGAGAATATAGAGCTATCGCTGTATACCTAGTTAGAAATAGTAAAACAAAATTATTATTACTATGTGGCAAAAATTGAACTAGTCACTAAATACTTCTATTTATTTTTATTTTATAATGATTTATTTAAATTAAAATTTCAGGTTGCAAAATATATTCGGCAACTAAACATACTGATGTTTCTATATGTATATTTTTATTGTAATAATATCCCAGCAAACACTCATAATTGGCACATAAATGGTCATACGCACCGTCGCCAGCATTATTATAATTGGCAATTTTATAGGAAGCCACAAGCGGACCATTGGCGAAATGTCCCACTGGCCAGCTGCTGGCCATCCTTCAATTTGCCAACAGTGTACAATAATATTTATACATCCATAAAGTACGATGTATGGAGATTCTACTTTTTTTATATAGATACATTATTCATGGCGCTTTTTACGAAAAAGTACAGCTTTGACATGTAAGTATTTTACTTGATAAAAATGAAGTAATTATTAATGCATAAATATTGTAATATGAATTTGTTTGTTATCATCCGTATATTTTATTTACATATTTAATATTGTTTACCAGTTTCAATTTATTCTCATAAGGGTTGCCTCCAAATTATAATGTTTATTAAGTTATTAAATTCATTTTTACTGACCTGTACCAATTGCGGTCGGTGGGGTTGGAACCTACATGTCTCCGATGTCCGTATTACAGTACTCACTCTTCTACCAACTGAGCTATCTTAATAACCGTTATTACGGTTGCTAAAAGCAGTATTTATGGTAATGTGTATGAAGTCTTTATTATATTATGTGAATATATGCTATTTATTTCAAAATGTAGAAAGTATTTGAATGTTTAATAAATGTTTACGAGTAGTCTCAAATAATATCATTAATAATAATTTACAAAAAACGTTACAATTAAGTTATTAATGACAAATTACAAATTATTTATTATAAAAAATAAACTACAAATTTTACAGAAATAACAGTCAGATTAAGTCAGATTACACAAATTTTAATAACCCACAGGCCAAGCATAGAACGAAAATGCAAATGGCGGATGCTATGCTGGGTGAAGCCTAGAGAGATTTTTCACAATGCACATGCGCGTAATCATAAAAATATTAGCCTGCATATTACCATAAAAGTACCATCAACGTATAAACCGAAGCAGCATTTTTTGTGTTTGCACAATAATTGACCATTTCTGGTTATTATGTGGCAATTCATAACAACATGAAGCTATGGTACGCCTGCATATAATTTATTATGGACCACAAAAGGTTAGCCTATGTCATAAGAAAGCCATTGATCGCTACAATGGCCCATTTAAGGGCCGCAATATTTGTGTTTGCTGGGATATTGCTATTATGATTGGTCAAAGATCTTCATATACATATTTATAGTGAATATATGAACATATATAGTGAACCAAATGACCAATTTTGACGACAAAATGACGTCATTTTAATGACGTCAAAATAATGACCTAAAAGAAACGTGTATTTGACGTCTTCATGATGACGTTAAAAGTACGTTTTAAATATCACGTCTCTGGTACGTCATTTATTGGGACAATGACGTCGGCGTCGAAAAATCACCTTTAAAAGACGTCATAATGACGTCACCCTGTTACCTGGGAACGCAACTGAAACCAGTTTTTGCGCCATTGTTGGATCCCCCCCCAAAAAAAGGAATAATAATAAGTTAATAAGTGGTGGATAAATAAGTACGAGCAAGGTAAATCTAAAAAAAATACGAATGTTATTAAAAAAAAATTACAAGTAAAATTTTGGAAAAATGAATCGGTTATTTAAACCAAACATCAAAAGCCCAAGGCACGTTACTACTACTCTAGTTTTTAAGGGGGTCAACAAAAATTTATAAACCTGGCTAACTCAGTTAAAGTTGGGGTGAGGTCGTGGTTTCAGTGGTAATGATCACCTGGAATTAAACTACACAAATATTTTAACAAGTGTATATTCAATGAGGTTAACAATTATTCAAAAATTATAGTAACAATTATCCAAGCAAGTTACGGTACATCTTATAAAAAAATATGGTTTAGTTATAATGAGTGCCCAGTGGCCTAAATGTACCTGGTGACCTCCCTCGAGGATAGTCGAGCGATATTAAATAGTGAAGTTATTTTAAAACAAACGGTACCTAGAGTCAAATGGCTCTCGAACTATACATTCCGTGGTAACGCAGAAAAGGCCTTTCCCTTGCTGTACAGGGGAAGAGTGTGTACAATTATATTATACAAAGCATGCTAAATGTTTAAATGTGGGTCTCAATCAAGACCACCATACTAATATTTAAAATGGCACTCGCCTAACAGTACAAAATGCCAATAATTATTTAAAGAAAATTCCGTATTAATATGACCTACTCTAATTACTAAGGTACCTCGTAAGGTACTAAACTCATGGCCTCTAAGCCAACTTACACTACTTTACATGTAGAAGATTGATACGAGTAAATATAACTTACTGCGGACAAATTAAAAATTCAAATAAAAAGTGGCCAGTAACTACCACACGAACAAGATTAATAAAGTAATAAACCGACGAGTCTTAATTACACACGAAAGAATAATAAAAAACAACACGCAAGGGGTGAGTGGTGGTTGGGCACTCGGCTTCAACTTCCAGCGGGACTGCGAAAGTAAAAGATGTAAAAATTACTTACAGTCGGGGGCCTCTCAGGCTTATGTAACACTCCAAGGGTTCCGATCCGTTTTTTTAGGCCACTTGAAGTGGGTCGTGCGATTGCAGGTCGCCGACAATGAGGTAGCAGCACCCAAGCTCTGCCTCTACAGCGATGTCTCCCAAAACTACTTCTCGCCGTCTAGGTTCCCACATCCCATAGAACCATCACACATCATAACAAGGCCGAACGCATCAGACACAAGTCTTTACAGCTGTCGAGGGGAAGGCTTCCAGAGGGTAAGAACCGCCAAGGGTGAGACTTTTTTAAGTTAAAATCAGTCAGCCGTAATTATGAATTACAAATAGTCTCAGACTTCTCTAAAAAGCTCGCATTCTGATTCTGAGAAGGTATGCATGAATCTTTTCTACCTAATCGATTGTTAGCGTAAGCGCTCTCGCTTGTATGGTCTGAAAGCCATTACCTTGATTGGGGACGATTCTTATCTTGAGAATTTTGTATAACCATTTCTGTTAAATAAACGGATTCTTTGAACTATTGTTTCTTAATTGATCTTGAGGCTGTTGACGGTCTATAATCCCTGGAACATTCGTATCGAAAACCGGATGTGTCGAGTTAATTCACATTAACACTCGACCTTCTGGTTGCCTTACGGAGGTTCGATAGGGATTCTTTTACGCGTTTTTTGAGAAATTCCTAAGGGGTAGAATCCGTTATTAGCAGATCAAAACGTGGATACCGCGTACAAAAATTAATCCCTCCGCAGAGAAATTCTTCGGTTGGGATTTATTTATACAAAAATCCAGAAAATTAAGAGGTTTAGGTACCGTCATTACCAATCTGTGGTAGTGCAGCCTTGGTCCATTATCCGGCTATCGAAGTGCATCTTATCTCGAACCCGCCTGGGAGGTAGAAGAACGGGGTAATACGCGACTGGCGCCCCCTGAGAAATAAATTGGTGTCGCGTCATTTTGACGCCCGGTAGTGCGTTCTTCTACATGGCGCCCAACGTGGGGCGTTGTTAGTTAGCAGGGCTTTCTGGACAGGATATGAATGAATCAACGAATTTCGAGTTTTACGACGAGCCGACATCTGTAATGGACAACGTCTCTAGAGGGTTAGAGAGGCCGCTCGCGGAGGATGTACTGGGTAGTTCGGGGGTGAGTCCGATTCCCACTGAAGGAAACATGCAACCCTCCTCAGAACAAGTGTTCGCCCAAATGGCAGCAGGTATTGCCAAAGCTCTAAGCGAGGCCACGCATGAGCATAAATACAGGGCTAAACACCCGAATGTTGAATTTCATGGCTTCGAATACGAAGACCCTGAAACCTTCATCCTCGAAATGGAGGAATTTTTCGTGCGAGCACGAATAACTCTGGACAAGGATCGTCTGTACAAGATAACCCAGCAGTTGAAGGATAATGCTAAACAATGGTTCGAGCAGTACCGAATCATGATCACTAGTTATCCGTTATTCCTGGAACGGTTCAGAAACCGTTATGATAATGGTGAAATATTCACACGAGCCATAGCTAATTTATATGGCGAGAAACAGGGTGTCGATGAAGACACGATGTTATTTATTACCAGGAAGGTTTGTCACTTCCATAGAATCGATCCATTCAAACCGGAGTCGATGAAGGCGACTACCATTTTCAATCAATTAAGGCCAGATATCAAAATGGCTTTAAGAAGCGCCGTAATTTTGGATACGGAGACGTTAGTGTCGATGACCGAGCAGATGGTCAAAGATATTAAATAAAAGAAGGATTTTAAGGCTCTGCATGGTGCCAGTCGTGGTAAGGACCAAGCATTCACATCTACTTCTCCAGTTCGAATAAATCAACAAAATTCTAGTAGTAACTGGAGAACCGAACAGTCGGCTCCAGGACGTCCATCCTTCAGTTCACTCAGTGCATTTAGAGCACAATTCAATGGGCCTTCATGAAGAGACAACCCAACGGCACCTAGGATGTATTTTTCTAATAACACAAATTCACTGCCCAGAGGGGGTATACCGAGAAGGGGTACTGGAGACGCAGGGAACTCCCGAGTCCCATATCGCCCTTGCAGATATTGCCCGACGGAACAGTGGCATTTCCATTCGGAATGCCCGAACAATCCCTTTCGTAATATGAATACGGGAAACCCAGCGAGGGTCAGAGGCAATGGCCAAAGCCGATCTGTACGAACCCCACCTACCAGGCCCAACCAAGCTCGAGGCGACCCACGAAGCAAGAAGTTCAGATTAAATAACTTCGATGACCTTCCTGATCTTAATTACCTATTTAATGATCACGAAGCCAACATATCTCCCCACCAATCCACACCACTAGAATCTATTAATCAAACCAGCGACGCTTTCCCTCTGTCTCGCATCAAGATTATAATTAATAATCGAGCGGTGAACGCTTTACTGGATACAGGTTCAACAAGAAACATTATCCAACCGAAATTTTTGAACGACATTGATCGGCTTACAGCTCCCCAAACGTTTGTTATGGCTTGTGGCGATGGTTTACTAAAATCCCTCGGGACTACGACAATAAACGTTAATGTACTAGATGTACCCTTCAAGACCACGTTTCAAGTCATACAAGATCTAAATGAAGAGCTCATACTGGGAGCACCATTTTTATATGCCCATAATGTCGTATTCGATTATCAGCGAAAGTGCGTTTACGTCGGCATTGAAGATCAAATAACCGTGTTCTGGAATCAGACTGCCTTTCAAGAAAGGGGACAATGCCAACTTCCCAAAGAGCTGATTCTAGAAAACGATACCTTAAGACCTCTATTCGAAGAGTTCGCGGAATTGTTCACAGCGGTACCCACCCAAGCTACCACTGTGACTACGAAACATAAAATTATGATTAAAGACGACCGCCCGTTTAATATCAAACCTTATCCTATGTCTCCAACTAAGAAAAAAGTTATGTATGACCAGATAGAAGAGATGCCGAAGGCCGGAGTTATAGAACCGAGTACGGCCCAGTACAGTTCGCCTCCCATTATAATAGAAAGGCCCGACAAGAAGCCTCGCTTCTGTATTGATTATCGTCACTTAAATGAAGTAACGGAAGACGAAGCCTCTGTATTACCCAAGATATACGAGAGTATAAAGGATCTAGGAAACGCCAACATATTTACGGTGTTAGACCTCAAGACGGATACTGGCAAATCCCTCTTGAGGAGTCGTCCAAAAACTATTCCACGTTCACTACATTGGATGGAGCATCTTATCGATTCAACGTGATGCCTTTCGGACTGAAGACGGCTCCGTGTACGTTTCAAAAATTTATGGCTAGAGACGTATTGATCGGTTACTTGCATCACTTCTGCAAACTATACCTCGATGACATAATCATCTATTGCGCAAATATAGATCAGCATGTAAACCATCTGAGAGCCGTCTTTGAACGCCTGCGTTTACATAATTTAAAGGTGTCACCGGAAAAATGTGTAGTAGCCACATCCAGTATAACCTATCTCGGACATAAGATAAGTGCCAATACCACTCAACCTTTAGAAAAGCACATTCTGCAGATACAGAGCTATCCTGTGCCTACGACGAGACGCCAGCTTCAGAGTTTCCTTGGCCTATGTAATTAGGTACTTGAATATATCCCTAATGTTAGTAGTTATGCAGTACCAATACTGGACCAATTCAAGGTCAAGCTGGAGCTGCGGCTGTAGCTGTGACGTCAGCACGCCTGCAGCCCCGCGGGGGGCGCGCGGGTGATAGATGATAGATCCTATGATCTAGGTTCTAGTGTGAGGTGAGATAATGCTAGATGATAGATCCTATTATCTAGGTTGTAGTGTGAGGTGGGATCTTCTTAGATGATAGGTGATAGGACCTAATGGGAGGGGGGAGATCCAATCCCCGAGCTTAGATATTAGATTACAGCTAAAGATAAGAGATTATATCTAAGAGGGCGTGGCTAAGAGTATATAGGATGTATCTAGTAATAAAAGAAGTATACAGGGTGTATTTAGTAATAAAAATAAGTATATGAAGTGTACTAGTGATGTGGTGTATCTAGTAATAAAAATAAGATGGCTGCCGTTTATTGTTTATAGTTATTGGCGAATAGTATTGCATGTTTACGTTAGAGGGCGTTAGAGGTTAAGAAAATGGCTACAGACATCCATCTTTGAGTTTAAATAGACAAGTCTTATATATGGAATAAATATTCATCTACTTCAATACGTAAATTTTATATTTGAATGTTAAAACTGTGACCAAATGCAGAGACGTTATCGGATTCCAGGAAATTGTTAATGTAAATAAATGCGACTGTCTACAGCTATATGTATATTTAAAACGTGATTAATTGTCTTTAGATAACAGCATCCGGCGGTTATAAAACAATGACTAATAAGTCACGTGATCCATTATAAGGAACATCTCAGGGTTTGGAGAGAAATAATGTAAACAATGAAATCATCATATTTTTTCCCATATTTTTCTGCTTACTCGATACGAAAAGTGGGGGTGGAATACAGCATAAAAGTAAAGACCTGAGATCGCTGCATTCATTCACAATCTTAAAGTCGATATATAAGCAGCAGCAGCAATGTCTTTCGCAAAAATTAATGTTGAAGCTCATGTCACGCCGTTCATGAAAATCTATGAGCTGGAAGTCGATAGAAAATATAAAGTGCTAGATATATATAAAGCACTTTCACCGTATGGTATCCAGGTCCAAGTAATCCTCGAAAATTGTAAAGTGAGTCTACCAGCCAGATACTCACGCATTATTTCTGATGATGATATGGTAACGCTACAACAAACCATTATACTAAAAGAAGTGTACTTAGTATATAGAGGGCTAGCAGGCACGACCACTAACATTGAATTCATCGAGTCCTAAAGATGGATCCCGAAACATATAAGAAGAGGTTACAGCACTTTATAAACAATTTAAAATTACTCGGAGAAGACGTTAAGTACGTTGAAGTTTTACGTACATTTCAACATGTCAGTATCCGGCCGAAGAAGTCCAAGAACAGTTCAGTTCAGCGAGGACGTTAAAATTCATCACATTTACCATTGGAGCTATGCCCATAGAACTGCTAGATGTGGTAACTGGATGCAAGACGCCCGCGATCGAGATCGTTTTCAAATTAAAATATTACGATACGCTCAAATAATTAATCCAGTACTTGAACATAAATATTCTGTTATTATATCACAAAACATGTAACCTCTTTCTTATATGTATTAATAAATTAATTTAAAAAAATGGTTGACTATTATTACCCATTTCCTAATTAAATGAAGAATTCAGATTTTTTTTTTTAAGTTTATTGTAACGAAAATGTTCATGCTACATTTTATGTCTTTTTTAATGTCGAATTTAAATATGCAATCAAAAAAATTAAATCTTAAAAAATAAAGCCAGCCCAGGCAAAAAATGAAAAAATTCATATTTTTCAAGTTTATTGTAACGAAAATGTTCATGCTACATTTTATGTGTTTTTTAATGCTGAATTCAAATATGCAATCAAAAAAATTAAATCTTAAAAAATAAAGCCACCCCAGACGAAAAATAAAAAAATAATTTAATTTTTATAATATATTTTATTTATCTGAACGCATAATACAGTAATAAAGCTTATATATGTACATGGAATACATAACCTATAAAAATAATAGCAATAATAATAATAATAATAATAATAATAATAATAATAATAATTAATATAAGTGCATAAAAATTAAACAATGCTACTTTTTTCAATCCAACTGTTATGGGAACTGTCAAATCCAAGCCATTTAACGAAAACCATATTTCCTTTCTTCCTTAAAACTTTCTCAACGAGATACATGTCTGAATGTTTAACCTTCTGCAGTTCTTCAGTATAGAAGCATCCTTCTATTGGCTGTTTCTGTGCATCGGTCAGTAAGTATGTTATGGGGCTGGTATAATTAATTTTTGAAATAGTAAATATTTCATTAGACCAATTAGGAGTATAACCTTTATCGAACACGCCTCTGTACTTGCTTATTCTCACATGATCGTTAATTTTAAATTTAGGTAATTGCGAGTATGTAATTGTAGGATAATTGTAAACGGATTTCAAGAGTATTTTTTCATTCTTTTTATTTACATCTACAGGTTTCATGCCGATGGTACGATGCCTAGTATTATTATATTTCTTAATAATATCAGCAAGTAAATTATACCACCGAAAAGAACCATTTATACTAAATTCCTTATACATCATAGATTTTATAGTCCTATTTACGCGTTCGACTACTGAACATTTTTTAGTGCTATACGAAGAATAATGATTAATTTTATATTTTTTCATTAATTTTTGAAAATTAATATTATAAAATTCGGTTCCATTATCAGTCTGTAAATTGACGGGGATTCGTTTATCTGCGACTAATATTTTTTCCATAGCTCGAGTAACATTTACGCCAGATTTAGATTTAACTGGTTCAGCCCATACGTACTTTGAAAAAACATCAATTACAATGAGAATATATTTATAATTTTTATTGTAATTAGCATATGGAATCATTTCGACTAAGTCAGCCTGAAGCAATTCATTTAAACCTCTAACTACGACTTTTCGTCTCTTAAAGTTAATTCTAGCCGGCTTATGTATTTCATTAACAATATCTCTTTTTATAGCAGACATGTTTACAGTTCAACAATAATTTACGTACTGTTAAATTAATCCAGCGGTTCGATTATTTTACTTTCTAATAGTTCCTCTAAAATTCTATTTATTTCATTCGTATGACTTGAATTGCCTGCCTCCTGTGAAGCTATCAAAAGCCTAAGACGATCGACGAGTTCATTAGGATCGTCCCAATATACGTAATCAATAGCATTATCGGTGACTTGCATCATTAATTCGCCGCCTTTTACTTTACCAGGAGCACGTTGCCGAGGGTCGCGAGCGTAAAGCATCGGTTTAATAATATGCAAGTACTTCCAGCTCTTACTACCGGACTTTTGCTTTTCAGAATCATAATTTCTCTTATGTGCGCTAGTCCTTTTTACAATATCAATGTACTGTTTCTTATCATCATAGTTATAGTGATGCGAACGTTTTTTAAATAGTAATTCATAAAGACCGCGAGTGCCCTGATACTCTTTATTATTTATTATTAAATTGTCACCGTCAAACTGAATGGCAGAATTTCCAATATAATATTTATCTTCTTCGGGATTATATCGTACACCATATCGAAAATCATGTGTATTTTCAGTATCATGCATCATCTCAGATATATACGTTTTAGGCAGATCGCTAAATTTCTCAAGATACTTCTCATCTGACTGGTCGCCTTCTTCAGAGTCGACAATCGACGGTGACGGTGTAATATTAATATTTTTTTCATCCTCTGAGGGTTCAGACTTTTTCTTAATGTTTAAATTCTCGTCCGTCTCAAGCTTGATATGTTTAGCTATTGAATGTAAAGGTGCGGTGATTGGGGCAAAAGACTTTTCGATTTGCAGATCGTGCATTTTGAGTGCCTCTAATTTGCGCTTTACGGCTTTCCGAGCTTCGATAATTTTATTAGTAATGTCCATGTCGACAGGTGCGTCAGATAACATGTGTAATTATCAACTGATTGAGATAGTAAAATCACAGGTATATATACTCGTCAAACCCCTTTCTGTATCGGCCATGTTTAATATCGCTATCTTTATCTATCACTAGGAATCCGTATTTATCTTTCCAGCATAACGAGCACATATGTTTGAAATCCTCAAAGCTCATATCGGTATTAACGTGATCGGAATATACATGTCTAAGATTCATGTCATCCTGCTTGAATAATATCAGTAAATTTGCATTGTCTCTTATCAGATGTTTTGGAATGCGGGTATAGGTCTGACAGAGATAGAAGCTGTCTATCTGTTTATGTCGCCCCATGCTAAAGTAGTCACGCATCACACTTTGATTGTCGCAAGCTACGTCATCAAATATAAAAATGGAATTAATTTTAGCTTGCGCAGGCGTCATTATTACATCGCTATCCTTGAATTCATGATATCCCACGATCGAGCCGAGTACTTTTCTAAGATATTCATATTTAGGCTGGTAGAGAGATTTCGAGTAGACGTAAACATTCTTGAAACGCAAGCCGTGTGGATGAGTCAGCAGGCTTATCACGATGTTTGTTTTCCCACAATTTGAAGGTCCGCATATGATACACCTGATGCTGTCGGGTAACAGAGGACCATGTCTACTATCTTTTTTCACATGACTATCGAAATCGAGATTATCGATTTTCAGACTGTTACCTGTCTTGATGAAACGCATGATTGACACTGAGGTATTTCCACCAGGAGTTTAAGTATAAATAGCTTTCGATCACCTGTAACACCTCAGTCTACTATTACATGCGATAGAGGTAACATGGCTGTAAACACTCTCATAAATAAATTACCTTTCGAAGCCCATATCCCTGGCTATCGTTTCTGCGGCCCGGGTACTAAATTAGAAAAAAGACTGGCGCGAGGAGATCGCGGAATTAATGGTCTAGATGAGGCGTGTCGTGACCACGACATACAATATTCTAAAGTCAATGATGTGAAAGGACGGCATATTGCCGATAAAGAATTGGCAAAACGTGCTCTGAAGCGTGTATTTGCTAGGGATTCGTCCATCGGAGAAAGAGCGGCAGCAGCCGGTGTAGCAGGCATCATGAGTGCTAAAGTTAAATTAGGCTTGGGATGTAAAAAAAGAAAATGTGGCGGTACGATGACTTAAAAAAATATCCAATAAAATTCGTAAACTAGTACGTGGAGCTCCCTCTGTCGGGGATGCTATTAAAAAGACCTCTAGTGCAGTACAGCGTATTAAAAAAGATAAGAAAATATCACCGATGGCTGCTCGCGTTATTCCTATACCGAAGACGGGCGGCGTTCTACCGCTAATACCAATATTTGCTGGACTTAGTGCTCTGGGAGCGCTAGCCGGTGGATCTGCAGGTATAGCGAAAGCTGTAAGAGATTCTCAGGCGGCAGCCTCCCAGCTTAAAGAATCTAAACGTCACAATCAGGCTATGGAGAGTATCGCCCTCGGTAAGGGACTCTATCTTCGTTCCTATCGAACAGGACTTGGACTATACATGAATAAAAACACCAACAGCAAGTGACTAGTAAAATTACCAAATCGAGCGCTCACCGACGTGGATCTGAAAAAATATGTTAAGATGTTAAATATACCTAATTTTCGAGGAATATTTATGCGGGACCGACTACCTAAACGCGTACATAAAATTGAGACGGGCATTGTGAACTTGGATAGTGATAGCGGTAATGGTACTCATTGGACTGCATACTTTAGGAACGGTTCGAAAGCTGTTTATTATGATAGTTTTGGTAATTTACAGCCTCCTCTCGAATTAATAAAATATTTAAATTGTTCTATTGAATACAATCACAAGCAGTATCAGTCTTATGACACAGTAAATTGTGGACATCTGTGTTTACAATTTCTATATAATGCATCATGCTTTTAAGTCACGTTCATTCTCAGAGCTAACCGTGAAGCCGCAACATGTCTTGTACGTTTACACTATCCGGCAAATCATCTAATTTAACCGCGCACTTTTCCCCACCCATAGACCTTGAAGACGGCGCTGAATATTCTCTTGCTTTAATAAATTTCGAGGCGTATATCTCCATACCGAACATAGACGCTACAAATAATCATATATATTATGATACAGATGATAAGTTTATAAAAATTCCGGAGGGCTCGTATGAAATAGAAGATATAAATAATTACGTAAGAAAGCATTTTATTCTGAATCATGGTAACGATGGTCATATTTCTATAGTATCCAATAAAAATACGTTAAAAGTGGAAATAAAATCCAATAAGATGATAAATTTTGAAAAGGCTGGCGGTATTGGTAGTTTGTTAGGATTTACATCTCGTCGTCTAAAACCGCTCGAGAAACATATATCTGATTTCCCGGCAAAAATTCAAAAAGTAAACGCTATATGCGTGGAGTGTAATCTCATCACGGGCAGTTACATGAATGATAGATCTGTACACATTATTCATGAATTTTTTCCTAGCGTGCCTCCCGGCTATAAAATAATAGAGTGTCCCGCTAATGCAATTTACCTGCCGATTAATAAGAGGCATATAGATAGCATATCAATTAAGATAGTCGATCAAGACGGTGATCTTGTTAATTTCCGTGGCGAGGTCATCACGGTAAGACTGCACTTGAAGAAGAATGGGTCTTAGTTTCCGAAATAGTTTAAAAGGAACACCTGCTCGCGCTCGAAACAGTTCACCTGTAACCTTCAAGGTGTTAACATCTAAAAATAGACGTTTTCTTTACTCTCTCGGTTACAAAGTGATAATATGAATCCGAATATTTTAAACGTGTTTGAGAAGCCTACGTTTGAAACCGCGATAACTAATTTTGAAAATCATAGTCATGGACCATATTCAATCAGAAATTTAAATAATAACGACGAAATTCGTATACCTATTCAACAGCAAGATGTGTATACTGCGCCGTATGCTAGTTCGCTGTATATGCGGGGTCGGTTACTTAAAGAGGATGGTACGGTTTCGAACACAGCGGTCTTTGATAAAATGGGGTTATTGTATCTGTTTGATGAGATACGATACGAAGTGAGCGGTAAAATTGTGGACAGCAGTAGAAATCCAGGCCTCGCGACTGTTATGAAGGGATATGCATCATTCACTCCGAATGACGCGAATCACTTAGAAAATGCTGGGTGGACTGATGTGGATGATAATTTTGCAGACGAGAACGGTTACTTTGACGCATGTATACCTTTAAAAATATGTCTGGGGTTCGCAGAGACCTTTGAAAGAATTATTTTAAATGTCCGTCAAGAGCTGGTACTCGTTCGCAGCAGTATTGATACAAACGCAATCATAAATCTTGTAGCCGATGAAAATATTAAAGTAGAATTGGAAATCGTTCAATGGCGTGTACCACACGTGACTGTATCTGACGTTGAGCGATTAAAATTAATGAAATATCTAGAGAGGAATATCGATTTGCCTGTACCGTTTAGAAGCTGGGAATTACATGAATACCCCATGCTGATGGAATCGCAGACGCATACTTGGAATATTAAAACTTCGTCTCAGTTAGAGACACCGCGATATATTATTTTCGGCCTTCAAACGGGTCGTAAAAATGCAGTCGCTAAACGTATGAGTGAATTTGATCACTGCGAGTTGACTAATTTTAAACTTTTTTTAAATTCGGAATCATATCCCTATGATAACTTGAATATTAATTTTGAGAAGAATTTCTGTGCTACTCTGTATGAAATGTTCTGTCAATTTCAGAAATCTTATTATGAAAAAGAAAATGAACCTCTGCTTACTAAATATAAATTTAAAACTAAAGCTCCTCTGGTAGTTATCGACTGTTCGTGTCAGAATGAGGTTGTAAAGTCGAGTGCAGTGGACATTAGGCTGGAATTTAGCACTAATAAAAATATTCCGAAAGACACTGCTGCATATTGTCTTATAATTCATGATAGATTGATTTATTACAATCCTTTAACCAGTATAGTTCGTCCATACTAATATGTATATAATAGACGTGCAGGGCTTCCAGCATAAAAAGGAGTTAGCTTTTACATGTAAAGAAATTTCAATTTTTAATATTGCCGATGTCTCGTGTGTACATCGGATAATTAAACCGACTGTTAGTTACGGGCTTCTTACACACAATATTCAGAAGCAAATTAATTGGATAACTGATCATGTGCACGGTCTCCAATGGTCCACGCCTTATGATAATCTCCGGTACGGCGACCTGCAGGACTTCATCGACAGCCACGTACTTGAGAGAGAAGCAAAAGTTTATGTCAAGGGACTGGAAAAGAAGCGATGGCTTCAGCATTATCTGTCTAATAATAATAATATTATAGACTTATATAATTGTAATAATATGAATAGTTTAATGTTAAATAATTTAGAATATCATTGTCATAAACATATTAATAATCATTTACGCTGCTCTAGGCAGAATGTCTACTCGATATATCAGTGGTATATTGTAAATAAAGATAAGGATTTTGAATAAACAAATTTATGCTAACCATACTGGCTTTTATTTCTGTATACATGTGTGCGTGTATGAATGACGAGTGGGGTGGGGGGCAGAGAGAGAGAAGTGGGGGGAGAGCTCTCGCTTCGAGTCAGAGCGCGGTGATCAGTTAGACGTTGCAAAGATGCACAATCAAACGGGGCTTAGAGAGCTGATAGCGGGCAATATTTGCCAATGTTCAATGTGTCAAGTCCCACCGGAGGGCTGGAGGTACCTGGGGCTGCCTCAGCCCCAGGACCCCGTAACGCAACCACCACCACCACCACCACCACAGGAGATGCCCCGGCTGATACTCTTAGCCGACATCATGAAAGGTATTTAAAATATTTTTCCGTTTCGTATAACTCAATACTTATAGATATTTTTTTAAATTGTTACAGACTCCATTGAACTCAGAATTTCTTCGGAGATTTGGAGAGGTCGATCTGTCAGCCGGCGAGACCAATAAATTTCTTTTTTTAATTAACATACGATCTGCCTTCCTGCCGGATAGCCAGAAGAGTGTTTTTATTATTTTATTAATTCTACACAATTTTAATTATAATTTTTTTATATTAATAAAAAATGTTATTAATAATCTTTTTTTATTTCAATGAGTTGATAGCATCTCATACTTATTAAGTGTCTGAACAGCTCGAACAGCTCCAACAGCTCCAACAGCTCCAACAGGTGTAACAGGTACGGTACCTGTTACACCTGTTGGAGCTGTTGGAGCTGTTGGAGCTGTTCGAGCTGTTGGAACTGACCATATATAATACACGTATATGTATATGTATATGTATATGGGCTGCTTGAACAGCTCCAACAGCTCCAACAGGTGTAACAGGTACCGTACCTGTTACACCTGTTCGAGCTGTTGGAGCTGTTGGAGCTGTTCGAGCTGTTAAAACTGACCCTATATAATACACGTATATGTATATGTATATGGGCTGCTTGAACAGCTCCAACAGCTCCAACAGCTCCAACAGGTGTAACAGGTACCATACCTGTTACACCTGTTGGAGCTGTTGGAGCTGTTGGAGCTGTTCGAGCTGTTGAAACTGACCCTATATATTACATGTATATGTATATGTATATGGGCTGCTTGAACAGCTCCAACAGCTCCAACAGCTCGAACAGCTCCAACAGGTGTAACAGGTACGGTACCTGTTACACCTGTTGGAGCTGTTCGAGCTGTTGGAGCTGTTCAAGCTGTCTCACCTGCCTCTCTCATGATCATCATGTCAGGATAGGTATTAGGAAATAAAAACACACATTTTATAAATAATTTAATTTATTAAATGTAAAATATTTATATTACAATACTTTAATACTAATTACAAAAAATGTAGACGAACTATGTCAAGCGTCTTAACATAATCTTCTAAGGTAGTCGATGGCCAGTGCCCGCTGTCTGGACCAGAGCTCCAACCAATCGGCTGCCCAGAGCGACCTTTGGATATATTATCCTCCAGCCATTTTATTAGCTGCTTATGCTCTTCATTGAAATTAATATCTAATTTGAAATGTATATTATTCCTACCAATTACTCGAAACAAAATTTCAAGAAATTCGTATTGTGTAAAGTAAGCTGCCTCGCAAAATGCTTTATTAATCGACCAATCAATACTTTTATAATTATCAGAAATATTTTTAGCCGGGTACGATTTCGAATAAAAATCAATTGACATATAATCATCATTACACGTTAATAATTCTTCTAAAAAAATTCTAAAATAACTATTATTCGCGGCGGGATAATGTCTGTTAATTACTTCTCGTAATCGATACACGGTAAGGTGAGTAATACATTCTCTTTGGAAAATATATTCCAACTGCTGAATAAAAATATCGTTTTGAAGTTTTTTCGTAAATATTTTTTTCATTAAATCGAAATTAGAACTATCTCTTAAAGCCATCCAGTATAAAGCTTTGTCCGGTATAACAATCTTTTCTAAAATTTTATGAACTAATTGATAATTACCCCGATTCAATGCATTTTGAATGTACCTCTCATATACGTCGCGAGTGATAAGTACAAGCTTGTACTGCAATTCTTTTTCTAACCCGTCCATCGCGATCAAAGTCTCTAAAGTAAATGAATCCGAACGGCTACTGCCAAGCGCTTCACTGCGTCGATGACGTCATCTGACGAGCTGAGACTTGTTGGAAATTATATCCCCAAGGTTTCGTATCGGTATTTATATAATTTATAATTCTTTTATCATCATACGGACTGAGTGCCACCTTATTCTGTTTGATAGTATATATTTCATGTTTCTTTGATCGAATTAATCGCTGCTCTTTGGTCAAAATTTCTTTATTAAATAGACAATTCGTAAAGTCTTCAAATGTAATTTTTCTGATTACCGAACGCGAGAGACCCTTGATTTTTTTATTTACCGACACACCCTCCACTTTATAACTATACATTTTTGCACGGAGTCCTACGAATTCTGTCATTACGCGCCCTTGACATTCGTCTTTCATTACGCCTAGTACCTTCTTATTTGCATGAGGTATTCCGTAGACATTGTCTACAGGATAATCCGATGCCACTGATGGATGTCTTTTTTAATGTACTTGTATATATCAACGTCGCTAAATTCGTAAATTAAACTGTCTGTGTCCGTGTAAAGTAGTTTGGCTTGCTCACCGAATTCTTTTTTAATATAATCGTAATGAAAATCGTAAAGAATAATTTTTGAAAGATCTAAAATGGCGAACCCCACATATATTGGCTTATCGAATTTAATTTTTAGTCGATTCATTTCAATAATAATCATATCCTCGCCGAAGACAGTCGAACTGTGAAAGTTCGGTTTCGCGAGCAGAGACTTGGCACCATATCTCCCCTCCCATTTAGTTACCAATTTAACATCTTTGTGCTTGCGGACATTCTCCATTGTCTTTCCGAACACCGCATTGTTCATTAGCTTATAGAAATTTTTCTGAAACTCGTTACTTGCCTGTTTTCGTAAATCCGTATGTATTTCTTTAGCCACCGTGACTGTTTAAATTTTAAAATTCTATGTACCGTCTTGAGTTTTAATCCGCGTTCTAAACATTTTTTTAAAGTCCTATAATGCATTACATATCGCGTTTTATCTAACAGAGTGGTCATTAATTTTGAATGTTTTGAACCGGGCGGCACCATATGTTCTGGACACATCGGGAGATCCTTATGTAGCTCATGTAATTCAAGTGGATATTCGATATCTACTTCCAAAATATAACCGATGTCTGACTCGTCCGATAAATTTGGAATATCTAAGGCATAAAATTGTTCGACGGGTACCCACTCGAAAGCACCTGTAGGTAGCGGAACAGACATCCCGGCTCCATACATGTTATTGATGTCAAAGTACATGATGTGAGTCTCTCTTTCGTCGGGATTAAACGTATCCCCCATGTACTTGTTGTTAGCTTTCGAATATCTGTTAGATACCTGCGCTACACCGCCTCTCACGCCTTTTTCGATCATCAGTATCATATCAATGTCTGTGAGAAGCTCTAAATTTTCTTTAGTTATTTTTAACATCGCGTCGAATGCCAGTCCCGGAGCAGTATAATAATTTAAAGCATCAAGTCCGTAGGTCTGTATGCATGTCTCGCGGAAATTTTCAAATATATCAGCTAGCAGTAATACATCTGTTTTTAAATATATATCGGAATATTCCCCTAATGTCTTAATATCGAATTTATTCCAGATATTTATAGCGTGGTTATAATCGTCCTCTGTTATGTTTTCATCAGTCAGTTTACTGTAAAATTCTTCTTTAGCCGGTAGAGATGTCTCGTCTAATTTTTCCCAAGAATTTAAATAATCATAAGGAAAAACACCTTTCCGCGTTAACAATTGAAATTGTTCGTCATTATTACAATACGATTTAGTGATTCGTTTCTGATCATCATCGAGATAGGAAGCTAGTTTTTCGATTTTGTCTGCCATAAACCTAAACGAATCAATAAATCTTAGTTTAATTTTCGTATCTTTAACTCGTTTAGTGAAAGAAATGTATTTTTCCTTATTAATCGGTAATAATGAAATTTGTCCGTCAAATGCCGTTGCTAGCTGTTTGATTATCAGGTGGCCGTCGTAACCCGATAAACAATGAAATATAACCGGAATCACGTGACTATCTTGATAATTAATGTTACATCTCATATGCGCCGGTCCCCTATAGTACCCAGTTAAATGATTGTGATCGGCTACTTTGATGTCCGTCTCTTTGAAGGGCCTCTCACAGATATGACAGACCTGCGCGAGCTCGAATTCAAATTTTTGTGTCTCGTTTAACGATTCCATAGGTTTTATGTCGGACATGATTACATTAACTCGGTCTGAAATTTTTTCAAGTTCTTTAACAAACCAGTACTGACAGTCGGCGCCTCGGTACATTTTAAATTGTGATAGACTGTCATCGTACGAACATTTTAAGTAATACGCAACGCTAAAAGCTGTATGTTTCTGGTAATTTTGCGTATTTTGATTCGTGTTAGCATCACAGTCCTCTAAGATACATTCGAAATCAGCATAAATAGCGAACGGTACCCTTTCTTTATATCGGTAATTTTTAAATTTTAAAAACTTTTCATCCTCATACGGTAATTCAATTTTGCATGTATTAGTTTTCGAATTGCAGTCATTTGAATGTCGGTCTAGAAGTTCTTGAGTAGTAAAATGATTAAGACATCGGTTGCAGATAAATACTCGATGTCCGTCTGAAGATAATTGTTTATTTAATAATCGGGACATATTCTTTATCCAAGCAAAATGATATTGCGTAGCGTCAGTAAAATTATCTGCAGAATTCGTAGGAATCATTAATAAATTTACGACGCGTTCAAAACTGTATTTACTTAAACATAACGGTAAAACTTCCCTTTTAATTACAGTGTATACGTTTATCGAAATATCATTTAAGCGTTCGAATTTTTTAATATTTCTTAATTCCATCGGAAACTCGATGTCGTCATATTTCAAAACGTCCTCAAAATGAGGATATGAAACAATTCTATCAACATGATTTTTAGCCGGGTATAATGCTGAAACTACTGACCATAAGAAGCAATATTCATCATTATTTTTAACGTTAATAACGCACTTTTTTCCTTTATAAAGTTTGGCATTTCAGCATATGTTGATAATCCCACTGTTATAGGACAATATTTATTAACTTCTACTCTTAGCCCGATAATTTCCGATAAGGCCCAGTCTGAATCTTTTCCTTGAAAGTCTTCAAGATGTTTCAATAACCGTTCGGATACATTTTCTTTATACCATTCCTTTAAATCCGTATTTAAGTCTATCACAGCGTTCCTTGTAGCAAAAGTTTTTAATTCCACTGTACCATTAGTAGGCTGTACGAAGTTACATTCAAAAATAACATTTACTTTAATTAGTCCATCTTTCAAACATTTTTTAATTTGAATAGAGAAGCTCCGAAACGCTTTTTTAAAAAATAATACCGGTTCTTTAATTTGTACGTTAGTTATTATACCGGACTTAACGCGATTTTTAAAACAAGATTCTACCTCTTGATATACTAAATATTTTCGTGCTGCCGGCTTTAAGGAACCGCCTAATATTTTATTTTTTAATTTTAATTTTTTCAATTGCTCTCGGTAGTATTTTAAAAGCGCTAAATTATTTTCCAATTTAAATATATTTTCACCTTTATTATCGATATGAATTTTGATTTTAATTGCCTTGGCTACTAGTTTAATATTGCTATTAATTATCGAAATATGTTGGTCGATCTCATCATCGGTCTTTAAGAGCAGCAATGATTTTTTAGTTAAATTAATTATATCAGTACTGAGTTTAGATACGGTCTCGGTAGACGACATACTGTTTCAATTAGACAACCGTTCACCGCGAGAGATAAACAGCTAATGATCGAGGTGGGGAGATGACGCTGCTTTTATACTCGGCGGTCGAGGGTCACGTGACTTTGCAGTGAACGATTTCTAAAAGGCCCCCGAATTTTCATAATCTGTTCGTCTTTTACATATAAAACAATGTTAAATTGCTATATCGCTGCGGGGTGGCTACATATTCCCATAAGAAACCATGTATTGTAAGACACAAAATTCTTCGCATGCATCTTTACCGTATACCTATCTTATGTTAGTAGGCTATCAGAAATGATTTCATTTGTTTACATTAACAATTTCCTGGAATCCGATAACAGCTCTGCATTATATTCTTATTACATTGAAATCTAAACGTAGAGAAGCGAACGAATATTTATCTTATATAAAACTCAGGCTAACAAGTATAGACTTGTCTGAAAAGCGTTTATATTGACTCTCGATATTTCCTTTGATCTAGCCGCTGTAGTTATCTAAAGGTAATTAATCACGTTTTAAATATACATATAGCCGTAGATAGTCGCATTTATTTACATTAACAATTTCCTGGAATCTGATAACGCCTCTGCATTATGTTCTTAGTACATTGAAATCTAAACGTAGAGAAGCGATCGAATATTTATCTCATAAATATAAGACTTGTCTATTTAATCTCAATGATGGACGTCAGTAGCCATTTTCTTAACGCCCACTAACGTAAACATACAATACTATTAGTCAATAAACGGCAGCCATCTTATTTTAGACACACCCTGTATACTCTTAGCCACGTCCTTTTAGATATAATCTCTTATCTAAGCTCGGGGATTGGATCTCCCATCTCCCCCCTCCCATTAGGTCCTATCACCTATCATCTAAGAAGATCCCACCTCACACTACAACCTAGATAATAGGATCTATCATCTAGCATTATCTCACCTCACACTAGAACCTAGATCATAGGATCTATCATCTATCACCCGCGCGCCCCCCGCGGGGCTGCAGGCGTGCTGACGTCACAGCTACAGCCGCAGCTCCAGCTTGACCTTGAATTGGTCCAGTATTGGTACTGCATAACTACTAATGTTGCAATAATTACTAAGCCCTTGACCCGACTACTCTCGAAGGACTGGCGTTATAAGTGGAATACGGAAGCCCAAGAATCCTTTATCCTACTAAAAGAAGTACTAAATCAACCTCTAGGACTACACCTGCCCGACTTTAATAAAATGTTCAATTTACAGACCGATGCATCCTCGATAGGATTATCGGCCGTCCTTTATCAACTGGGGGATAATAACCAGAAGCACATCGTCTCTTATGGTAGCAATACGTTATCTCCGACGGAGAGAAAATACCATATTAATGAGTTAGAATGTTTGAGCGTCGTTAATTATATAAGGAAGTACAATATTAATGAGTTAGAATGTTTGAGCGTCGTTAATTATATAAGGGAGTACAAGATATATTTGGCCGACCGTCCATTTATAGTCAGAACCGACAATCGAGCTTTACTATGGTTAAATAAGCATAAGGATGAGAAAACGAAATTTACACGTTGGTCATTATTACTTCAGGAATACAGCTTCACGATAGAACATTGTCCCGGCAAGGAAAATATATTGTCAGACTATCTTAGTAGGAATCCTCAAGGCCCAGACGTCGAAGCAGACGACGAAGAGGAAAGGATGTATCCACCAAAATTTTCACATAAGGAACGCATATCAGTGATTACCACTTTAGAATTAAATGATCAGGTCAGAGAAGCGCGGATAAAACAGAGGCAGAGGTGAAATTCGTGAATACACGACAAGTGATAGGAGGTACACTTTGGACAAGAAGTGAAAATGTCAAAGAGAGATTATACGTACCAAAACGTATGGTTATGAGAGTAATATCTCTTCATATATTAATGGTGGAAGACGTATTCAGTAAGTGGGTCGAAGCTAAGGCGTTCACGCAAGTAAGTGGTAAAACCATAGCACAATTTATAGAAGAAGAATTAGTGGCGAGATATGGCGTTCCCAGGGTTATCATATCAGACCAAGGAGGTCATTTTAATTCCGGTTTTTACGATACGTTTTGTATGCGTAACAACATAGAAAGATTCTTCACAGCAGCTTATCATCAACAGGCCAATCCTATAGAAAGGAGAGTGCAGGAAGCTAAGAAGATATTAAAAACCTTATTGTACGGTTTAGGCAGAGCGCCAAAATCAAGCGGACATGCCTAGACTCGAAAGAGTCAAAGAAATTCGTAGAAACCAACCGAATTATCACACGCGTTACGCGCCCAAGGTGGCGGTAACGCCTATTGTTTATAAGGTGGGAGATATGGTGATGGCTAAAAGGATCAGGAAGGATCATACATTTACGCCATCGTGGAGTGGACCACATAAAGTTATCAAAAGGTTATCCGATGAGGTTTACCTCATTCACAAGGGGGTAACTGCGACGAGATTACATGTCGATGCCATCAGGCCGGCACCTAAGGGAGACCGATGTTGAATTGGAATTGTCTGAAGAATCAGAAGATAGTCCGGATGAAGCCCATCTTAGTGACGACGCTTCCTCATCAGACAATGAGATCGCGCCCAGGTCAGAGCGACGTAGCGATACCACACTAGTTCAAATCAATGTTCCCGCAGGTGCTCAAGATGAGCCGAATGTAATAAGTCAAGACCCCACCCCGGTGATGCTCGAGATGAGCCAGATATAGAAGAATCGCCTCTAGATATTTCCGAGGGCGACCGCGGCTAATAGCCGTTTTTGCTTTTTTTCTCAAAATCCTAAGTGGAGATTTGACCTATATACGGTTGGACCGAAAATGTCAATTATCATCAAAATCCTATGTAGTAATTCTATCCTTGAACGGATGAATTAGCGATATTAAGTCTACTCCATGAGCAGACATGGAAAGATAGCGAACCCGACGCAAGAGCGCGATCCGGTGAGCCTAGCTTCTCAAGAGCGAGAGCCGCCAAGTTCGAGTAATGGACGTAGGCATAAGTACTAGCCAGTACGAGTTTCGGAAGCTGTTTTTCTTATGCAAGAAGACACCTTCTATTTCAATCATTTTAGGTCAACAAAATTACCGTATTCCCAATGGAAACTACGAGACGAGTTTCAGAAGCTGTTCTTCGCCCAAGAAGACGCTTCAATTTTCTTTTATTTATATATATATATATATATATATATATATATATATATATATATATATATATATATATATATGTTCAAAGTATGCTTCTAGAGGGCAGAGTATTTACTAAACGTAATTTCTCTCTGAAGCAACCCTCTATACATCCTTATTTCAAAAATAAAGAAATTGACCAGACTACAACAAATTGCAAGTCTGGCACGTTAAGTGTAATAATCACATATTACTACGAAACGCTGTAATTCGATTTTAGAGAACACCGACCGAAAGATTTATTCCCAATTAAAGGAACTCTCGTGTCAGCCACTACACACCACTTGCAGACTGCAGTTTCGAGCTGTTGGCTCTCATCAGTGCAAGGTAGGCATGCAGTGACTGGCAACGAGATTTCCGATGTATAGGTACATGTTCGTAGTCTTAGGACTGGCAACATGCAAAATAAATCGAAGGCGCCATCTAGCGGTCGCTGTTCACTACAATCGAATTGGTTAGCCTGAGATGGGCAGCAAATGTTCAAAGTATGCTTCTAGAGGGCAGAGTATTTACTAAACGTAATTTCTCTCTGAAGCAACCCTCTATACATCCTTATTTCAAAAATAAGGAAATTGACCAGACTACAACAAATTGCAAGTCTGGCACGTTAAGTGTAATAATCACATATTACTACGAAACGCTGTAATTCGATTTTAGAGAACACCGACCGAAAGATTTATTCCCAATTAAAGGAACTCTCGTGTCAGCCACTACACACCACTTGCAGACTGCAGTTTCGAGCTGTTGGCTTTAATTGGGAATAAATCTTTCGGTCGGTGTTCTCTAAAATCGAATTACAGCGTTTCGTAGTAATATGTGATTATTACACTTAACGTGCCAGACTTGCAATTTGTTGTAGTCTGGTCAATTTCCTTATTTTTGAAATAAGGATGTATAGAGGGTTGCTTCAGAGAGAAATTACGTTTAGTAAATACTCTGCCCTCTAGAAGCATACTTTGAACATTTGCTGCCCATCTCAGGCTAACCAATTCGATTGTAGTGAACAGCGACCGCTAGATGGCGCCTTCGATTTATTTTGCATGTTGCCAGTCCTAAGACTACGAACATGTACCTATACATCGGAAATCTCGTTGCCAGTAACTGCATGCCTACCTTGCACTGATGAGAGCCAACAGCTCGAAACTGCAGTCTGCAAGTGGTGTGTAGTGGCTGACACGAGAGTTCCTTTAATTGGGAATAAATCTTTCGGTCGGTGTTCTCTAAAATCGAATTACAGCGTTTCGTAGTAATATGTGATTATTACACTTAACGTGCCAGACTTGCAATTTGTTGTAGTCTGGTCAATTTCCTTATTTTTGAAATAAGGATGTATAGAGGGTTGCTTCAGAGAGAAATTACGTTTAGTAAATATATATATATATATATATATACAATTTTTTTTTCCAAGTCGTGATGACCACACGATTATCGTAAGCCGATTTAATCTATCTTACGAAGAACCTATTTTCAACCATTATGAGTTAACAAAATTCATGTTAAAGATATTTTCAAATAACAACACGTTGTGTTTGTTACTCAACGCGTTCCAGTCGACGACTTGTTATTGACCGTATAACAAAAAGTCAATCTAGTTGCAGAACTGCATATGATCCATGAGCAAAGATGGAAAGATGACCCAGTCTGTCGCAAGGGCGCGGTACGACCGAGTCTGGGATTCAAGAGCGAGGACCATCCTAAGCTGCGGCATGGAGATATAGTCAGCCTCTTCTAGAAAGGGCCAGTCATGCAGGATCAAGACAAGAGCGAAGACGCGGGTGCAACGAATTAGTGAGAGTGGACGCTAATCGAAATTGTGCTACGCTTCGCTTCGCTTCGTACCTCGACGCGGGTGTAATTTAAGTTGATAAAAATGTTGTATCAACTTGGCGTATTGTTTAAAAAATGTATTTATTTTTAAGTTAGATAGGCGAATCAGCCGTCTACTCCAATTAAGGCAGGCACTTTGAATCTGTACTATAGGTCAGACCATTCAATGGATGCATACAGGCATACAAGTGAATATGGAATTAAAGGCAATCGATGAGTAGAAAAGATTCAACCAAAGGAGGGGAGTGTTGTAGAACTCTCCAAAATCGTCCTAAGTTGAAGACAGAATCAAAATTCGACTTAGGCAAAAATTTCATTTAAAGACATTTTTAAGAGTCTGCAGAGGCACAGATCAGTCCATAAGGACCGTTTTGGGTTCTATAAGGCGTTGGAAATGACCAGGTGAAAATTCGAAGAAACACCGAATTTTCACTTAGAAAAAATGTTTTTGGTTCACGATATGAGAGCTAAAGTATATAATGACAAAGATTTATGAATAATATACTTTTTCAAAGGTACCACAAATTGGACTTTGAAAAATAATATTTTTGAAAGGGCGTCGAAATTTGGTTCAATAATCGATTTATCGAAAGTACGCCAAAATTTCACCCGCAGATTATTTTTTCATAACTACGTTGAAATTTGGCTTGAAAATTGATTTTTCAAAAGTACGCCAAAATTTCACCCACAGATTAATTTTTCAAAACTACGTTGAAATTTGGCTTGAAAATTGATTTTTCAAAAGTACGCCAAAATTGGTCTCTCAAAAGTACCACAAAGTCAGTTTAAAAAGTACCATGAAAATATACTTTGAAATATTTTTTATTTTTTTATTCCTCCACCAAAGATGTACGGTTATTGAAAGTCCAGTTCTAAAGTATGAGCATAAAATTTTAGCGATGCACTGCATCCAAAAGGCAAAATAGAAGATTTTGACAAAGCCGGCGTAGTGCCGATAAGCAAAAATTAATAAAAATCAATGCACATGCACAAGGCCGGTTTCTCACATAGAAAGAGTTTGGATTGACTCAGCGGCTCGCAATTTGGTCGAGCGCGTTGAGTGGTCCAGACAAAGCAATGGTAGGAAAGCCAATAGCAGGGCTTTCCAAATGACAAAGTTACAGAGGAAAACGCCTTGTGCATAAAAAACCAAAAATTCAATTTTGCCTAAAAGTCGCTCGAAGGTGGGTTGCTGCCATATCGATAATATTGAACAACTGTATTGGAGCAAGTAAATCGTGGACTGATCGAACGCTGTTAAACTTATGCAGTTATAAGTCCTCACGAATGTGTTTGAGTACGTGAACCGCCACGATACAAGAACTTTAAAGCTAAGTAGTCTCTAGCGAAACTAAATTCATTTAGTAAAACTTTTTTAAGTTAAAATCAGTCAGTCGTAATTATGAATTACAAATAGTCTCAGACTTCTCTAAAAAGCTCGAATTTTGATTCTGAGAAGGTATGCATGAATCTTTTCTACCTAATCGATCGTTAGCGTAAGCGCTCTCGCTTTTATGGTCTGAAAGCCATTACCTTGATTGGGGAAGGCACGATTCTTATCTTGAGAATTTTGTATAACCATTTCTGTTAAATAAACGGATTCTTTGAACTATTGTTTCTTAATTGATCTTGAGGCCTGTTGACGGTCTATAATCCCTGGAACATTCGTATCGAAAACCGGATGTGTCGAGTTAATTCACATTAACACTCGACCTTCTGGTTGCCTTACGGAGGTTCGATAGAGATTTTTTTATGCGTTTTTTGAGAAATTCCCAATGGGTAGAATCCGTTATTAGCAGATCAAAACGTGGATACCGCGTACAAAAATTAATCCCTCCGCAGAGAAATTCTTCGGTTGGGATTTCTTTATGCAAAAATCCAGAAAATTAAGAGGTACCTAAACCCCTAATGAGGGAATTCATGTCCAGAGAGAGCGTCATTACCGATCTGTGGTAGTGCAGCGTTGGTCCATTATCCGGCTGTCGAAGTGCATCTTATCTCGAACCCGCCTGGGAGGTAGAAGAACGTAATACGCGACTGGTGCCTCCTGAGAAATAAATTGGTGTCGCGTCATTTTGACGCCCGGTAGTGCGTTCTTCTACAAGACCACTAGACGAACTCCTGCAAATATTAATTATTTTTTTTGTAATTAATTTATAAAAAGAAACATTTAAACTGTTATATTAGCTTCTCTTATACAGCGTGATCTACCAAGAAATTCGGAAAATAAAATGGTGTACTAGTCTTCAATGTGGGAAAGCCCCTGCAAAATTTTAGAGGATTCTGAGGTAATTTAGTATATTAAATTATTAGTAAATTTGCGAAGATACATTACTGATGTTGAGTTAGTTCTGACCTCCTCCTGAATAGGTCGACGATGTTACTTGTGAAAGAACGTATTCGAGTTGTTTACATTTCCTTAATTGGCATAAAAAGTGAAGCCGGCCGGCGAGATAAAAAAACACACGATCCAGCGGCAGGGAGTCAAGATTGTCGGTACGCTTTGAAGATAATTGGAATTCCAGCGGACGAACAATAGGGACACCGCCGTGTTTAACTAAATATCTCGTATATCTGCTTGTCGTCTCGACATGGGGTCAATGTAGGGTGACCAGATTTTTGTGCTGGACACTTCTGCTGGGAAAAAAATTGATGAGCGAGGGGAGCAGAAATCCGAAAAATCATTTCTTGATCCTAACATTTTTTGATGACCGAGAGGAACATTTTTTTTGATCACAGATAGTACTCCAAAATGCTGGACTATCCAGCGAAATTCCAGACGTATGGTCACCCTAGGTCAGTGTCTTCGATTTATTTCGCTATTTTTGTAGTGTGATTTGATTAAAACCAAAAAGTCACTTCTATCTTATCCAGCTTTGCTGTCAGTAGTGTCAATCCCAAGTCTGATAAAGTGATATGGTTGGACCGCCCCAACAAACCAAACCACATCATTTTAACATCATAATGATGTAATTTTTGCAACAGTGACGTCGTCATTCTTGTTTGCAACCACGTGGTAATGCCGTCACAGTGACGCTAAACGGCCGCACTCAGCCACGTCGTCAAAAGTGACTTACTTATTTTCCACTTTTCAGCCACATCAGCACCACCCATTTGTGATGCAGATATGATCATATTGTGTACAAAAAATATATATTATAACAACTTGAATGTTACCACCCAATTTCTTTTAAAATAAATAAAAGTAATCTATATTGCAACAAATAAATCTACTTTTATATTATGAAAAAATAACTCCATTGAAATTTTAAAATCACTGATTTCACTATATTTTATATCCGGCTCCAATAAAAAATGATGAATTTTTGAATAAATTATGTTTCCTCATATTGAATTTTTTATGTTGTTTTATGTCGAAAAAAATTAGTTCATCAAAGTCGGATGACATTTTATACGTAGTGTGTGATTTTACATTCTGAACAACTTTTCTCATTTTTTTTTTCATTTTCAAAATAAAAGTGTATTATTTCTTAAATATTTTTTCAAAATCTCCCTGTATACCTAAAATTATTCTCATTGCATAATATATATAGTTACATATATAATTATGTGGCTGTATATGAGAATACCCAGTAAACACACTCCGCCACATCCACATTATAGCCACTCACATTTTGGTGGATTTTGTGAATGGCAGAGCATCTCATCACTGTGATGACACTCTTTGGACCGTTTCAGAACGTACACATCATAACCATTTCTATGTGAGTGGAGATTGGGACGTCCACAATCACCACATCATTTTAATGAAAAATTTTATAACGTGGATGTAACTAACTGATCCACCACTCACTTTGATATCCCCATTTCATACTAAATTGTGACCATCGCCGCCAGCGCCACTAGTCTAGTACTACTGCTGGCGTTTCCTCTCCGCACCTGCGCAGTCATCTCCAGTATCTGTGCTTCAAGCTCCAGTTTACACTTGTCTGTGTTGGGTTGTAGACATTGATGTCAATAACTTTTGTTTAATGCCTTTAGTTTTTGTTTGTTAAATATCAACACATTTTTACGTAAAGGTAAGTACCTTCTTGTTTTAACTTCACTGTTACTATGAAATTATGCATTTTTATTTTTATAATTTCATATTTCATGACACCGAATGGATGACGCCATTAAAATTTAAGGGAAAAAAGCAAGTTAAGCTAATTTATCATTTAATATGTTGGTTAACACTGGTTCTTTATTTTTTTATGTAGAGCATATTTAGCTTATTTTAGATTTAAATACTGGTAATTAAGTATTTTCCAATTTGCGACAAAATGCAATCACATTTGAATTAATTATTACCTATCAAGGTGTTTTAAAAAAGTCCCAGTCCTAACTTATTCTATCTTAGTCTTAATTTTTTCCCTAAAAAGTTAAATGTACAGGTTACCCGTACTTATGCCGTTTATAAAAGTCGTAGTCCTGTATTGTTCCTAACTTAACCTAAAATTTTTAGGTACATTTTTCCTAGGGGCTAATACCACAGAATAGATCAGAAATCAATTCCAATTGGCGTGAAAAGTTCGCGTATTTATTTTACGATCAACTTAGGACAAAGGCAAGTTTTTATAAACCAGTCTTAAGATATCAGATATGTTTTAGGGAAAAATTAAGACTAAGATAGGCTAAGTTAGGACTGAGATTTTTTGATAAACTCACCCTCATTTATTTTACTCTAGTAGAGGTACCCTATATTATTTTAATACCCGAATAACGAATATCCCAGTTGGTCCAGTCAACGAAGCGCTAAAATCTCCAAAATCTCTAATTTGAGTGCTAATGAATGGATTTTGATGAAACCTTGCAATGCGTTTGCAATGTGTGTGTAAATGTGCAATGTGCAAATGTGTGCAATGTGTTTGTAAAGTTGAAAAAAAGGTTAGAGTAGGAAATGATCGAAAAGAGTAGAAAACACGGGTTCTGTAACTTGCAGAATTAAGTTAAAAATGAAAAAAAAACAATATATTTACCTTTTTTTGGTTCAAAATAAGATGTTTTTACTGTTGTGAATTTTTTCGAAAAATGCATATTTTTCGAGACTTGATCTCTCAAAAATTCCTAAAAGTGGGGGAGGGGAAATGTAAAAGTTGGAAAAAAATCTGAAAAAATTCAGGTGAATGTATTATCGAAGTACAAGACTTTTTTTAAATTTATTTGCAACTTTTCTGTAAAGTGTGTTTTCACCGAGTTTTTCCGGAAAAACATGAAAAACTACCTCTTTCTTGAAATTGCAGCGCTTTAAAAAGATTTAACTTAAAAATTTGAATGTATTCAAGTGTGCATTCAGGTCTTCTAAACATTTTTTGCCTCTTGGAATTTTTTTGTAACTTGTTAATTTTCCGAGTTACAGGCAGTTTTTCACGATAAATAATGTACTACATTTTTTGCACAAAAATACATGAAAATTCGAAACATAAGCGCGATTTTTTCAAACAAGCATTTGTTTCGTAACAATAAAGAAGATAAAATTCGTGATGTACCTTTTCGGATGCCATTTAAGAATAGAGTGCAGTAAACAAGCAGTGCATAAAAGTGCGTTATTTCATTATCTTTAAATGAGATTAAAAATCGCTAAATTTATAAAAAAATGTATCATGTAATTTTTTTCTTAAGGAATAATTATTCATCTGACGATAAGAATTCTTGTGGATGTGAGGCACGACAAAATAATTTAGTACATTATTTATCTCGAGAAATATGCATTTTTCGAAAAAATTCACAAGAGTAAAAACGTCTTATTTTGTGCCAAAAAAAGGCAAACAAGTATATTGTTTTTTTTTTCATTTCTGACTTAACTCTACAAGTTACGGAACCCGCGATAAAAGAGATGTTTTGTACCGATCATTTCCTACTCTAATCTTTTTTTTCAACTTTTTTATCAACGTCATTACACGTTGCACAAGGTTTCATCAAGATCCATTCATTAGCACTCAAATTAGCGTTGATTGGACTATGTCAAATTGGAACAAATTTCAACGTTTGACGGAAAAAACTGAAGTGTTGAAACTTGGCAAGGATATTAGGATTTACTATTAAACATACTAAAAGTCCCCAGCTCAAACTGTTGCACTCGAGCGGGCATCTTGGAGAAATGGCGCTCCAATTCAGCTTATTTCTTATACATATCTCTCTAACCATTAGCGATATCAAAAGTATGTTTATGTAAAAAATAAAGGTTATAAAATTCTCTACAGAGTGTTATATGCCTTTTTTTCTAATCTATTATTATTGAGTGTTGTAATCTTTGATAAGATCGTGGATTTAAGTGACATAGGTACTTGCAATTTTAATGATTTCCCGATAATACCATCTTGATTGTCCAAATGGTCAGTATACTAAGTATGTAAGTATGTCAATCACCCCAATTAAATAAAAATTATGAAAATAAAACATCAAACAACATTTATAAAATTCCTGTGTTTGTAGAATCGTATCAAAGGTGTTACAACACACTCTTCACATGCATTTTTTTTCATAAAATGTTTTATAAACCTTTATAATTACTAATCGATTTTTTCAAAATCAATAGGGTTCTTCCTTTAGCCAACATACTGTACTATACTGTCTAAATTTCAATAAAATTGGACTTTTCTCTTTTAAGTTATCGTACTCACAAAAGTGCTGAAGCGAGAGCCAGATGGACAAACCGACAGACTGACAAACGGATGTTTTAAAGTTATTCGGAATTCTAGAACCATCATAATATCGAGTTTTATTTTTTTCCCAGTGATATTTCCGCTTTTAGAAATGCGTTGATCAAATGTAATTTTCTTATTTTAGAAAATTATAATAACAGATATGGAAAAAAAATATATTACATTTTTTGTAGAGAATTTCATAAACTTTATTTTTTATAGGAGACATAATTTCGATATCTCTAATTAAAAGTTTAGCGAGACATAAGCAAATAACTTAATCTGAGCACCATTTTTTCAAACGCAAGAAACAGAGTTGGGGACTTTAAGTATGTTTAATAGTGGGCCTTAATGAACATCTCTGCCAAGTTTCCAAACTTTATTAGTTTTTTTCCATTTATTTTCCCTATTTGACTGGAATAATAAAGGTATTTATATATTTTTTTCTATTTTAGAATGTAAAACAGACAATTAAAACTATGTCAGTTCGTGGAGTTACTGACAGTGGCAGTACAATTAGAGAAAATACGGTAAGTTTATATTTTAAGTTCTAAAATCTTAGACATTTTGCATTTGAATTTTGTGAAAACTGCTTTTTTTACCAATTTTCTTCTGTATATAATAAGGCTCTATAAGAAAGATTTTATTGTTTATTATTTCATATTGAAATATTTGTTTCGGTAATGAGAAACTTCACCTTCAGTTACTTTTTTTGCCTAATTTTTAATTTAGTTTATACCTACTTACTGTTTCATTTTAAGTCTGCCAACTCTCATCGAAACTTTGTTATTTTGCTAGATGAAATTCAAATTTTGGTGTTTTATAAGTCCACGAAGTTCAAATCATTTTAGAACCGTATTCTGCATGCCCTGCTAGAATCAAATTCTGAATTCTTATCTGTATTGCTAATTCATGCTGTGCAAAATAGTAGTTTATTTTCAATCGAAGTAGCCTCGGCCTTTTTTAAAAATATTTCATTAGTGTCAAAGAAATGGTTCCAAATTCAATTTAATTTTACTTTAATAACAAAAACAAGTGTGTGGTTGAACTTGAAATTCGATAATGTGATATATTTGGATACTTCTCTTGTTTGTTTTTATTATTAAAAATTATTAAGTACAGAACACGCAATAGCAGGCTTAAAATGTTTAAGTGTACATTTCAAATGTTATTATGTACATAGTGTGACCATGCATAGACTTACTATTACTATTACCTAAGTAAAACCCAAATAAACAGATTAAACGCACTTAAACAAAATCTGAAATACTAATATTAATACTGCCACTTTTGACCTTTAGCTGTGATGTTTTATTAGTAAAGCAAAAATAATTGAACGTTTGTATTGTCCAAATAGTCTTAGAATGTCATGAAACGTCGAGATTTTAAGTTGTCGGTCTGTCTGCCTGTAGTTTTTTTTGTGCGCACGATTACTCTGGAAGCATTTAAGATATTCACTTGAAATTTGGTAACGTATGTATTTTAACGAGATCTGGAACTAGATTATTCGCTTTAGATTTGAAAATTACTGTTTCCATAATATTTTTTTTTATTGTTGCCTTGTAAAGTACACATATTAATATGCAACCTTGATCCATTTTAGTTACCAATGGGCCAGCCTCTCTACTACCAATACTCAACTTTAACATTATTTTTACTCACGGTCATTAAACTGTAACGGTTACCTCATCCAGTAGCTTCTAGACGAAGGAGCGCGCGCGGGGGGGGGGGGGAACTTGGGTCTATCGCCTACGTCATGTAGCCACCTATATCTTTGTCTCTATCTTTTGCATCGGCATAGGATATCTGTCTCTCTTGCAGGCTTTATTTGTTTAATTATTCAGGTCAAGGTCAAAGTCTAGGTAGATCCAGAGCCGGCACTAGTTGCCACGTGTTGTGTTTTCAATTTGTCTGGCATACTACGACAGTGCGTTTATTTTTATATTGTTTGTTGCACTGTCACTGTTCGGTATAATAAACTAGTTTGCTGTCGTCCCAGTGTATACTATTCGTCTATATCAGTGTTCATTAATTGAGTGAGTAGCAAAATGTCTAGTGCCGGCCCTGGCTGGGTCTAGAGGCTACGTCATTTTCGGTTACTTCCCCCGCGCTCCTTCGTCTAAAAGCTGTGGGATGATGCAACCGTATAGTTTACTGACCGTGATTTTTACTGACATAAATGACATGACATCTTATTAAACATTTTTAAACTATAATAATTTATTTCTTATAAATTTTTAGATGTGGCATGAAAAGTAGTTCCAACCCGCAGACTTTGAATGTGAACTTTGTGAAAGACTTAATCCGTTATGGAGATCAAAGAAGATCAAGAAAGAAATAGCTAGGTGAATTTTTATTATAAGGCTAACTGTAATCATATCTTGAATATATATAGTTTCGGAAATGTTTGTTTCATTGATCACTTCAAATTCATTTAATACTTTTTACATTTTTAAATCTAATTTTTATTATTTCACTTAGAGACATTTTTCTGGGGCCCCACTTTAGTGAGTAATATATAAAACAATTAAAATATCTAGGTATACGTGCAAGATTTATACGCAAATATCAAACAATTATGTTGCCTTTTTATATATTTTCCATGAAAAATGTAAGGAAAGGGTAAGTAAAAAGAGTGTGAAATATACCTTTTGAGTAAAATTTCACATTAACCTTTATTTTTTACATAAACATACTTTTGATATCGCTAATGGTTAGAGAGATATGTATAAGAAATAAGCTGAATTGGAGCGCCATTTCTCCAAGATGCCCACTTGAGTGCAACAGTTTGAGCTGGGGACTTTTAGTATGTTTAATAGTAAATCCTAACATCCTTGCCAAGTTTCAACACTTCAGCTTTTTCCGTCAAACGTTGAAATTTGTTCCAATTTGACATAGTCCAATCAACGCTAATTTGAGTGCTAATGAATGGATCTTGATGAAACCTTGTGCAACGTGTAATGGCGTTGATAAAAAAGTTGAAAAAAAAGATTAGAGTAGGAAATGATCGGTACAAAACATCTCTTTTATCGCGGGTTCCGTAACTTGTAGAGTTAAGTCAGAAATGAAAAAAAAAACAATATACTTGTTTGCCTTTTTTTGGCACAAAATAGGACGTTTTTACTCTTGTGATTTTTTTCGAAAAATGCATATTTCTCGAGATGAATAATGTACTAAATTATTTTGTCGTGCCTCACATCCACAAGAATTCTTATCGTCAGATGAATAATTATTCCTTAAGAAAAAAATTACATGATACATTTTTTTATAAATTTAACGATTTTTAATCTCATTTAAAGATAATGAAATAACGCACTTTTATGCACTGCTTGTTTACTGCACTCTATTCTTAAATGGCATCCGAAAAGGTACATCACGAATTTTATCTTCTTTATTGTTACGAAACAAATGCTTGTTTGAAAAAATCGCGCTTATGTTTCGAATTTTCATGTATTTTTGTGCAAAAAATGTAGTACATTATTTATCGTGAAAAACTGCCTGTAACTCGGAAAATTAACAAGTTACAAAAAAATTCCAAGAGGCAAAAAATGTTTAGAAGACCTGAATGCACACTTGAATACATTAAAATTTTTAAGTTAAATCTTCTTAAAGCGCTGCAATTTCAAGAAAGAGGTAGTTTTTCATGTTTTTCCGGAAAAACTCGGTGAAAACACACTTTACAGAAAAGTTGCAAATAAATTAAAAAAAAGTCTTGTACTTCGATAATACATTCACCTGAATTTTTTCAGATTTTTTTCCAACTTTTACATTTCCCCTCCCCCACTTTTAGGAATTTTTGAGTGATCAAGTCTCGAAAAATATGCATTTTTCGAAAAAATTCACAACAGTAAAAACATCTCATTTTGAACCAAAAAAAGGTAAATATATTGTTTTTTTTTTCATTTTTAACTTAATTCTGCAAGTTACAGAACCCGTGTTTTCTACTCTTTTCGATCATTTTCTACTCTAACCTTTTTTTCAACTTTACAAATATATTGCACACATTTTCACATTGCACATTTACACACACATTGCAAACGCATTGCAAGGTTTCATCAAAATCCATTCATTAGCACTCAAATTAGAGATTTTGGAGATTTTAGCGCTTCGTTGACTGAACCAACTGGGATATTCGTTATTCGGGTATTAAAATAATATAGGGTACCTCTACTAGAGCAAAATAAATGAGGGTGAGTTTATCAAAAAATCCCAGTCCTAACTTAGCCTATCTTAGTCTTAATTTTTCCCTAAAACATATCTGATATCTTAAGACTGGTTTATAAAAACTTGCCTTTGTCCTAAGTTGATCGTAAAATAAATACGCGAACTTTTCACGCCAATTGGAATTGATTTTTGATCTATTCTGTGGTATTAGCCCCTAGGAAAAATGTACCTAAAAATTTTAGGTTAAGTTAGGAACAATATAGGATTACGACTTTTATAAACGGCATAAGTACGGGTAACCTGTACATTCAACTTTTTAGGGAAAAAATTAAGACTAAGATAGAATAAGTTAGGACTGGGACTTTTTTTATAAACACCTTGATAGGTAATAATTAATTCAAATGTGACTGCATTTTGTCGCAAATTGGAAAATACTTAATTACCAGTATTTAAATCTAAAATAAGCTAAATATGCTCTACATAAAAAAATAAAGAACCAGTGTTAACCAACATATTGAATGATAAATTAGCTTAACTTGCTTTTTTCCCTTAAATTTTAATGGCGTCATCCATTCGGTGTCATGAAATATGAAATTATAAAAATAAAAATGCATAATTTCATAGTAACAGTGAAGTTAAAACAAGAAGGTACTTACCTTTACGTAAAAATATGTTGATGTGTTGAACAAAAACCAAAGGCATTAAACAAAAGTTATTGACATCAATGTCTACAACCCAACACAGACAAGTGTAAACTGGAGCTTGAAGCACAGATACTGGAGATGACTGCGCAGGTGCGGAGAGGAAACGCCAGCAGTAGTACTAGACTAGTGGCGCTGGCGGCGATGGTCACAATTTAGTATGAAATGGGGATATCAAAGTGAGTGGTGGATCAGTTAGTTACATCCACGTTATAAAATTTTTCATTAAAATGATGTGGTGATTGTGGACGTCCCAATCTCCACTCACATAGAAGTGGTTATGATGTGTACGTTCTGAAACGGTCCAAAGAGTGTCATCACAGTGATGAGAAGGTCTGCCATTCACAAAATCCACCAAAATGTGAGTGGCTATAATGTGGATGTGGCGGAGTGTGTTTACTGGGGCGTTACGTTAGATTAGTTAAAGCCATTGACGGTGCATTTCTACAAAAAAATAATGTAATTTTTTTGGTCATTTTTTTTTAATTTTTCTTTTTAATTTTTCTTTTTTTTAACACTTTTCGGTGGGGACAACCTACTGTTAAATTTTCCGCATGTCATGGTAGATCACGTTGTATATAAAGTTACAGACAGACCGACCAACAGAACGACAGACAGATTTTTTTTTTCTTAAAGTTAAAAGCTCGACGTTTAATGGCATTTTAAGCCTATTTGAAAAATAAAAATTTAAAAATTTTTTTTGCGTTACTATACTTCCACTGGATGTGGAAGTAATTATAAGATGTTTGATTATAAACTACTGAAATTATTTTATCTAATAAAATAATAAAGCCGCTGTATTTTAAGTGCGGAGCAATGTAGTTGAATAATTGAAAAATAATCGAAGAATCGGAAAGCTGAGAAAAAAATAAGATGAATTAAAAAAAAGGTCCATCTAGCCACTCCTGAAGCCGAGAAAAAGAGAAATAAAGCTGCCGCCGCGGTTAAACTGTTCAAGTACACCGCTCGCAGAGAAGTGAGGAGGGGATCTGGCGTCTAGCGCAGCGCGAGGGCCAAAGATGCAATTTTCTCGATTTTTTTCCATGGCTATTTACATATATAGACATGGCACTTTTTGTAAGTGATAACACACACTGAGGAATATTCAGTTAAATTTTCAAGTAAAAATATTTTCAAATTTCGCCGTAATCGCAAAAAACGTAAGAATTCACGTTTTTTGCGATATCTCGGCTCCAAAGCACCGGAGCATAAATTTATTGTTTTTCAAATTCGTGTTTTTTGCAAAATCCACTGAGATATTTACATTTGTTTAAGTTGTAAAATTGATTTTTTTAAAAAGTCACAACTTAAATTTTTTTTGCAATATTTTTTTTGATTATATAAATGTATGCCAAATATACAACGTGTTTACCGAAACAGAACTGTAAAATATTAATTTGATCTTTTAATATAGCAATTTGATTTTTTTTTTGTAAATTAATTGCAAAAAGAATAATTAATATTTTGCAACGAGACCAAGTGCATTTTATTAAGGGTAAAGATATGTACTATTTCTCATAGTGTCGTTAACATACAGATTTTATATTTGTTTCTACAGTACTGTAAAATATTAATTTGATCTTTTAATATAGCAATTTGATTTTTTTTTGTAAATTAATTGCAAAAAGAATAATTAATATTTTGCAACGAGACCAAGTGCATTTTATTAAGGGTAAAGATATGTACTATTTCTCATAGTATCGTTAACATACAGATTTTATATTTGTTTCTACAGTACTTCAAAGTTCGAGGATCGAAAAATACAATTTTTTCAGTTTATTGCCATAAAATGTTATTAACAATCAAAGATTCGGTCTTTGCATACACATACCTTATAGAGGAGCTCATGACGAAGAAATTGACGGGTCGAATGTTTTTCTACAACCTTTAGAAGCAAAGATGTATGCAAAAAACTAAGTTGCAAAATTCATTTTGTTTAAAAAAAAGTTAAATAACAATTAAATCCGCCGTTTTGAGTGGTCAACACTATTTTTTTCGGATTCCTGAGGAAATTCTGTAGGGGGTAGACTAATTCTTGGCTAGTTCCAAAAAATCGTTATTTTTGAAGCTAAAATCACCGGATTATTATTATTTTTAGCCAACTTCAAAAAATTAAAAGAGGTGGAGGTTCTCAATCGACCCGTGTATGACTCGGCGGTGGTCTTATTATAGCTTCATCAAGCTACGTACTACGTACAGTGTAAGATTATTAAAAATTGGAAACATGTTTTTTTAGTCGCATATATGGCGAATGCGCTAGTGATAAAAAATACAAATTTCATCGGATTTGCATTAAATTTGGTAGTTAGGTGTTACTGATACCAAAGTTGAGCCAAAAGTTAAAAATTCAAGATGGCGAATTAAATATATCTACCATAATTGTAATATTTTATCAAAATTACATGAAATTTGTTACATAATAATAATAATAATGATAATAATAATAACTGCGGTCAGCAATTATAAGAGCTAACGCACAACATACACCGCTAAATTTAAGGAATACAGAAATACCTCAGACCTCAGCAATCGTCAGCCCACAATACAAACTACAAGAATGGGACCGAAGAGAACTCCATGGCAGATACTACAGTATCCTGATGAACGAAAGCCAAATACCTGGAAAAACATAATCAGGTCGCCTGTATTGTTCACATTGAGCTGCTGAGAAAATACAAAATAGAGCGGAAAAGTAAGACTCCTACTACACATATAAACCCAATAGAATACAGGAAAATCAGCTTGTTAAGATCTATTGGGACAAGGGAATACTAACCGACAGAACAGTGAACATAACCGGCCTGATATCACATTGACCGATAAACAGGAGAAATAGCTTACCTCATAGATATATCGATACCATGGAGGTAGAATATAAATAAGGAGTAGCCATAAAGCTTATATCCTACAATGAGAAACGGCCGCAGAAGGCGTGGCTTGTGATCATACTGTCATGAACGGCTCGCCAGGTCCTGATTTAAAAAAAGTTTATACAGCATTTGAAGAGATACATGCTAGTTGACTTTACACATTGACACTACCATATATCAATCCAGTAGAGTAATGAATGAGATGACGGTTTCACATTTCAAGCAAATATAATATAATATCAAATAAATAGAAAATAGTTTCAACATATCTTTTGAGTACGGACCTGTTTTAACCTATGAAAAGTGATTCCAAAACATTTCTTCTTTTCGATACTACTTTGATTTGTACAGCTACTTGGCGGACACGAAATCATATGTTATGGCGAAAATCACTATTTTCTATCAAAAACATTTATTTTATAATAATATTAAACCAAGATACATATCGCGATTTGTTGACGTTTCGATCATACTAAAATGAGGAATGTGCTGCCACATTCTGCTTCTTATGGCGACTCCTTATTTATTTAACCTCCTTGATCGATACCGAACAGCCACAACCGACAGCATCAGGAAAAGATTACGAAATATGAAGCACTGGCGAGGGAGGTTGAACGTCAATGGGAACGAAAGAAAGTATATATCGTCCACTGCAGTTATTCCTAAATCACTAAAGAAAAGTCTAGCATTATTGAAATTACCAGAAAATACCTACCTGACGATGCAAAAAGCAGTAGCTCTACAGACTTACAGTATTGTCAGAAGTTTCCTTAACTGTGCCTCTAAAAAGGAGTGATTATTGGTGATAACCTGAATTATTTCATTACAATACCGTAAAAAGAAGAAAAGAAATAATAATAATAATAATTTATTCTAGACATAAAAAGAAATAACACAAAGAAATAAAGAAATACATATTAAATATATGCAACAATAGGCCAAGGCATTGCATTGCATTTTTCAGCCTTGTCCTTGAGATGGAGATGGACAGGAAATTTCAGGATTCTCTGATAATGAGATTGATATTAAAGCTTATTTTAACATTAACATTTGAAACGACGGGTATTTTCTTTTACTGTGTAAGCTAAATAAAGAAGCCACTAAAAGAAGTGAAAAAAATTGAATCGTCTTCAAAAAATGGCATTAAAAATTATCGAATAAAATTTCACCGTCGTCCCGTTAATTTAATCTTATAACCTAATATCGACATTGAGGTTAGTATGAAAATAAACAAATAACGAACTCGAATGTAGTTTTAACGGACTTCAGTACCGATGTTAGATAATAGGGTTCAATTAATTGGGCAACGCAACGGTGAAATTATATTTAATAATTTTTAGCGACCTTTCTGAAGGCGGTTCAAAAAATGTTTTAAATGGTAAAGTTAACTGAAGGAATTACACACTTGATGATCAGGTTTTAGTCCGGTGGCAGGCAGTACAGGAAGCAAGCAATCTTTTTAATGAAACGAGTACATAAAACAGAACTAATTCACAAATTAACGGCATCGATAATACTTTTAAAGTTTAATAAAACTGAACAGTGCCAAAAACCTATCTAAATCTGGTTGTAAAAAACCGCTATCGACTCTAAAGCATTACCAAGATGCATTATTTTTTGGTCCTAAAAAAGCTATGTCCTTTATTTTTATAAAGCTACAAGAATTTTTACGTAAATTACAAGCGTCATTATTTTCAGTTACACTGCGGAGAAGAGTTGTCGTTGAATTATTTGTTGAAAAATAAGGAATAACTTTTGTAACTATTAGCGAAGAGGAAACCTGATGTACTTTTGGTGAATTTTTTTTAAACGCATGTACCTAACTAATAGAGTTACATGCGTTTAAAAAAAATTCACCTTTCTGGTCAACAGGTAGCTTTGCCTTTATAGCAGGTGAATGATTTTCTGGTCATAAGTAGATCCTAATTTGTTCTATACTTGAGTAAAATTTGATTCAAATCGGAAACAAAATGAAAAAGTTATAAGGGTATCTTCATTTTAAGTGAGTCACACTGTATATTTAAGGAAATGTCTAGATTTCGACAAAATATTACGTTAGTAAATACGTCCAGTGTTGTAAAATAAAGATTGTTTTGTGACTGTGATTTATTAGCAGACCACGGTAAACCGCTTTGATAGAAATATTCAAGGTACACAATTGATTCTTTTCCCTAATAGCACACGATGTCCGCCGGACGTCCGTTTTATGTCCATTTGATGTACTGACGTCCATGGACATAAACTGGACGCCTACCGGACGTTCATCATTGGATTTACTTTGAAATTGTACGGAATGGACGTCCTCTGTATGTCCATTTTATGTATGGGAAGTATGTACATTTTATGTCCATATAGGGAAAGGAGATGGACGGCCTTTTCGTGTCCGTTGATTTAAATATTATGTTTTTGCAATAAATAATAATCTCCATACCGCTTTCTCTCCAACACGTTTCCAAAATATGTATACATACCAGAGAATAGCACACTTAACGTCCAACATATGTGCCGCAACGGACGTCCTTCGGCAAGTACGCACATTTTAGGTCCCTATAGGGACAGCAGCAGGACGTCTATTTAATATAAAAACAAAAAAACGTTAACAAAACTGGTTTTTCAATTTTACAATGTTTTTGTTTACATTTGACCGTTATTTCTGTAAAATTTGTAGTTTATTTTTTATAGCAATTTGTAATTTATCATTAATAATTTAATTTGAATCTTTTTTGTAAATTATTAATGATATTATTTGATACTAAATATTTATTACATTCAAATAAGTACCTTCTACATTTTGAAATAAATAGTTATATTAGTCAACTGTACAGTCTTTAAGTAAACACTAATAAGCCAAGTTGGTGGCCGAGTAAGAGAACATCGAGTTGCAATCACGAGATCGACGCCGACGGTTCGAAGCCTGCTCATTCCGGTTTTTTTTTTCTAAATAATTAGAATGTACAAATATTGTCCCAAGTTGTGACATTTGCACGTCCCTCGGCTGCCCGTCGGATGTACTTTGGACCAAAAACCAACGTTCATCGGATGTACTGTATGTCCGTCGAGGACGTAATTCAGATGTCCACAGGACAATGTTGTGCTATTAGGGTTTTTATTAATTACTGATTTTCGCTGGCGAATATCTCGTAAAATATAACACATAGCAAGAAGATGAATATAAACATTCTTGTGGGTAATTTAATTACGTTTAATTTTGCATAGATTACCTTTTTTTGTACGACGCATCGTTTTCGAGTTATAAGCGAAGAATCGAAAAAAGAGCCTTTCCACCCCCCTCTCCTACTGAAGCGGCGGGGCTAGGGGCGGGGACTTTTAGTATGTTTACCTCCTGACTACCCCCAACACATTCCTGAAGAGAAAAATTCTCCCCTCGAAAATGTTCTCTACAACTCTTTCATTGACTGGATATATAAGTTTTTTACATGTGGTAGTCAATTTTCTCTACCGAGAATAAATTTAAAAAAATGTTTTCTACATGCCTATTTCTGCGCATACATTTTACAAGTGTCTGGAAAACTATTGAGAACGTAGTTCTTTGATTATTTCTTCGTTCTCTAACTTCAAAGCCGGTTTTATTTATTAGATTTTCATCCTCTAACCTCGTGTTTAAATACTTATTTGTAAGTATAGTCACTTAGAAACGCAAATAAATAAAGAAATTACTTATTGTATCATTTATTCAGAACTTATTTCTATTAAATCTATAGATGATTAAAGTAATTTAACATTGAACTGTCTAGTAAATACGACATATTCCATGAGCATGCTTCATCTATTCTAGTACGAACATGCCCAAGATGCTACGCAGCTAGAAGTTCAGGCCGCAGTTTCCGTAGATGCATCGAATCCATCAACGTGTAAAACAAACCTATACATTTAAGTGTGACCGCACATACTGTGAATGCTAGCAGGGTAACTGTTCCTAGCAAAAATTGATGGCTTCGATGCATCGACTGAAACTGCGGCCTGAACTTCTATAGCTGCGTAGCATCTTCGGCATGTTCGTACTCTTACAGAAATATTATAGTGTGCAAAGAGAGCCAGAACAGCCATAAGATGGCATAATCCCCTTGGACAAATACGTTCTGCATTTGTTAGATTTTTATCGTTATTCAAAAATATCTGAAAACAATTAATTACATTAAAAGTAAAATATGATATTTATTTTAAAAAATGCACACACCTCTACTTTATTGATTCTATCCCTCATTCTAGCATGAACTTCTCCCTAAAGAATTTTGCAGAGCGAGAGAGAAATATGCGTTTATTCTCGGTTTATTACAAATATTCAAAAAATCATAAATGGCACAATCTTTAAAATAGTTTCTGATACTTCCCATTGCTCTAAGGAATACAACCATATACAGTTTCTATCATAAATTTTGTATATAGTTAAATGCCATGTTTTAATAATGCAATTAGGAACTATTTTCATTGACAAACTACAGCATTCAAGTACAACAGAAATTTACAATAAAAAATATATATAGTTGTATTCGTTATAACAATAGCAAGTATCTAAAATAGTTTTAAAGATTATATATACTATGTTTGGTTTTTTTAAATATTTATAATAAATCGAAAATAAACGCATATTCCCTCTCACTCTGCAAAATCCTATTCCTTAACAATCAGTACTTCAGGATCATAAATCGTTTCTTTCAACAGAACTTTCTGCCTTGACCATGAGTTTTTCTTTATTTCTGAAAAATTGATGAGCAATCGCAGAAAAATGTAATACGTGTTCTTGGACCATTTTTCATTGCTAAAAATAGGTATAGATACAGACATATTTAAAAATTACTTTGTTATAATTTTAATAACAAACGTACTTACGATACCGTTAAAATATATCATTATTGACTCCAGTACAAATTTGAAATACTTTAAATACTGCAAAATTCTTGAAAATTATAAAATAAATAATCCACTATACATAACCTTGAACTTCATCCAGGAAAACCAGGCCCTGCGCACTCCTATTATATTTCAAAATCATCGTGTTTAGTTGGAACTTACGTCGCTCTGTCGCTACTTGTACTTGAATCGCACGACGGCTGCGCAAATCGCATCTTGTCCGACTGTCACTACTGTCAATTGTCACGCCATTATTGTTTACATCTGTGCTTTGTGTTCTGGACATTAAGCTAATAATTATTAAATCCATAGAGCAGCAGTCCATTTGCTTATTTGTAAATAATGTGAGATTCCAATGAAATTGACTAGAAGCGACGCTGTTCTGTTGAATATTAAAAACTGTAATGTGTTTTAAGTGATGTGTTTACGTCGTGTTGCGACTTCGAAAAATTCCAACATGTATAGGTATTATTGATTTGCAAAGAACGTGACTCCCAAGAAATTGACTAAAAGCGAAAGACTGATGGGTTGTACACTTCTGTGCAATGAAATCCCGTACACCTATTTTTCGCCTTATTAAATCATTATTTATTTGTCAGGGTCATATCTTGGCAATGCCAAAATTAACTGAGCATGAATAAAATTTTAATACTCTCTAAAATTGAAGAGAGATGGTCTATCAGAGCAGTTGCTAACCATTATCAATTGAATAAAAGTACTGTTATGAGTGTGAAGAAAAGTGGGAAGAGGAAGGTAGCGTAAAGAGAAAAGACGGTTCAGGCCTATCGAGAAGTTCAAATCTCGTTCAAGATGAAGCACTCCTTGGCTATTTGAGGAAAAATCCGTTTCAAACAGCAGGAGACGCTGTGTTCATGACACATTTTCTAGTGCCGAGATCAGCAGCTAGCCGAAGGATAGGAAAATCGAAAATAAAAAACTGTACAAGTGCCAAGAAGACCATATTAACAGAAGAACAGAAGCAAGCCCGCATTATGTTTTGTTTAAATTGTGTCTATCGCCCGTTGGAGTTTCGGACCAATGTTGTGTTTACCTATGAAAAAGTTTCAGTCTTGTAATGACGGACATGTACAAAATATTAGGTTACATTATTTACATAATAAATACAATCGCAGGTATGTGCAGTCGCATCGTATCTGTGAATTGTTCACGTCAATTTTTACATTTGTTATAAATCGAAATCATTCCCATCGAATGGTGGAAAAAGTAAAAAAAACAAAAATACGTATGTATTTCTTCTGGATTAACATTATTCAAATACATTACTTATGACGTTTCACAATCAATGTCAGTTTTTTGTAACCTATATGATAATGAAAAATTCCAAAAAAACGGATTCACACCACTTAATATTAGTGAAGGACGTGAAAATATATATTATAATGGGTTTATACGTGCATGGATTTAGTGACGCCAGTAAATATTGGCACGCCAGTAAAAAAATATTACAAGTATAAACAGTTACTGGCGAGCAAGCTTTGACCTTGCATGCATTGATGCATGCTCGCCAGTAACTGTTTATACGTGCAATATTTTTTTACTGGCGTGCCAATATCTACTGGCGCTACTAAATCCATGCACGTATAAACCCGCTATTATTTAATTGTATTATAGGTATTTTGGTACATTAGTTACTTTAACATTTTACTTATTTCAACGCAGTTTCAACATCTTAATACTTTTGTAATAATTTTACTTACGTTTGTTACTTTTTAAATTATATTTTTAAATGTTATTGTATTTATTGTAATGATTAAATGATAAAATTTTAAATTAATAAATGATCAATTTCTAGTTTCGAAATGACTTATTTAATTTTAAGGCCACTGTTAGACTATAAAAGTTCTTTGACAAAGATCTTTTATAAAAGATATTTTATGAGTAATTTGATAGATATTTCATCTCATAAAATATCTTTTATAAAAAATCTTTGTCAAAGAACTTTTGTAGTCTAATGATGGCCTAAGCAATTTGTTTGAAAATCATTTAAAATTCCCGCCTATGTCAATCCCACCTGTATCAAAAAGGCGGGAATATAGCGCCACCCGCGATGTAACTTTTGCTGTTTAAAAAATCTCTGAGAGTTGCCTATCTATATCATATATAATATTCTTTAATCTATGAGGAAAACAAATGAAAATGAAAATAAAAAGATGGAAATATACTCGACATACGTATTACGCGTGCGCAATAAACAATTAATTTCTGGAAAAAAGTCAAGAGGACTTTAAAATTACAGTATTATTACAAGAAGGCGCAGCTTTTAGAGTTTAAACATTAGGATGATAATAATTCAATAGTTAAATATTCACGAATTTTCTGAAATTTCAAATTCAATTTTAACCATGGTCTTATGTACACTGGCAATAAGGTCGATGTGAAAAATAGGATGGAATAGTTAGAAGGGAAGTGAAACGTCACACTATGTCGGTCCATTACTCAGTTGTAGACGCCAGAAGCGTATGCAACCAGCAAAACGCCCAAGACGCATACAACAAGCAAAACGTGGTCCTCCCCACAACTCTTGGATAATGAAATCTTTATCCAGCCAAAAAATGAATGTACGGTATGGTAAGAAAAAAATTACGTAAAAGGCGATAAAATTACCAAAAAAATTAAAATAACTTTTGTTATTCTATAGATATTTTTTAATCACGATATTTACTCAAGTAACGGCAAATATTCGCAAAAGTAGAAGTATCGGTAAAAATAAGATATATTATACAGTGTGTCCCAGGATAGATGTAACAAGAGGGTAATGGACCAAAAATGTTGGAATTTTGGAATGGTATTTGGGGATTGAGTCCTGCTTGTTGTAAAACTAAAGTATACCAAAAATGACTTGATTTGGTGTTCTACAGGGTGTTTTATAAGCCATGTTACCCGTATAACCACGCTGTACCGTTTATATAGAGAATCTATAGTCGTATCTTTACTTCGATATAGGTTATCTTTACCCTATGGATACAGCGACGATACGGTATACGTACCGATCTAATACAGTACGCTAACACCTGGATACCGATTCAATAAAGTTTGGTTATCGATAAAGGCACGTTTGCGTTTCGTTGGAATAAAGTTCATGTAAGGTTTATTCTATGATTCTGTAAATAACGAGTACTAATACTGCATAGGCCCGGTAAAGAATAAATCTTTATTTTTAATTAAAAAAAAAAAAGATGAAAATAAGCACTTTTTTAATCACCCAACCACCACGCCGCGTTTCAATTCCTTCGCTATCATGCTCCAATTAATATTAGTATTCCGTAAATTCATTATTTATAGTGATAATTAAACAATTTTACTTACCTTGTTTAGGTCTCGAACCCACGTCTGCTATGTACGTATCTCGTTATCCTAGCGCCTTAACTAACTGCGCCACCGAGGTATCCAGCAAATTTATTGATAAAAGTTATAGTAATGGATATTGGGATTTTATATTATTAGTAATTGAGTTTATTGTAGGAAATTGAGATAGACACATATTAGATTAATATTTATGGTAGCATAGTTTTTAAGAAACAATAGGTATACAGGTGCATTTTATCTTACGTAAAAGACCCTGCAATTTCCAAATTTATTAGTGAAGCAGAACCTTAAAATACCTGTAGTTATTGTTATTGTTTTTAAACTTTAATTAATTTTTCTTTACATATTGGTTAAATTTCTATACAAACAAGTTTGACTCATCCCATCTATATTCTTTCATTCTTGACTGGTGTGACTGTGACACAAATCTGATAAATAAAAATAACATAACCTTCAAAAATGCCACAGCGTCAAAGAAAACACTATCGCAAGACAATGATCAAGATGTGATAATAGAGAAAAACAGACGCCAGCATACATTCATCAGTTCAGCTACTGCTACTACACCCATTAATGGTATAATATCAGCGTTGTCCAGAGAGATTAACGTAGAATATCATATACACAACAGTGTTGCACAAGCGACAATTCTTCATAAGCATCAAATGTTACCGGTACCGGCAACGCATCGTCCGGAACACGTTATTGTAAAGAATATGTAGAGATGCGTGAATTACAAAATCTTTTAACATGTAAAGAAAGACCTTATAATCGGTAAATGCTGTATAGATATTGCGTTTAGAAACTATATAGTTAGGTTAAATGTAGGATACAGGAATTACATCTAATGTATAAAGGTAAACCTGTAAATACAACAGTAAAAGGTAAGATATAGTCGCGATAAAGATTATATCTGTATAGCTTGAGTACCTAAAAATGTATAGGTTCGTTAAATATATCATAGGTACAGATTAAAATGTATAGCATCTTGACGAATCTGTATCGAAAAAAAAGCCTGTATCGCCTGGTTATACGGGTACATCTATCCTGGGACACACTGTATATAGTACGAGACGTGAGATAAAAAATGTGAGATATAATAGTTATAAAAAAAAATACGCAAAATAATTTATTTAAGATAAACGTAAAAAGATATTAGCAGAGATTTTGGTCAGAAAAAATGTGAATTATTCTATACTCTAATATTCAAGAATATACAAATGGAATAAAAAACGATTTTAAAGTACCACACACAAAAAAACGGGGCCCTGTATAACGCGAGCCTACTACGTTGGGAGCCAATTGCGACACCCATAATGCAGATTGCGTTGTGGGTGTCGCATATCACATCTAAAAAATTGGTGGGAACTTAAGGATATTTGTTTAAATACTATTAAAAAAATAGGTAATTTATTTTTGTAATTTAAATGTACCATTTTCAGAAAAGAAACACTTTTTTAAAAAAATTTTGCAAGTTCCACAAATATATTTTTTAATACCATCATCAGAAAGAGCATGCAATATTTTATAAGTGATATTTATATTTTATAAATGAAAAAAATGATTTCAACCAAAGCTGTGTCGAATAATAATAAAAAGTGCTTTTATTTTTCGAGCACTAAGCACTGTTAACAGTAAAGAGCTCGCGATTACTAAGCACCCCGAGAAAGTGCTTTAAATTTACGAGCACTAGGTACTTGAATCATTTAATTTAGGTGTTATTTACAAAAAAAGGATAAAGGCAAATAAAAGTGATCTAGGATGATAAAATAGGAAAACAGTGTCATTTATCGAATGCACTATTTTTTTAATATAGGGAAAACGCCAATAAACATGGAAAAATAATATTTCATTGAAAAACGTTTTTTACTTTTAATGATCTCATCAAATTTAAGCTTTTACATATCTTTAGTTACAAAGGTGTAATAACAAGTTTTAGGGTGAAAGTAACGAGTAGAAGTTGCAGTCGGACGTGGCCGACTACGAATACCTATTTGATCCATATTTTGCACTTATTAAAAATACCGTAATAACATTTTAAGGAAAAAATTGTTATATCATCTGACCTACATAAAGTTTGCTCGAACCTGAAAGACGCACTGGTATATTGCAGTTTAGATATCTTGTACATTTTTGCATTTTTATGTTCTTAATAAAAAATCTTTGCAACATTTTACTCTAAAGTCATAGTAACTCATAGTTCATATAAAATAATCTGATGACCACTATGTATGACGGAGATGACCCCATTTCATTAGGAAGTGTTCTGCCATCCTATTTTGTATATGTTTTGTATTTTGTATTATGTATCAAAGACTTTAAGAAATTATCGTGTTTAATAGAAATTCGCAGTCGGCAACGTCCGACTGCAACTTTTATTCTGTTCATAATAGCCTTATTAAAAATAACTCAATAACGTTTTAAAACAATATACATATCATCTAACCTGCGTACAGTTCGCTTGAATCTGAAAGACGTACAGTAGGTACTGCAGTTTATATATCTTGCATACTTTTGTTTTTTATATTCTTAATCAAAAACCTTTGGCCTATAATAAAATATAGTTTATATAAACATGACACACATGATTTACATCAAGTTTCTGATGATCACCCTGTACGATGATCCAATTTCAATAGGAAGTATTCTACCATGCTATTTTATTATGTTGTAAATTCGAAATGAAAATTTTAAGTCCAATAGAAATTATAGTGTTTAATAAATACTCGCAATCGGCAACACCCAACGGCAGCTATTGTTTACTTTATAATAGTCTTATTAAAATACTTTAATGATATTTTAAGGTAACATTGTTATATAATCTAACTTACATAAAGTCGGTTTGAATCTGAGAGGCAACATGTATATTGCGGTCAGTGCCGGTTTTTGATATAAAATATAAAGGAACAAAAACTTTTCTTTTTAGTCCGAAAAATTTTTTGAAGAGCGGGGAGGGCGAAATCCAAGAAAAACTTTTTTTGGTCTGAAAAAATTTTTGAATGAAGAGCGGGGGGGAATCCAAGAAAATCCGAAAAATTTTTTTCCTGTGTATAGGCACTAATGCACTAATCACTAAGACGAGACAATGCCGGCGCCCCTAGGCCCGGGCCTATGAGGCCTAATCACAAAACCGGCCCTGATTGCGGTTTAGATATCTTGTACGTCTTCATATTTTTGGGCGCGTAGTCAAAGACCTCAGTAACATTTTACTATAAATTTATAAGAAAACATAGTGTATATAAAAGATGATAGGGTAGGTATAGATATAGAATTAGTTTAGAGAATAAGGGTAAATTCTTAATGGTTATTACCATCATCTCACGACCACATATATGTGGTTAAATGTGATATAAGTGTGGTATGAAAAAAACAGAAAGGAGAAAAAATAGTAATGCAAATAAAAGGGAAGAAATGATATAAAAAAAATTTAAAAATAGTTTAAAATATAAGCGTTCATAAGGAAAATTAAAAAGGTATATAAACTAATAAAAATAATAAATAAAAAATAATAACAATAGTAATAATATAACGGATGCATACAATTTTTGTGCATATATGCGTAAATCGACACATAAGATTGTAATAAATTTAAGTAAGCACTAATCATGCTGCTTGGGATAAAATTTGTCAAGTATATATTAGAACACTCTCTTCCTTTAAGTCAAGCATACTGAACTCTAAATAGCAACTAATGTCGCTGCCACTGGTGTCTGATAACTACTCACTATCCAAATCTAACTCCGCTCAACACATGTTCGCCATTCTCTCACCTGTTACTATCAAAATTGTCGTAGTGTTTTAGGTAAAACAAAAGAGTTACTTATTAATTGCAATTCAGCGGCTCAGCAGTATGACATCATTGCATTTAGTGAGACATGGTTAAATGATAGCGTATATGATGAAGAAATGCTTGATCTAAATGTATACAATGTGTTTCGCAAAGATCGTAACTTCATCTCAACAAATACAACCAGAGGTGGCGGAGTTCTTCTTGCGAGCTCAAAAAGTATAAAAGTCACTACGATAGACATTTTCTCTGAATGCACTAGTTTTTCCAATATTAAATCTATAGACATCCTAGCTACTAAATTGACCATTAATCAAAACATGTTATATCTATTTATAATATATATTCCACCCCAAACGACCCTAGCGGAGTATGACATTCTCTTCGATGCACTTGAGTCACTTTATTTTATTTATGGAAGTAATATAGCTATAATCGGTGATTTTAACGTACCCGGAATGAACAACCCCACAGATGGCAAAGCTCTGGCAGTAAACAGTTTTTGCAATTTCTTTAATCCCAATCAACATAATACCGTATTAAACGCACAAAATCTCATTTAAATCTCGTGTTGACCAGTCAGCATTGCACAGTTGAAAAGGCTGTGGATGTCTTGTTATCAGAAGATGCTTATCAATATAAAGATAAATTTAAAAAATTTCCGATACAAAATAACATGGACTTTAACTTTAGAAAAGCAAATTTTCATAACCTTTACAATGAATTGCTACAGGTGATTGGAGTTCCATTTCAAATCATGTTGATGTGAACATGGTTACGACTGAATTTTACACTATACTAAATAACTTAATATCCAGACATGTCCCTCGAAAGTATGCGCACGTGTGGTTCAACAAACAATTAATAATTAAATTAAAAAACAAAGATAAGGCTCTAAAAAAGTATAAAAAATCAAACAATACAGTGGACTATAATACATTCAAAAAATTAAGAGCTGAATTTAAAACTGAGAATGAGGAGGCCTATAAACGTTACACAACCATATTTGAAAATGACTTAAAATTAAATCCAAATAACTTTTGGTCTTTTTTAAATTCTAAGAAAGGCCACTCATCTATACCGCTCAACATGAAATACAGCGACAGTAACTTAGAAGACCCTCAACAGATCGTTTCAGCTTTTGAAGATTTCTTCTCAAAATCATTCTCCACTTCTAACACGCCCCCTTGCTCAAAGAATTCTGGCATCACCCTATCTAATGGTATTTTGCAGCCAAAAAAGTTTTCAGAAGATGACGTAATTAAATCATCAAATAAATTAAAATCTAATATGACCATGGATCCCGACAACATACAAACTTTTTTAATACGCGACTCTGCCCCAGTTTTTGCTGCTCCGTTATGCGCCATTTTTAATTTAGTTATTAAAACATCTGTATTTCCCGGTATGTGAAAATTATCAAAAGTTGTACCTATTTTCAAAAAGGTGGTAGAGATGACGTAACGAACTACAGACAAATTGCCATTATTTGTAATTTCAGTAAAGTATTTGAGATTTTACTATACGATTCTATTTACTGTCATGTTGATAACATCCTCATACCGGAACAGCACGGATTTATCACTGGGAGATCCACGGTTTCAAATCTGTTGGTCAAAACGCAATTCATCACCGAGGTCCTGGATAACGGAGGCCAAGTGGACGTAATCTACACCGATTTCTCCAAGGCCTTCGACATGCTGGATCATGCCTTATTAAAATGTAAATTAGAAACCATGGGTATCTCTGACGATCTCTTAAATATTATTGTGACAGTTCAAATCCGTGCCGGTGGTTTTCAACTACACTTGGCAAGCCGATAAATCTTTTAGTGCCAGTTAAAATTGTGAACCAAAATTTTGGTAATGTGATAAACATTTCCGCCTGATGTCGCTTCCTAAAACAAGTCTAATCAGTATGCAGTCATTTAAATAAAAGATATAAAATAGGCTACCTTGGTATTTCAAAATATAGTATATAATTTAAACTCATAAAAGTTTGTTCAATGAATTTTTTTTGTTTTTAAGTTGACAAATGTCAAAAGTCTCATTTAGGGATTTTTAATTAAAGAACAGGCCTGATTAATCAATTGGCGCAAATTCCGGTTTTTTGTGATAAAAAGACAAAAAAGCGGTAGACATTTTTCATTTCTGAAAGAACACGGGCATGTTCTCCATGTCTTAAAGTTATAAATTTTATTAAGAAAATAAACCTAATAATATCTAAGGTCAGTACATAAATTTTTAATAAATTTTGCATTACTAAGAGAAAGGAGTCAAATATTTGTGATTTTACATAAATATACCTGGACAATTTCCATGAAGTGTAACTTTTTCAGGTTTTTTCTTTGGACCATAGAAATTCTGCCCTTAAGCCCTAAGCCTGCTGGTTTTTAATTTTCTTTGCCAACTGATGGTTTATAATTTTTATAATTATTATTTTTGGAATATCACAAATCATAATTTGGATATTGCCGCACTGGAGCCCTAGTCTAAATTGGTACCAAGTGATAAACTGTTCAGAGCTGCATGCTGCATGACTTGTGTTGGGTGCGAAGGCTGCTCGGAAGCATTCTCATACGTAGCGAGAGGTGATTTGCTGGCGCACGGTGAATGTGGAGTACAGGCACTGTAAATTATTAATTTTTGGATTCCTGCTTGGGGTCAAAGAATTGGAAACGGCCAAGTTTACATTCGGCGATATAGAAAATCTAAATTCCATTAGTCCCTTGTTATTTATTGTCCATTTATTTTATCATTGTTGTATTGCGTTATGTAAATGTTAAATCATTCTCAGCGTAGCATAGTGTTCTCTGTTTGTGAAACCCTGAACAGCTGTTTACGGTCCTAAAATATACCTACATAAACTGTATACAGATTTATCGATATCCGTATTTAATAGTCTCAAAATTTTCTTTACGCTAATGCTAATAATGCTTACCTAAGTGTAATTCATTTAATTGGGATGGTTTTAACTTCAACCCCATATCTCAATTATTTATTACTTTATTATTTTGTTCTACTCATTATACAAGTATTTACCTTCTAATCTTTATATTAAATTATATTGTTTTACATTGGTTTTTCCTTTAAGTTTTGTGTCTTGTTCTCCATCCCCTTCTGCCAATTAACTTTGGCTGGCGCCCGAATAAGTTTATAATAAACAGCTTTTAACATTATTAACTGTGCGATGAATAAATATAACGCCCTGTCTCTCTTGGGGTTATTTAAAATGAATTCTAAATAAATAAAAATACGAAATTAACAATAAACTAATTTATTAACAAAGTGGTAGAGCAAATGAGAATAACACTACAGGGTATGGGCGAATAAATTTGTGCTAACGAATAAAGAAGTACAAACAAATAATCAAACAAATTCACAGATATACGGAGAGACAGACATAATGGTATAAAATACAAAAGATAAATAGATAAAGCGTAATAAAGGGAGATTGGCCAATTCCGCAAGGAAAAAAACTATTAATAATAAATAAATGATTGTTCATTCACTTATCAGAATTATTTTCCGAGCAAATTATCCAAGAATGAGCAATTAAATATTTATTTAAGTTTAAAGGCAAAAACCAGCTAGAAGACTTAACTAAAAGGTACAAATGGGAGTATTTATACACCCACAAAAATTTACATAATTCCTCGAACGAAATACGTAAAGATAAATCTTAATATTAAACATATAGCACTCCAAAAGTAAATTTGAGTGTTTAGTCGAGATAAAAAATTAGCAAGTACAAATTAAGCTTGCTTGAAGTGTTCACGAAAACGTAAAGGTAACGAACACGCACTACACTGTGATCAACTTGATAAACTACTGGCTCAAATCTTCCCAAATTGATGACTCGTGCATAAACAGGAAAATATAAAGTTCAGATAGGTACTTACATAAGTTCACTTTGGACATTACCAATAAAACTGCAATCCTAATTAAAGTTGAAAACGTAGATTGAACGCACTATTATTTAGCCACTTTTAGGTAGATATTACACATAACAATACTTATTTCGAAATGTACACAGCTCGCAAAAGCACACATAATCTGGCTGTCAAATTCCTTAACCAGCTTAAACGAAGGAAAGAGACTAAATAAATAATTAATTTATAATTTTGATGGTTTAACTAAACCATTTAAATTCTGGAACTTTTAATATCTTCACTCAAATTTGGTTAAAAGATTGACTGTGGGCACGCTTAAAGCGGCCGTGGAAGTCCCTCTTCAAGTCAAATTTTTGATGAGTGATGACTGTGGGCACGCTTAAAGCGGCCGTGGAAGTGTCATGGTTGCCGTTTGGCTCGGTATTTATCTCTTCCCCCACTAGTAGTCGAAATACCTCACTCCTTAAACCCGCGAATTTAAACTATGGTTTCTCATTGGAGGAAAGGCATTATTTTCAAATATTTACCAGTAGAGCCGAGAACTAGGCGACGGTTACGTTACCTTCTAGAACCTTACAGTAGCGGCGATAATTTATTTTTTAAGAGGTAACAAAATAGGTAATTTCTGTACGGAAAATACGAAATAATGTAATTTAAGGGCTTTTATGCCTATGAATAAAAATGACCGTTACACTCTCCCTCTCCTTACTAGCGGGATCCTTCCCAAAAGGATGGAGACCGGAATAACTAAGGTATAGGAAAATAATAGGGAATATCTCTTTAGCTTTTCAAACATACTACATTCGCGTCACATACATCAATACATCTCAAGCTAAAAAGAGGAACAACACAACGAAATACTCGACGTTCGGATTTCCCACATACTTCACACAGGAAGGGTAAGGGAAACATAAGGTAATATAGTAGAAGGTAACGTAGTAAGAAGAAGAATGTAATTAACTGTATTAAATTTAAAAACAAAGCTGAATAAAAATGAATCACATCAAAACAAAAACGAATAAATGGACAAAGTCGAACCCACGAGGAAATATAAAATTTTAACTTTAAAGTTTATCGATAAAAATCAATAAAGGGACTAAATCGGGACAAAATAGTATTAGAATAAACTAAACAAATTCATTTAGCTTACCAAATACAAAAGTTTTCAAAATCGGGAAGGTAGGCTTATTTGCATAAGATAGACAAGAGAAGGGAAAATACAGTACGTGATGTAATTAATAATATGAAAAATAAAAGTAGTAAAGATCACTACAATATGTCAATAAATATAATAAAAAACATTAAAAACCTTATAGTTATACACCTTACTAGTCTAATCAATCAATGCATTAGCGCAGGTGTTTATCCAGATGTCCTAAAGGTCACAAAGGTGGTACCAATTCATAAAGGAGGTTCTTTAAATAACAAATAACTTTCGACCTATCTCTCTTGTTCCTGTATTATCAAAAATTTTCGAAACATGTTTAAAAAATCAAATAACACACCATTTTGAAGATAATAATTTATATTATTGTAAACAATTTGGTTTTCGAGCAAAAATGACCACAAATGACGCAATTATTTACTTAATAGACAAAATTGTCAAAGGAAATGAGAATAGGGATTATGTCGGGGTAACCTTTTGTGACCTTCAAAAGGCTTTTGATTGTGTTTCTCATCAAATTCTAATAGACAAATTAAAATTTTATAAATTTGACATGATCAGCTGCAACTTAATAGAATCATTTCTAAAGCAGAGACAGCAGTACATAAGCATAAGTAATACTAACTCGACATCCCAGTACATAAAGAGCGGAGTGCCACAGGGATCGGTCTTAGGACCAACCCTATTCTTAATTTACGTAAATGACCTAAGTAAGTCTGTACCTGATGTCGACTTGGTATTATTTGCAGACGATACCACACTCCTGGTATCAGACAATAAATTGGATGCTGTTCAGAGGCAAATAGATGAAGCTAAGTTAAATGCTTTAGAATGGTTCTCATCAAATAAATTGTCACTAAACGAGCATAAAACTACAAATATGATTTTCAGTCATAGGCCAATTGAAAATTATAATAACCCAGAAAAAGTAAAATTTCTAGGCGTTTTTCTTGACCCAAATCTCAACTGGTTCCACCATGTTGATTACACAGCAAAAAAGATATCAAAAAATATATTCTTGCTAAGAAACTTGAAAAACATTGTAACTTAAAATTTTATTAACGGCTTATTACTCGCTAATAGTGTCCCATATGACTTATGGTCTGATAAACTGGGCCCATGCCCCGCAAGCTAACAGAATTTTCGGGTTACAAAGGAAAACTCTCAGGATAATTACAAATCGTGGATATAGAGAGGATGTAAGAGATAAATTTATTGAGTTGGGAATTTTAACATTTCCGTCATTATACATTTTTCATTGCCTGATATATATTTACAAAAACATAAACCAATATAAAAAACATGAGAATATTCACAAATATAACACGAGGACTCAACATAACTTAGTGATAGATTTTAATAGGCTTAAGTCAAGTGATTGTGGCTTTAATTGTTACGGCCCTAAATTTTTTAATAAAATTCCAAAGTGGGTGAAAGCCTTACCAGAGGTGAAATATAAACAGTTAATAAAAAAATTTTTAATAAAAGAATGTTTCTATAGTATACATGAATTTTTAAATTTTAATGGCACTGAAGCCACAATAATGGACAACAATTTTATATAAATTTTATATAAATTTACAGCATATTTTATTGTGTATATTTGTGTATGTGTACAAATATTTTGTATGTACATTTGAAATATTTTTAATTATTTATGTTATTTTACAATTTATTTATATTATTGTATCCTATATTATATATTTTATAAGTGACATTGCATAATATTATGACAATTTTTATATTTCTATATTTGACTTGTGTAAAACTGTATTGTTAAAGCACCAATAAATTTGATTTGATTTGATTTGATTTGATTTGAAAGAAACAAAACGAAAGATGTAAACAAATATATTGAAATATTTGACATCAACAATTTCATTAACTATAATACCAGATACAAACATAAAAACGTAACACTTAAATACTTGAACACAAAATAATGCAAAGCAACGTTGGTTTCCAAATGACAAGGGAACTGGATTTATAGAAAAGAACCAAGTCATTTGAAGACCTCCAAAGACTAAACTTATAAAACAAAACAATGACCTAAGTCAACACTAAATAATTTCCATAAACAAAGAAAAGAGTCCTATATACTCATAGGTAGAGCAACAACAAAAATATTTGGCCTTAAAATTTCTTAACTAAGACCATTAAAGCAAATATACAAAAACAAAGCGGTGCAAAGATTAACCAAGACAAATTCACTCAGTCTGCTAAGCAACAAAATTTTTCCAATCAGAAAAATAACACTATATACAGAAAGCAACTTGTTAGCTTTTAGCTAACTAAAAAATCATAACTATCCCAAACTAGGCAAGACTAGTCAAGATAAAACGCATTTAAAATATTAGCCTTTAGCCAATAACATCACTAAAAAATCCCATACTAGACTTAGCTAGACAAGAAAGAACGGAAATATCCTCTGCTAATATATTTTAGCCAAGGAAGCGAAACGTAAACTAGTATAAAACTAGCCAGACCCAGCTTGCAACTAACTCTTTTGGTCAGCCAAGACTTACATGGACCTCTGCACTCAACTCTTTGAGCCAGGAAAAGGTAAAGGTAAACGTATATTCTTGTGCTAATTATTATCTTAGCCAAGAAAAGGTAAAGATAAACGTAAATATGACGCACGAAAACAAAACGTACGACAAAGGTAATCGCACATATCGTATGCACGACAAGATAACCTGCACTAAGTAAAACTTAGCCAGTAAAAAGGTAAAGGTAAAACATATATTATCCTGCACTAAGCAAAACTTAGCCAGCAAAAGGTAAAGGTAACGTATCCCACGAAGAATTCGTACGGAAAAAAGTAAATCTGAACTAATGCTTAGATTAGCCAGAAAAGGTAACGTAAGGTAACAAATATAAAACATCACTCTGTACTTACACACAGAAAACCAGAAAGGTAACAAGATACGTAACAAAATGTACGATAAGCTAACGTACCTCAAAAGATAGAGCAAAATAAACTCCACATTTGCACACAGCAAGCGTGAAAGGTACTATATACAGATAAATGTACGACAAAACGTACAACGCATAACTATACAAAAAGATAAAAGCATCCTGTGCTAATTTTAGCCATCCAGGAAAAACGCTAAACAAAAAGGTACAAAACGTAAGCTATATACAAAAATACTAAAAGCAGCCCTGCTCAAATATAAGTTTAAGCAGAAAAGGTATATACATAAAACATAACGAAGAAAACCATAATAATTATTTCAGGTTACCAAAACTGTAAAATGTACTTAAAAGGCAAAATAGAAAATATACAAAAGGGCAGAAAAATACAAACTAGAAAGGTAAACACATGTGAAGGTAAACAAATGAAAAGGTAAAATGCAAAAAGAAAATGAAGGGCGCCAGGTATTTTAAGGGGAAACACCAACCGAAAGGTAACGTAAAAGACTCAAGACTTAATTTCAAAAATGTACTCCAAGAAATTTACTAAAAGAAACTCTACTAAAAAAATGCTCAAAAAAAATATATGACATATGGAATCTCGAACTTTAAGAAAATGTAAAAATCTAAAACTGCCTCAAGCACTAATAGAGGACCAAATTATATCCAAACTAGTACCCAAGCCAACAAGACCCAAACACTAACAAAAATTGCTACTTACATCCATCTTATCATAACATAACGCAATATAACAGAAATACAGCAAAAATGTATTGCCGAGCCAAACGCAAAATATGTGTACTGAAACGTAATAAAATAGTAAAAATTTAATTACTATACTGAACACAACAAAATGGTAACAACACCAAAGCACAACGAAATACGTAAAAATGTATACACTGGACAAATCCAGATCTAAATTCAAAACGCATATAAGTTACAAAATGTGCTTATTTAATTCAACATAAATGTACGGCAAAAACTAAAGTAAGGTACTAAACCTTTACTTACTAAAACTGAACGAAGAAAGGAAACAAACAACTTGCCAACTAACAAGATACTACAAATGTACGAATTGGACTGAAACAAAGTTTAAATTACCCCAAAAGGTTAAGGTAATAAACTGAACGAAAAGAAATATGTCACACACTACTCACTGAAACTAAACATAAATTAATGTACACTAAAACACATTACAAGATACCAAAAACATAGACTCATACTTTAAGAAAAGGTAAAACATAAAATGCACTGCTTATTCACAGATACACCAAAAAACAAAAAAAAGCAATGTAGACAATGTAAAAGGTATCAAGAAATGTAAGGTACTAAAGAAAATATAAAGGACATCAAAAAAGGAAATAAATTTAAAAATGCAATAGATTCAAAATGTAAGGTTATGCCAAAATCTTTAAACAAAATCGGTACAGTAACACGGCACAATAACAAAATTAAATAAAATCTACAGTCAAATATATTAATGATTCAATTCAAAAATCCCAAAGCCGTCTCCGTCCACATAAAAATTATCAAATTTCATAAAGTTCACATAAACCGAGACTAAACTCAAATGATATTAAATCCAAACGAACTTCTACTACTAATTTTACTGAAATAGCCAAAAGATATAATTTAATTTCTAACAACATTTAAATTGTAAAAAGTTAATCTTCAACAAAATTACTAGAATGCATAAGCACAAAAAATGAAATCGTTAAACCGAACATAACGCACGAAATGAATTTAATAATTTAGTTCTATTTTCATTTTAAATTTATTACGAAAAATAAATATTTTACCAAAATATTTTTAACATAAGACGTAAGCTACTGTACTCAAATAATGAATGTAAACAATGTGCGTCAATATAGCAAAAACCATAAACTCAAACATAAACAAAAAGTAAAACCGGAAAAGTACTCCTGAATCACAGAAACACCAAAGAAATGCAAAACACGACAAAAAATATAAGGGAATCCGAAGAATGTAAGGGAGACATAAAATGGATACGTAAAACAAAAATGACAAATAATCATACTAGAAAAATACTCAAAATCGATAAACATATAAGACACCAAAATAACTAAAAAATAAAACCGGTACGGTAACATCAAACGAAAAACAAGGAAAATGTACCAAGTGCAAAAGTTTAACTTAAAATTACTAAAATGTAACGGAAAATTTAAACAATTTTATTGACCTATACTCACTAAATAAATACTTACAAGCGACCAAATAGTTACCCATAAAAATCTAAAAATTCCTAAGCTAACGGCGAAACCATTAAGCCACTCACATATGCGTTCAAATCAATTTCGAAAGTCAGAAAATTCTTAAAAGTTTGTAAGGCAACTAAACAAAAAGGTAGGTAAAGGAATAAAAAATTTTAAAGTTAAGGCAAATTTAAAATTTCACAAATAACGTACTCAAAAACAAATAAGTCCTTAAAAATTTTAAAGAACCCAGAAAAGATACTAATAAACAAAGTTAAAAAATATTAATAATTAAATTCAAAAATTCAGAGCCGCCTCTGTCCATATATAGAAATTATCAAATTCTTTTAATCCTACAATAAACCGAGACTGAACTAAATGTAATTTAATTATAACTCTACTGCACTGACTCTACTGAAATAACAAACAGAATTTACTTTAGTTACTCAATATAAAAGGTAAGGTAAACTATATAAAAAGTTAACTAGGTACGCACAAAGTTGCCAGAAAAATTGAACAAAAAACTAAATAATTAAACTAACGACTTAAAGCCATACTACAAAAGTTGAATTTAATGTTACCACATAGGTAGGTACCATACCGAAATTACAATATTGTATTTAATTTCTTTAAAAAAAAACTAAACACACCAACAAAGAGTTATTACGCGACGGAAACCGCTTTTCTGTTATCCTAATATCTGCTTTTACATCATGTACAAACGCAATAAAAATATAAACACGAAATTTACCGGAAAGGATTACGTACAAATTTATTGAAAAGACAAAAACTTTTTGCCGAAAAGATATACGTAATGTTTACTGAAAAGGTACTTATTAATTTACTGTTGAAAACCTTAGGTAATTTGTTATTTATCAACACAAAACAAAGATAAAAACGGTACTATAAACCGGAATTTTACGACAAGGTTATGTTTGCTTTTTTTTAACTTTGAGCAATACAATTTCTTTACACAAAGACGGAATATAAAATTTACATAGGTACATACACAAAAATCACAAATAGGTAACCTGAAAAAATATATTTTTCGAAAGCACAAATTTTATTCTCTAATTAAAATTTTTAATTAGACCTAGCTCCACGTTGGCACCGCCAATTATAACGCCCTGTCTCTCTTGGGGTTATTTAAAATGAATTCTAAATAAATAAAAATACGAAATTAACAATAAACTAATTTATTAACAAAGTGGTAGAGCAAATGAGAATAACACTACAGGGTATGGGCGAATAAATTTGTGCTAACGAATAAAGAAGTACAAACAAATAATCAAACAAATTCACAGATATACGGAGAGACAGACATAATGGTATAAAATACAAAAGATAAATAGATAAAGCGTAATAAAGGGAGACTGGCCAATTCCGCAAGGAAAAAAACTATTAATAATAAATAAATGATTGTTCATTCACTTATCAGAATTATTTTCCGAGCAAATTATCCAAGAATGAGCAATTAAATATTTATTTAAGTTTAAAGGCAAAAACCAGCTAGAAGACTTAACTAAAAGGTACAAATGGGAGTATTTATACACCCACAAAAATTTACATAATTCCTCGAACGAAATACGTAAAGATAAATCTTAATATTAAACATATAGCACTCCAAAAGTAAATTTGAGTGTTTAGTCGAGATAAAAAATTAGCAAGTACAAATTAAGCTTGCTTGAAGTGTTCACGAAAACGTAAAGGTAACGAACACGCACTACACTGTGATCAACTTGATAAACTACTGGCTCAAATCTTCCCAAATTGACGACTCGTGCATAAACAGGAAAATATAAAGTTCAGATAGGTACTTACATAAGTTCACTTTGGACATTACCAATAAAACTGCAATCCTAATTAAAGTTGAAAACGTAGATTGAACGCACTATTATTTAGCCACTTTTAGGTAGATATTACACATAACAATACTTATTTCGAAATGTACACAGCTCGCAAAAGCACACATAATCTGGCTGTCAAATTCCTTAACCAGCTTAAACGAAGGAAAGAGACTAAATAAATAATTAATTTATAATTTTTATGGTTTAACTAAACCATTTAAATTCTGGAACTTTTAATATCTTCACTCAAATTTGGTTAAAAGATTGACTGTGGGCACGCTTAAAGCGGCCGTGGAAGTCCCTCTTCAAGTCAAATTTTTGATGAGTGATGACTGTGGGCACGCTTAAAGCGGCCGTGGAAGTGTCATGGTTGCCGTTTGGCTCGGTATTTATCTCTTCCCCCACTAGTAGTCGAAATACCTCACTCCTTAAACCCGCGAATTTAAACTATGGTTTCTCATTGGAGGAAAGGCATTATTTTCAAATATTTACCAGTAGAGCCGAGAACTAGGCGACGGTTACGTTACCTTCTAGAACCTTACAGTAGCGGCGATAATTTATTTTTTAAGAGGTAACAAAATAGGTAATTTATGTACGGAAAATACGAAATAATGTAATTTAAGGGCTTTTATGCCTATGAATAAAAATGACCGTTACATAAATAAGTTATGGTGAGGTTATTGCATTAACTGTCAGATGTCACAAACCTTTCCCACGACCCGCCTCTGACACTAGAGCTGCCGCGACGAATTTTGGTTGGTTACCTTTCAGATTCGGTTGTGTCCTATGACGTCACATTATTGACTCCTATCTGTCAAATAGATGGCAATATGTTCAAGTTAGGGGCCATAAATCCACTTATTTTTTTCAGACTTCAGGCGTACCCCAGGGCTCCATTATTGGTCCGTTGTTTTTCGTTATTTTCATTAACGATATTTCAAGCAAGCTAAATATTAAATATCTCTTGCACGCTGACGATGTTAAGATCTTCTGCCAAATAAACTCCGCTGCCGACTGTGCAATGTTGCAAAATAATCTGAACGAAATTAATAACTGGTGTAAAGCAAATAATATGTTTCTAAATGCCAGTAAATGCAATGTCATGTCTTACTCTCGTAAGAACATCACATTCAAACATGACTATAAGATTGACGATGTATCTCTTAATAGACCCGGTGTTATCAAAGATCTTGGGGTAATTTTCGATTCAAAGCTAACATTCATTCCTCACGTAAACTCGACGGTTGCATCATCTTTTAAAGTGTTAGGATTTGTTTTGCGGAACATGAAAGATTTCAACAACATTCACACATGTGAATTATTATACTACCCCTTAGTACGGTCAAAGCTGAAATACGCATCTATTATTTATAATACGCATATTTCTGCCCTAGAAAACGTTCAACGTCATTTCTTAAAAAAATTGCAATTTCAAACATATGGTATATACCCACACCGAAGATATCCCCAAGCTGATCTCTTGGCAATATTTAACGTTGATAGTCTGGCAAAAAGAAGAAATATTCACTCTATCATATTTCTATATAAAATTATTCACAACATAATAAGATCTGAAGACCTCACAAACAGCATTTATCACGTACCTCGCATCTCATCACGACAAACTAAAACTTTTTCCCTACCAATTCCAAGAACTAATATACTCACTCAAGCTCCCTTTTTTCAAATGTTTAATAATTATAATCAAGTAGATAATCAATTAGATATTTTTCAAACCAGCATTGGTCGTATCAAGAAACTGTAAAATTATGTATATACCCAGTAAACACACATACGTGTATAAAATGTTTTTTATATTATAAACACCATTAGAAAAATACGAGTCTCCATTACGTAGAATCAACTTTTAAATGTCGCAGATTTACACGTTACAAAGTACGAATATATAAACGTTTGATTTAGCACATAAAACACGAATATTATACGTGTTAAGATCTTATAATTTCAACGTTATTGTGTAGCGTTTTATATACATATGTTTTCAACGTAAATGAAGGAGTACAAGTGTTCGTTCTAAAAACGTGTTTATTAACGTTGCTTTAACGTATGAAGTACCCTAATAATTATTACTTCTATTGGTACTTTCAAATGTTCTTTAGACGTTATTTTTAAAATTAGGACGTATTTACTTGTGCATTTTTCATACAGCATCTTTGAAACAATTTTTACAGTGGTAAATATAGCAAATCACTTTTGCGATGATGTAAAATGCAAGGATAGTAAATCAGTTTACTGTTACCACTTGTATTTCACATGCTGGCAAAAATATGTATTTAGCTATATTTAGCATTGTAAAAATTGTGCTTCAAAAATGCTGCATGAAAAATGAACTGTTGTAAATACGCCCGGATTTCTAATGATAATACAGTTTTATTCGTACCTAAATTTATTAAAAAAATTAAAATACAAAGTATATACAGTCTGAAGTAACATATAAACAAATAATAAAGAATCTTGTGATTATAAATATTATTTAGAAAAAAAAAACGGTTAAAAACAACAATAAAACATTCTACTTTATAAAATTTATAGATAATAATAAAAACAGAAATTATTTATTTATTCTATTGGCTTGATTAAGTCGCGCTGCTGAATGCTCTAGCCATCCCTTTATAGCCCAGGCAACCTGCATATCGTTTTTTTCATTGGCTGGAAAGTCCAACTTCGCTGCCTCTGAAACAAAATTCTCAATCTAAGAAATGCGTATGGTTCATGTAATTTGTCAGCATTCTATGCAAATCGGACACGTTACGCGTTCCGTGCCGAAATCAACGTTTACACGATTCTAATTTATATAGTTCTTAATTACGAACGAAATTCGGGAAAATGAAGACACGGATGGGAACGAAATGTGGTCTAAGCATAGTCCCGATCGATGGTGCGCCACGTCATCCTATAATCTGCATACGGCTTTTATTGCAGCAAAATTTGAGAAAAACTGTTGCCGCGTAGTCGTTTTCATTTTAATACATAGTATCTAGAAAAAAATACCATACTAAAAAGTTATTGGCATATTTACTCCCGGCATCCCTGAATTGACTTTTTGGTCGTAGAAAACACTTGTCTGAAAGTTCAGAATACCCTGTAAATGTGTCCTACATGTAATCAAGTTTCAAGGTTGGATCTAGCCTTAGCGATAAAATTAAACAAAACTTGAAGGTAAGTCCTTTTATAACTTGGTAACATCCCGTCAGCATAACGACAGGGGTTCGGATACATTTACAAATAACTATCAGTATCCTCATCATGTGGGTTCTATCACACGGCCTTTCGAATACATACACCAACAAGTATACATATCCTCATCATGCGAATTGCACGGTCCTTCGAATACATACACAAACATGCGACTGTACATATTCTCATCATGCGAATTTCATCGCACGGCCCCACGAATACGTATACAAACAAATATACATATCCGCTTCATGTCAGTTCTGTCACACGGCCCTTCTAATACGTATGCATACTCATCATGCGAGTTTCGCACAGCCTTTTTGAAAGAAACACAGAATAAAATCCTCGTCATATGAATTCGCACGACAAATACTTTACCTCTTGATGAAAAGTTACTCACTGCTTTAATTTGTCAACTGCCACAATAGTTGATTGGCGTTCTTACCTTCTTTTTACAATCTTCACCACTACATACCGTTCATTAGGTAATGCGCCAGTGATATTTATTTTAGCCAATAAATTTCGACTTTCACCCATTTCTGGGTTGTCAATTTCTTGAGCCATAACTAAAGCTACCTTTTTATTTTTCGATAATTTAACACTTTTGCTATTCAATCCTCGTTTTTGTTTCAACTAGTTACGATTTATTCGTTGTTTAACAATCTCATGTATTTTAGGTTCCATCTATCCTTTTATCTCGTCCAAAAGAATAGAATCCATTGCACTGGGTGGCTTAAATCCACACAGTACTGTAGAAGGCAAATGGCCCATGACTTTGTAAATTATGTGCTAGGTACCAATGAGTTTAGAATGATGAGATTAAAACGTTCACACTGTCCTTTGGCGTGGGCGTTGCAACCGCCTTTTTTGTGCTTTAGACCATAATTCAAATAATATTACTGGATTGATCGTGATGTAAAGGCACTCCCCCGATCTATAATTTCTCTACCTTTCAAGGTTTTAAAAAAAAATCTAATTGCATATTTCAATTTGGTATTGCGTACAGGCTCACTAATACAAAATTTATCGACTAATAGTAAATTTATCGACTATTACCAATAATTGTGTCTTGGCTCTTTTAGATTTTGTAAATGAGCCCAAATGGTTTAAATGCACAGTGTGAAATGGAGTTTTCCAAATAGGGCTTTCAAACATGTACTTGATGTCAAACCTTTTCAGATCGGGAAATCAGTAATTTTCCCGAATTTTAATTAATGTTTTGTTTTTTTTTTTGCCAAAATAACCTGTATTCTTACGAACAATTTTATATCTTTCAAATTTAAGTTTTAAAAACCAGCCATTTGACTTTTAAAATATTACTTGGGCTATTTCTCATGTCAGGGTAAAATTAGGCGTTTGTATTGTTCCGTATAGAGTATTCTAAAATCTAGAAACTCTACACTTGTTAAATAAATAAATCAACTAGGAACTACAATTTAGAAAACATAATACTTTATGGAAATTTGGAATGCTAGATCCACAAATCTAATCAACTGCTCATCAGTTAACAGTATAGAATGTAATAAAAACATTCTATATTATTATATATATATACCCACTAAACCATGCATTATTACTTTAATAGAACCTCAATATTACAAAGTTACATGTAATGTTATGTAAAACAGATCATGAACAGTGTCGTAATGTTGCTACAAAGTAATTTGTCATACTATTAAATGTTACTCTGTTACATTGTTAAAAAGGTAACATTGTGAAAATATTACTTAATGTTCATAACATATTGACGTAATAATTTATCAATATAACTTGCCACATTACATACTTATTTAACGTGTTACATTACATACTTATTTATATCTCACCATGAATATCATTGCTGCAATGTATGCTTAATATTCGAATCAAGCGCGAATCTAGAAATTTCAATAATTTTTTTCTCGTCTGTGGCGCATGGGACCCATACGAAATATGGGAAATAACATCTCGAGAAGCACTTCTCTAACGACCCCTAAAAAATTTTGAAAAAGCAGTTTGCGAAAATTTTTTTCAAAATTCGGTTACCCCCCAGGTCTAGACACTCCTGTTTAAAATAATTTTTTTTTGTTATATGAATTTTACTTTTCACAAAAATACATCAATACGTTTCATTACTAACTGAGATACAACGAATTGAAATTTTGTGATTTGTTAAATTGTAAATCACAAAATTTCAATTCGTTGTATTTCAGTTAGTAATGAAAATATTTTCATAAACTTCAAAACATATTGTTGTATTTTTATGAAAAGTAAAATGCATATGACAAAAAAAAATTAAACAGGAGTCCCTAGACCTCGCCCCCCCCAGGTTACCCCCCCCCCCCCCGGTAACCGAATTTTTTCAAAATTTTTTAGGGGTCATTACAGAAGTGCTTCTCGATATGTTATTTCCCATATTTCGTATGGGTCCCATGCGCCACAGACGAGAAAAAAATTATTGAAATTTCTAGATCCGCACTTGATTCGAATACTAGTAAGGCAATGTAGTATCAAGATAAATGTAAATATTAAGGTAACATTAATTTAGTTCTGAATTAATATTGCCCCAAAGTAACAATAACCTTGGTTGAATACTATAGTTGTCCCAGTGCCAGTTAGTATTAGAGGATTACGGACAGAAATATTGTGTCAAATTATGTGTTTCTACGTATAGGAAATTGTAAGATGTACTGTACAAATGAGTGGGGGACACATTATTCGACAGGCACCTGTCCATAATCCTTCAGCACTAACTTGCATCAGTTGAGGCATCTATAGTATTTAATAAATAATCACCTAAACTTAAAATAAAAAGAAAACATTTAATTAAAAATATATTTTGTTAAAAATATACATAAAAATATACAATGTATAAAAATAAATAAAAATAAAAATGCAAATTCCCAACAACAAAAAAACTAGTGTTATAAAAAAAATCCATATTATTCATTGCCTCTCTCGCTGTTTCCTTTGTTTGGCGAAGCGCTGCCATTCAGCTACCACATCTTCGAATTGTTTTGCTGTGGTGGCTGCGAAGGTAATTTTGACAGCCTCTGTTAAAAAATGGAATATATTAATATCTGATCGAGAATACAGTATAGAAGTATCATAGTTACTGACATAACATAGTTAATCATTATCTTTATTATGGTACAAAAACACGAGACCATAGGTCGAGTGTCTTTCAGTTATCGAGTTATATTATCAAAATGGCAACCAAGCTTAAGTGCAAATAAAAATGTAGTCTATTCAAAATAGAAACCTCGAATGGTGTTTGGTAATTTGTTAGTTTTTATATCCATTAGCAGAGAAAAACATTGGCTGACGTGTACGTTGCTGATTTTCAGAAATATTCTCAATTTACTCCAAAAAATGTCAAAGTAAGACAATCAGTCGGGAATTTTGCCCTGCAAAATGTGGAGTATTAATGATTTTGACATATGTTGTTTAAGTCGAGGCCATGATAAAAAACACAAGTTTTCAACCTTGGGGGTGGGGAGGAGGCGCGAACCGCCATCTTGAATTAAAGGTGCAAAAAATTGTTTTTCAAAATAATTCGGCAACGCTCAATCCTACGAGAAAAATGCTGAAGACAAAGTTGAAGAGGACAAAATTTCCTACATTTTTTGTATATACATTTTTATTGTAAGTCTAATGTTTAAAGGGATACAGCGTCAGACAAATGGGTTTAAGAAAAAAAATTTTTTTATTATATAATGCATGTTCACAACATAACAAATTTTATATTATTATAATAAAGATATATTATAATAATACTTGTATTGAAACTAAAAAAAATATTAAATTGGCGGAATAGTATTACAGTGGCTTACATCATTTCTCGAAAATAGGAAACAAAAGTTATTAAATTTAATGACAGGTATTCAGAAGAATTGGCAATAAAAATGGAATACCTCATGAGTCGGCACTTGCTCTTATACTCTTTTTATAATTTCTAGATAATCCAACATTTTTTAAAGAAATTTCAAATTATAAAATTTTATGTCCTGACTATTGGCTACAAAATTTTAAATCCCTTACAAAATCCTTACACACATTTAATCCTTACAATTGCTTAGAAACATTCAATATACCAAAAGTGTAAGTAATTATTATCAAATCAAAAACACTGCTCTCTAAGCCTGTACGTATTAAAGGCAGGACCGTCCGCGCAACAAAGGAGTTCGAGCATTTTTTGAAAAAAAAAGAAAATCAAACAATTTTCCACCGCTGTATCTTCTTACGTATTAGACTTACAATAAAAATGTATATACAAAAAATGTAGGAAATTTTGTCCTATTCAACTTTGTCTTGAACATTCTTCTCGTAGGATCGAGCGTTGCCGAATTATTTTGAAAAAAACATGTTTCACTTTTCAATTATTAATAAGAAACGTCAGCCAATGAGAAATCAGCATTGTAGATTTCAGTCATTATTTTTTTATGTTCTTTACAAACAAACAAAGCTTCCTGCAAAGTGGCTGAAATAATAAAATAATATAGAAGCGTTTTTTTTCGCATTTTTTAAAATTCACCCTCTTTAAACTCAGCAGTACGGGTAACTGAAGTTTGTTTTATTGTTTCTTACCGCTTTGCGAAACTTTTGATATATGGTACAGCGCCAATAAAATCACTTAATTTTTAGTATATCATAAATTAATAAAAAAAATTAAATTACAAGAAAACGCAGACACATAGATTTCAGACGACTGCATTTATATCAATGTCATATTGACACTGACAGGCAACATTTAAAACAAATTACTGACACAATAAAATTATATAGGAGCGTTTGATTTTTTGCACTTTTGAATAACTGTTAATTAAAAAAATCAGCAATGCCGTAATGACTGAAATGGTTTTTCCGGCTTGTTATTATGAGATCTTTACACTTTTCGACTTCAGTCACATGATAAAATCATATAAAAAATTCTGCCACCAACTCCCTAGCTATTACGTTGGTCGAGCAGCCAACTTAAAACAGGGACAATTGATCGGTGGCCTAATATCAAATTTTTATTTTTTTTTATCCCCGTGATTAGGACCACATATGCAACGGATCTGGGGATAAACCCCTAGCCTCCGACGAGTAAAGCAATAAATAACTGACCTAAAATAAGTAGGTTGAAACAAGAATAATATTTTAATGTTATATGTTTATCAATAAAATGCAATTAGTGTGCTTCGACAAATAAAAGGCGAGTTTATAAAAAAAGTCCCAGTCCTAACTTAGCCTGTCTTAGTCTTAATTTTTCCCTAAAATATATCTGATGTTTTAAGACGAGTTTATAAAAGCTGGCCTTTGTCTTAAGTTGATCGTAAAATAGATACGCGAACTTTTCATGCCAATTGAAATTGATTTCTGATCTATTCAGTGGTATTAGCCCCTAGGAAAAATTAATCTAAAAATTTTAGGTTAAGTTAGGACAAGACAGGATTACGACTTTTATAAACGGCATACGGGTAACCTGTACATTTAACTTTTTAGGGAAAAAATTAAGACTAAGATAGGCTAAGTTAGGACTGGGACTTTTTTTATAAACTCGCCTTAACACAGGGTAAGGTAACTAAATAAATAAAATTTAAAGTTTATTTTTATTTTGTTGCTAAAAGTTTCCACGAATTTCTACATTACTGTAATTATCTACTCACCTTATTCTCGCTTTATCACCCATTTCTGAAATTAAAGGCATTAAGGCGCAACACACTTACTCACAAAATATCGAAGGTTTTAAGGTTATGTAGAAACGACGCGTTCTGTGAATAGGCGAGTTTTCATAGAAGTTCATGGTAGTTACATAGAATAAACGTTGCAAATAATGTTAATGTATGATCAAATGCATATTATTCGTAATGTATGAGATTCATTCGTAACACATTTACAGTTATATATGTGAAATATTTTCGTGTAATATTACAAGTTACATTCTTGTAATATAATATGCTTATTTTAATGGCAATATTAAAGATACATTGATTATAATATGTGACATACATTTGTTAAATATATTTTTTTATATTACGGAAATATTTTCGAGCTAATATTAACTAAATGTTTCTTCAATATTTTGCAATTTAACATTTCTCAGCTATACCAAAGTTAGGTTATTTTAATATAAATATCATATTGCAAGAAAACATTTAATATGTTACTTCAGTTTAATATTGCGTAATATTACGGATATATGTTTTGTTTAGTGGGTATATATATATATATATATATATATATATATATATATATATATATATAAATATATATATATATATATATAAATATATATATATATATATATATATATATATATATATATATATATATAAATATATATATATATATATATATATATATATATATATATATATATATATATATATATATATATATATATATATATATATATATATATATATATATATATATAAATATATATATATATATATATATATATATATATATATATATATATATATATATATATATATATATATATAGGGGGGGCGGTAGCTCAGTAGTTTAGCGCGTCGAGCTTGCATACTGGCGTACCTAGCGAAGCAGGTTCAATTCCTGCTCATCGCAAAATAATTTTAATTATAAAATTATCCCCAAGAAGTGGTTCGGACTCCACTATAAGCTGGGCCTCGTTTCTCTTTACCTAACACAAATTCATTCTTCGGTGACTTGAGAAGCGGTTAAGAAAACATAAGAAAACAAAAACAAATATTAAAAAAAAAACATTATTTTTATTATTATTTTTTGTATCATCATTACCATTAATATTATTTTGCTAGTTAATGCGTAAACATCAGTCCACCCTTTTTTGTTTACTTTAACAGCTCTTGTATCAAATGTTTACTTTTCCTCATTCAGGAATAAGGCCTGAAAACAACAGATTTATCTGTAACCAATTCGATTTTCATTTCAATACCACTTGTCCGTCCAAGTTCCAATAGATTAGAACATATTCGGGATATTAATGCTGCAATAGCTTATTAAAACAAAGTTCGTGTTTGGGATTGACTCATATCAGCTCACAGAATATTTTCTATTTTTAGTGGAAGGTCAACTCATTCCTGAATTACGTTTGCTGAAAATTTATTGCTTACTATATCATCATTCATTTCGTTTGGTAAGTGGAAATAAGCGACTGCTGTTTTGTTTTACTTATTCAAATTGAAGTTTCCAAAAAGTAACTCTCAACAACCATATTTTGATCTTGGTCAACATACATCGATATTCAATACAATTAAAATCATGTCATCAATCGTTATCTAACTTTGACACTATTATACAGGCACCAAGGAATTGTCGCTAAATGTAATGTAAGTAATTCGATATGTTTATCAACCTTAACTAGAGTCAACTTCCGGGCGGCTGAATGCTGATTTAAAAAACATTGTATTGACTCATTTAACATTTGCACGTTTATAATATGTCTTATTTTAAGTTGATGGCCTAGGTTCCGTGTGGGAGTGATATACAACATAACAAACATTGCTTTCTGAAACCTAACATTTATATATTTTATAATTAAAACAGAAGAATGTTGAGTAAGTATGCCTGACTAATAAATGGTATAGTATGTGGCTGAAGACAGAAACGAAATCAGAAATGAGAAACGATTATTTAGAGTGGACCAACGAAATAATGCACATGAAGTTAAAATCTTCGTAATTACAGAATTGAAAAGTATTTTCCTATAAAACCAAACATGTATGTTGACAAGGGTTGAGCAGCTAAAGTTATCTAAAGCAAAACACGGATTTTAAGAGGGCGAAACACCCTAAAAACTGTAAACTGTAAAAATAAGATAACTATAAGGGCCGTTACTTTCTGTCAACGTTAAACGTGGTTAAACTTTAACCGTCGGCTAAATCATTGAAAGTACAATTGTTTCCATGGTAACTGAATTGGTTTGACCCACCGTTAACGTTTAATCGGGTTTAATCGGGACCGAAAGTAACGGCCCTAAGATAACCATTGTAAACAAGTTTTTACGACTTTCATATTTTAGGGTGTGATAGAAAAAAGCATTTCCAATATTGCATAATTTTGATTTAATAAAAAACAGAGTTTAAGAGGGTAAAACACCCCAAAAACTATCTAAAAATAATGTAACTATTGCAAAAAAGTTTTCAACACTCTCCCATTTTAGGGTATGTTAGGAAAAAGCATTTCAAATATTGCATTATTTTTATTTAACGAAAAACAGGCGATAAGGGAGTGGTACACCCCAAAACTCTTTAAAAATAATATAAAAATTGTAAAATTTTTTCACGCTTTTAGACATTGGAAGGTGATAGAAAAGACTATTTCCAAGATAGCGTAATTGGGATTTAATAAAAAACGGAGTTTAAGAGGGTAAAACACCCCAAAAGCTATCTAAAAATAATGTAACTATTGCAAAAAATTTTCAACACTCCCATTTTAGGGTATGTTAGAAAAAAGCATTTCCAATATTGCATAATTTTTATTTATCGAAAAACAGGGGATAAGGCGGTGACAACTATTTAAAAATAATATAAAAATTGTAAAAATTTTTCACGCTTTTAGATGCTGGAGGGTAATAGAAAATACTATTTCCAAGATAGCGTAATTTGCATTTAATAAAAAACAAAGTTTAAGAGGGTAAAACACCCCAAAAGCTATCTAAAAATAATGTAACTATTGCAAAAAAGTTTCTAACACTCTCCTATTTTAGGGTATGTTAGAAAAAAGCATTTCCAATATTGCATAATTTTTATTTAACGATTTTTTGTATCACCCTTTTATCCCCCCTGTCTTTCGTTAAATAAAAATTATGCAATATTGGAAATGCTCTTTTCTAACATACCTTAAAATAGGAAAGTGTTAGAAATTTTTTTGCAATAGTTACATTATTTTTAAATAGTTTTTGGGGTGTTTTACCCTCTTAAACTCTGTTCCTTATTAAATCAAAATTATGCAATATTGGAAATGCTCTTTTCTATCACACCCTAAAATATGAAAGTCTTAAAAACTTTCTTACCTTAGTTATCTTATAGTTATCTTATTTTTACAGTTTACAGTTTTTGGGGTGTTTCGCCCCCTTAAAATCCGTGTTTTGCTTTAGATAACTTTACCTGCTCAACCCTTGTCAACATGCATGTTTGGTTTTATAGGAAAATACTTTTCAATTCTGTAATTACGAAGATTTTAACTTCATGTGCATTATTTCGTTGGCCGACTGTAAATAATCGTTTCTCATTTCTGATTTCGTTTCTGTCTTCAGCCACATTATTTATTGTTTTGCCTCGTTATGATAATATGCACGTTAATGTTTTCATTAATTTCGGACAAGAATTGCACTTATCGCCTAATTTCTTACAAAAGAACGATTTAATATTTTAACTCGTCTTGTGTTTTGTTTTGATACAAACATGGGTAATTCTGTATTTTAGCGGGGCATCGGAATTTTTGCGAAATTTATTCAGGATACACTAATTTGGGGTCGTAGAACACGAATCTGAAGTCAGTTTTCCGTGCAAATGCATAGTTTTCAAAAAAAAAATTTGAAATTTTCCACCATAACACTCACTCTCCGTCACTGTAAACAGTAAAAACTCTCCATTTCGGCCGATTTTCATGTCTTATGTTCACCATGTAAAGGTTCCTTAGAAAAAACAAACCAAAAAAATTGCTTTTCAATAAAAAGTCAATTATTATTTGCCAAAACTCTAGAAACCAGAAAATGATAAATCATAAAACTGTCAAACCAATGCGCATGCGTATCCTCACTTTAAAGCTGTGTCTAAGATATCAGCAAAATCAGCAGGCGATTGTTGTCTCTGATTTTGAAATGGTATTTGCATTTTTGCGGACAAACGATATCACGGTAACATTTTTGTGATATGCTAGTTAATTTAATTACCTACAAATGTTTAATCAAACAAATATAATTTAAAAATGCACGTTTTTATGATCATCTCAGCCAATAGGTACAAAAAACTGGTGTTCAGTTAACAATATTTTCAATGACATTCCTCGTTTCGCCAGTGTATACGAAATTTCACATCGAATAGGAATCTAGATATACAGTATGTTCGAAGATAAATGTAACAAAAATAATGGAGAAGTATGTGAATCCTCAACAAGAGTCTCATTCCAAAATTCAATTTTTGGTAAATGTTTACGAGATTCGCTTATCGTATTTCGCCATTTTTTTTGTGACATGCAGTAGATACTATTAGAAGTATAAGTGCCTAATGAAATATTGTGCAAATAACAAATAGTCCTACAATCTTACAGGAACGTAGAGCGAGGTCAAGGTCAAGGTCGCCTAAAATATTCCTTGCCCTTCTCGAAAAAAAAATTTTTGCGCGCGCAAACATTTTTTTGCCGGAAGGGCAAGGAATATTTTAGGCGACCTTGCATTTTTAAATTATATTTGTTTGATTAAACATTTGTAGGTAATTAAATTAACTAGCATATCACAAAAATGTTACCGTGATATCGTTTGTCCGCAAAAATGCAAATACCATTTCAAAATCAGAGACAACAATCGCCTGCTGATTTTGCTGATATCTTAGACACAGCTTTAAAGTGAGGATACGCATGCGCATTGGTTTGACAGTTTTATGATTTTTCATTTTCTGGTTTCTAGAGTTTTGGCAAATAATAATTTACTTTTTATTGAAAAGCAATTTTTTTGGTGTGTTTGTTCTAAGGAACACTTTACATGGTGAACATAAGACATGAAAATTGGCCGAAATGGAGAGTATTTACTGTTTACAGTGACGGAGAGTGAGTGTTATGGTGGAAAATTTCAAAAATTTTTTTTGGAAAAACTATGCAATTTGCACGGAAAACTGACTTCAGATTCGTGTTCTACGACTCCAAATTAGTGTATCCCGAAAAAATTTCGAAAAAATTCCGATGTCCCTCTAAAATGCAGAATTACCCAAACATGCCCTTAGCTCTTTCTATGCAACAGAAGGCAAACAAATCGCTTACAATGCGCATTGTGTAGCTCGCAAGGTTATTTGAGCCTTTTTGTCCTATAATACGCCTTTGATTAATAGTCAATAATATGTTCATTGCTCAGCGGCAAATATAACTTGTTTAATTTTGATAATTTATCAAAACAACACGCATAAATTATGTCCATGATATGCCTTACATTCTGTGGCATCATGAAATATATGAAAGTCAGATAACAGCCCATTCAAGGGCGGATCTAGAAATTTCAATAATTTTTTTCTCGTCTGTGGCGCATGGAACCCATACGAAACATGGGAAATAACATCTAGAGAAGCACTCCTCTAACGACTCCTAAGAAATTTTGAAAAAGCAGTTTGCGAAAAATTTTTTCAAAATTCGAGTGACCTCCCGAGCCAAGGGACTCCCGTTTAAAATTATTCTTTTTTGTCATATACATTTTACTTTTCATCAAAATCCAACAATAGGTTTTGGAGTTTATGAAAATATTTTCATTATTAACTGAAATACAATGAACTGAAATTTTGTAATTTACAATTTAACAATTTACAAAATTTCAATTCGTTGTATCTCAGTTAGTAATAAAAATATTTTCATAAACTCCAAAACCTATTGTTGCATTTTTATGAAAAGTAAAATGTATATGACAAAAAGAATAATTTTAAACGGGAGTCCCTTGGCTCGGGGGGCACTCGAATTTTGAAAAAAATTTTCGCAAACTGCTTTTTCAAATTTTTTTAGAGGAGTGCTTCTCTAGATGTTATTTCCCATATTTCGTATGGGTCCCATGCGCCACAGACGAGAAAAAAATGATTGAAATTTCTAGATCCGCCCTTGCCATCGTTTTAAAAATAATACCAATGTGACCTTAGAAAAACATCACCAAATGTATTGTTAGAGCCTGTACTCACCATGTTCCTTAAATTTTCGAACATTGAGGGAGCACTCTGCGTATCACTCAATTCCGGAGAATAATCTCACTAAACACACTAAACTAAATACTTCTGAAATGTAACCGTAGGGGGTGAACTACCCCCAAACAAAACAAATATAGGGCGTTGAATAAACTATGTTAAAGACTTTGTTAATAAAATGCATAATACTTAATGTGTATAACTGGCCACCACCGAATGCTGAGTGTGATCCTTTCGTGAGTCAGTCACAGTCCATGTTTATACTTCCAAGATACCCACCTCTGGTTCATAACCCAAACAATATTGTCCTCAACGATTATTGAATTTTAAATATAAACAACCTGTTACACAGGCAAAGTTTGCGACAGTGAATTAATATCCTGGTAATAATATTTTCTAAGAAGCTAATATTTTTCTGAGTCAAACAAGAACTGTTTGACTCGGCGCCGAAAATGGCAAATATTTAGTCTATGCGTCAAGACCAAGAGATATTTCAAACTCGTTTTAAACTACATACATTTATATGAGTAACTAGGCACAAACGTTTATATGTCAAAACGTTGTTGAAACCATCTAAAGGAACATTTTAATAACGTAATCTCGAAACGTTATAGGAGTTTTATATATCCCATACTTACTAAATTAGTTAGAAGGCACGTTACAAAAACGTTGATGATATTAGTACCTATATGGTATGTAAATAACGTGTGAATATTGGTTATTCGAGTTTTGGTCAGAAAACTACGTATTTATAACGTAAAAATAAGTAGTTAAGTAAGGCCGATTCTAACTCACTTCCGTCAGTAGAGTAGCAATCAGAGTTCTGTGTGACGTCATCATTCCGGCAGCCCCGCGGGGGGCGGGCAGGTGATAGATGATAGATCCTATGATCTAGGTTCTAGTGTGAGGTGAGATAATGCTAGATGATAGATCCTATTATCTAGATTGTAGTGTGAGGTGGGATCTTCTTAGATGATAGGTGATAGGACCTAATGGGATGGGGGAGATGGGAGATCCAATCCCTGAGCTTAGATAAGAGATTATATCTAAAAGGACGTGGCTAAGAGTATACAGGGTGTGTCTAAAATAAGATGGCTGCTGTTTATTGACTAATAGTATTGTATGTTTACGTTAGTGGGCGTTAAGAAAATGGCTACTGACGTCCATCATTGAGATTAAATAGACAAGTCTTATAATTATGAGATAAATATTCATTTACTTCTATATGTTAAGATTTGAATGTAAAACTGCGGTCAAATGCAGAGACGTTATCGGATTCCAGGAAATTGTTAATGTAAATAAATGCGACTGTCTACGGCTATATGTATATTTAAAACGTGATTAATTACCTTTAGATAACTACAGCGGTTAGATCAAAGGAAATATCGAGAGCCAATATAAACGCTTTTCAGACAAGACTCTTTAGCCTGAGTTTTATATAAGATAAATATTCGTTCGCTTCTCTACGTTTAGATTTCAATTTAATAAGAACATAATGCAGAGCCGTTATCGGATTCCTGGAAATTGTTAATGTAAACAAATGAAATCATTTCTGATAGCCTACTAACATAAGACAGGTATACGGTAAAGATGCATGCGAAGAATTTTGTGTCTTACAATACATGGTTTCTTATGGGAATATGTAGCCACCCCGCAGCGATATAGCAATTTAACATTGTTTTATATGTAAAAGACGAACAGATTATGAAAATTCGGGGGCCTTTTAGAAATCGTTCACTGCAAAGTCACGTGACCCTCGGCCGCCGAGTATAAAAGCAGCGTCATCTCCCCACCTCGATCATTAGCTGTTTATCTCTCGCGGTGAACGGTTGTCTAATTGAAACAGTATGTCGTCTACCGAGACCGTATCTAAACTCAGTACTGATATAATTAATTTAACTAAAAAATCATTGCTGCTCTTAAAGACCGATGATGAAATCGATCAACATATTTCGATAATTAATAGCAATATTAAACTAGTAGCCAAGGCAATTAAAATCAAAATTCATATCGATAATAAAGGTGAAAATATATTTAAATTGGAAAATAATTTAGCGCTTTTAAAATACTACCGAGAGCAATTGAAAAAATTAAAATTAAAAAATAAAATATTAGGCGGTTCCTTAAAGCCGACAGCATGAAAATATTTAGTATATCAAGAGGTAGAATCTTGTTTTAAAAATCGTGTTAAGTCCGGTATAATAACTAACGTACAAATTAAAGAACCGGTATTATTTTTTAAAAAAGCGTTTAGGAGCTTCTCTATTCAAATTAAAAAATGTTTGAAAGATGGGCTAATTAAAGTAAATGTTATTTTTGAATGTAACTTCGTACAGCCTACTAATGGCACAGTGGAATTAAAAACATTTGCTACAAGGAACGCTGTGATAGACTTAAATACGAATTTAAAGGAATGGTATAAAGAAAATGTATCCGAACGGTTATTGAAACATCTAGAAGACTTTCAAGGAAAAGATTCAGGCTGGGCCTTATCGGAAATTATCGGGCTAAGAGTAAATGTTAATAAATATTGTCCTATAACAGTGGGATTATCAACATACGCTGAAATGCCAAAATTTATAAAGGAAAAAAAGTGCGTTATTAACGTTAAAAATAATGACGAATATTGCTTCTTATGGTCAGTAGTTTCGGCATTATACCCGGCTAAGAAGAATGGGGAGAGAGTAACTTCATATCCTCATTTTAAACACGTTTTGAAATATGATGGTATCGAGTTTCCGATGGAATTAAGAAATATTAAAAAATTCGAACGCTTAAATGATATTTCGATAAACGTATACACCTTAGTTAAAAGGGAAGTTTTACCGATATGTTTAACTAAATACAGTTTTGAACGCGTCGTAAATTTATTAATGATTCCTACGAATTCTGCTGATAATTTTACTGATGCTACGCAATATCATTTTGCTTGGATAAAGAATATGTCCCGATTATTATCTAAACAATTATCTTCACACGGACATGAAAAATTTATCTGCAACCGATGTCTTAATCATTTCTCTACTCAAGAACTTCTAGACCGACAATCAAATGATTGCAATTCGAAAACTAATACGTGCAAAATTGAATTACCCGACGAGGATGAAAAGTTTTTAAAATTTAAAAATTACCGTTATAAAGAAAGAGTACCGTTCGCTATTTATGCTGATTTCGAATGTATCTTAGAGGACTGTGATGCTAACACGAATCAAAATACGCAAAATTACCAGAAACATACGGCTTTTAGCGTCGCGTATTACTTAAAATGTTCCTATGATGACAGTCTATCACAATTTAAAATGTACCGAGGCGCCGACTGTCAGTACTGGTTTGTTAAAGAACTTGAAAACATTTCAGACCGAGTTAATGTAATCATGTCCGACATAAAACCTATGGAATCGTTAAACGAGACACAAAAAAATGAATTCGATCTCGCGCAGGTCTGTCATATCTGTGAGAGGCCCTTCAAAGAGACGGACATCAAAGTAGCCGATCACAATCATTTAACTGGGTACTATAGGGGACCGGCGCATATGAGATGTAACATTAATTATCAAGATAGTCACGTGATTCCGGTTATATTTCATTGTTTATCAGGTTACGACGGCCACCTGATAATCAAACAGCTAGCAACGGCATTTGACGGACAAATTTCTTTATTACCGATTAATAAGGAAAAATACATTTCTTTCACTAAACGAGTTAAAGATACGAAAATTAAACTAAGATTTATTGATTCGTTTAGGTTTATGGCAGACAAAATCGAAAAACTAGCTTCCTATCTCGACGATGACCAGAAACGAATCACTAAATCGTACTGTAATAATGACGAACAATTTCAATTATTAACGCGGAAAGGTGTTTTTCCTTATGATTATTTAAATTCTTGGGAAAAATTAGACGAGACATCTCTACCGGCTAAAGAAGAATTTTACAGTAAACTAACAGACGAAAACATAACAGAGGACGATTATAACCATGCTATAAATATCTGGAATAAATTCGATATTAAGACATTAGGAGAATATTCCGATATATATTTAAAAACAGATGTATTACTGCTAGCTGATATATTTGAAAATTTCCGCGAGACATGCATACAGACGTACGGACTTGACGCTTTAAATTATTATACTGCTCCGGGACTGGCATTCGACGCGATGTTAAAAATAACTAAAGAAAATTTAGAGCTTCTCACAGACATTGATATGATACTGATGATCGAAAAAGGCGTCAGAGGCGGTGTAGCGCAGGTATCTAACAGATATTCGAAAGCTAACAACAAGTACATGGGGGATGCGTTTAATCCCGACGAAAGAGAGACTCACATCATGTACTTTGACATCAATAACATGTATGGAGCCGGGATGTCTGTTCCGCTACCTACAGGTGCTTTCGAGTGGGTACCCGTCGAACAATTTTATGCCTTAGATATTCCAAATTTATCGGACGAGTCAGATATCGGTTATATTTTGGAAGTAGATATCGAGTATCCACTTGAATTACATGAGCTACATAAGGATTTCCCGATGTGTCCAGAACATATGGTGCCGCCCGGTTCAAAACATTCAAAATTAATGACCACTCTGTTAGATAAAACGCGATATGTAATGCATTATAGGACTTTAAAAAAATGTTTAGAACGCGGATTAAAACTCAAGACGGTACATAGAATTTTAAAATTTAAACAGTCGCGATGGCTAAAGAAATACATTGATTTAAATACGGATTTACGAAAACAGGCAAGTAACGAGTTTCAGAAAAATTTCTATAAGCTAATGAACAATGCGGTGTTCGGAAAGACAATGGAGAATGTCCGCAAGCACAAAGATGTTAAATTGGTAACTAAATGGGAGGGGAGATGGGGCGCCAAGTCTCTGCTCGCGAAACCGAACTTTCACAGTTCGACTGTCTTCGGCGAGGATATGATTATTATTGAAATGAATCGACTAAAAATTAAATTCGATAAGCCAATATATGTGGGGTTCGCCATTTTAGATCTTTCAAAAATTATTCTTTACGATTTTCATTATGATTATATTAAAAAAGAATTCGGTGAGCAAGCCAAACTACTTTACACGGACACAGACAGTTTAATTTATGAATTTAGCGACGTTGATATATACAAGTACATTAAAAAAGACATCCATCAGTTCGACACATCGGATTATCCTGTAGATAATGTCTACGGAATACCTCATGCAAATAAGAAGGTACTAGGCGTAATGAAAGACGAATGTCAAGGGCGCGTAATGACAGAATTCGTAGGACTCCGTGCAAAAATGTATAGTTATAAAGTGGAGGGTGTGTCGGTAAATAAAAAAATCAAGGGTCTCTCGCGTTCGGTAATCAGAAAAATTACATTTGAAGACTTTACGAATTGTCTATTTAATAAAGAAATTTTGACCAAAGAGTAGCGATTAATTCGATCAAAGAAACATGAAATATATACTATCAAACAGAATAAGGTGGCACTCAGTCCGTATGATGATAAAAGAATTATAAATTATATAAATACCGATACGAAACCTTGGGGATATAATTTCCAACAAGTCTCGGCTCGTCAGATGACGTCATCGAAGCAGTGAAGCGCTTGGCAGTAGCCGTTCGGATTCATTTACTTTAGAGACTTTGATCACGATGGACGGGTTAGAAAAAGAATTGCAGTACAAGCTTGTACTTATCACTCGCGACGTATATGAGAAGTACATTCAAAATGCATTGAACTGGGGTAATTATCAATTAGTTCATAAAATTTTAGAAAAGATTGTTATACCGGACAAAGCTTTATACTGGATGGCTTTAAGAGATAGTTTTAATTTCGATTTAATGAAAAAAATATTTACGAAAAAACTTCAAAACGATATTTTTATTCAGCAGTTGGAATACATTTTCCAAAGAGAATGTATTACTCACCTTACCGTGTATCGATTACGAGAAGTAATTAACAGACATTATCCCGCCGCAAATAATAGTTATTTTAGAATTTTTTTAGAAGAATTATTAACGTGTAATGATGATTATATGTCAATTGATTTTTATTCGAAATCGTACCCGGCTAAAAATATTTCTGATAATTATAAAAGTATTGATTGGTCGATTAATAAAGCATTTTGCGAGGCAGCTTACTTTACACAATACGAATTTCTTGAAATTTTGTTTCGAGTAATTGGTAGGAATAATATACATTTCAAATTAGATATTAATTTCAATGAAGAGCATAAGCAGTTAATAAAATGGCTGGAGGATAATATATCCAAAGGTCGCTCTGGGCAGCCGATTGGTTGGAGCTCTGGTCCAGACAGCGGGCACTGGCCATCGACTACCTTAGAAGATTATGTTAAGACGCTTGACATAGTTCGTCTACATTTTTTGTAATTAGTATTAAAGTATTGTAATATAAATATTTTACATTTAATAAATTAAATTATTTATAAAATGTGTGTTTTTATTTCCTAATACCTATCCTGACATGATGATCATGAGAGAGGCAGGTGAGACAGCTTGAACAGCTCCAACAGCTCGAACAGCTCCAACAGGTGTAACAGGTACCGTACCTGTTACACCTGTTGGAGCTGTTCGAGCTGTTGGAGCTGTTGGAGCTGTTCAAGCAGCCAATATACATATACATATACATGTAATATGGCTGTTTGAACAGCTCGAACAGCTCCAACAGCTCCAACAGGTGTAACAGGTACCGTACCTGTTACACCTGTTGGAGCTGTTGGAGCTGTTGGAGCTGTTCGAGCTGTTCAGACACTTAATAAGTATGAGATGCTATCAGCTCATTGAAATAAAAAAAGATTATTAATAACATTTTTTATTAATATAAAAAAATTATAATTAAAATTGTGTAGAATTAATAAAATAATAAAAACACTGGTCTGGCTATCCGGCAGGAAGGCAGATCGTATGTTAATTAAAAAAAGAAATTTATTGGTCTCGCCGGCTGACAGATCGACCTCTCCAAATCTCCGAAGAAATTCTGAGTTCAATGGAGTCTGTAACAATTTAAAAAAATATCTATAAGTATTGAGTTATACGAAACGGAAAAAATATTTTAAATACCTTTCATGATGTCGGCTAAGAGTATCAGCCGGGGCATCTCCTGTGGTGGTGGTGGTGGTGGTTGCGTTACGGGGTCCTGGGGCTGAGGCAGCCCCAGGTACCTCCAGCCCTCCGGTGGGACTTGACACATTGAACATTGGCAAATATTGCCCGCTATCAGCTCTCTAAGCCCCGTTTGATTGTGCATCTTTGCAACGTCTAACTGATCACCGCGCTCTGACTCGAAGCGAGAGCTCTCCCCCCACTTCTCTCTCTCTGCCCCCCACCCCACTCGTCATTCATACACGCACACATGTATACAGAAATAAAAGCCAGTATGGTTAGCATAAATTTGTTTATTCAAAATCCTTATCTTTATTTACAATATACCACTGATATATCGAGTAGACATTCTGCCTAGAGCAGCGTAAATGATTATTAATATGTTTATGACAATGATATTCTAAATTATTTAACATTAAACTATTCATATTATTACAATTATATAAGTCTATAATATTATTATTATTAGACAGATAATGCTGAAGCCATCGCTTCTTTTCCAGTCCCTTGACATAAACTTTTGCTTCTCTCTCAAGTACGTGGCTGTCGATGAAGTCCTGCAGGTCGCCGTACCGGAGATTATCATAAGGCGTGGACCATTGGAGACCGTGCACATGATCAGTTATCCAATTAATTTGCTTCTGAATATTGTGTGTAAGAAGCCCGTAACTAACAGTCGGTTTAATTATCCGATGTACACACGAGACATCGGCAATATTAAAAATTGAAATTTCTTTACATGTAAAAGCTAACTCCTTTTTATGCTGGAAGCCCTGCACGTCTATTATATACATATTAGTATGGACGAACTATACTGGTTAAAGGATTGTAATAAATCAATCTATCATGAATTATAAGACAATATGCAGCAGTGTCTTTCGGAATATTTTTATTAGTGCTAAATTCCAGCCTAATGTCCACTGCACTCGACTTTACAACCTCATTCTGACACGAACAGTCGATAACTACCAGAGGAGCTTTAGTTTTAAATTTATATTTAGTAAGCAGAGGTTCATTTTCTTTTTCATAATAAGATTTCTGAAATTGATAGAACATTTCATACAGAGTAGCACAGAAATTCTTCTCAAAATTAGTATTCAAGTTATCATAGGGATATGATTCCGAATTTAAAAAAAGTTTAAAATTAGTCAACTCGCAGTGATCAAATTCACTCATACGTTTAGCGACTGCATTTTTACGACCCGTTTGAAGACCGAAAATAATATATCGCGGTGTCTCTAACTGAGACGAAGTTTTAATATTCCAAGTATGCGTCTGCGATTCCATCAGCATGGGGTATTCATGTAATTCCCAGCTTCTAAACGGTACAGGCAAATCGATATTCCTCTCTAGATATTTCATTAATTTTAATCGCTCAACGTCAGATACAGTCACGTGTGGTACACGCCATTGAACGATTTCCAATTCTACTTTAATATTTTCATCGGCTACAAGATTTATGATTGCGTTTGTATCAATACTACTGCGAACGAGTACCAGCTCTTGACGGACATTTAAAATAATTCTTTCAAAGGTCTCTGCGAACCCCAGACATATTTTTAAAGGTATACATGCGTCAAAGTAACCGTTCTCGTCTGCAAAATTATCATCCACATCAGTCCACCCAGCATTTTCTAAGTGATTCGCGTCATTCGGAGTGAATGATGCATATCCCTTCATAACAGTCGCGAGGCCTGGATTTCTACTGCTGTCCACAATTTTACCGCTCACTTCGTATCGTATCTCGTCAAACAGATACAATAACCCCATTTTATCAAAGACCGCTGTGTTCGAAACCGTACCATCCTCTTTAAGTAACCGGCCCCGCATATACAGCGAACTAGCATACGGCGCAGTATACACATCCTGCTGCTGAATGGGTATACGAATTTCGTCGTTATTATTTAAATTTCTGATTGAATATGGTCCATGACTATGATTTTCAAAATTAGTTATCGCGGTTTCAAACGTAGGCTTCTCAAACACGTTTAAAATATTCGGATTCATATTAGCACTTTGTAACCGAGAGAGTAAAGAAAACGTCTATTTTTAGATGTTAACACCTTGAAGGTTACAGGTGAACTGTTTCGAGCGCGAGCAGGTGTTCCTTTTAAACTATTTCGGAAACTAAGACCCATTCTTCTTCAAGTGCAGTCTTACCGTGATGACCTCGCCACGGAAATTAACAAGATCACCGTCTTGATCGACTATCTTAATTGATATGCTATCTATATGCCTCTTATTAATCGGTAGGTAAATTGCATTAGCGGGACACTCTATTATTTTATAGCCGGAAGGCACGCTAGGAAAAAATTCATGAATAATGTGTACAGATCTATCATTCATGTAACTGCCCGTGATGAGATTACACTCCACGCATATAGCGTTTACTTTTTGAATTTTTGCCGGGAAATCAGATATATGTTTCTCGAGTGGTTTTAGACGACGAGATGTAAATCCTAACAAACTGCCAATACCGCCGTCCTTTTCAAAATTTATCATCTTATTGGATTTTATTTCCACTTTTAACGTATTTTTATTGGATACTATAGAAATATGACCATCGTTACCATGATTCAGAATAAAATGCTTTCTTACGTAATTATTTATATCTTCTATTTCATACGAGCCCTCCGGAATTTTTATAAACTTATCGTCTGTATCATAATATATATGATTATTTGTAGCGTCTATGTTCGGTATGGAGTTATACGCCTCGAAATTTATTAAAGCAAGCGAATATTCAGCGCCGTCTTCAAGGTCTATGGGTGGGGAAAAGTGCGCGGTTAAATTAGATGATTTGCCGGATAATGTAAACGTACAAGACATGTTGCGGCTTCAAGGTTAGCTCTGAGAATGAACGTGACTTAAAAGCATGACGCATTATATAGAAATTGTAAACACAGATGTCCACAATTTGCTGTGTCATAAGACTGATACTGCTTGTGATTGTATTCAATAGAACAATTTAAATATTTTATTAATTCGAGAGGAGGCTGTAAATTACCAAAACTATCATAATAAACGGCTTTCGAACCGTTCTTAAAGTATGCAGTCCAATGAGTACCATTACCGCTATCACTATCCAAGTTCACAATGCCCGTCTCAATTTTATGTACGCGTTTAGGTAGTCGGTCTCGCATAAATATTCCTCGAAAATTAGGTATATTTAACATCTTAACATATTTTTTCAGATCCACGTCGGTGAGCGCTCGATTTGGTAATTTTACTAGTCACTTGCTGTTGGTGTTTTTATTCATGTATAGTCCAAGTCCCGTTCGATAGGGACGAAGATAGAGTCCCTTACCGAGGGCGATACTCTCCATAGCCTGATTGTGACGTTTAGATTCTTTAAGCTGGGAGGATGCCGCCTGAGAATCTCTAACAGCTTTTGCTATACCTGCAGATCCACCGGCTAGCGCTCCCAGAGCACTAAGTCCAGCAAATATTGGTATTAGCGGTAGAACGCCACCCGTCTTCGGTATAGGAATAACGCGAGCAGCCATCGGTGATATTTTTTTATCTTTTTTAATACGCTGTACTGCACGAGAGGCCTTTTTAATAGCATCCCCGACAGAGGGAGCTCCACGTACTAGTTTACGAATTTTATTGGATATTTTTTTAAACGTCATCGTACCGCCACATTTTCTTTTTTTACATCCCAAGCCTAATTTAACTTTAGCACTCATGATGCCTGCTACACCGGCTGCTGCCGCTCTTTCTCCGATGGATGAATCCCTAGCAAATACACGCTTCAGAGCACGTTTTGCCAATTCTTTATCGGCAATATGCCGTCCTTTCACATCATTGACTTTAGAATATTGTATGTCGTGGTCACGACACGCCTCATCTAGACCATTAATTCCGCGATCTCCTCGCGCCAGTCTTTTTTCTAATTTAGTACTCGGGCCGCAGAAACGATAGCCAGGGATATGGGCTTCGAAAGGTAATTTATTTATGAGAGTGTTTACAGCCATGTTACCTCTATCACATGTAATAGTAGACTGAGGTGTTACAGGTGATCGAAAGCTATTTATACTTAAACTCCTGGTGGAAATACCTCAGTGTCAATCATGCGTTTTATCAAGACAGGTAACAGTCTGAAAATCGATAATCTCGATTTCGACAGTCATGTGAAAAAAGATAGTAGACATGGTCCTCTGTTACCCGACAGCATCAGGTGTATCATATGCGGACCTTCAAATTGTGGGAAAACAAACATCGTGATAAGCCTGCTGACTCATCCACACGGCTTGCGTTTCAAGAATGTTTACGTCTACTCGAAATCTCTCTACCAGCCTAAATATGAATATCTTAGAAAAGTACTCGGCTCGATCGTGGGATATCATGAATTCAAGGATAGCGATGTAATAATGACGCCTGCGCAAGCTAAAATTAATTCCATTTTTATATTTGATGACGTAGCTTGCGACAATCAAAGTGTGATGCGTGAGTACTTTAGCATGGGACGGCATAAACAGATAGACAGCTTCTATCTCTGTCAGACCTATACCCGCATTCCAAAACATCTGATAAGAGACAATGCAAATTTACTGATATTATTCAAGCAGGATGACATGAATCTTAGACATGTATATTCCGATCACGTTAATACCGATATGAGCTTTGAGGATTTCAAACATATGTGCTCGTTATGCTGGAAAGATAAATACGGATTCCTAGTGATAGATAAAGATAGCGATATTAAACATGGCCGATACAGAAAGGGGTTTGACGAGTATATATACCTGTGATTTTACTATCTCAATCAGTTGATAATTACACATGTTATCTGACGCACCTGTCGACATGGACATTACTAATAAAATTATCGAAGTTCGGAAAGCCGTAAAGCGCAAATTAGAGGCACTCAAAATGCACGATCTGCAAATCGAAAAGTCTTTTGCCCCAATCACCGCACCTTTACATTCAATAGCTAAACATATCAAGCTTGAGACGGACGAGAATTTAAACATTAAGAAAAAGTCTGAACCCTCAGAGGATGAAAAAAATATTAATATTACACCGTCACCGTCGATTGTCGACTCTGAAGAAGGCGACCAGTCAGATGAGAAGTATCTTGAGAAATTTAGCGATCTGCCTAAAACATATATATCTGAGATGATGCATGATACTGAAAATACACATGATTTTCGATATGGTGTACGATATAATCCCGAAGAAGATAAATATTATATTGGAAATTCTGCCATTCAGTTTGACGGTGACAATTTAATAATAAATAATAAAGAGTATCAGGGCACTCGCGGTCTTTATGAATTACTATTTAAAAAACGTTCGCATCACTATAACTATGATGATAAGAAACAGTACATTGATATTGTAAAAAGGACTAGCGCACATAAGAGAAATTATGATTCTGAAAAGCAAAAGTCTGGTAGTAAGAGCTGGAAGTACCTGCATATTATTAAACCGATGCTTTACGCTCGCGAACCTCGGCAACGTGCTCCTGGTAAAGTAAAAGGCGGTGAATTAATGATGCAAGTCACCGATAATGCTATTGATTACGTATATTGGGATGATCCTAATGAACTCGTCGATCGTCTTAGGCTTTTGATAGCTTCACAGGAGGCAGGCAATTCAAGTCATACGAATGAAATAAATAGAATTTTAGAGGAACTATTAGAAAGTAAAATAATCGAATCGCTGGATTAATTTAACAGTACGTAAATTATTGTTGAACTGTAAACATGTCTGCTATAAAAAGAGATATTGTTAATGAAATACATAAGCCGGCTAGAATTAACTTTAAGAGACGAAAAGTCGTAGTTAGAGGTTTAAATGAATTGCTTCAGGCTGACTTAGTCGAAATGATTCCATATGCTAATTACAATAAAAATTATAAATATATTCTCATTGTAATTGATGTTTTTTCAAAGTACGTATGGGCTGAACCAGTTAAATCTAAATCTGGCGTAAATGTTAGTCGCAGATAAACGAATCCCCGTCAATTTACAGACTGATAATGGAACCGAATTTTATAATATTAATTTTCAAAAATTAATGAAAAAATATAAAATTAATCATTATTCTTCGTATAGCACTAAAAAATGTTCAGTAGTCGAACGCGTAAATAGGACTATAAAATCTATGATGTATAAAGAATTTAGTATAAATGGTTCTTTTCGGTGGTATAATTTACTTGCTGATATTATTAAGAAATATAATAATACTAGGCATCGTACCATCGGCATGAAACCTGTAGATGTAAATAAAAAGAATGAAAAAATACTCTTGAAATCTGTTTACAATTATCCTACAATTACATACTCACAATTACCTAAATTTAAAATTAACGATCATGTGAGAATAAGCAAGTACAGAGGCGTGTTCGATAAAGGTTATACTCCTAATTGGTCTAATGAAATATTTACTATTTCAAAAATTAATTATACCAGCCCCATAACATACTTACTGACCGATGCAGAGAAACAGCCAATAGAAGGATGCTTCTATACTGAAGAACTGCAGAAGGTTAAACATTCAGACATGTATCTCGTTGAGAAAGTTTTAAGGAAGAAAGGAAATAAGGTTTTCGTTAAATGGCTTGGATTTGACAGTTCCCATAACAGTTGGATTGAAAAAAGTAGCATTGTTTAATTTTTATGCACTTATATTAATTATTATTATTATTATTATTATTATTATTTTTTTTTTTCGTAAAAGCCAGTCACCCTTTATACTCTGTGGCTCCGACACTCACAGAGGGGAGCTGGTAGTACCGGCTGCCACTCCCCACGTCCGTGGGGTGAGTGACTACTGGGTCCGAGAATCGTGTGCCCTGAGTAGACGTAATGAGCCGAGGATAATGGCCTTCTGCATCCTGCCGGCTAAGATCTCTGCCGAATTTCGGCATGCCGGTATGATCTTTAGGTCTGAAAGCAGCGTGTGTCTCGTTCCACCGAGGGCTCCTATGATCAGGACCACTAGCTTAACAGTATGGCCAGGGTAAAGCCTGCGGAGCTCGAAGAGCAAATCTCGATATTTCGTCCGTTTTTCCTCCTCCTTCAAGACAATGTTATTCTCCGCGGGAGCCGAGAACTCCACGACAAACATTGTCTTGAGTTGGTGGTCGAGGAGGACCATGTCAGGCTTATTAGCTTGTATTTGCCTGACGGTGGGAAACGAGTAGTTCCAATAAATTAGACACTTCTCATTCCCCACAACGGACTCAATATCCCCCGGAGTGTAAGGCAGCACTGGTGTCTCGTCTATCCCATACGAGTGCCTTAAGTGATAATAAAGCACTCGTAATGCTGCGTCGTGCCTCTGGATATAGGCCGAGACTGCATATACTGGACAAGCCGACAGCAAATGCATTAATGTCTCCGGCGCCCTGTGGCAGGTCCTGCAGCTGACATCAGGGACCTCTATACCCATGACACGACTTCGATAGACGAGTGTGTTGAATACACCATCCTGGCACGCCATTATGAATCCCTCGGTCTCAGACTTTAGCCCGGCTGACCTTAAGAAAGCAAAGGTCAGCCTTTCGGATAAGCCGCGGTCTTCTATATTTTTATAGAAGACTCCGTGCAATGGCTTATCCGAGTGTAGCTGCAGAAATAAACCAATTTCAGCAGCTTTGACTTGGGCTTTTTGCCGAGCAGGTCCAACTCGGTGACAGAGTCGTGATTAACCCGCTCAGCGTCGAAGACCAAACCGAGTTCATCGGCGGCTCTGCGCGCTGCCTTAAACAAAAAGGCTCCTACTCCTGCACTTTCATGGTCTCGGACCATGCAGAGGAGGGGATCCGAACTCCTTATGACCTTACAGGCTCCATCCAGAACCATCCTGTTATGGAGACTCTCCAAACTCAAGAGTCCACGGCCTCCCCGATGTCGTGGGAGATATAACCGTGGAACGGACGATTTAGGATGCAAACTCCTATAGAGATGCATCTTTTTTCGGGTTCCTACATCGAGTTGTCGCAGCTCCTCTTGATTCCATTTAATTACTCCAAAGGAGTAGAGGAGGATCGGAACGGCAAGCATATTGGTAGCAGACACCTTGTTCTTCCCCGACAGTTCTGAAGACCAGATCTGTCGGAGTCGGTGCTGATACTTGCCGCGGAGAGCGTTTTTTACTACACTCACTTCTTGGGTGGAGCGTTGCTCGACACCCAAGTAAGTGTACGACTCTCCGGCATCTAGGTGATGTAAGATGCTTCCGTCCACAAGCTGCGCATCCTCTCCGTAGTCACCGCATCGTCCTCTCTTGAGGTGGACTAGTGCACACTTGTCCAACCCAAATTCCATACCGACAGCCTGCGTGTACTCCTGTACCACCCTGAGGGACTGGCGTAAATCCCTCTCTCCGGAGGCATAAAGTTTAAGGTCATCCATGTAAAACAGATGGGTGACCTTATGCCTCCTATCGCCGGGGGTACCGCAGTTGTAGCCACGGGTATTTCGCAGCGAAACGGATAATGGCAGTAGCGAGATGCAAAACAGAAGGGGGCTTAGGGAATCTCCCTGAAATACTCCCCTTCTGAACAATACCGGCTCTGTCTGGACTCTGCTATTACCCGATGTTATGGTAAAGCGAGTCCTCCAGAGCGGCATGAGTTCTTCGATACATCTCACTACGGGACCGGGCACCGCAAGACATCTGAGCAAGTGGACAATGAGCTCATGGGATGTCATATCAAATGCCTTGCGGTAGTCGATCCAGGCCATAGAGAGGTTACGCTTATACTGCACGGAGTCCTGCGTGATACATCTGTCGATCAGCAGGTTCTCCTTGCAGCCAGCGACACCTCTCTTTGACCCTCGTTGCTCATATACCCGTTCGTAAACCCGTTCAACTGCTTGGAGCACCCGCATGTACAAGATGCGTGTAAACAACTTGTAGCATGCGTTTAAGCAAGTTATCGGCCGGTATTTTTTTGGTTTAGACAAATCTCCGTTCTTCGGGATCAGCACTGTCCGCCCCTCGACAACCCAAGAAGGAATTTGCTGCTCCCCATTTAGCCATGAATTAAAAATTCTGGCCAAATGGTGGTGGGTACTGGAAAACTTTTTCCACCAAAAGTTATTTATCCCATCGGGACCTGGAGCAGCAAAGTTCTTAGAGCCCTCAAGAGCTCTTCGAACCTCTTCTGGGGTTATCGGTTGGCACACCACGTTTGGTTGTTGAAACCTTTGGCAAAAGGCTTCAAAGTGTGCCAGGGCTGGAGTGTCTCTGTTGAGTGGGAGCTTCTGTCCGTAGAGCGTTTTCCAGAAGTTTTCCACCTGATCTACAGTCGGCGGATTCTCTACAACACGCTGAGGCGGTTCGAAAAGGCGCGAGGGCTTTTTGCGGAATAGATTGTTTTCCGCCAGCCCCCTCGCCCGCCTCACTAGTGACTTTTTACAAGTCACTAGCATCCGTATCCGATCAAGGCAGTGCTGTTTGGTGGTTCGCAGCACTGCCCCATTCAGTGTGTGATGGACGCGTCTTAAATTGGCGGCTATGCGCCTAACTTTAGGCGTGAATGTCCTATTGGTCGCCATATAGTCCATCACACATTGGATACGGGATGCGTGTTGCCTCGCCGACCGGATCTTGGCTTCCATCTTTTGTATACGCCGCTCCGCTCTCTCCTGTGGGGAGGCAGTATTCCGCCTCTCACCCGGAGTTAAGCGCTGGGCAGCAGCGTACACGGCACAATTTATGTGCCAGATGTCAGCCCCTTCTGGTATCGCTTCACGAAGTTCAGCATCCACTCTGGCTAGGTCTTCTGATCTGGGGGGTTTGATGTAGTGCAACCCCCTTCTGGTGTTGAGGCCCTCTGGTCTTGGTGGAACGTCTAGAACTTATTATTATTATTATTATTATTATTATTATTATTATTATTATTATTATTATTATTATTATTATTATTATTATTATTATTATTATTGCTATTATTTTTATAGGTTATGTATTCCATGTACATATATAAGCTTTATTACTGTATTATGCGTTCAGATAAATAAAATATATTATAAAAATTAAATTATTTTTTTATTTTTCGTCTGGGGTGGCTTTATTTTTTAAGATTTAATTTTTTTGATTGCATATTTGAATTCAGCATTAAAAAACACTTAAAATGTAGCATGAACATTTTCGTTACAATAAACTTGAAAAATATGAATTTTTTCATTTTTTGCCTGGGCTGGCTTTATTTTTTAAGATTTAATTTTTTTGATTGCATATTTGAATTCAGCATTAAAAAAGACATAAAATGTAGCATGAACATTTTCGTTACAATAAACTTGAAAAAAAAAATCTGAATTCTTCATTTAATTAGGAAATGGGTAATAATAGTCAACCATTTTTTAAATTAATTTATTAATACATATAAGAAAGAGGTTACATGTTTTGCGATATAATAACAGAATATTTATGTTCAAGTACTGGATTAATTATTTGAGCGTATCGTAATATTTTAATTTGAAAACGATCTCGATCGCGGGCGTCTTGCATCCAGTTACCACATCTAGCAGTTCTATGGGCATAGCTCCAATGGTAAATGCGATGAATTTTAACGTCCTCGCTGAACTGAACTGTTCTCGGACTTCTTCGGCTGGATACTGACATGTTGAAATGTACGTAAAACTTCAACGTACTTAACGTCTTCTCCGAGTAATTTTAAATTGTTTATAAAGTGCTGTAACCTCTTCTTATATGTTTCGGGATCCATCTTTAGGACTCGATGAATTCAATGTTAGTGGTCGTGCCTGCTAGCCCTCTATATACTAAGTACACTTCTTTTAGTATAATGGTTTGTTGTAGCGTTACCATATCATCATCGGAAATAATGCGTGAGTATCTGGCTGGTAGACTCACTTTACAATTTTCGAGGATTACTTGGACCTGGATACCATACGGTGAAAGTGCTTTATATATATCTAGCACTTTATATTTTCTATCGACTTCCAGCTCATAGATTTTCATGAACGGCGTGACATGAGCTTCAACATTAATTTTTGCGAAAGACATTGCTGCTGCTGCTTGTATATATCGACTTTAAGATTGTGAATGAATGCAGCGATCTCAGGTCTTTACTTTTATGCTGTATTCCACCCCCACTTTTCGTATCGAGTAAGCAGAAAAATATGGGAAAAAATATGATGATTTCATTGTTTACATTATTTCTCTCCAAACCCTGAGACGCTCCTTATAATGGATCACGTGACTTATTAGTCATTGTATTATAACCGTCGGATGCTGTTATCTAAAGACAATTAATCACGTTTTAAATATACATATAGCCATAGACAGTCGCATTTATTTACATTAACAATTTCCTGGAATCCGATAACGTCTCTGCATTTGGTTACAGTTTTAACATTCAAATATAAAATTTACGTATTGAAGTAGATGAATATTTATTCCATATATAAGACTTGTCTATTTAAACTCAATGATGGATATCTGTAGCCATTTTCTTAACCTCTAACGCCCTCTAACGTAAACATGCAATACTATTCGTCAATAACTATAAACAATAAACGGTAGCCATCTTATTTTTATTACTAGATACACCATATCACTAGTACACCTTATATACTTATTTTTATTACTAAATACACCCTGTATACTTCTTTTATTACTAGATACATCCTATATACTCTTAGCCACGCCCTCTTAGATATAATCTCTTATCTTTAGCTATAATCTAATATCTAAGCTCGGGATTGGATCTCCCCCCTCCCATTAGGTCCTATCACCTATCATCTAAGAAGATCCCACCTCACACTACAACCTAGATAATAGGATCTATCATCTAGCATTATCTCACCTCACACTAGAACCTAGATCATAGGATCTATCATCTATCACCTGCCCGCCCCCCGCGGGGCTGCCGGAATGATGACGTCACACAGAACTCTGATTGCTACTCTACTGACGGAAGTGAGTTAGAATCGGCCTTACTTAACTACTAAAATAAAACAGTGTTTTTATACACCAAAAACAAACCGTCGAATTTCTAACGTAACACGATTTATCAACCAATGACACGTTGATAATACGTTTAAAAAACGTATGTGTGTTTACTGGGTAGGTCATATGTGGTGCGTTATATATTGGTCTATTATTTATAATATTTTTGTATATAATGTTTTATATAAACTGTCCCATACCAAATGCTCCCAAAATAATCAAAATATTTTTATATTTCCTGTTGTTTGTTATTACAATTGTCTGGTTTACGACTTCAAACCTCTTTGTAAATGGATTACTCACTCACTTGTACTTTTGAGTAGCCGGAGTATATGTTGGTTTTTCTTTTTTTTTAATATGGAAAATGTGGCATAATTACCCAATAAACAAATTTGTTTTATAATTGATATTTCCACAGCAGTTTTGTTTTATTGCTGTTTTATTACAGTTATAAAATTGCAACGATACAAAATAATAGTATAACATTTAAATTTTGCTTGTTGGGTAGTGCGTACAATTTGTGTATATTTTGTATTGTAAAAATGTGTAACTGTATAACTATTGTAATCGCCCTTATCCCTGTAACTGGAACCTGTTCTGTAGGATATTGTAACGTAAATAAATAAATAAAATAAAATAAAGTAATATTGGATTGAAAAGTATGTATAAAAATATATTTGTGTAGTTGTAAATAACGATACAGGAAAGTATCGGAATTACATATACAAATGAAATCCAGGGCCGGCTTTTCGGGGTGGGGGCGCGACCGTGCCCAGCACGAGGGCACAAGCGTTTATATCTCAGGGGGCGCCACGACCCTAATATAAGTGGTACCATGAGCTTAATATACTTTTTGTTGGAGTAAAATTGATGAGGACGGAAAAAAATTGTTTTTGTCTGACTGCAACTTTTATTCTGTTAATACCTCAATAACGTTTTAAAACAAAACTGATATATCGTCTAACCTGCGTACAGTTCGCTTGAATCCGAAAGATTTACATATCTTGCATACTTTTGTTTTGACATGAAAATATTTCATTTTAATTTTCTAATAGTAACTTTTATTTTGAATTGGATTTATATCCTCCTGACGAGTTCTAAAGAGAACAAAAAAGATTATACAATGTTTAGAGGCATTAATCCATCGAAAATATATGAAATACTTCATTTATTGGACATGCATGCGATGAGCGAAATTTTGTAACTATTTTCTTTGTGCTTTTTAGTATTTTCTTGACTTTGAAATGTAATAAACGTTTGATTGTGATGTAGTATCCTCTAGGTAGGGCTAGAGTTACTTAATATTATATATATTAGCATGATCAGACTTGAATCATCAATATATAGAAAGAGTGGTTGTTTTATTGCTTTTCATGCTGAATATTAGATATGGTAGGTGTATGAAAGAAGTCGACAAGTTACCGTAGGGGGAGTCTTGTTGATCTTCCTTTTTGGTCAAATTTGCACCAATGGTATATGAAAGAAACGAATGTTTTCTTTGAAAGTTATCTGCTGAATACCCAAAATAATATTTTTTAACTTAATATAGGTACTTTTGTTTCGAGTAAAAATGAGGACGGAAAAAATTTGTTTTGAATATTGAGATGAGGATGAAATTTTTTTTTAAAACCGCACCTTAACAGGCTTTCTAATTAAGCAGATACATACGCGGGCTGTGGACTCGTGGGCTGTGGAGGCGCATCTAAAAATATTTTATTTTGTAAAAGGGTAATTCGGCCTTGTCCAATAAAGAAAAAATAGAAACAAAGCTAAATATAGTGAGTAGCGACTATACTGGATTGAATTTTTGGGAGAGGATCATGTGATCATTGAGACATATTATCATCATTTACTGTAGGGACAATAACACAGGTCTACAAAAAAAAATCTGTTTCAAGGACTAAACCTATGATGTCTTAAGTATTTTTGTGTGTTGAATTCGAATTTTCAATTAAAAAAAATTTCTACTGCGTAGATTTCGAGTAAATCCCGGTTTCTATTGTCAAAAAACCGTATGTTGACGGTAAAAACCGGGATTTACTCGAAATCTACGCGGTAGAAAATTTTTTTAATTGAAAATTTGGATTCAACACAAAAAAGGCATGATAGGTTTAGTCCTTGTAACAGAATTTTTTTTAGACTTGTGCGCAAGGTGCACCTGTGCCACAGGAGTACAAAAAAAAATTTTGTTCCAAGGACTAAACCAATCATGCCTTAAGTATTTTTGTGTGCTGAATCCGAATTTTTAATTAAAAAAATTTTCCACCGCGTAGAGTTCGATTCGCGGTAGAAAATTTTTTAAATTGAAAATTCGAATTCAGCACACAAAAATACTTAAGGCATGATAGGTTTAGTTCATGGAGCAGATTTTTTTTTTTTTTTTTTGTAGACCTAAGTGAGCAAATAGCAAAATATTTACAAAATATATTTAACAGGTTAACAAAATAATGCAAAACATAATATAAAAATCTAGGGCTCGACCGATGGATCGGCATCGGCATCGGCGCCGATGGTACAAAATTTCACCCATCGGAATCGGCATCGGCCATCTGCAAAATATAAGGCCGATGGATTTTCTTACGAGTTGCATACTTAAAGTCTCTGTTGGGAATGAAACGTTTATTGTTTAGATTATTTTAGAAACCTGTTTTATGTTCTTTTTATAATGTATACCTTTGTTTTTGTTTTTGTGCAATAAATATTAATTTTTATTTTTGAACATGTTGATTGATGTCTATTGTCTAAGTTCAATATGCAAACATCGGCCATAGGCATCGGCCGATGCTCAAGTAAAAAATCGGCATCTGCATCGGCATCGGCCCATCAGCAAAATTCTGCCATCGGTCGAGCCCTATAAAAATCTAATATATAATATAAAAATAAAATGAAACACCGGTATTACCAGTATTATGTCTGGTACCTACCTAACTTAAAAGCCAATTCCATGAACAAGTCAACAAATCGACAAAATAAGTATCCCATGGCCCAGCACAACACCACGGCGCTGCGCGTCGTGGTTGTCTGGCTGTCTCCGGGCCAGACTCTAGGGAGGTACATACCAGTACCCTTAATTTTAATAAACGTGTTTTTTCTCAACAAAGTTGGTGTCACAAAATTTAGATGTCCAAAAACTAACATAATTTACAAGAAAACTGCGAAGAGTATCCTACAGAATGTGTAACAATTATACAAGCTCAGTAAATTGGCGAAGAGTACGTTTTTAGCTTGTTTTATTATGTATTAGGTCAGATTTTGAAGTGTTTCAGGTTACAATTTTTTACAGTGTATTAGGTAAAAATTGCATTAGTTATTACGTCTTTATTTTCGAGGGTATCAGGTTACAATTTTTTAGAGTTTAGTATGTAGGTAATATTTGAATAGATATTATAATATCGTAATTTTAATGTGTATTAAGTCACAATTTTGAAGTGTATCAGGTCACAATTAACTGAGGGAATGAACTGCTTTGCGTTTTAAACGACAAATCCAAAGAAGATCGTTGAATCGATCTCCTTTGGTTTTGTGAGTTGAGTTTTCGAATTGTCAAAAATAAAGGAATAAGATAAACTTAAAAACAAATATATTTCAGATTCGTCCTACAGCAAAAATATTAATAATGATTATAATAATAAACAAATTGAAATAAACAAAAAAAAACACTACTAAACGAACTATAGTGACGATTTTTACGGAAAATTTTACCTCCCTTAACTTCTTTATGTTCTGTCTTAGATAAAAATGATAAAAACAAAAGTTGTAAGAAATCATCCTATCATCTCAACGCATGGGGAAGCATCAATTTCAAAAAGCTAAAAGTACACAGAATGTTCCATTTATAAAAAATTAAATTTGGTGTCTCTCCGAAATGCGATTCTCAATTGTTTCTACAGTAAGTGGATAGGAAAACCCACAACTTTTGTTTTGTCATCTGTCATTGTTTCTAGGACAAAAAATAAAAAAGTTAAGGGGGTAAAATCTTTTGTGAGTACCCCTGTACAGTTGTACTATGTCCAGATCATTTTTCGTTATTTCTCGATATCTTTGTAATGTAGTTCTTTAAACAATACTTCACATCCTTCCCAGAGCGAGTGCTAAGAATATTATTACCACTTTTTATGCATTCTTCGCATTTATTCTTTCCAGGAATAGTTTTCTCTTTTATTTCACTTCAAAAAAATTCTGTAAGAGCTTTTGTTTCTTCTGTACTCCATAATCTCTTTTTATATATTTTTTTTGTCTGCTTAAATTCTTTCGTTGCTTTTCTTTTCTTCTGTTTATTTCTCTTAAGTGGCCGCTGAATGTAATCTTCATCTTTCTCATTCTCATCACCTATAATAATGGTATTTTAACGAATCATAATATTTTTTTGAAAAAATAAACGCAACTGTACTTCATTAAATTTTAAACTCACAGCTAGAAAATGTTTTCTCATTATTTGCTAAAAGTTGAAAAGCAGCAGGTTGAACGAAATCTTCCCCATTAGCTATTTGAGTAGAATCTTCCACAGCTTCTTCGTCGGATTGTGTGTCCTGATCGTCGATATCGGGCAAATCTACCGTTAAATGAAAGGTCTAAGGTTGGTTGAAACTAAATACATGACAGGAAATAACATTTATCTTTGATTTTAAATCTTTTTAGAAGAATAATCTTGAATAATTTTGATCTGTTCACTATAATGCGTTTTTTGTTTGATTAGCCGACTTAAATATATTACTGGGACAAGTGCTTTCCCCTTTAATTATCATTTTATGAAAATTTTCGTAAGCAAAAACCAACAAAAATCGTGACTGTACAATATGTGCCAGAAGTTCTAAGCCATTCTAAATAATTCTGAAACTGTAGGTATATTTAAATTTCTACTACAGGAGTTTAAGATTTTGAACTAGCGGGCACGTTCCAACCATATTTTTGTTTTGATCGGTGGCGTCATTCATAGATATTCAGAGGTCAATTAGAAATTTTTAAATTAAATACCTTGTACATTATACAACTTGTTCATTTGATAACTTATGGGCTTAAAAAATTGCCGAGGAGCAATGGGTCTTAGATCAACAATTACTTCAGAAAAACGAACAAATACTGAAAAATAAAGGGCGGAAAACCTTCATTCATTTACGAGAATTATAGTTGACATTACATGAACTTACATTTTCTCGAAAACTGCTAAGTTAGAGAAGAGTGACTTTTGCTTTCTATCCTGATTTCTTGAGCTCTATCGATTGGAGTAACATTACCTTTTTCCAGTTTAATAGAAAATATGAATTCAATACGAAATTTTTAACATATCAAAATAAAAAAGTCAAACAGATTTGATAGAGTTAAAAAATTAAGATGGAAATCCAATCCATTCGGGAAAAAAAAATGATACGTTGAGAGAGTATGACATTGTATTTACAATAGTTGAAAATAGACAGAGGGTATTCTGGAAAAATTCCCTTTAGAATATAATAAAGAATAGAAAAATATATATACAATATATAGGCTGAAAAACCTCGGTCGCTGGCCTTTTGGAAAATTTTAGCCAATAAATATTATTCTCTCTCTACAATATACTGAGTATTTCATTTTCAGGACGCCACTGAGCTGTGAGACATAAAATGTGTCCCCCTGGTCAAAACCTTCTAGTTCTGTAATGGGAAACATGTGCAGGAATAGAGTTATAATGGTTTAGGACTCCTCCCACATACCGGTTACTTTATTTAATATTTACTATAGATAAAACTAGTAGGTTGCTATGGAACGAAATGAAATGCCTGTCATTCTATTATTATAAACATATTAAAATTAATAAACATATACTTATATTTCCATTTGCAATTTGGTATCGAAAAATCTTACTTTTCCGCGTACATTTCGATTAGGGGAATCACTACTTGTTAGGGAAAGTAGTACTTTCCCTAACAAGTAATGGGTCTTCCAGTAAATGTTGAAAAATATATAATTTTCTAAAAATTTCCATAACGACGCTCGTGGCAAGGTTATTAAAATGTTACTATGCAAAACCTATTAGAGTATCCAAAATACTTTGAATTTTGCTAGTGAATTTTTTCCTAAAGTTTCAATGTACGATTGGGTTTTCAAAATTGTTTATATCTGCTCGAGGTGAGGGAACATTTTAAAATACATTTTAAAATAGGCACATACCAATAAAAAAAATATTTACAAAAACTAGCTTGCTATTTATAGCAAATTAGGGAATACTAAATTTAGTCAATAACAATTATAAAAAGAAATGAATTATTTGAGCATTATTTAAAAACTTGTACTTGACCTACACTATTATAATATATAAAAAGATTTAAAAAAATTAAAAATATTACGAGACTAAAGATACCTATTAAAAAATTAAAAATCTGTGAGTATGCTCCATACTAACATACAGTATATAAGTTGTTATCAAGTTTGGTGTCCATGATTACTATTATACTCAATGGGTTTTCATCCAGAAATATATAATTATTACTTACCTAAATCTAACATGTACATATAAACACTGGAACACTATAACAATTTAGCATTTCTTTCAACGAACTAACTGTATATGACACACCAATTATGAAGACAGTGGCATAGTCCACATGTAAATAAAATAGTGGCGTAAAACACAACCTAAATTGTGATCTAATACACCCGAAAATTCTGACCTAGACGCTCGCCATCAGCAATTTTTTGTACGATATTTAATTTTCCGCATTCTTACAAAAGTGTCAATGTTCATTTATTCTATGCCAGCACGTCTCGAGGCAAATATGCCGTCGTCCTATTTCAATAATGTTTTAATTTTTTTGTATATTGCCCGACATTTTAAGGATAATTTTTTAGTATTCGCATTTTACCTGTTTTTCTGCATCGAATGATCTTCCGACCTGTCGAATTATATTGGAAATTAACCACCGAAAATTATCCAGGGGTTATTCTAACGTGCAGTTGGACACAAAATGTGCAGTAGGAAAAGTAAATTGTGCAGTGGGAAATTAAAATCTGTGTAGTTATTTTTTTTATTTATTACAAACAATATAGTCTAGGTGCCCGCGTACATAAATGCAATTTATACATATCCTCGTATAACTTCTTGTACGCCATAATCACTTTTTCGTCTGCGAAAATTTTCGTGAAAGTGGCGTTCCTCCTCGGCATGAAAAAGACGAATTCCACTCGTCGGACTGGAAAATTTGTCGGACAATTCGAGAATTGGATTCTACATATATATTCTATATATTTCTACAAACTGTCCGACAAACATTTTGGAACGTGGCTAATGCCAAAATTTTGTTTGAGACCTTAGCTTCTCTTGTCTATACTAAATATCAATTTTATGAACTCTTATCTGCTTGATTTACCTATTCACCCCAAATTTACCCCAATTTACCCCCCAACCCTTCGACGGAACAAGATGAAAATATAATCTAGTTCTAGATCTCATTAAAGTACATATGTGTACCAAATTTCAAGTCAATATCTCAAACGGTTCCAGAGTAAACGTGCGCACAAAAAAAAAGTTACAGACCGACAGACAGACAGAAATTTTTTTCTCGCTCAAACTTAAAATCTCGACGTTTCGTGACATTCTAAGCCTATTTGAACAATAAAAATTTTTAAAATTTTTTTTGTCGTTACTATACTTCCACTGGACGTGGAAGTAATAATATATAGGTTACTATATGGTACATATGATGATAAAATAGCACATATACCTACGTGTAGGTAATATCTACACTAACATTTTTTTGTGCTAGCTTTTCCCTCGGCATTATCTCCAAATTCTCCACGTGCCTTATCCTCATCCTCATCATTAGCATCGGCCTCAGCAAAAATACCTTTGTACCATGTTTGTTGTTTGGCCTTTACGGTTTTAATCAAATAATTTAATAAATATATTATGTGAATGTGTCAATGTAATACCTACAGTGATTTATTTCCTTTATGTGCAGTGGAAAAAAATCCTTAGAATAACCTCTGAAATTATCTTCATTAATTGTTCTACTTAACTTCATTTTGCACATTTGTCCACACGAAATGGAAATGCGTTTAAGCTGTACTACAATTATTACTTATCAATGGTGGGGGGTCATATAATATATAATGAGTAAATATCTTAGTGGCCGTAGAAAAAATAATAAATACAAGTTCCTGAATTTGAAGAGCACTATAATAATGATAAAATATTTTTGCTATTATAAGATTTGTTAGGAATGAGTTAGGTGTGGTAATTTTGTTATTTTAAGAGGCATAACCTCTTTTGAAAGGTCTTTTAGTTTTCTATTGAACCATATCAATTTTAAAAGTATCTACCTACAGGCTGCTAAAGAAATTAAATATGTTGTCCAAAATTAGTACCATTATTCAAGGAACCAAAAAATATGTTAGTAAAAAATGAAACAAATTAATAATGAACCTGAATAATTTTATCGTTAATTTCTTTCATTTTTTACTAAAATTTTTTGGTTCTTTGAATTATAATATATAATTTTTTCAGCCAACCTCTTCGTTTGAAATATCTAATTAAAAATTGATATGGATTGATAAAGAATTAAAAGATCCTTCAAAAGAAATCACATGGAAGAATCGACTTGTCTAAGGATTTTTTCAAAAATAGTCTGTTCAAGAAATAATTAATTTATTCCATACTTTAGCAGCTTACTATACGGTGGAGGTACTCTACCGTAGGACATCCTCTGTTGCAACATTCAACAAAATAAGGCGCATTATCGGAAGCTTTCTTTTTAATTTTTCAGAATTGTGACCTATGAAGTCACGAAATATGTCACAATTTCTAGACTATACCCTTATGTAGAGGGCGCTGTTAATTATTTTTACTGTAGGTCACAAGTCGGTTATGTACACGTATTTTAAACAATATGCACCAAACCCAATAGTGGCATAAAATAGACGATTTTTTGAAGTTATATTTTTTAGACTAATTTGGGGTCGTAGATTATGAATATACTACTAAAAAATTGTGACCTATCAAAAAATAGGTCACAATTTCAAACTAGGTCACAATCCACTTTCATGCACGCGAAATAGGCCACAATTGGGTCTGTACGTACGCACGTACGCACGCACGTACGCACACACACACACACACATACACACACACACACACGCACGCACGCACGCACGCACGCACGCACACACACACACACACAAATTTCTGTACAAAATCTTTCTACGATGACTAAAAATTCTTGTCCGGGTATAATATACCTATTTGATAACAGGTATAAGAATACTGAGATTTTATCTCCAAACGGAATTAAATTTATTTTTGGTCTGTCGGTCTGTCCGTCGTTCTGTCTGTAACTTTTTTTGTGCGCACGTGAGGGTTGAAGTACATATCGCTCGGTTCGTATAGGAAAATATGGAAAAGAACATTATCTATTTTAACTGAAATTAAACAATCACCTAATTTTAGTAGGTTATTAAAAGGGCCTTGAGTTGCAATTAGGTCCACTATATATTGCTCTCAATGACCCTGGTGACCCTTGTGACATTACGTTCTTAACCTTGAAACTGACACTGTAATGACTTTCTCATGAGGTTTACAAAATTAACATTGTTGGCAGATGGCCACCTAGAAAGTAAATAAACAGAATATATTGTGTTCTTGTCAATTTTTGCGTACAATTCATAACAAGCAGTAATAATTCTTAACCGATTTTTGATGGGTCATAAATTATTTTCTTTCAACTGTTTGCTAAATGCTATAAAAATATACTTTAACTGGAAGCACACAAAAAAATAATAATGGTAATTTAAATTTCTTTAACTTTAAAAAGTGAGATTCGTGCGAACAAATACAATATTAAACTATTTCAAGTGCTGTATTTATACCTCGGAGAGAGTTGTTTGATATTTGGCATAGACAAAAGACGTTTAATGCGAAAAATTCAACGTAACGGTATTATCACATGTTTGAGATAAATTGGAACTGGAGAGACAAAAGATAAAATGCACGTATTAAGCAACAGATTACTAATATTAATAATAAAGTTTTTTAAACATTAGCAAAATCTCAACGTCTACTGAAACATTTTTATAGTGTGAATTTAAATGAAAATCATTTTTTCTCATTAACCCACTGATTCGTCACCAGGATCATCTGGCAGCCGGTTGAGAGAACCAGCAAAGAAGTTTCAATTACAGACGTCGCGTCGTCGCCAAAGAAGCAAAAAGTTTTACTTTTAGTAGAGAAATATTCTAAGTAACATTTGATGCCTGCAGCTGAAACAAATTTGCGTTTGGTTGGAGAAAGAGTTACAATAAACATAGTGCATGAGGTCTCCAGTTCTAGTTCCATTTTGATTATTTCGTCTTATCTTGTATTGATCCAGAATACTCAAAGTAAACACAAACAAGCAGTCTCCATAGTGCCTCGTAAGTACTTCTTACGTTTATAGATGTTATAAGATATTATATTTTAATTTAATTATGTCGGGAAAAATAAACGTTATTATAATTATTATTATTATTTATGCGATACATTTTCTCAGCATTCCTGCTGGAATTCTTTGACATTTCCTACGTAGTCTTGAGTATGATTAGGTGGTTATCTGAGAAGAAAAAAATTATTTCAGCTGGCAGCGTTAGAAAAAAATGTTCTTATAATGTGCATAGACTGCATAGACGACTTTTTGTCGACAGCTGGTCGGTCTAGATCGCGGAAGAATTTTCCATGCATCGGCTTTGCGCAGAGTACTTCTATTTTCCTTCTTTCGATGCTAGGTTTAATTTTCTTCTTGGTGTCCTCGTCGGTGGTTTCGGCACCCAGATATTCTTCCTGTATTTTTCGCGCTTCCTTCTGGATGGAATACAACTTCTTGTCTTTATCATGCTCTTTAACTAGCCATGTGAAATTGATTTTCCGCTGTCGAATATACTCACTCAGTCATTGTGTGATGAATTCCGCCCATTGTTAGGATTTTCCTAGTTTTTCTGTCACTTTGAAGCCAATCGATAATTCCAAATCTGTGGGTAACTACGGGTATAGCAATAGTGTTTATTGCTGTGATTTTGTGCTTGGATTTTAGCTCGGCCTTAATTCTACTCTTCATCTCGTCGTTGTCGATTCCGGCGCACTCCTCAACACCAAGGTTCTTTTACGTTTCCCCCAGAGCCATACTTTGCATTGCAGATTGATCACTCAGCACGATGTTCTGACTCTTCACATGTTTACCTCGCTGTAGGACCACTGTGGCGTGGCGCATTTGTCTAAGCCGAATTCCATCACTGAACGATTTAGCGATATCCAGTTATCTAGCGCTAATAAGTGTTTATTACCAGCATCTAAAAATCAGTCCATTGTCTAATTTCTTTTTAAAAAAGTTATTAAGTCTTTTAATTTAAATATTAGAATAGCCCTCTCAGATAAAAACTGTAGGATAATTACTAATAATAATTCAAATCTATTTTTTACAAAAAACTACGGAAACACTGGTCGATATTTCATGTGGATTTATGTCAAAGTATTTAGCTCATAATATTTAACATATTCTTTGATAGGAAAAAAGTAATTTTTATAATCTGGATATTTTTATTTTTTTTTATTTTTATTTATTTATTTATTACTGCAACAAAATTAATAAAACAAAGTGTTTTAATCTAGTTTAGAATGAAAAAAAAAATGACACCTGAGGAGACCTCGTATTGTGTCGAGCAGTATATACATTATCTTAATTCTATATCTATGTTGCATCATTAATATAACAATACTAACAAAAAGAATGGCTGTAGTAAGTTTGTCATGATTATCTCATTTGTAATATACTAAGAAACTATACCTAATACCTATGTAATTTCTGATATAATAAATCTATGGATATAAAAATGCGAGTGAACATGTTGAGAAAAACAATTTGATTTATATATCGAGGTGAAAATCATGAAGATACCATATTTAAGAAAAAAAAAGAAATGTGTCGGAGGGCGGTAAAATAATATGATACATTATTAATACGGTATATTGTTACCTGTACAAATATGAATTTCTAAACTATAGTAAGAGAATGATATGTGGTGCTTTTGTGTCAGGTCACGCTAAAATGGGTAGAAGTGTAGTGTAGTTGTCGATCAGATATATTTTTTTTCTAGTCTGAATCGCTTTTTCCTCATTGGTTTTATGTGTGGGGGAAGTTCATTAAATAACTTGATTCCGTTGTATTTAATGCATTTTTGAGACACATTTTTGCTATAAAATGGTACCTTATACGCGTTGGTTGTTCTAGCCCTCGTTTCATATTTATGTTCAACGATGGAACCAATGGTCTCTTTTTTGCTGTATGCATAGGCTACAGCCGCATGCATGTATAAACCCATCACATCGAGTAACTGGTTCTCAGTAAAAATGTTTCTGGAGCTTTCTCTGCTTTTTTTGTTAAAAATTATTCTCAAGATATAGTTCTGTGTTATCTGTAGCGGTCGTAAAGTTACTTTATAAGCGGAGCCCCATACTGTGATACCATATCTAATAATAGATTCAACTAAGCTATTGTACGTAATTAGGAGAGTTTTATTGTTCAGTATACCTTTTAGTCTATAAAATTTATAGATCAGTTTTCGTATTCTTCCATTTAAGTATTCGATATGATTTCCCCATTTCAAGTGCGGGTCTAGTACCAGTCCTAAATATTTTATGGTAGCGGCATTATGTACACAACTGTTAACCGATTCGTTTATGAGTATAGGCTCTAGCCCATTGGGCATTCCAAATTTTGTTGGGGAAAAGGTCATAAACTTAGTTTTTGTAATATTTAGTTTTAGGAGATTGTTATCTAGCCAAGTTTTTACTTTGCTAATTGCAGCGGTAGCTTTTTGCTTTGTGGATTCCCAGGTCTCCTCCGCACAAATTAGTACCGTATCATCTGCATATGAAATAATATTGCATCTGTAGTTTTTCTGTAAGAGTTCATTTATGTATATAAGGAATAAGCTGGAACCTAAGATAGTTCCTTGAGGAACCCCAGTTTTTATAATTTTTGTTGCACTATAAGCGTTAGCTATATTAACTTGCTGTGGTCTATTAGATAGATATTCTTTGAATAAGTCATGTACTTTTCCTCTGATGCCTATTTTGTACAATTTGTTAAGTAGATGAGTATGGGATACTGAATCGAAAGCCTTTTGTAAATCTAAAAATATGGCTAAAACTTTTTTGTTCGATTCGAAATTAGTTAGAATAGTATCTGTTAACAATTGAAGAGGTTCCTCAGTACCAATATGCTTTTGAAAACCATATTGATTTTTTGATATTATCTTATTTTTGTCTAGGAATGACCGAAGTCGATTATTTAGACATTTTTCAAAAATTTTTGCAATATTATTTATTAGCGATATTGGACGATAGTTTGTCATATCATTTTTATTGCCATTTTTATATATTGGTGCAACGAAGCTTTCTTTAAAACTTTTAGGAACGATAGAGTCTTTAAATATAAGATTAATGACGTAAGCAATGGACGTAAGCAATGGGCGAGCAATGGGCGTGCAGAGGAATAACAAAATTTGTTAGAGACACCTAGAGTCCGTAGCTGTAGGTTTCTGGAAGCCAGTGTGCGACTAGTTTGACTGGAAATTTGTTATACAGGTTTTTGCATAAGTATTCTTAGAAACGACAAAGAATAGAACTTACCAATTTAATAAAAAAATCTAAATAAACCTTTGTAAGAAACTAAGTAATTTCCAAGACACATTAAGCAGATCAATGAAAATAATCTCAATTTATTTATTTTTTTTAATATTGTTCAGTTTTGCATAAACGTAATAGAACTATTGCAAGTTTTAACCATTTTTACACCACTGAACACAATTTACAATTTTGTTCTACGTGAGTAATTATATTTCCATGATATTTACATATAGTAAATTTAAAAGCAATGCATCTTGGAACCCATTACATTTCGAAAAAAATTAAAACATTTTTGTGAATTTCGTGCCTAGCCTAAGTTTATCGATACATTTATGAAATGTCCTACCATCTCGACTGGTTTGTATTGACAATGTTATCTTGATCTTTATTTTTTTTTGTCATAAATAATAGAAAAACTAATGTTATGCTACTACAGATAGCATATTTTTTGTTACATAGATTGGACGAATATTTAAAAATTTCGTTCTGTAATTTTTACACAGTATATCTAAATTCAGGTCTTTAATTTCGAGATGTGATTTTGTGCCCAAAGATATTTTTTAAAAGTTTTTATAGACAAGAGTTTGAAATGCTTCTAAATTAAACTGCGGACAGGGACGTCCGGTGAAACGTAGGTCAATCGTGTCTCAGTACTGAAGTATGGGACCTAAATAATAATTTAAGGCATGACTATGAAGACCAAATTAAGAAGTTTTTCAGAAAAATTTACAATTTAAATTTGGGACAAAAAAATAAAAAAATGAGCTGCCTCACATAACCTATCTTTTTGTGAAAATACTACTACTGAAATAATTTAAAAACCTTTTTTTTCAGAATAAGGGCATATCTGCAGATTTAAAATTTTGTTAAGAAATTTGAATTTTTTAGAGAATATTATTTAGGTATTATGCAAATCACAACTTACACACTTTTATATTTATTATGAATATACCTACTTTCTGTATATTGTTGCCCTAATCTGAGCACGCTAATATACTAGTTAGGTAAATACTTTAAAACACTTATTATTGGAGAACCAATCAAAACAACTACTCTCCTAGCTAATACTGACGAAGTATTGAATTACATGATAGGATTCTTAGCATTTTAAAGAAAAAAATATTGAAAATACTTAAATCATTTATTTACATTTAGTCATTCACACTTTTTTTTATTTAATATGAAATTATCTACTTTCTGTATATTGGTACCTTAACCGGTCACGCTAATATACTACTTAGGAAAACACTTTAAAACACTCATTATTGGAAAACCAATCAAAACAACTACTCTTCTAGCTAATACTGACGAAGTATTGAATTACATGATAGGATTCCTGGCATTTTAAGGCAAAAAAGATATATTGAAAACACTTAAATTATTTATTGAAATTCAGTCATTCACAACAATTATTATTGAACCTTACATTCTATTTCAACTCTAGAAAAGTTGTACAAGTTTTTTCGAACTCGTTAGTTCTCATCAGTAGAGTATAGAAACATTCATTCATTATTTACAAGCCTATTCTTGATTTATTTTTTGCAATTAATTATTTTTTATTTATTTGCTTTTATCAAGAATAGGCTTGTAAATAATGAATGAATGTTTCTATACTCTACTGATGAGAACTAACGAGTTCGAAAAAACTTGTACAACTTTTCTAGAGTTGAAATAGAATGTAAGGTTCAATAATAATTGTTGTGAATGACTGAATTTCAATAAATAATTTAAGTGTTTTCAATATATCTTTTTTGCCTTAAAATGCCAGGAATCCTATCATGTAATTCAATACTTCGTCAGTATTAGCTAGAAGAGTAGTTGTTTTGATTGGTTTTCCAATAATGAGTGTTTTAAAGTGTTTTCCTAAGTAGTATATTAGCGTGACCGGTTAAGGTACCAATATACAGAAAGTAGATAATTTCATATTAAATAAAAAAAAGTGTGAATGACTAAATGTAAATAAATGATTTAAGTATTTTCAATATTTTTTTTTTAAAATGCTAAGAATCCTATCATGTAATTCAATACTTCGTCAGTATTAGCTAGGAGAGTAGTTGTTTTGATTGGTTCTCCAATAATAAGTGTTTTAAAGTATTTACCTAACTAGTATATTAGCGTGCTCAGATTAGGGCAACAATATACAGAAAGTAGGTATATTCATAATAAATATAAAAGTGTGTAAGTTGTGATTTGCATAATACCTAAATAATATTCTCTAATCATGATAAAAGCAATCAATTATTTTTTATTTATTTGCTTTTATCATGATTAGAGAATATTATTTAGGTATTATGCAAATCACAACTTACACACTTTTTATTATGAAAATACCTACTTTCTGTATATTGTTGCCCTAATCTGGGCACGCTAATATACTAGTCAGGCAAATACTTTAAAACACTCATTATTGGAGAATCAATCAAAACAACTACTCTTCTAGCTAATACTGACGAAGTATTGAATTACATGATAGGATTCTTAGCATTTTAAAGGAAAAAAATATATTGAAAATACTTAAATCGTTTATTCAAATTTAATCATTCACACTTTTTTATTTAATATGAAATTATCTACTTTCTGTATATTGGTGCCTCAATCGGGTCACGCTAATATACTACTTAGGAAAACACTTTAAAACACTCATTATTGGAAAACTAATCAAAACAACTACTCTTCTAGCTAATACTGACGAAGTATTGAATTACATGATAGGATTTCTGGCATTTTAAGGCAAAAAAATGTAATGAAAATACTTAAACTATTTATTGAAATTCAGTCATTCACAACAATTATTGAAACAAACATTCTATTTCAACTCTAGAAAAGTTGTACAAGTTTTTTCGAACTCGTTAGTTCTCATCAGTAGAGTATAGAAACATTCATTCATTATTTACAAGCCTATTCTTGATTTATTTTTACAATCAATTATTTTTTATTTATTTGCTTTTATCATGATTAGAGAATATTATTTAGGTATTATGCAAATCACAACTTACACACCTTTTATTATGAAAATACCTACTTTCTGTATATTGTTGCCCTAATCTGGGCACGCTAATATACTAGTCAGGCAAATACTTTAAAACACTCATTATTGGAGAATCAATCAAAACAACTACTCTTCTAGCTAATACTGACGAAGTATTGAATTACATGATAGGATTCTTAGCATTTTAAAGGAAAAAAATATATTGAAAATACTTAAATCGTTTATTCAAATTTAATCATTCACACTTTTTTATTTAATATGAAATTATCTACTTTCTGTATATTGGTGCCTCAATCGGGTCACGCTAATATACTACTTAGGAAAACACTTTAAAACACTCATTATTGGAAAACTAATCAAAACAACTACTCTTCTAGCTAATACTGACGAAGTATTGAATTACATGATAGGATTTCTGGCATTTTAAGGCAAAAAAATGTAATGAAAATACTTAAACTATTTATTGAAATTCAGTCATTCACAACAATTATTGAAACAAACATTCTATTTCAACTCTAGAAAAGTTGTACAAGTTTTTTCGAACTCGTTAGTTCTCATCAGTAGAGTATAAAAACATTCATTCATTATTTACAAGCCTATTCTTGATTTATTTTTACAATCAATTATTTTTTATTTATTTGCTTTTATCATGATTAGAGAATATTATTTAGGTATTATGCAAATCACAACTTACACACTTTTTATTATGAAAATACCTACTTTCTGTATATTGTTGCCCTAATCTGGGCACGCTAATATACTAGTCAGGCAAATACTTTAAAACACTCATTATTGGAGAATCAATCAAAACAACTACTCTTCTAGCTAATACTGACGAAGTATTGAAATACATGATAGGATTCTTAGCATTTTAAAGGAAAAAAATATATTGAAAATACTTAAATCGTTTATTCAAATTTAATCATTCACACTTTTTTATTTAATATGAAATTATCTACTTTCTGTATATTGGTGCCTCAATCGGGTCACGCTAATATACTACTTAGGAAAACACTTTAAAACACTCATTATTGGAAAACTAATCAAAACAACTACTCTTCTAGCTAATACTGACGAAGTATTGAATTACATGATAGGATTTCTGGCATTTTAAGGCAAAAAAATGTAATGAAAATACTTAAACTATTTATTGAAATTCAGTCATTCACAACAATTATTGAAACAAACATTCTATTTCAACTCTAGAAAAGTTGTACAAGTTTTTTCGTACTCGTTAGTTCTCATCAGTAGAGTATAGAAACATTCATTCATTATTTACAAGCCTATTCTTGATTTATTTTTACAATCAATTATTTTTTATTTATTTGCTTTTATCATGATTAGAGAATATTATTTAGGTATTATGCAAATCACAACTTACACACTTTTCATTATGAAAATACCTACTTTCTGTATATTGTTGCCCTAATCTGGGCACGCTACTATACTAGTCACGCAAATACTTTAAAACACTCATTATTGGAGAATCAATCAAAACAACTACTCTTCTAGCTAATACTGACGAAGTATTGAATTACATGATAGGATTCTTAGCATTTTAAAGGAAAAAAATATATTGAAAATACTTAAATCGTTTATTCAAATTTAATCATTCACACTTTTTTATTTAATATGAAATTATCTACTTTCTGTATATTGGTGCCTCAATCGGGTCACGCTAATATACTACTTAGGAAAACACTTTAAAACACTCATTATTGGAAAACTAATCAAAACAACTACTCTTCTAGCTAATACTGACGAAGTATTGAATTACATGATAGGATTTCTGGCATTTTAAGGCAAAAAAATGTAATGAAAATACTTAAACTATTTATTGAAATTCAGTCATTCACAACAATTATTGAAACAAACATTCTATTTCAACTCTAGAAAAGTTGTACAAGTTTTTTCGAACTCGTTAGTTCTCATCAGTAGAGTATAGAAACATTCATTCATTATTTACAAGCCTATTCTTGATTTATTTTTACAATCAATTATTTTTTATTTATTTGCTTTTATCATGATTAGAGAATATTATTTAGGTATTATGCAAATCACAACTTACACACTTTTTATTATGAAAATACCTACTTTCTGTATATTGTTGCCCTAATCTGGGCACGCTAATATACTAGTCAGGCAAATACTTTAAAACACTCATTATTGGAGAATCAATCAAAACAACTACTCTTCTAGCTAATACTGACGAAGTATTGAATTACATGATAGGATTCTTAGCATTTTAAAGGAAAAAAATATATTGAAAATACTTAAATCGTTTATTCAAATTTAATCATTCACACTTTTTTATTTAATATGAAATTATCTACTTTCTGTATATTGGTGCCTCAATCGGGTCACGCTAATATACTACTTAGGAAAACACTTTAAAACACTCATTATTGGAAAACTAATCAAAACAACTACTCTTCTAGCTAATACTGACGAAGTATTGAATTACATGATAGGATTTCTGGCATTTTAAGGCAAAAAAATGTAATGAAAATACTTAAACTATTTATTGAAATTCAGTCATTCACAACAATTATTGAAACAAACATTCTATTTCAACTCTAGAAAAGTTGTACAAGTTTTTTCGACCTCGTTAGTTCTCATCAGTAGAGTATAGAAACATTCATTCATTATTTACAAGCCTATTCTTGATTTATTTTTACAACCAATTATTTTTTATTTATTTGCTTTTATCATGATTAGAGAATATTATTTAGGTATTATGCAAATCACAACTTACACACTTTTTATTATGAAAATACCTACTTTCTGTATATTGTTGCCCTAATCTGGGCACGCTAATATACTAGTCAGGCAAATACTTTAAAACACTCATTATTGGAGAATCAATCAAAACAACTACTCTTCTAGCTAATACTGACGAAGTATTGAATTACATGATAGGATTCTTAGCATTTTAAAGGAAAAAATATATTGAAAATACTTAAATCGTTTATTCAAATTTAATCATTCACACTTTTTTATTTAATATGAAATTATCTACTTTCTGTATATTGGTGCCTCAATCGGGTCACGCTAATATACTACTTAGGAAAACACTTTAAAACACTCATTATTGGAAAACTAATCAAAACAACTACTCTTCTAGCTAATACTGACGAAGTATTGAATTACATGATAGGATTTCTGGCATTTTAAGGCAAAAAAATGTAATGAAAATACTTAAACTATTTATTGAAATTCAGTCATTCACAACAATTATTGAAACAAACATTCTATTTCAACTCTAGAAAAGTTGTACAAGTTTTTTCGACCTCGATAGTTCTCATCAGTAGAGTATAGAAACATTCATTCATTATTTACAAGCCTATTCTTGATTTATTTTTACAACCAATTATTTTTTATTTATTTGCTTTTATCATGATTAGAGAATATTATTTAGGTATTATGCAAATCACAACTTACACACTTTTTATTATGAAAATACCTACTTTCTGTATATTGTTGCCCTAATCTGGGCACGCTAATATACTAGTCAGGCAAATACTTTAAAACACTCATTATTGGAGAATCAATCAAAACAACTACTCTTCTAGCTAATACTGACGAAGTATTGAATTACATGATAGGATTCTTAGCATTTTAAAGGAAAAAAATATATTGAAAATACTTAAATCGTTTATTCAAATTTAATCATTCACACTTTTTTATTTAATATGAAATTATCTACTTTCTGTATATTGGTGCCTCAATCGGGTCACGCTAATATACTACTTAGGAAAACACTTTAAAACACTCATTATTGGAAAACTAATCAAAACAACTACTCTTCTAGCTAATACTGATGAGAACTAACGAGTTCGAAAAAACTTGTACAACTTTTCTAGAGTTGAAATAGAATGTTTGTTTCAATAATTGTTGTGAATGACTGAATTTCAATAAATAGTTTAAGTATTTTCATTACATTTTTTTGCCTTAAAATGCCAGAAATCCTATCATGTAATTCAATACTTCGTCAGTATTAGCTAGAAGAGTAGTTGTTTTGATTAGTTTTCCAATAATGAGTGTTTAGAAGCATACTCAGTCATCCGGAATGTTTTATTCACCACGTAAATAAATTTAAATTGTTAATTTGAAATAACATGAAAAATTATATGTGTGTGTTTATGGAGTTGAAATAATTTTCAAATATGCCAAAAATCACGTGCAAATGTGTTTGCAGTATTTCAAATTAACGATTTGTGTATTTAAAACTGGGTAGATTGTAGATTGTTTAAGGGGTCGCTTGGCCCTGGGTTGGCCTTTCTTCACCTCGACCTAAAAGGTCTTTTGTGAGTTACCCTGCATCTAGTTGTTACCCAGGATTCCAAGACTTTTTGCAAAGCTTGCGATTTTCCTGGGGGCTAGTTTCCCTATGTCTTCAGGCGTTAATTCCGCCTGTTCTAGGTACTTTAGCCTAATGCGGATTAACACCTTGCATTCACAAAGTATATGTTCCGCAGTTTCAGTTGCAGCTTCACAGTATCTGCATTTGTCATCTTCTGCCATGCCCATGTTCTTGAGATGGTATCTCTAGGGGCAATGGCCAGTTAGAAGGCCTGTGATCAGCCTTAAATCGGACTTTTCCAGTTCGAGAAGCCTTGTGGCATTCTTTGCAGAATAGGTTATAAACCTTTTTGCTTGTCTTTGTCCTGGAGTGTTCCTCCAGTAGGACTCTTTTTGTTCCTTTTCCCATTTTAGGACCTCCTCCGTTATGTGTCCCCTGGATAGGCCACAGAACGGTTCGGGTCCAAAAAACGGGGCTTCAGCCCCTTTTCTTGCGAAGCTATCAGCTAATTCGTTGCCTTCTATCCCCTCATGCCCTGGCACCCATATCAAGGTAACCTTGTTGTTTTTTGCCAGTTGCTTCAGGGATTGTCTGCATTCCCAGGCAATTTTTGACTCAAAGGTATATGACCTGAGAGCCTTTAATGCTGCCTGACTGTCTGAAAGTATATAGATCTTTGCCCTTCGAGTGCCTCGATTTAGGCATTCCTGGGCGCATAGATCTATAGCATAAATTTCTGCTTGGAAGATGGTTGGGGTGTTACCAAGGGCTTTAGATAGCCTGCATTTAGGCCCTGCTACGCCCACACCAACCCCTTCATCCATCTTGGATCCGTCTGTGTACCAGACGTGTGACTCTTTCTCCAACCGCAATGCTCCGGCCCTGCCCGCCTGACGGCTTTCAATCAGCACATCAAACGGGCAGTCAAAGTCATATTTGATTGGCATTGAGTCAGTGGGTTTGGTCATGGATTCGAATTGGATTAACTCCAGAATCCTTAAGTGACCAACCAGGTCGCCTGGTGTGAATTTAAGTGCCTGATGCAGCCTTAAGGCACTAAGTGCTGCCTCCTTCCTCACATGCAAATGCAGAGGAAGTAAGTCCAGCATTGCCTCCATAGCTGCTGTGGGACACGAGCGCATTGCTCCTGTAGTCCCTAGACAGGCAAGGCGTTGCAATTTCTGCAACTTTCCTTGTGCTACTTTTTCTTCTGTTTTTGGCCACCATATGCATGATGCGTAGGTAACCATAGGTCTCACAACCGATAGGTATGACCAATGTATCATTTTCGGCTTTAGACCCCAAGTCTTACCAAACAGCCTACGGCACGTCCAAATGGCCATTGTTGCTTTGGTAAGTGTCCTTTCTAAATGTGAGTTCCAGGTGAGTTTTTGGTCCAGAATTACTCCTAGATACTTGACCTCACTGGAAAAGGTCAGTACTGTTCCATTCAACATAGGGGCTCTCAAGTTGAGTTTTCTCCTTTTGGTGAATGGAACAATAACTGTTTTGCTCGGATTGACACTAAGACCCTCTGACGAGCACCATTTGGATATTATGTTTAGGGCAATTTGCATGTGGTTTGAGATCATAACCTCATGCCTGCCCCTGACAGTAACGACCAGGTCATCAGCGTAGCCCTGAACGTTGAAGCCATAATTGCTCAGCTTATGGAGGAGATCGTCAACCACCATTGACCACAGCAAGGGCGATAAGACTCCACCTTGTGGACAGCCCCTAACTGCAGTCACGGTGGCCGACTCATATCTGTGGTAATTATTCTGCTTCTTAGCATGGATTGTATCCATTTGATTGTTGGGGATTGTATACCCCTTTTTTCCGCGGCTCTCTGTATGGATTCATAGGAGGTGTTATCAAAAGCACCCTCTATATCTATGAAAGCACACAGAGCCAGTTCCTTGGCAGTAAATGTCTTTTCGATGCCTTTAACCAGGCCATGTAGAGCATTTATTGTTGATTTGCCAGGTTGACAGGCAAATTGTTTCGAGTGAAGCGGTTTCACTGTAATGATTTCGCTTCTAATCTGTTGATCTAATATTTTCTCCATTGTCTTAAGGAGAAAAGAGGTTAAGCTGATGGGGCGATAAGATTTTGGCTCGTCTGGTGGACGTCTGCCTATCTTTGGGATAAACGCCACCTTAACTTCCCTCCAAGCTTGGGGAATATACCCAAGAGTGTAGCTTGCTATGAATATGCTTCTCAGGCATAGGATAAGTTCCTCAATTCCATGTTGAAGCAGGGCAGGAAAAATACCGTCCCTGCCCGGTGATTTAAAGGGCTTGAAGGTCGATACCGCCCATTTAATTCTACTAGGGGTGAATATTTTTCCAGCTAGCCTTTTCCCTTCCCTGGTAGGACGATGTGCATCCTCTTCCAGGGAGGCCTGTGGAAGTTCACCTTCGATTACATGGGAGCCAGGGAAGTGAGTACCTAAAAGTACTCTTTTGTTTTCCTGCTGACTCTCTGTATGTTGGCCATCGGGCTTTTTGAGTAGCCCTATTCCATTTGAGTGGTCTTTTGCAAGGACTTTTTGGAGACGGACTGCTGGGGCTAATTCATCTATCCCCTCGCAGAACCGTCTCCATGATCTTCTTTTAGACCTTCTCAATTCTTTGTTGTACTCCGTGAGGGCTTTTTTATAGTCCTCCCAGTTTCCAGACTTTTTGGTTCTATTGAAAGCTTTTCTGGTCTCAGCCTTAAGGCGGCTGAGATCCCTATTCCACCAAGGCACGTCTCTTTGGACCGCCTTTTGTTTCACAGGGCAGCTATTTTCATAACACGAGGTCATGAGGTTTTGTAATTGATATGAGGTTATATCTAAATCCTCTATTGTGACGATGGAGTGTGCGACACCTTCAACTTCCGACTTTAGGAGCTCTTTATAAACACTCCAATCGGTCAGTCTAGATATTCTACACTCCTCGATGTTTGTTACAGACGCCTCCAAGTCGAACCGAATGTGCCTATGGTCCGACATTGAGGGCTCATCTGTAACATGCCAGTTTTTTATGGAGTCAGTTATAAATGGATCCGCCAGAGTTACATCTAGAACCTCTTTTCTAACCGCATTTATAAAGGTGGGTTCATTACCTTTATTGATAATGTCGATATTATTTGCAGACAAATATTCAAAAAGGTACTCACCTCTAGTGTTATTGTTTGTGCTGCCCCACATATGATGGTGCGCATTGGCGTCGCTACCGATGATGTAGTGTTTGTTTCTCCTTTTGCACCAGTTGATGAGGCTCTTAACTTCCTCTGGAGGTGGACTTCGGTCTTCACCTGGAAAGTAGGCCGAGGCCACTATGATCTGCCTTTTTCCTCTTTCCGTAGGCACATCCACCGCTGCTGCAACTAAGTCTCTTGTTATAAACTCTGGAAGGAGAACAAAATTAGTGTTTTTATCGAACAGCAAAGCTGCTCTAGGGTTTTCATGCAAAGTATAATAAATTAACTTACATGATTGTGTGGGGAGTCCTTTGATATGTCCTCTAAATACCCATGGCTCTTGGATTAGCCCTATGTTGATTTTCCCCCCAATAAAACTCCTGCTAAGCACGCTCGAGGCTGCTTTTGCATGGTGGAGATTTATTTGGAGGAACTTCAAATTGTTGGGGGTCATTTTGGCGGCTTGGGGCCCTTTTGATGGCCCTTTTTGCCTGTCCCCTTGCCCTTACCTGTGTAAGGCTTAACATTAGACCCTGGTACACCTTCCGGCAAGGCACTGTTATTACCTTCATCCTCGGGCTTACCTGTGGGTCCGCTGGAATCTTCCCTAGGATCATCCTGTTTTTCAGGTGTTTTCCTTTGGGAAGTGCTTGGTCTTGGGCTTTCTTAGGATTTTTGCTCCTCGTCTTCAGCTGTAGCTGACTGAACTTGTAGCTAATCCTATAGCCATTCTTTTTTAGTTTATCGACAGACTGTAAGTCTGCCGATAAAATTAATTCTACTGTGGGGCCTTTGGTTTCCCTTCTGAGCACCCTCCAGTTGGAACAGTTGAGGCCTAAATTTTGTACCTCAAAAAGCTTCAGGATTTTCTCGTTTGAGTAGTCCTGACTGCCAGGTGGTAGATGCGCCACCAGGATCTCTGTGTGAGGAGGTTACCCGTGGCGATGGGGGGCTAAAACTTGAGGAAAACATTTCTTTTCCAATTGTCGATCTACTGACACCGAATTAGGCCAAAACGCTTCTGGGGCCGTTTTACCATGCTTATTCTGCTTTAGGAAGTAATTTAAAATAGAACATTACAGATAGAGGTTTTTTTTAAGGACATTTTTAAGTTTAACTTACAATTAGATGTAAACTTTATACTCTTCTATGGAATACTGTTTTTTTTTTTTAAATAAGTTTAGTTCGAACGGTGTTCTAGCTCCACTAGTAATATTTAATCAATATGTATTATTTTATTAATCATTTCTATTTGTTTATTTTGAAAAAAATTGTTAAATACTGCTCACTACAACTCTACTAAATCAAATGGACTTTTTTTTTCGGCTTTAGCTCATTGACCATGCAGCCAATGAACTTATTTACTGAACAGTTTAAATGCTACCCGTTTTTATTTAAGTTTGTTATAAATTCAATGATAGAAACAAAGTAAAAAGTGTTTTAACAGATATTACTGTACTTAATAGGTTTTGTTCTACATATTTTACAAAATAAAAATAACTTACAACAAACAGATTTTTTATTTAATAAACTATTGCAAAATTGAAAAATAATTATTTATTAAAGCTCTTCTTGTTGTTTCATTTACATTTATGTTATCCTCTCCATTTTCGATGGGCAAATTAATATTGTTCATTTCATTCACAATAATGGCCTCAACTTCATCGTTAAGAGGTGGTGGTGGAGGTTCTGAATTTTTACATGCAATATTATGGAGTACAGCTGTTGCTACCACTATTGCTTTGACTTTTTCTATTGATAATCGTATTCCTAAAGCCGATATAGGAAAACGACGTTTCCAAATCCGAAATAATCGTTCAATTGGATTTTTTGTCCTAATTTGCGATTCAGGTGGCGTGGAAGGATTTGCTAATGGAGTAATTAAAAAAGTACGATTAGCATAGCCACTATCTCCTACGAGCACATTACCTCTCATTTCATTATTTTCAAATCTAGCTCGCACTCTGTTCATGTTAAAAATAGTGGAGTCATGTGTTGAACCAGGCCAACGACAAACGATATTTTTTATGTACAACGAAGCATCACAAATACACTGCACATTTATCGAAAAATATCCTTTTCTGTTTCGATATACCTCAGCATTATCTCCACCTGGAGATTGTATTTTAATATGAGTACAATCGACCGCACCAATGCATTTTGGAAACTTAGCTTTCTTATAAAAGCCTAAACAAACATTCGTAATATCTTCTTCGGCCTCTGGAAATTGTATATATTCATTCTTTAATAGGGCTATTGCTCTAGATTCTTTATTTACTGGCTGTTGATTTGTGTACACCAGAAAAATCACTTGCTACTATTAACATAGATCCAGTTGCATATTATCTCAATGTAAGAAGAAGCATATCCTCCGATGATAGAGCTTTGTTTCTGTAAATAAATGATGATATAATTAAATAACATTATTAATATCGTCTTATTTACCGTTTTGTTACTGGAGAAATGTTTATTTGATTACCGATATCTTGTACGGTATATTTTGTTAGGCGAAATCTGTCGTAAAATTCTTCTTCAGACCATTTGTCAAAATGATTTACTCTGGGTCGAAATACTCGTGGATTTCTATGCAGTTCAGCTTCCACTAATTCAGCTAATTCTAAAAAGTCTTCATCATCAATTATAGGTTCCATTTTTTAAATTATTTGACAAGGCAAATATGAATATCAAACAATCAATTGTGAGGTTAGATTACTGAACTTGGTTTAAACATCGAATTCCATCAATTATTTTACTACTGAACCTGGTTTAAACCGTTGATTTTCCTTTATACAACAAACTTTTGACTGTAAGCACTGGTTTAACTCTGATCAAGGTATTACTACGCTTTATACAACTGGCCCTAGTGGCCCTTATAACTTCTTTCCTCCCGATTTGAACCAAGCTTTACTCAAATAGAGAACAAATTAGGATCTACTTATGACAAAAAAACATTCGCTGTTGTCTTTGCATTTATTTGTAGGGGACGAATGTTTTTTTAACCTTAAGTAGATCCTAATTTGTTCTAATGTGAGCAAAATTTGTTTCAAATCGGAGAAAAAGTTATAAGGGTATTTGTTGCACTCTTAAGTGCGACACTCTATATACCCAGTTCAGGCCTGCACAACCTGCAGGAAGGGAGGTAGCGAACCCCACGTCCTGAAGCTATACCAGGACCAAGAGCGTGGAGGCAGGGGCACAGCCCTCGGGCGCCGCCGGGGGCATCTGATCTTTCAGGATCTGGTATAAACCGTGTAGAGCAAGTGGGTGGTTGCTGAGGAATACTTGCTCTACGTGGAGGTCTGCCTTAACCAGCCGGCCAAGTGGATGGGAGCCACAATAAAACTCCCCCCAAGTCAAGGTGGAACAGCATAAGCCGAGGACTGCATGGCTAAGGGGAAGCTTAGTCGAGATTATGCGGACTCCAGGGCAGCTGACGCACCCTGGTTTAAACAAATGTCTGCCTGGGGTATGCGGGGCACTGCCTCAGGTAAACTACTCTTCCTCCGCTACTCGTGGGACTAATATGGAGACCAGTGAAAACCAAAACCAAGGAGCTAGTACACCCCGAATTGTACCAACAAAGGCTGCAGAGCCTACGGAACAGGGCACTCTAGGTCCTGACCAATCAGAGGAAGTTCTCCTCCAAAGCAGCGGTGACGAACTCGACCAAACCCTACAGGCTCTAAAACTTCAGGAGCCAAAGGTAAAGTTGGGAGGAGCCGCAAGGAAAAGGTTCAAATACCTGTTGGCAAAGGGCGTGCCTAAAGACGAAGCCCGGCTACAGGCTTCGAAGCCTTTAAATACAGGGGCTGCAAGCTCTGGAAAAGGACCAAAAAGGGTCCGTTCAGAGGAAAACACCCCAGAAGGAAATCCGCACAAGCGGACAAAAACAAAAGAAAGGGCCACACCAGGGCCCTCCACTCCTGCCACAAGGCCCTCCTTCAACCAAGTTGCTGGGGGCACCAGGGTTGGAATTCTCTCCACCAACTTCCCAGAGGAACTGTTGACTGTGGAGCAGATGAATATAATCCAGGAAGCACTCCTGGACAAAATGCTAGAGTTGAACAAAGAGGCTACCATAGCGCCTCAGTTCTATAGCTCTCATTTCAGGCCAGGTTGGCTGGCGCTCATCTGTGCTGATAAAGCCACAATTCAGTGGCTAAAAAGCATAATAGGTGAGCTAAAGCCTTGGGAAAATGCGTCACTAAGGGTCGCTGAAGAGGCAGAAATGCCTCACACAGAGATCCTGGTGGCGCATCTACCACCTGGCAGTCAGGACTACTCGAACGAGAAAATCCTGAAGCTTTTTGAGGTACAAAATTTAGGCCTCAACTGTTCCAACTGGAGGGTGCTCAGAAGGGAAACCAAAGGCCCCACAGTAGAATTAATTTTATCGGCAGACTTACAGTCTGTCGATAAACTAAAAAAGAATGGCTATAGGATTAGCTACAAGTTCAGTCAGCTACAGCTGAAGACGAGGAGCAAAAATCCTAAGAAAGCCCAAGACCAAGCTGGCACTTCCCAAAGGAAAACACCTGAAAAACAGGATGATCCTAGGGAAGATTCCAGCGGACCCACAGGTAAGCCCGAGGATGAAGGTAATAACAGTGCCTTGCCGGAAGGTGTACCAGGGTCTAATGTTAAGCCTTACACAGGTAAGGGCAAGGGGACAGGCAAAAAGGGCCATCAAAAGGGCCCCAAGCCGCCAAAATGACCCCCAACAATTTGAAGTTCCTCCAAATAAATCTCCACCATGCAAAAGCAGCCTCGAGCGTGCTTAGCAGGAGTTTTATTGGGGGGAAAATCAACATAGGGCTAATCCAAGAGCCATGGGTATTTAGAGGACATATCAAAGGACTCCCCACACAATCATGTAAGTTAATTTATTATACTTTGCATGAAAACCCTAGAGCAGCTTTGCTGTTCGATAAAAACACTAATTTTGTTCTCCTTCCAGAGTTTATAACAAGAGACTTAGTTGCAGCAGCGGTGGATGTGCCTACGGAAAGAGGAAAAAGGCAGATCATAGTGGCCTCGGCCTACTTTCCAGGTGAAGACCGAAGTCCACCTCCAGAGGAAGTTAAGAGCCTCATCAACTGGTGCAAAAGGAGAAACAAACACTACATCATCGGTAGCGACGCCAATGCGCACCATCATATGTGGGGCAGCACAAACAATAACACTAGAGGTGAGTACCTTTTTTGAATATTTGTCTGCAAATAATATCGACATTATCAATAAAGGTAATGAACCCACCTTTATAAATGCGGTTAGAAAAAAGGTTCTAGATGTAACTCTGGCGGATCCATTTATAACTGACTCCATAAAAAACTGGCATGTTACAGATGAGCCCTCAATGTCGGACCATAGGCACATTCGGTTCGACTTGGAGGCGTCTGTAACAAACATCGAGGAGTGTAGAATACCTAGACTGACCGATTGGAGTGTTTATAAAGAGCTCCTAAAGTCGGAAGTTGAAGGTGTCGCACACTCCATCGTCACAATAGAGGATTTAGATATAACCTCATATCAATTACAAAACCTCATGACCTCGTGTTATGAAAATAGCTGCCCTGTGAAACAAAAGGCGGTCCAAAGAGACGTGCCTTGGTGGAATAGGGATCTCAGCCGCCTTAAGGCTGAGACCAGAAAAGCTTTCAATAGAACCAAAAAGTCTGGAAACTGGGAGGACTATAAAAAAGCCCTCACGGAGTACAACAAAGAATTGAGAAGGTCTAAAAGAAGATCATGGAGACGGTTCTGCGAGGGGATAGATGAATTAGCCCCAGCAGTCCGTCTCCAAAAAGTCCTTGCAAAAGACCACTCAAATGGAATAGGGCTACTCAAAAAGCCCGATGGCCAACATACAGAGAGTCAGCAGGAAAACAAAAGAGTACTTTTAGGTACTCACTTCCCTGGCTCCCATGTAATCGAAGGTGAACTTCCACAGGCCTCCCTGGAAGAGGATGCACATCGTCCTACCAGGGAAGGGAAAAGGCTAGTTGGAAAAATATTCACCCCTAGTAGAATTAAATGGGCGGTATCGACCTTCAAGCCCTTTAAATCACCGGGCAGGGACGGTATTTTTCCTGCCCTGCTTCAACATGGAATTGAGGAACTTATCCCATGCCTGAGAAGCATATTCATAGCAAGCTACACTCTTGGGTATATTCCCCAAGCTTGGAGGGAAGTTAAGCTTTGCAAAAAGTCTTGGAATCCTGGGTAACAACTAGATGCAGGGTAACTCACAAAAGACCTTTTAGGTCGAGGTGAAGAAAGGCCAACTCAGGGCCAAGCGACCCCTTAAACAATCTACAATCTACCCAGTTTTAAATACACAAATCGTTAATTTGAAATACTGCAAACACATTTGTACGTGATTTTTGGCATATTTGAAAATTATTTCAACTCCATAAACACACACATATAATTTTTCATGTTATTTCAAATTAACAATTTAAATTTATTTACGTGGTGAATAAAACATTCCGGATGACTGAGTATGCTTCTATATTTGATTTTAACTTATCGAAACGAACTTTGCAAAACTAGAACATGTCAAACATCCCATTTACCAGGAAATGAATTTAAAAGTAATTATTAAAAAAGCAGTGATAGTTATAAACCTATATTTGGAAGAAATTAACATGTTACCAAAACTATAAAAAAATTAATAAAATAAAAATCATCTGCTACACAATGGTGGAATGGATTTATTATTCACTTCACTTCATACATAAACAATGTACTAAATAATATTCAGTGTATCTAAATTCATGTAATTAAGTTCGCCATATCTCAGTACTGAAGTATGGAACCCAAACAAGACTTTCAAGACATAGTGCTACTCTAAAATATTAATGTTCGGTATAAGTGCGAAAATTCATCAAAGATTTCTTCACATCTCGAAAAAAAATTTTGATTTTTTACGAAATTACACCCTATTGAAATTTTATAAACAAAAAATTCAATTAATTATTTTTTATTTATTTGCTTTTATCATGATTAGAGAATATTATTTAGGTATTATGCAAATCACAACTTACACACTTTTATATTTATTATGAATATACCTACTTTCTGTATATTGTTGCCCTAATCTGAGCACGCTAATATACTAGTTAGGTAAATACTTTAAAACACTTATTATTGGAGAACCAATCAAAACAACTACTCTCCTAGCTAATACTGACGAAGTATTGAATTACATGATAGGATTCTTAGCATTTTAAAGAAAAAAATATTGAAAATACTTAAATCATTTATTTACATTTAGTCATTCACACTTTTTTTTATTTAATATGAAATTATCTACTTTCTGTATATTGGTACCTTAACCGGTCACGCTAATATACTACTTAGGAAAACACTTTAAAACACTCATTATTGGAAAACCAATCAAAACAACTACTCTTCTAGCTAATACTGACGAAGTATTGAATTACATGATAGGATTCCTGGCATTTTAAGGCAAAAAAGATATATTGAAAACACTTAAATTATTTATTGAAATTCAGTCATTCACAACAATTATTATTGAACCTTACATTCTATTTCAACTCTAGAAAAGTTGTACAAGTTTTTTCGAACTCGTTAGTTCTCATCAGTAGAGTATAGAAACATTCATTCATTATTTACAAGCCTATTCTTGATAAAAGCAAATAAATAAAAAATAATTAATTGCAAAAAATAAATCAAGAATAGGCTTGTAAATAATGAATGAATGTTTCTATACTCTACTGATGAGAACTAACGAGTTCGAAAAAACTTGTACAACTTTTCTAGAGTTGAAATAGAATGTAAGGTTCAATAATAATTGTTGTGAATGACTGAATTTCAATAAATAATTTAAGTGTTTTCAATATATCTTTTTTGCCTTAAAATGCCAGGAATCCTATCATGTAATTCAATACTTCGTCAGTATTAGCTAGAAGAGTAGTTGTTTTGATTGGTTTTCCAATAATGAGTGTTTTAAAGTGTTTTCCTAAGTAGTATATTAGCGTGACCGGTTAAGGTACCAATATACAGAAAGTAGATAATTTCATATTAAATAAAAAAAAGTGTGAATGACTAAATGTAAATAAATGATTTAAGTATTTTCAATATTTTTTTCTTTAAAATGCTAAGAATCCTATCATGTAATTCAATACTTCGTCAGTATTAGCTAGGAGAGTAGTTGTTTTGATTGGTTCTCCAATAATAAGTGTTTTAAAGTATTTACCTAACTAGTATATTAGCGTGCTCAGATTAGGGCAACAATATACAGAAAGTAGGTATATTCATAATAAATATAAAAGTGTGTAAGTTGTGATTTGCATAATACCTAAATAATATTCTCTAAAAAATTCAAATTTCTTAACAAAATTTTAAATCTGCAGATATGCCCTTATTCTGAAAAAAAAGGTTTTTAAATTATTTCAGTAGTAGTATTTTCACAAAAAGATAGGTTATGTGAGGCAGCTCATTTTTTTATTTTTTTGTCCCAAATTTAAATTGTAAATTTTTCTGAAAAACTTCTTAATTTGGTCTTCATAGTCATGCCTTAAATTATTATTTAGGTCCCATACTTCAGTACTGAGACACGATTGACCTACGTTTCACCGGACGTCCCTGTCCGCAGTTTAATTTAGAAGCATTTCAAACTCTTGTCTATAAAAACTTTTAAAAAATATCTTTGGGCACAAAATCACATCTCGAAATTAAAGACCTGAATTTAGATATACTGTGTAAAAATTACAGAACGAAATTTTTAAATATTCGTCCAATCTATGTAACAAAAAATATGCTATCTGTAGTAGCATAACATTAGTTTTTCTATTATTTATGACAAAAAAAAATAAAGATCAAGATAACATTGTCAATACAAACCAGTCGAGATGGTAGGACATTTCATAAATGTATCGATAAACTTAGGCTAGGCACGAAATTCACAAAAATTTTTTAATTTTTTTCGAAATGTAATGGGTTCCAAGATGCATTGCTTTTAAATTTACTATATGTAAATATCATGGAAATATAATTACTCACGTAGAACAAAATTGTAAATTGTGTTCAGTGGTGTAAAAATGGTTAAAACTTGCAATAGTTCTATTACGTTTATGCAAAACTGAACAATATTAAAAAAAATAAATAAATTGAGATTATTTTCATTGATCTGCTTAATGTGTCTTGGAAATTACTTAGTTTCTTACAAAGGTTTATTTAGATTTTTTTATTAAATTGGTAAGTTCTATTCTTTGTCGTTTCTAAGAATACTTATGCAAAAACCTGTATAACAAATTTCCAGTCAAACTAGTCGCACACTGGCTTCCAGAAACCTACAGCTACAGACTCTAGGTGTCTCTAACAAATTTTGTTATTCCTCTGCACGCAAAAGATGCCTAGTGTTTCTTTTCCCTCTTATGCCTCTGTTTTGTTAAGCGAAATCACTCTGATGCTACTTGTTCTATTTCGTGTCGCATCACATATGAAAAACTTGCAACAAAAACTTCTGAAACAATGATAGCAATATTAATAAGATATTCATATAGTTATTGGTTAAAGTTCTTCATCTTTCTTTGCCGCGATAACCTCTAGGTCAACGCTTCAAACTATTCCAATAGCCCTTCCTGAGCATTTCGTGGAACATTCATTAGTAAATAAAATAGTATCCTGTGAATATTATCTCAAGGATTGCTCCTCTCCACTCTTTCTGGAATCAATATAATAATAATGTATATTTTTTAAAATACAATACCGTCAAATATACTTTAGTTCAGAAAACTTTAGTTAAAATATTATATAAAAACATTGGAAATGAAAATGGTGATGGTCACTTCAAAAGTACATACCTAATTTGAAATGTCGTTTATTAACTGAATATGAAATACTCGTATTCAGTTTCAAAATTTCTACACACTGATGATTCCTGACAGGATAAATGACTAAGTTATTTTACTTTTTAATTTTTCAATAATTATTTGGTTCTCTTTGTTAAATAATGTCTTTTCTTTCCATATTTTGATTTGAGGTTAGAATTGAAAAAGTTTATTTGTATTTGATAGACAAAAATTATAATATGTAATATTTTATTTACCTGCTTATCTTCAATGCACACTGATCACCAATATTAACTAAATTTAAATCAAAGAGCACAAGACAACTATAAATAGAATAGAATAGAATAGAATAGAATAGAATAGAATAGAATAGAATAGAATAGAATAGAATAGAATAGAATAGAATAGAATAGAATAGAATAGAATAGAATAGAATAGAATAGAATACACTTTATTGCTGTAGATCTTAGAAGACATTAGCATTGTCAAAATAATTAAATATTTAAAACTTACAATAAAAATAAAATGTAAGAAACATTAAAAGTATATAAAACATTAAAAGTATACAAAAAGAATATAAAAAGAGAGCAGCAAGAGGAAACAAAAATTCATACAACTAAAATTAGCCTAAAACTAAAAAGATAAAAGAATTCGTTAAACTGTTGCTTATAATATAATATAATTAACGAATAATACAATTTTTTTAATGTATTTAAAAAATCACTGAAAGAATAAAATGCATTTTCAAATAAATACAATTTAAGTTGTTTTTTAAATGAATTGGTATTATCTATTGATTTTAATTCTCCTGGCAGGGCATTGTAAGCCTTAATAGCATTATAATAGGGACCTTTTTCATAAAAACTGTGGTGATGAACTGGTATTCTGAGATCTGGCCCATGTCTTGTTGTCATTACTTGATATATATCGTTATTTCTTGTAAATTCATTTGGATTTTGTTTAACGAATAAGACTAATTTGTATATATACAGGGAAGGGATGGTAAGTATTTTCAATTCTTTAAAGAATGGTTTACAGGAATCTCTGTAAGAGGCATTCACCATACACCTAATTATCCTCTTTTGATTAATAAATATTTTCTGCCAATATAGGGAGGAACCCCAGAATATTATAGCATATTCTAAAATACTTTGCACATATGAAAAATAAAATATTCTTAGGCTGTCTATCGAAAGCTGATTTCTCATAAATCGTATTAGATAACAGGACGAATTTAATCTTGATGTCAACGTATTGGTGTAAGATTCCCAATTTAACTTACTATCTAGCGTTATGAAAAGGAATTTCACATTGTCTGTTTGTATAATTGAAGAACCCTTTAATTGAACATACAACGAATAATCAAGGTCAGTAGTCGGAGAAAACATTACAAGGGTAGTTTTATTTCCATTTAGGTTCAAGCCGTTCGAGTCACAATACTCAGTCATACTTGAAGATATTGTAGTAAGTTTATTTGCACAAGCCACTACGGATTCTTCAGTTGTCATGCATGAATTATCATCAGCATATTGATATAAAGTATCTATATTGATATGATCTTTTAAGTCGTTAGTATACAGAATAAACAATAGAGGCCCAAGTATAGATAGTTTAAGCCGGTCCCACACACATCGCGAATATTTGCAAGTACGGGCACTTGCGATGTGTGTGGGAAGAGATGCTCGCAAATATTTGCTAATCGCACTCGCACTTGCCTATACTTGCCTATACCCGCGGGCTGTCGGTAAATTTGTACCGATTCAAAGGGAATTCATACTCGTGTTTACTTGGATTTGCGATGGGCGCGCTGCTCCCACACGCATCGTATCAGTTGCGAGTCTATACAAGTCGATTTTTAATTTATCCTCATCAGTTGATATGCGGAAGCGAGGAACGACTCTTATTTAGAGATAACATCCACCACCTTCTCCTGCGTCTTTCAGCTTTTCAGAGAAGTAGATATCCCCCACATACCACAACGTACGCAGCACAGATTTTAATTAGTGAATTTTCGTTCATGGTTTTGGCTTTGATATTGTTTCAACGTTCAAATCCCGTCGATAGTAAACAGCTGACAAAACTACTCAGAAAGGCGCCCTGTCAAAAAATCCTTATAAAATCTTATAAAAATAAAATGTATAAGTTTTTATAATTTTTGATGTGTGTATTTGAAATGTGCTTTAATTGTAAATTCTCATATGGTATCTACCAGTATTGATGAGTTTTTATAGTATATGTAATTAAAAGTTTTTATGGTGTTTTGAATTTAAATTCCCATATGATATCTACTAGTATTGATGAGGTTTTATAGTACATGTAATTAAAAGTTTCTATAGGTTTTTATAGGTTTGTATAGTGTTTTGAATAGAAATTCTATTACTATTGATAGGTTTTTTACAGATTTTGGTTGTGTATTTGAAGCATATTTTTAATGCCAAATCCCATAAACTTACATAGGTAAGTAAATATTATGGAGTCTATCAGTAGTCATACGTTTTCACGGTATTTGAAATATGAAGTGTTATAGATATTTTATATGTATTTGAAAAGTATTTTTAATGAAAATTCTCCATACGAGGCCTATCAGTATTTGTAAGTTCTTATATGGTGTTTGAAATACGAAGATTTTATAGGTTCAGATGTGTCTAAGTTTTTGAAGTATTTGAAATGTGTTTTGAGTGTAAATTCATTCCCTGCAGTCTATCAACACTTGCACATTTTAATAATAAACACGAAGTTTTTATAAAATTCTATGAGGATATGCAATGAGGTTTTAAAGTAAATTCCCTGAATAAAGTCTATCAGTATATTTATAAGTATTTATGGTAATTAAATTGCGAAGTTTGATATATTTCTATATAAATTTAAAAGATATTAATGTAAATTCTCAGTACGAGGCCTATAAGTATTTAGATTTTATGACGTTTGAAACGAAAATTTTATAGATTCTGTGAGTTTTTAATGTATATTCCTCGCTTGAGGTTATTGTAAGACTTTTATGCTTTTATGGAAATAAGAGGGTTTTCTAAAATACAATGTGTATACAATGGATTTTAATGTAAATTAAATGAAATCTATTGTATTAGTAAGTTTAGTTTAGTAAGTATTGTAACTTTTTTAGGTTGACTACTATTGAAATCCCACGAAGACTTTTCAAATTAATACTTGTAAATAATACTTTTCAATGGGTGCACTGAGAAATCCTTATTAAATTCTTATAAAACTAAACTAGTAATAACCCTTCAAATCTTACAAACACCATATACTAATTATTTTTTATCAAATGTTATAAAATTCATCCCTGGTTTCCTGATGAAACATTAATAGTTTTACCACTATTGGAACCCCATGAACACTTATCAAATTAATAGTTGTAAATTATTATTAATACTTTTTAATAGATATCCCTATAAATCCTTATTAAATCCTTATATAAACTAAACTGATATGGACCCATGAAGTCTTATAAAAATAAGTACAAATATATCCTTATAAAAATGTATAAAATGCCTACTAGGAACTCCTTGGTATATCTTTTCAATTTCATTACTCTTCAGATTCCAAAAAAAAACACAAGTATTCGATAATACCTTATTTATACTTTTTAACATGCATCCTTACACATTTCCATTAAATTCTTATATAAACTAAACTGATATATACTCATGAAGTCTTATAAAAATAAGTACAAATATATCCTTATAAAAATGTATAAAATGTCTAGGTACTAGGAACTTCTTAGTATATCTTTTCAATTTCATTACTCTTCAGATCCCAAAAAAAGTCACAAAATTATTCGATGTAATTCCTTATTAATACTTTTTAATACGTATCCTTGTAAATCCTCATTAAATCATTATATAAACTAAAACTGATAACAACCCCTCAGATCTTACAAAAACCATATACTAATTGTTTCTTATAAAAGATTACAGAACTCGTATTTGATTTTACTGATGAAACCTTTTCTGTTTCAACACTATTCAGATTCCATGAGAACTTATCAAATTAAAAGTTGTAATGCCATATAAAAACTGTTTTTAGTATAAACACTTAAGGATACGTACCAATAACAACATGGGTATTCCAACTCAATTAAGACTCCTTTAGATACTTATTCATCCCAATATAATTTCTATATGGCAAAATTAATGTACTGTATAAAACCTTATAAACCAGATAGGCTCTTATGATTACCCATAAAAAATGTATAATTATCTATAAGTTTGAAATAGGATTTTTTGACAGGGCGTGCAACTCACGACTGCAAAGTGCAAGGCGTCTCTCTGGGGGCTCCGATAGCTCGTTTCTCGTACTTGAACATACTCGGAAATGTTTGTGCTCGTTAGTACTTGCGATGTGTCTGGGGGTTCCGATGGCTCGTTGCTCGCACTTGAACATACTCGGAAATGTTTGTGCTCGTTAGTACTCGCGATGTGTGTGGGGCCGGTTTTATACACAACGATGCTGAGATGTCGAGTTTCTTTTAACTTAGTGAAAACGAAAACACGAACAAAATGGCCTCTGCCGATTGCCGAATGCCCAAGTCTGCCGCCCTACCACAAACGTTTTTAAATATAAATTTACTATTATTTAAGTTATATATTCTTGATAAGAGTTTTTATTGTAACAAAAATATTATTAAACTATACATTGTTATATAACTTTGCTATATTGGCTGAACTTTAAATGTTACAATATTATTATATTTTATTATATTACTAAAACATAACAACATATTGTAGCATGACTATGTTATTATTTTATAACAAATGTCATAATATTAACATAACATTAATTAATACTGTTAATGTAATCCATTACTACCAGGTTAAATAATATCAATAATTTTTGTTTGCTGGGTAACGACATAGATGAGGTTTTGAAATGAGTACGTTTATAGCTGGCTAGAGGAAACAGCAAGAAAAACCGCTGCCCAAGGAATCACTACTTCCACATCCAGATTTTTTATCTAAGTCACTCACAACGAAAAAATTTTGTATGTGGAAATAATTGTTTACGGAACATTAATAATATAATATTTGAAATCCTCTACCCCAAAAACCCATAAAATGATACCCCACATCGGTAGCAGGGTGGGGGTGGTGATAGGGGGTGGTAGTGGGGGTGAATGAAGCAAAAAATCATTTCGAGGTTCTTGTACACACCCTAAATCACAATTTTTTTTCATCCCCTTTAATAATGGGGTGGGGGTGGTAATGGGGGTGGCTAATGCCAAATTTTTTTTTGAGACCTCAACTTCTCTTGTATATACTAAATACCAATTTTATGGACTCTTACCTGCTTGATTTTCCTATTTTCCCCAAATTTACCCCAATTTACCCCCAACCCTTCGACGGAACAAGATGAAAATATAATCTAGTTCTAGATCTCGTTAAAGTACATATGTGTACCAAAATTTAAGTCAATATATCAAACGGTTCCAGACTAATCGTGTGCACAAAAAAAGTTACAGACAGACAGACCGACAGACAGAAATTTTTTTTCGCTCAAACTTAAAATCTCGACGTTTCGTGACATTCTAAGCCTATTTGAACAATAAAAATTTTTAAAAATGTATTTGTCGTTACTATACTTCCACTGAATGTGGAAGTAAAAAGAAAGGTTTGGTTGAATGGAAAGATGGCCACCTGACGAGTGTGTTAAAGAAAATTATTGTAATGCAGTGGCCGCCTATCCAAATTGTGCCATCAATGGAGTAAAACAAAGCAAACTGTATATCAAAATATTGTTAATAACTTATTACATCAGAAAATGCATCTTATCCAATCTATAAGTTGGTATAAGGGGTAGTTACAGCCCAGAAAGTAATTTTTTTTAAAACATGTGTTTTTACTTACCATTTTCGCTCTAATTCGATAAAAATGCATGGCAGAAGATATTTTTTTATGTCAAAATGTTCACAATTATTTGCTGAATTCGTCCATACATACCAACTATATAAAAATCGCAATAAATAATCAATCACGGTAAATCAAAGGGGGAGTAACAGTGAGTGTGCTGCGGTAAGTCCAAACTTCTATTGGCCATAACTTTTGATTTCACGCTTACCAAAATTCTGATACATACATAGAAAACTTTATTATTCTCTTAGCTTTAATTTAAGTACAAATACATGGAGCTACGCATTTCATTTTGTGATAATAATAGTATAAATTGTAACGCAATGTCACGGATTTCTGCGTACCAAAACTAAGTCGGTGTTATGAATGCGTGGTCGTGCGCACTCAAAATCGACCTTATTGCCGATTTGCATAAGGGCATGGAAGGGAAAATATGCCGTTAACTCATGTTATAGGGTTTTGAGCTGTAATAGTGAACAATTAAATTTAAGTATGTAAAGTAAAATGTTTATCTCATGAATTTTTAAACATATAAACACTTTTAATAATAAACTGACAGTTACAAAATAAACAAAAAGTCCTTGTTAAAAATAAAAGTTATTGTAGGAAACCATACTTAAAAGCGATTTTACATTTTTAGGGTTATTATTCCTATTCCGTACATATAAGGTGTAATGAAATATAAAAATCTCGAATAGTAAAAGCATCACTCAACAAAAGCTGTATAGACAGCTATTATGAACTAAAATAGCATTGCTTTAATTTGTTAATTCAAAATGAAAATGTTTATTTCTAATAAAACTTTATTTTCAATAATGTCAAACAGTTAAATGACAACGAAAGCCATTACTAAACCTCATGCAATATACACATGTATAAAAGAACAGAAGGTGTCAACAAATATTAGGCTACAAGCATGACCGTCCACAAAAATATTTTCAGGGGGAGCATAAAATTAAAGTGAAAAACTAAATAAAAATAAAACTAAAGTGAACAAGAAGACATCTACTAAAATTCCTAGTTCGTAAGGGGTACCGCAGATCGCAGGGCAGTGTGTTGGAGGCTCTTTTATTCATTATATATGTGAATGATATAAATCATGTCCTAAGAAGTTCATATATTAACCTTTTTGAGGATGAAACATTAATATATGTATCTGAAAAAAATCAAATTGAAATCACAGATATAATGAATAATGAGCTTTGTATATTATATATATAGTTATGTACAAAAAAAATTGAAACTCTGTAAAGAGAAAACTAAATGTATAGTTCTTGGAACTAAAGCTAATTGCCGAAAATATTTAAATGATCAACTGTTTCTGTACATTAATAATGCAAAAGTTGAATTTGTTAAGTGAAATTAAATACTTAGGAATTATTTTAGATCGATAGTTGACGTTTTCAAAACATATTGATTATTTATGTAGGAAAATTGGCAAAAACCAATACCAATTGGGTTGGATTTCAGTGGAACAAAGTATTGAAACAGCAAATTTAACTTTAATTGGTAAGGTCTGCTGAAAACTTCAACATGAATACAAAAATATCATTCTTAAAAAAGTCAACTGTTAGCGATGGCCTACGCGCATTCAATGCTTTGCCCACGGAAATCAAATCTATTAGTAAATTAAAACTGTTTACTAAAATGTTACTAAATTATATATAGATGACAGAGCACAAAATAATGAATGACTATGTACAAATATGTTATTTTTGAAAATAGCTTATGCTAAATAAACTTTATTCTATTCTATTCTAAATATATAGTCACCTACGACATTAGAGTAAAATATATACCAATTCGTAACAATGCACAGATTGTTATTTGCTTGTCACTGACCGCCATAACTAAATGCAACACGACTAGTGCTTTATACGGGATTGGAAAAAAAAATTGCATATACCTTTTTAAAACAAAATAAAAGCACACTTGAACTTGATAAATTTGCGACAGCCTTTATAGACGATGCCGTCAAAATTGCTCGTAGATATGTTCCGTTACTATACAAATCAAAAACTAAAGATATAGATGATTTAAGATATGATCTTCTTCAAAATTCGAACAAGACTATTGCTACTTTTCCACCAATTGAGGATTCTCTTATATATCACGTAAAACGTTTCTTATTACAAGTAAAAATTTGGTGTAATAGTCATGACTCATCGTACAGTGCAAATCCTGTTGGAATGGGATGGTCCTTTGATGGAAATTATATTTTACCAGTGATGTCTGTTTTGGAAACAGCGCATAAGGAAGTACGTATAAGTTATAAGGACAAGGATGCATGATGTGATACTTTAAAATGTGAGTGTTTTAAGGCTGGATTAAAATGTATTGATATATGCAAATGTGCCTTATTTTGGAAGAATACGCATCTAGCAGCGAAGATGAATTTTAAACTGTATGTTACATCTGTAGACATGGTTACACAGAGCAAATCTAGTTATTCCGTTCCAATGCTGTTAAATTTGCCATACTGTTAAATTTTTCAGCACATAGGTATATATTTTACTCTAATCTCATGGATGAATGTATATTTGCTCCCCCTGAAAATATTTTTGTGGACGCTCATGCTTGCAGCCAAATATTTGTTGACACCTTCTGTTCTTTTATTATGTATGTGTATAAGTGTATATTGCAAGAGATTTAGTGATGGCTTTCCTTGTCATCTGACTGTTTGATATTATTTCACATTAAAATATTAAAAATAAACATTTCCATCTTGAATGGACAAAATAGAGCCAATAATGGCTGTCTATACAACTTTTGCTGTTTGATGCTTTTTCTATTCGAGAATTTTCATAACACACTATTATATACGAAATAATAATTCTAAAAATGTAAACTCGCTTTTAAGTTTTATTTCATACAATAACTTGTTTTTTTAGCAAGAACTTTTTGTTTATTTTGTAACTGTCAATTTATTATTAAAAGTGTTTATATGCTTAAAAATCATGAGATAAACATTTTACTTTACATACTTAATTTTAATTGTTCATTATTACAGCTCAAAACCCTATAACATGAGTTAACGGCATATTTTCCCTTCCATGCCCTTATGCAAATCGGCAATAAGGTCGATTTTGAGTGCGCACGACCACGCATTCATAACACCGACTTAGTTTTGGTACGCAGAAATCCGTGACATTGCGTTACAATTTATACTATTATTATCACAAAATGAAATACGTAGGTAGCTCCATGTATTTGTACTTAAATTAAAGCTAAGAGAATAACAAAGTTTTCTATGTATGTATCAGAATTTTGGTAAGCGTGAAATCAAAAGTTAAGGCCAATAGAAGTTTGGACTTACCGCAGCACACTCACTGTTACTCCCTCTTTGATTTACCGTGAATGATTAGTTGCGATTTTTATATAGTTGGTATGTATGGACGAATTCAGCAAATAATTGTGAACATTTTGACATAAAAATATATCCTCTGCCATGCATTTTTATCGAATTAGAGTAAAAATGGTAAGTAAAAACATGTTTAAAAAAAAATTACTTTCTTCTTACACCAATTTATAGATTGGATAACATGTATTTTCTGATGTAATAAGTTATTACCATTATTTTAATATATAGTTTGCTTTGTTCTACTCCATTGATAGGTTGTTCGCTAAATATGCATCTTTGAGGGCGCACGCCGCTACACTATTGTTGTTAATTGCGTTATTTATACGGATATTTACGCACGGAGCATAGTAAGACGTCGCCCATTGTTGGATATATGGATATATGGTATTGTATGGTGTTCGACGCCGTCTTAGTCAAAATTTGGCAGGGCCGGCGGCAGAGGTGAAAGAGCGAAGCAGATGTTTCAGGCAGCAGGTAGTTTTTTAAGGGCGGCATTTTAAGACTTGATTATTTTACCTTTTTATAAACTTCAAAAATTCAAAATTGCGCGAAAATTTAAAAAAAAAAATTTTTGACCCCGAATGGGTGTTTTATTGTGGAGCGTTACATATTCTAATCCGTATTCCGTACTTATTCGTTTACTCGTACTACTACTAGTATCTTTCTGTTTTATTTTTTATAGAATGTTTCTTATAATTTCTATTTGTTTTTTTTTGCTAAAATATTTTTTAATTTATTTTGTCTATCGGAATGTTTCTTTTATTTTTTATAAGTTTTTATTAATAAATTTGTCCTAACAATAGTAACTTGTAAATGTTTTTTCTTAGCGCGGCAAGCAAATATTTGCTTCAGGTCCCAAATGCCCTGGCGCCGGCACTGAAATTTGGATAGCCATCAAACGACTCTAATTTTGAAAAACGCTCTTAATAATAGTTTTCTCTACTTTAGGTACCCTTTTATTTGTCTGTACTTTAGTTAATAATGATATCACTGTAATACTATAAATTTTATTTGTATTCGATTTATTTTGTCTAAAGATTGAACGATATACTGTAACAACGGTGTAACCCCCGCGCCAGTATGGCATAGTATTGAATTTTCATATAATAACTGTCTATGGAATCACAAGTATGGGACTATATAATGGGTAGGTGGTAATTTAGATAAGAGTTTGCATTATTATTATTTTTATCTTAAATAAAATCAATCAAATGTTGTTTTCGCCGGAATAATGTCATAACTTCGTGCAAGTTGTAGCATCAACTCATGATTCTATGGTATCATGGCATGAACTGTTAGTGTGGTGACGTGATTAATTGAAAGTGTAGATTACTTTGACGTCTTTAATGCAGATTCCTGCAAAAAGTAAATAACTGCAAGCCTGAAATTTTCATATATATAGCGGAAATAAAAAAGTGGAAAAACTGTTCCTTCATTCAGCTTGGGCATTTTCTTGGTCAACATTGTAAACGCCCTAAATATATGATACAACTTTATAAGCGACGTGGATATACAATGTTGTTACATGAAAATATTGTAATCTAGTCAATATATTATACCGGGTGGCGCAGCCGATAGGGACACTGTTGTAACTCTTGAACGGGCAATTTTTTTCAAATTTAGTGTGGTGATATGGGATGAAGTTTCCAATTATATGATATAAAGAACCAAAATGGCCAACTTCCGGTTTCGATTCAATTGACACGAAAATCAAATTTTTAAATGAAACATCCTGTATATTTTTGCATATTTGGATGCTGCTGGTTAAAATACACATGATCTGACTCTCAAATATGATTTTGATTTTCAAAAAATATAGATCTTTTAATTTTTAGTTTTAATTATACAAGGCCAAAATTATTAAAAATAAATCAGTCTGAAAGTACCTTTAAAATATTATCTCTTCAGATACTAACATTAAACACGATTTATTCTTCATTAAGTTCAACGATATTGGTGTATCGACGAAAGATCTTTAAATTACGAAGAAAATGATATGCATAATATCTACCTTCTCGTTGTACTAAATTTATAATTAAATAAATAAAAATAATATTTTTTTAAAAATATTTTTTGGAAATTAAAATAATATTTGAGGTTCATATTATATGCATTTTGACTAGCAAGGTCCAAATATGCAAAAATATACAGATTGTCCCATTTAATAATTTAATTTTCATGTAAATTGCATCGAAACCGAAAGTCGTCCATTTTGGTTCATTACATCATATAAAACCGCTGCCCAAGGAATCACTACTTCCACATCCAAATTTTTTATCCAAGTCACTCACAACGAAAAAAATTTGTATGTGGAAATAATTGTTTATGGAACTTTAATAATATAATATTTGAAATCCTCTACTCCAAAAACCCATAAAACGATACCCCACATCGGTAGCGGGTGGGGGTGGTGATGGGGATAGTGGGGGTGGATGAAGTAAAAAAATATTTTGAGGTTTCTGGTTCTTGTACACACACTAAATCAGTTTTTTTTCATCCCCTTTAATAATGGGGTGGGGGTGGTAATGGGGGTGGCTAATGCCAAAACTTTTTTTAGGACCTTAGCTTCGCTTGTATATACTAAATACCAATTTTATGGACTCGGTAGGTAGGTAGGTAGGTAATGGGGGGTGGCTAATACCAAAACTTTTTTTGGGACCTTAGCTTCTCTTGTGTATACTAAATACCAATTTTATGGACTCTTACCTGCTTGATTTACCTATTTTTCCCAAATTTACCCCAATTTACCCCCCAACCCTTCGACGGAACAAGATGAAAATATAATCTAGTTCTAGATCTCGTTAAAGTACATATGTGTACCAAATTTCACGTCAATATCTCAAACGGTTCCAGAGTAAACGTGCGCACAAAAAAAGTTACAGACAGACAGACCGACAGACCGACAGACCGACAGACCGACAGACAGAAATTTTTTTTCCTTCAAATTTAAAATCTCGACGTTTCGTGACATTCTAAGCCTATTTGAACAATAAAAATTTTTAAAAATTTTTTTGTCGTTACTATACTTCCACTGGATGTGGAAGTAATTGGAAATTCCATTCCATATCATTACACTAAATTTGAAAAAATCCATTCACCCATCCAAAAGTTACAAGAGTGTCCCTATCGGCTGAGCCACCGGGTATATGCTACATGTTGCTCCAGGTTATTTATACTGAATGCTAATAATATACTGGTTATTACATCATATACTGTAGGTTGGTTATTCAATATTTTTGCATAGCTATGAATAAATACAAATGTTTACAAACGACAATAGTTTATTTTTAAATATTGATAGTTGAAGTCGTCATACGTAAAATCTGACACAGCTTACAATAATTGTAATCACAAAAGTTTATATGATTGTCACGACAACTGCCGTAGGTTTTGTTTTGTTGTTGTGTTTTTACCCCAAGCAGAATCCCAGTTGGGAGAGAGAAAAAACGACAAAATTGTGAGATATTTATTGTTGCCAGCTAAAATGTATTTTTGGTGATAAATTTTACTTAAAAACGGTAATGATTCTTACAAAAACATGTAATGCATATCTAGCAAATATATAATCAAAATACCTTCCTGTTCTGTTTTTTTAACTATTTAACGTCGGCCTATTTCCGCTACCAGGGCCTAACACCGACGCCAGGAGACGAGCTACCCCCAATCTGGAAATTTTGCCGAACTTCTTGCCTTAAGAAGAGTAGGGATCTTTTACTTGCCTAACATCAACCATTTGCGACATATATATATATATATATATATATATATATATATATATATATATATATATATATATATATATATATATATATATATATATATATATATATATATATATATGTCAGTCGCAAGTGGTTGATTTCAGATTTGCAGTTATTTACCTTTTGCAGGGATCTGCATTAAAGAGTTTTTAATTACTATCTCTGCAATTGCAACTGGCAGATATTTATTACTTACATACGATAAGATTTGAACTCGGGGTTGGCTCTAGGTCAGCTCGTAAAGATTTGTATGCAGGTATGACACAATATATCTTGTACTTTCTTTAGAAAATTCCGTAATATCGAAAGTTAATAAAATCAGTTTATTATAAACACTCACTCGGATAGGAGGATATTGGATGTAACATTGAACTAACACACACACGCACACACATGTATTTTTCACTACCATAAAATAGCAAACACATATAGTAGAGTAAAATCTGGAAGTAAAGTCGCTTAGTTTTCGAGAAAAAAAAAACCGGCGTAGAACCAAACCAGACTTAGTGGGATTCTTTAGTAAGATAATCGTGTACACGAAATCGTTTTTTACGACATTTTTCGGTGGTCGAGAACTTTTTTATTTCGGAAAAACTCAAAAAAATAGATTTTTAATGAAATATGTTTCTTAACGTCTCCACCGCTATATCTCTGAAAATATTTGTGCTATCAAGCTATTTTTTTTTTTTTTTTTTTAGATTAAAGTAGACACAATAGCGCTTCGAACAACGTCCCACGTGAACCCGATTTATTTTTTTTTAAGTTGGTAAAATAATAGTAAACTCAAACTTGTTATTTTCAGTAGAGTAATTTTAGGCAATCGAGAAAAAAGTTTATTTATGAAAATTTGTATATACATGCTGCGTACAAATTGAAGCCAATAGTTGAAAAAAGTTTTTAGGATAAAAATTTTTCATGTCCCGTTCATAGTATTGAGTCAGCGATTTTTTTGACCAAAGTCATATTCTTGCGCGCTCTGCTGTAGCAAGCCTGCCGACTGCAACGATCTGACGATCCCGGTCGGGGTGTATATAGTAGTTTAACTTATATCAATAGGTACAAAACCAGTAGTAATCAAAAGCATCTAGGGGATCAATATTATTGTTCAATATTTCATATATTGTACAGTAGTATTGATCATATGTTGTTAATATTAAGAAATTGTATAATAAATATTAAATAGTCTCCTTTTAATAATAAAAAGAGAGGTGGTAGTAGTACAGTACCTAGAGGTAAAAAATATGCAATACTTCGAAGTAATGTCATATTGAACGGATTTCGTTCATTTTTGGCAGTATAATAGTAAATGTTTCACAGAAAAGTTTCTATATTGAGCGGGGGCTTGTTAATTTATTTATATTTTTTAAGTGCCACCCCTTTTGAGGGGGTGGCACTATATATGAAATATATGAAGTACAATCATATTTTAAGAAGAAAAGGTTCTATGCAATTTTTCACATAAATTAATAGTTTTTAAGTTATAACGACTTCAAAATTGCGATTTTAGCTTAAAAAAAGGTATTTCTAAACGGCTTTCGTCAAGTATCTCAAAAAGTATTACTTTATCGAAAAAATGTTATAGACCAATTACAGAAAGTACAAACTGGGAATTAATTATATTTTTAGTTTATTGATGTAGGATTAATAATTTCGTAAGATAACTATTTAGAGTGAGAGTTAAATATCTCAGAAACTGTGACACCTACGCCAAGGATACTAATAGATACAATAATAGGTTATTAATCAAGCTCTTAGCTATTTTTTTATTTGTTTATGTAGCATAAAAAACAAAGAAGTTATGACCGAAGCAATGTCCGCCTACACATTATTTTAATAACAACGTCGCCATTATGTTACTGTAATTAGCCAGTAATTAAAAAAAAAAAAATAATTTCAAACACGGTTTCTCATTAATATACAGCATGACGTAGATGCTCAAATTTTTTGGTTCGTATACAGCACTTGCTTTAGAAAAAATACAGTTTAAACTATAAAGGTATTTTCGATAAAACGTATTTTTTTTTCCTATTCCAAATATCTCAATAAATATTAGTTTTGCTCAAAAATGTGTAGAGACCAAAAATAAGCTGATAAACTAATAATGAATTTTGCTTGTTTATTTATTTACATAGATTTAATAGTTTCGGAGATATGAGTTTACAAGTGGCATCCGAATGTTCATAAGACGAAAAATGCAGTTTAAATGTTAAATATCTCAGAAATTGTGACGCATGCTAAGAAAGGGAATTAAAGACAATTAATTGCGCTTTCAAATTATTTTTTACTCGTTTTGTTACTCTAATTAGCCAATAATTTAAAAAAATTATCTCAAATACAGTTTTTCGTTAAAATGTAGCATTACCTAAATGCTCAAATTCTTTTTTGCTCATTTAAAGCACTTGCTTTAGAAAAAAATGCATTTTAAACTTTAAAGGTAATTTCGAAACCCTTGGATACCAAATATAAACTTAAATATTTCCGAAATTATTAATCCTACATCAATAAACAAAAAATATAATTAATTCCCAGTTTGTAGGGTGCTTTCTGTAATTGGTCTATAACATTTTTTCGATAAAGTAATACTTTTCGAGATACTTGACGAAAGCCGTTTGAAAATACCTTTTTTTAAAAGCTTTTATTAAAATAAAAGCTAAAATCGCAATTTTGAAGTCGTTATAACTTAAAAACTATCAATTTATGTGAAAATTTGCATGGAACCTTTTCTTCTTAAAATTTGATTCTATTTCAGCTCCAATAAATGTATATATAAGTGCCACCCCTTGAGAGGGGTGGCACATTTTTTGTGAATGATATCTAATTTTTTAGATGACAGTAAGCAACTCCACTCCAACCTAGAATGCCATATATTAATCTAGATTCAACTAACGCTACATCTACGCGACTAATCTGACCAACCCTGCATGCAAGGTGTATTAATTGTGTCCCAATGTCGCGTTTAGCGCTGATAAAAAAAATCGCTGTTGCCAAACGGTACACTTTAGGAAAAAACATATTGTTTCAAAAACTTTTGTGATTATTAGGCTTTATTTTTTTCGCTGCATGTATGCAAATATTTTCAAAAATAAAAAAGTTTATTGATTGGTGAAGATTTCAATACACAAAATATGTATTTTTAGTTTATTTGATTTTTAGAGAAATGAAAGTGCGAATTGTGCCCAAACCGTTTATATTGGTAAAAGCGCTACAGTGTGTGCTTTAATTTGACACAAAACAAATTTCGGTACCTTTAATAGTTTTAAAGATGGAAACAAAAAAAACAATTTTCTTTAAAAATACATTTTTTTTCACTTTTTATTGATTTAAAAAGTTCGAGACCACAAAAAAATGTCGTAAAATATGATTTCATATGCCCGGTGACATACTCAAAGGAACCTAATATGTTTGACCTGATTCTACGCAAAAAAAAAAAAAAACGACAGGATAGACTTACGAAATCGCTGCTCTAATATGAATTTTTTCACGACCTATAACGAATATAAAAGTATATTATTTCTATTTCACAGCCTGAAAAGCACGAGACATTTTGTGTACCGTTGACTCTGTATAACTTCACGCTAGGTTTGTAGATATTTACATACTTATGGCTAAATTTGTACTGGGCAATAGCGAAACAGCGATCTCAGATAGTCTACATTTTCCCTTTATTAAATGTTGACGTAAATGCCCAGAATTGCCACAGTGTAGGTAAAGAGATTTTGTCAAAGCAATGTTTCACAATTTCGGCGACGTCGCCTAATTAAAGGAGATAATAAAACCGCATTAGTAACATATAAAAGTACCGGAATCTAATGTTGACACTCTGCCAGGGTCGAATGCCTTCTGTAAAAGAACCAACTACGTCTTTAGTACGTTTTACAAATGTAGTAGATTTCCGATAAAAGTAGGTTACGCATTACTTCCACATCCAATAGAAGTATAGTAACGCCAAAAATTTTTTGAAAATCTTAATTGTACAAATACACTTAGAATGTCATGAAACGTCGAGATTTTAAGTCTGTACAAAAAAAATTTCTGTCTGTCGGTCTTCTGTAACTTTTTGTGCTCACGATTACTCTGGAACCGTTTAAGGACAAGATGTTGACTTGAAATTTAGTACTTAACGAGATCTGGAACTAGATTATATTTTGATCTTGGGGGAAATGGGAGTAAATAGGTAAATCAAGCAAGTAAGAGTCCGTAAAATTGGTATTCAGTATATATAAGAGAAGCTAAGGTGTCATTAGCCACCCTCATTACCACTCCGACCGCATTATTAAAGGAGGTGAAAAAATAAAATTGTGATTTAGTGTGTGTGCAAGAACCAAAAGCTTCAATTTTTTTTTTACTTACATTATGATGCACACGGTATATGGCAATTGTATGCCATTAATCCTTAACTTTGTTTGTTATGTATGATTTAATATTTTACAAACGTGGTTTATTTTACTGGAAAAAAATGTTTTATGTTACCAGCAGCTTATTGAGTTTTTTATATTTAATTCTTATGAAAATAAGCATAATAAACACGCCACACATATTAAACAGGACAGGGGGGGCGAGCGTAGAGGCGACTTCAATGTGAATATCAGTCAATAGTCCGTTGAAGTAACGTCGAGCGCGGTTAGTACTTTAGATGGGGTCCCATCTTGGGAAATACAGCGTTCACGTCCCACCTTCTAGCGGCTTGTATATCAGTGTATACGCGGAAGTTACGTAATTTCAAACGAGGATTACATAGTGGATATACCATCCTTCGGAGGGGATGTAAAGCAGGCGGTCCCTTGTCTATTAAATGTTAGGCAAGTAAAAGATCCCTACTCTTCTTAAGGGAAGAAGTTCGGCAAAATTTCCAGGTTGGGGGTAGCTCGTCTCCTGGCGTCGGTGATAGGCCCTGGTAGTGGAAATAGGCCGACGTTAAATAGTTAAAAAAAAACAGAACGGGAAGGTATTTTGATTATATATTTGCTAGATATGCATTACATATTTTTGTAAGAATTATTACCGTTTTTAAGTTAAATTTATCACCAAAAATACATTTTAGCTGGCAACAATAAATATCTCACAATTTTGTCGTTTTTTTCGATATTTCAGTAGGTGTTTGCAGTATAAATATTATGTCTGTAAGGAGCACCGAGATAAATCTCCCGAGCCTTGATTATCAGTTATATTTTCGAAAGGCAAACACAAGATTTTCTTACTTGTCACTTCATCTATACAAATAAGATTTTTCAGGTGTTTAATTGTGGTCAGTAGATCTCTATTAAGTTATAATTGTAACTAGCAGTAGCAATAAATCATCTAAACACCGAGGTCAGTTGGTCTCCCAACTGGGATTCTGCTTGGGGTAAAAACACAACAACAAAACAAAACCTACGACAGTTGCCGTGACAATCATATAAACTTTTGTTATTACAATTATTGTAAGCTGTGTCAGATTTTACGTATGACGAATTCAACTATCAATATTTAAAAATAAACTATTGTCATTTGTAAACATTTGTATTTATTCATAACTATGCAAAAATATTGAATAACCAACCAACAGTATATGATGTAATAACCAGTATATTATTAGCATTCAGTATAAATAACCTGGAGCAACATGTAGCATATACCCGGTGGCTCAGCCGATAGGGGCCCTCTTGTAACTTTTGGATGGGTGAATGGATTTTTTCAAATTTAGTGTAATGATATGGAATGGAATTTCCAATTATATGATGTAATGAACCAAAATGGACGACTTTCGGTTTCGATGCAATTTACATGAAAATTAAATTATTAAATGGGACAATCTGTATATTTTTGCATATTTGGACCTTGCTAGTCAAAATGCATATAATATGAACCTCAAATATTATTTTAATTTTCAAAAAATATTTTTAAAAAAATATTATTTTTGTTTATTTAATTATAAATTTAGTACAACGAGAAGGTAGATATTATGCATATCATTTTCTTCGTAATTTAAAGATCTTTCGTCGATACACCGATATCGTTGAACTTAATGAAGAATAAATCGTGTTTAATGTTAGTATCTGAAGAGATAATATTTTAAAGGTACTTTCAGACTGATTTATTTTTAATAATTTTGGCCTTGTATAATTAAAACTAAAAATTAAAAGATCTATATTTTTTGGAAATCAAAATCATATTTGAGAGTCAGATCATGTGTATTTTAACCAGCAGCATCCAAATATGCAAAAATATACAGGATGCTTCATTTATTTGATTTTCGTGTCAATTGAATCGAAACCGGAAATTGGCCATTTTGGTTCTTTATATCATATAATTGGAAACTTCATCCCATATCACCACACTAAATTTGAAAAAAATTGCCCGTTTAAGAGTTACAACAGTGTCCCTATCGGCTGCGCCACCCGGTATAATATATTGACTAGATTACAATATTTTCATGTAACAACATTGTATATCCACGTCGCTTATAAAGTTGTATCATATATTTAGGGCGTTTACAATGTTGACCAAGCTGAATGAAGGAACAGTTTATCCACGTTTTTATTTCCGCTATTTATATGAAAATTTCAGGCTTGCAGTTATTTACTTTTTGCAGGAATCTGCATTAAAGGCAGCAATAGCTGAAGACGTCAAAGTAATCTACAATTTCAATTAATCACGTCACCACACTAACAGTTCATGCCATGATACCATAGAATCATGAGTTGATGCTACAACTTGCACGAAGTTATGACATTATTCCGGCGAAAACAACATTCGACTGATTTTATTTAAGATAAAAATAATAATAATGCAAACTCTTATCTAAATTACCACCTACCCATTATATAGTCCCATACTTGTGATTCCATAGACTGCTATTATATGAAAATTCAATACTATGCCATACTGGCGCGGGGGTTACACCGTTGTTACAGTATATCGTTCAATCTTTAGACAAAATAAATCGAATACAAATAAAATTTATAGTATCACAGTGATATCATTATTAACTAAAGTACAGACAAATAAAAGGGTACCTAAAGTAGAGAAAACTATTATTAAGAGCGTTTTTCAAAATTAAGGAAAATAAATTAAATCAGTAAACAGAAACAAGTAATATCACTTTATAAAAAAAATTGTCTTATAAAATTACTATCACAACGTAAATTTGGGTCCTTCTGTTAAAAAACTAGACTATCACATAAACTGACCTCCAGTGCCGAAAAACCTAACGCGAGAGTCGTAAAAAGACGTATCTTTGATGGCTATCCAAATTTCAGTGCCGGCGCCAGGGCATTTGGGACCTGAAGCAAATATTTGCTTGCCGCGCTAAGAAAAAACATTTACAAGTTACTATTGTTAGGACAAATTTATTAATAAAAACTTATGAAAAATAAAATTAATTTTTTTTTAAACATGTGTTTTTACTTACCATTTTTACTCTAATTCGATAAAAATGCATGGCAGAGGATATTTTTTTATCTCAAAATGTTCACAATTATCTGCTGAATTCGTTCATACACACCAACTATATAAAAATCGCAAAACTAATCATTCACGGTAAATCAAAGAGGGAGTAACAGTGAGTGTGCTGCGGTAAGTCCAAATTTCTATTGGCCATAGCTTTTGATTTCACACTTACCAAAATTCTGATACATACATAGAAAACTTTGTTTTTCTCTTAGCTCTAATTTAAGTACAAATACATGGAGCTACGTATTTCATTTTGTGATAATAATAGTATAAATTGTAACGCAATGTCACGGATTTCTGCGTACCAAAACTAAGTCGGTGTTATGAATGCGTGGTCGTGCGCACTCAAAATCGACCTTATTGCCGATTTGCATAAGGGCATGGAAGGGAAAATATGCCGTTACCTCATGTTATAGGGTTTTGAGCTGTAATAATGAACAATTAAAATTAAGTATGTAAAATAAAATGTTTATCTCATGATTTTTAAGCATATAAACACTTTTAATAATAAATTGACAGTTACAAAATAAACAAAAAGTTCTTGTTAAAAAAACAAGTTATTGTATGAAATAAAACTTAAAAGCGAGTTTACATTTTTAGAATTATTATTTCGTATATAATAGTGTGTTATGAAAATTCTCGAATAGCAAAAGCATCAAACAGCAACAGTATATATATATATATATATATATATATATATATATATATATATATATATATATATATATATATATATATATATATATATATATATATATATATATATATATATATATATATATATATATATATATATATATATATATAAGGTATCCGTTGGCATCCTACCTAATAACGTTCTCACTTGGCATCCATTAATATACACACTGATATACACAAAATTTATTTAAAGGCTAAGTTAGCATCCTACCTACTTTACGGTTTAATTGGTGTCCTTATGAATATTTTAATCGATGCGTAAAATGACACCCGAATATAAAAATTACAGGTTTAACTGACTTCCGGCGGCGTTGTCAGATGTATGCTATGCTGCTTTATCGTATTTGCCTAGAAGAATATTATTACAATCTGCAGTCTGTCGACGTATAAGTAAATAAGGAAATCTCATCCTGTGAGAATACTAATTTACGTCACAATTTAAGTTTCGAAACATGAAGTTCGCGTAAAAGTGAATTACTTTTTATTTGCTTATAATTGTTATAAAACATATTCTTTATGGGATTTGGCAAACAGTAGAAAAAACAATCTGTATGAACTAAAAAGAAAATCTATCTGCAAAGATTGGAAATTAATTTTGTAGATAGTTTTTCTTTTTAGTTCTTATAGATAGTTTTGTTCTGCTATTTGTCAATTTATCAAATTTTCTGTACGAGATAGGACAGGGTGCTGTAAAGAAATATTATTCAGAAAAATGAAACTGAATTTGTTAAAATTTTGCTCACTTGCAAAGTGACCCTATAAGGGTAAAGTTGAAGTATCACGTATTTTTAACGTTTATTATTATTTATTTGAGTTCTCTTTTACACAAATTATTATTAATTAATCACCTTCTAGATTGTGTTAATATTTTAATGCTTTTCAAGTGTATTAGACAATTATAATTTATTCAAAAAATTATATTTTGCTATAAATTTGTAACATTTCCAACTTTTTTTAAATTTCACAATAGTTCAAAGAATACGAATTAATAATTATTTTTTCAATTACACCCCCCATGAGAACTATTGGGCCTCAAAATAACCCCATAAGGACAAAAGTAGAGTATCATGTATTTCTAGCATTTATTGTTATTTATTTGCGACTCTTTTTGCAGAAATTATTTTTAATTAGTCTCAAGAATGTTCTTTATTTTAAATATGAGCAGAAAGTCGATGAAAAGTTCAAAATTTCTTGAAACCTGCACAACTCTAGCTCTATTCTGAAGAAAGTTGGCAATAAACAGGAATAAGTTGCTTAAATAATTTGCAGGTTTCATTAGCAAACTCTTAATAAACAAAAGTGTGAAACTAAAAAAAGATGGAAATGCTACAAATTTGTAACAAAACGTAATTGCTTAAATAAATTATAATTATTTAAGTAAATTAAAATTGTTTAAACAATTTGAAAAACCTTAAAATATTAAGACAAACTGAAATCTGACTAATTCAAAACTATTTCTATAAAAAAATCTCATTCTGAATAATTCTTTCTAAGATTTTGTCCTATCTCTTACAGAAAATAGTATATTGTGTATTTAGGACGACGATGCATCGAAATTCGGGAATGTGCTTTCACACCGAAATACGCATACTATTTTTTCTGAAATCACAATCAATATTATTATAAATTAAGGAATTTGTATTAATGCATAAAATTTCTTCATTAATGAATAACATTTCTTCATTACATTTCTTCATTACAATCTAACTGCTTACTAATAAATGTAATTTTGATGTATGTCTAAGTGTAAATGTAAGTTTGATTGTTTGTCTGCGTGTATTTATTTACTGTCAAAAATATACATAAAAAACCATACGGGAATATTACTTACTGTATGTTACTACTACTGAAAGTAACTTTCCCGTACGGTTTTGTTGATCGTTGCTTGGCAACGGATCTTTTCCGGTCTGTTTTCTGCTAGTTTCTTAGCAACGGACTAAAATACTGGAATTGTGCATTTTTCGATCTGAAATCGCGCCGAAAATGTAGACATTGCCGATCGATTTCAGAAAAAGTACTTTATAAATGAGAGAAATTACTTTTTTTTGGTAAATTTTCAAGACATATGAATTGCTCATTTAATCATGCGTCGCTCCCTGGCACACTGTATATGCTTTCTTAGAAAATGTAAGGCTCTTACTGAAACGAGAAATTGGAGATTTTTTTATTTTTAAAACATAATAACATTGAAAATATCAACTTTATGAAAAAAATTATCGAACATTTCTTGTTGGAAATCGATAAAAAAATATTTAAAAACATAGTTTCATTGAAAAAATGTAATATTTCCTTTTGTTGTAAACAAAATTGTTTTAAACAATATCAGACCGGGTTACCGTCTGGTAACATGGATGCTCATAATCAGTAGTGTCTCCAGAACTGATTCCAACAAATAAACTGCGTCCGAAATGTATTCGAAACTCATACGCCCATACTGCCTGCTATATAACTAGACCTCCCAATTTTATAGACCAGTAACAACTTCGTAAAAAAAAAATGAAAATCGGCAAAGAGACCACGGTGTTTCATTTCTACATAAAAACTTTTAAAAAGTCAAAAACCTAAACTACATTCCAATTTAAAAAAAATATAAATGACTAAGTTTTAAAATCTAAAAAGGAAGTAGCAGGACAAGCTTTATTTGAAAACGTTTTTATTGAAAATAAAATTATATAAAAAAAAGTATTTTTAAGAAAAAGCTTTTATTTGAAAAAACTGTACTAAACAGTAAAAATAATTTTTTTAAATTCATACACCTGGAAACCAAAAACTTTGCGGACGGTCATATAACACTATTGCATAGTTACTCTGCTCAATTGACCGCCCCCAAAGCTTTTGGTTTCCATGTGAATGAATTTTAAAAAATTATTTAAACTTTTTAGTACAGTTTTTTCAAATGAAGGCTTTTTCTTAAAAATATTTTTTTTATATAATTTTATTTTTTTACTTTTTAGTCTACTTATTTAACAGACACACAAAACCCTTTCATTTGATACAAATGGCAAGGGAGTCGTGAAGAAAGATAATTTGCCATCCTAGGGCGTCCGCCATATTGGATTTATAATGACGTTACATAGTTCATCGTATTTTACTCGTCAAACCCTTTCATTTGATTCCATATCAAGGGGGTTGTGAAGAAAAAGGCGATCTGCCAGCTTGGGACGTCCGCCATATTGAATTTAGAATGACGTCACATTGTCTATCGTATTTTACTCGTAAAACCTCTTCATTTGATACCCATATCAATAGGGTTGTGACTAAAAAGCCGGTCCGCCATCTTGGGACGTCCGCCATATTGGATTTAGACCGATAGTGGCTATACTATGTTACATTGTCAACGGACTTATACACGTGTGCCAAATTTCAAAGCTCTAGCATAATAAGAACTAGTCAAAATTCAGCTTGCAAGATTTCACCAAACAAACATACATTCATACATAACACATTGCAAGTTAAATAAAAGCTTTTAAAAAAATGAATACAACACAAATATTTAGCATTTATGAAAATGTAAACATACGTATTTCAAACCAAAATAATACAATAATGGTAAAATGAAACAAAAACAGAACATCAACTCTTAAAAGGAAATTTATTTTCTCTGTCTATATAATCCCAGGATTATGTTATGTGTACTTTGTAGTTCTAACACATTATAGTGTAGGCAAATTAGCATTTTGACTAAATAGTTTATCGAATGAATGGATTTTCACAGAACTTTGTGAATTCTGTTCGTTTTGAAGTTTAGATCAAACTCCAAAAAAAAAATGGCCGCTAATATTGCCTCGCAATTATTATAAACAATGATCTTGTTGCTAATTTGTTAACTAGTAAAATTGAGGTAAATTAAAAAAATAAAATGTCTTTTTAGATAATTTTATAACTTTTTACTCTCGTAAAATTTTCGAAAAATGCATATTTTCCGAGATATAGCGGTTGAATTTTTCCAAAAAGGGTTGAAGGTGAAAAAAAAAGTGACGAGAAAAATCCATAAATTCGAGTGAATATATTATTAAACTACAAGACTTTTTTTCCTTTATGACTTTTTCCTAAAGTGCACTCTGTCCAAGTTTCCTGGAAAAAACCGAAAAAAAAAGGCCCTTATCCGAAAACGGAAAATATCGTAAACTATGAAATTTAAAAATCTGGAAAAATTCAAACGTATATTCTTTACAATTTTGCTCTGTTCTAATTTTTTTGTGACGTACATATTTTCCGAGTTTTCAACAGTTTTTTACTATCAAAATGTATCTAAATTTTTTTATGACACAAAATGCATGTAATCTCTAAAATTGTAATTAATTTATATATATTTAATAGAAAAATATCTAATTTGTGAAGAAAAGAAAGAACAAAAAAATTTCTACTGCAGTCTCGTAAGCAAATATTAAACCACCTTTACCCTTTCAAATAGAAAGACGTAAATTGGACTGTAAGTCGATGAAGTCTACTTATTTTGAACAATAGACATCCTTTAAAATATCTGTAGAGAAAATGTTTATGAATTTAAAAAACAAAACATATGGTTGAAATAAATATATTTCGGAAATGGTTTCTTACAATAGAGGCCTTACCCCACAAGCGTTCATAATAAGACGCAATAAAACTGTCTTTCAGAACTAGCAATCCTTCATTTCAAAAAGACAAGTCAATTAGTTTCAGATACAACCCATTATTGTCTGTTTAACCGAAACTAGAATAACAGACTCCGAAACTAAAAAATTACCAAATATAAGCCACTTTTCGAGCGGCTTTTACACCGTTATTGTAAATACATTCTGGCGATTAAGTAAAATGCTAGAATCTCTAAAACGATTATTTTTTGTGTAATTTTATAGCAATGTGTTCCAGATCTTTTTATAATACATACACGTAACAACTATTAAGTTAATATCTTAAACCGTCCCACAGGAAACGTGCGTACAAAAAATACAGACAAACCGATAGATACAATTTTTTTTTGCCCTCAAATTTAAAATCTCGATATTTCATGACATTCTAAACCGATTTCAACAAAAAAAAATTGAAGTTTTTTTTTACGATTACTATACTTCCAATCCACTATTTGGATGTGGAAATAAAACTTACGACTCAAATCATCCAATGTCCCAAATTGGGATACAAATTGTGCGAAAATTATTAAGTAATTATAAATACTGATTTAATGAAGCTAAAATATTATGACATGAGGGTTTATTGATACATCTGAAAGTGTATTTTAAATAAAAAGAAACATTTCTTATTATAAAAACACAATTTGTAATGTTAAATGTTAATAAAATTGAACATGCCTCAAGTTTAACAACAGGTAGTTTTCTTTATAGTGTAAATATTATAAAAATTCTGAGGCTTCTAGTAGGTATACTTATTCACCAAAACTACACTAACATTTTTCTTTGTATGTCTTACAAAACATTTTTTGTAATAAATATAAAATGATTTTTTCCATGATTTTATTTTAAGGATAACTAAATGAACTATATTTTACAATAGAAATATGAAACATTTCATTTCTTGTTTTTATTTATAACAAATTCGGATAAAAACATACATTATTTTTAATGAAAATTTGTGCCATTTGATTTATTACTTCCACATCCACGTAGTGGAGTGGAAAGATGTACAGTGTGCGCCACTTAAAACTGCCCATACTTGTAACTTTTTTATTTTTAAAGCGATGACCTTGTTGGGCACATCAAATTGTAGACATTTTTAAAGCCTTAAACACGCATACAGAGTGATTTAAAAAAAAGATAGGACACTTAATTTCTTTGAATATTTTTTTACCTCAACTTGTACATGAAATGTGTTAATGTTTTCTTATAAAGGTTTTAATTAGCTTCAATTCATGTTAAAAAAAAGTTTTAAGAATAAAAATTCCTATTATTTAATACATTTTAATAGAGTTTGTCTTTAAAAATATTTATTTCTTTTGTTTCTTGTTGCTGTTTTATTACGTTGAGGATTTTTTGTGATATGTCTACAAATAAAGCATAAAATTATTATTTACATTTTTTCAGTTATTTTAAAAAAATCAGGAGTTGGAAGGAGTGTTTTTAATTTCTTTCTCTAAAACCAAAAAGAATTTCGGATATGACGTAATAAACATAACATAAATTGAAGCTAATTAAAACTTTTATAAGAAAACATTGACGCAGTTCATGTACAGGATGAGGTAAACAAATATTCAAGGAAATTAAGTTTTCTTTCTTAACAATTATTTAAATTTTTTTTTAAATCACTCTGTACACATGTTTAAATGCCGTAAAATTATCTACAATTTGATATGCCCAACATGGTCGTAGTTTAAAAAATAAGAAAGTTGCAAGCCTGGGGAGTTTTAAGTGTATAGTAATCTTAAAAAAAATTTCAAAATGTTTTTTGCTGAAATAATAAATGTCATAAAACGTCGAGATTTTAAACTTAAGAGAGAAAAAAATTCTGTCTGTGTGTCGGTCTGTAACTTTTTTGTGCGCACGTTTTCTTCGCAACGGTCGTCTAAGATACTGTCTTCAAATTTGGCACACATATGTTCCATGACGAGATCTGGTACTAGATTATGTCTTGCGCTAATTCCGGTGAAGGGTTGTGAGTTAAATAGGGTAAATAGGGAAAAACAATAAAGCAAGCTAATAACAGTCCAGAAACTTAATTTTTAAAATCTTCTATTTAACTTCATTTTAAAAGCTTTGTACGGTAGTTAGTATGTTTGGATCAAATCGTGCAACCAAAATGGATCCTGGAGGTATAATTTAATAGTGGATTCGGCGGCGCCCGGAAAGATTCGAATATGGATTCGGCAGCGCCTGAAAATTGCCTTGGCATTCGACATGGTCCGGAAGTCACCTTGGTGTTTAGCCGTTCCCGAATATGGATTATGCAGCGCTCGAATATAGATTCGGCGGCGTTCTAATTTGGATTTGGCAGCGCCCGGAAGTTACTTTGGAATTCGGCAGCGCCCAAAAAGAATTCAGCAGCATCCTAATATCGATTCGGCAGCGCCCAGAAATTACCTTGGTATTCATGCGCGCTCGTATATGGATTTGGCACTATCTTAATATGGATACGGAAACGCCCGGAATTTGCCTTCGTATTCGGCAGCGTCCGGAAGTTCTGGAGGTTTGGCTAGCATTCGGCAACGCCCTTTTATTAAAATTCTGTGACCAATTATTTCCACATACTAGAGTGCAAATATGGTCAAGATGTTTTCCTTTAAAGAGACTTGGATGGGAAATCTGGATGTGGAAATATTGATTCCTTAGGCAGCGGTTTTATTCCAAAAGCTACGACAAATTTTGTATGATTTATTTTATCACAACTCAATTGAGAGTAATACTCCAATTTCGATTTTCATAAAAAAAGTAATCTTTTAACAAATAGCCATAACTTTGACAATTTTTATTGTAGAAGAACCGGAATGTATTAAATTGAATTACCTTTCAACGTTGTAATAACCAATTTCAGACCCTTCGGTTTTAAAGTTATTCACGAAAAATACGTGTAAAAATTTGACATTTAGAAAGGGACGAAAAAACACAAAACCTTAAAAAAATAATATCTCGAACAATCTTTGAACGGGACTAATCTGAAATTTAAGGTAAAGTTAATTTCTTATGTTTCAAGTCGTACAAATAACAGTTTTTGACATAATTCGTAATTTTCAAGATATTTCCAGAAACCCATTTTTTAACGAATTGCTAGATACAACGAATCAAAAATCACGGTCATTTAAAAACTAAACTAAAAAACTAGCTCGAATTAAAACTAAAATATACTTTACGTGCAATATGTACAATATGTAAAAGTAAACTGCAATTAAATTTTAATTTTATTTATATAAATATATACTTTGGAAAAAACTTTGTTAGTTTAGATGAATTATAGTTTTACAGATATCTATGAACTTACATTTAAAATCACGAGGTGTAGATGCTCCAAACTGATTAATTTTGAAGCACAGTGGCAAGTGTAAAGTAAAAAATATATTATAATTTAAGCTATCAAACTTTATCGTATAATTTTTTCCATCTTGTTAGTTTCAATTCGACAGCTTTATCTTTAACGGTGTCTTAGTAACTCTACAACTCTTTCAACCATGCATTTCTCTACAAGAGGTTGTTCTTGGGTCACCTACTATACTTTTCTTAAATAGAATCCAATAAGAAATCCAAAAATTTAAACAAAACGAATTAAAATAATCTCCAACATACACTAGTTCACAAGTTCAAAGACGTGTTAATTCTTGATAAAGCTTGTAAAAATGTGAGTGAGGGCACATTGGATTCGGAATGACGTCTAGAAAAATGTGCAAAACTTTCAAACCCGCAAAAGTTATAAACAAATTAAGATTGAAGAAATAACGAGCTTCGTTTTTTGAAAATAACTCGAAAACCATTAATATTTAAGAAATTTTAAAAAAAGATTCTTGAAGAGGAAGAAATTTCCAATAGAAAAGTCAGAACTCCCGGTATTCTATCTCTATTATTAATAATTTTAATTTAATGTTGAAAATAAGGCTTCGTGCGGCAAACGCTAAGCCGTTACGAAACCGGCCGTAATAAGTAAAAATATTTTTTTATGTATTAAATATTAATTTAAAAATTTTTAAAAACTATGGTATTATTCAGACATTTAAAGAAAAAAAAATCCAGATTTTTCATAAAAGGAGCCTATTGTTAATTAACAATTTTTTTTTAGTGCTTACGTTTATATTTCAAGTCGGATAATTGTTAAGCAAAAGCCACTAAAATTATTACGTTTCCTTTAGACCTTATATCAACTATACTCTACGAGATTATGACATGGCGATATTTTTAATTGTTATAGTCTATTAGTTATTAATTATTTAAGATAACAAAAAACTAAAAAATTAAAAAAAAAAGGTTGACATTTTTTTTATTAATTTTAATTATTATTACTGGTTTTATATTCAAAAATAACATAAGATTACATAAACTTTAAATTTTTAGTGTTATTTGTTTAAACAAATTTTTTAAACAAATAGATAAATTACTTATTTTTGAAAAACGTTTTTTGCCATTTTATTTGTTATAAAATATTATGAATTAAAAAAAAAAAATTTCTTAAAAACATTTTTTAATTGTTTATAATAATTTTTTTCCTTTCTTCATTATTTAAACAAGTTATTAAGTAAAAATTTTAGTCTTAAAACCTATTATTTGCAATTCTGCACAAGGTGGAATTTTTTCTGTTGTTAATTTATTTGTTTATTTAATAAATAATTTGTTATTAACAACCTCCGAATGTGTTTATATTTTTTTAGATAGAAAAAAAATTAAAAAAAAACAACCGTATACATAAACACATAAAAAAAATGTTAATATTTCTTATAGAATTTTAAATTTTAAATATTAAAAATGTTTTTTGACATATTTATGTATACGGTTGTTCTGGTTATTTTTTTCTATCTAAAAAAATTAAAAAACACATTCGGCGATTGTTAATTAGAAATTGTTTATTAAATAAACAAATTAATTAATAACAAAAATTCCACCTTGTAGAGAATTGCAAATAAAAAATTTTAAGAATATTTTTTTTCTTAATAATTTGTTTAAATGAAGAAAAACGGGAAAAAATAATTATAAACAATTAAAAAAATGTTTTAAGAAAAATTTTTTTTTTCAAAAATACGTAATTTATCTATTTCTTTATAAAATTTGTTTAAACAAATAGCACTAAAAATTTAAAGTTTATATAATTTTATAGTATTTTTGAATATAAAAACAGTAATAATAATAATTTTAAAATTAATAAAAAAAAATTTTCAACCTCTATTTAATTTCTTAGTTTCTTGTTAGCTTAAATAATTAATAACTAATAGACTGTAACAATTAAAAACATCGCAATGTCATAATCAAATAAAATATAGTTGACATAAAGTCCTCACGAAGCGAAATAATTTTAGTGGCTTTTATTTAACAATTTTCCGACTTGAAACATAAACGTAAACTCAAAAAAAAAATTGTTAATTAGCAACGAGCTCATTTTATGAAAAATCGGTAAAAAAAATTTTTCCAACGGGATATTGTTCCTTTAAGTGTCTAAATAATAACGCAATTAAAAAAAAAAATATATTAATACTTGAAAATATAAAAAAATTGTTTTGCTTCTTACGATCGGTTTCAGAGTATCATAACGGTTTAGCGTTCGCCGTGCGAAGCCCCATTTTCAACATTAAATTAATGTTATTAATAGTAGAGATAGAGTTCCAGAAGTTCAGACTTTTTTATTGGAAATTTCTTCCTCTTTAAGAACCTCTTTTTTTTAATTTCTCAATTATTAATAGTTTTCGAGTTATTTGCAAAAAACGAAACTCGTCATTTTTTTCAATCTTAATTTGTTTATAACTTTTGCACATTTTTCTAGACGTCATTCCGAATCCAATGAGCCCTCATTTATATTTTTACAAGCTTTTTCAAGAATTAACACGTGTTTGAACTTGTGAATTAGACTAAATAAGATTCTTTTACATTAACATAATTTTGTAGTTTATCACGTATCTAAAATATTTTTGCTAATAACTTTTTTCTTACTTCTGTAGTTTAATTAAACTACAGAACACTATTTTACTTATAGCCTTGCTGAACCATCCTTAACAAAAGTTGTTTACAATCAAGAGGTACAAATTCCGTCCTCATTTTAACAGTTACACGAATTGTCTCCACTAAGTTTACTTTTCCTAGTAGTAATATATTCGAGCAAACTAAAACATCTGGATCAACATGTGGTATATAATAACCTACTTCCACGGTGTTGCCAGCTGACTAGATGCCATCTAAACCGCTTCTGTGGTCAGCAGGTATTCAAAATGAATATTTTTCGAGCGACAGGCACGGCAGCTAGTAACAAACCGCTGAACTAAAATATTCACTAGGGTGTTAAAATGGGTCACTTGACCTCCAACTTAAAATAAGTTTTAATGGCATAATACGACATCTACGATGCCCCTGCGTTAATATCTCTAGCAGGTCAGATGGCATCCGAATACCGGATGCCATCTGACTCGTGGATGCCAACTGAACCTAAAATTTTACATTGTGAGATGCCAACTAATACCTTATATAAATATATATATATATATATATATATATATGTATGTATACATATATATATATGCTCGGATAGGTTTCCGCGGTTGTCTGTATGAATAATACTAGGTTCACGGGTTGAACCGCGTCTGAGATTATTGGAGTTTCGACGTTTCGGCTCCCACTTTGGAGCCATTTTCAAGAGAAAAGAAAGAAGAATATAAATTTATAGAGGAAGTGTAGGAGGTGTAAGAGTTCGAGTTCTCTCTAAAAACTGAGATTGAGATCTTAGAGACGAACCAAGGTTCGACCTGGGAAGTAGGCAGATTGTGGCCCCGGTCTCGAACCACTCCTTACACCTCCTAGACTTCCTATATAACTTTATATTCTTCTTTCTTTTCTCTTGAAAATGGCTCCAAAGTGGGAGCCGAGACGTCGAGACTCCAATAATCTCAGACGCCGTTCAACCCGTGAACCTAGTATTTTTCGTATATACAGCTACACCGTGCTGATGAGGACCAACGAGTCCGAAACACGTGTCCACGGTTGCTCTTTTTCTCTGCGGTCTTACCCATGAATTTTCCCTTGTTTGTGATAAAGCTTTGGTCCGCATTAATATCTCCTATTTTTTTTATTCTTCCTTGGGTCCAGTGATTCTGTTGTAGAACTCTCCAAAATCGTCCTAAGTTGAAGACAGAATCAAAATTCGACTTAGGTAAAAATTTCATTTAAGGACATTTTTAAGAGTCTGCAAAGGCACAGATCAGTCCATAAGGACCGTTTTGGGTTCTATAAGGCGTTTGAAATGACCAGGTAAAAATTCGAAGAAACACCGAATTTTCACTTAGGAAAATATGTTTTTGGTTCAGGACATGAGAGCAAAAGTATATAATGACAAAGATTTATGAATAATATACCTTTTCAAAAGTACCACAAATTGGACTTAGAAAAATAATACTTTTGAAAAGTGTGTCGAAATTTGGCTTGAAAATTAATTTATCAAAAGTACGCCGAAATTTCACTTGCAGATAACTTTTCAAAACTGCGTCGAAATTTGGCTTGAAAATTAATTTATCAAAAGTACGCCGAAATTTCACTTGCAGATAATTTTTCAAAACTGCGTCGAAATGTGGCTTGAAAATTAATTTTTCAAAAGTACCCCCAAGCCAGTTTAAAAAGTACCATGAAAATATACTTTGAAATATTTTTCATTTTTATTCCTCCACCAAAGACATTGACCTTTGAGGTACGGTCATTGAATGCCCCGTTCTAAAGTATGAGCATAAAATTTTAGCGATGCATTGCATCTAAAAGGCAAAATAGACGATTTTGACAAAGCATTAGCATTAAAGTGATTTTATTAAGCATTTGTATTTTCACATGTCAAGGGCTTCAAAATATATGAATTTATTTGATTTATATCAGTTAATAATTATTTTAGTCAAGGCGTCACAAACGTCGCGAGAACGTGGGGCATTTCGACCTGCCAGTGCTAGGCAAGGTAAATTCAGAAAGCCGCAGGAATTGATCAGATTGTTGCACTCCGTAATTGACGATTATGCAAATTTTGTTTGTGTTATACCTGAGTTTAAAATATTTTAAAATAAAAAGGATGCTGGCGGAAGAGGTTGAGGATTATGTTTAAAACATGCAGGAAAATAAAATGAAAAAAAAAACTGCTTTACAACACTTTTTGTCAAGTACGTAAAAAGAATAGTTTCGACGGATAAGGGATCTATGTGGAATTAAATTTGATTTGATTGTAGTTTTTATTTCCCACTGGATTCCTCAGGGGAGGGGGATTTCGAGGGGAGGATCATGGTGGGGTAAGTATTTTGTTTCGTGGCGTAAGGGATGTTTTGTGTTATTATAATTGTTATTGTCTTCTGGTATGGTAAATGTCTAGTCTTTGGTGGATAAGTCCGTGTGTATGTTGCGTATTGACGAAGTGTCTGACGTCTGCGATACCCCTGGTCAGGGCAGAGGTGGAAATTTTCACCGAGAAAAATTTTTGGGCCGTCTCTCTGACGTAATCCGTTATGCGTGGTAGGCCACATATCCTATGCAGCTCATCAGTGGTTACGTATCTGAAGGAATTGGTCAGCAGACGAAGCAACTTATTCTGCGTGATCTGGATACGTTTTAGTTGTGTGTTTGAGGCTGCGTTCCAGACCACGCAGCCGTATGTTAATATAGGCCTAAAGATAGCCTTATACAAGGTGATCTTATTTTCAAGCGTTAATTTGCTTCGTCTGTTGACCAACGGGTACAACCGACTGAGAGCAGCATAAGTCCTGTTAATGGCCGCCGTTATATGGGGGCCAAAACAAAGTCTCTTGTCCAGGGAGACGCCCAGATACTTAATTGTATTCTTCTCGGTGATGTCCTGACCGTGGATTTTTATTTTATTAAAGGTTTTTATATTTTTAAATTTTCTATGAAAAGTTATTGTCTCTGTCTTGTCGGGGTTGATTTTTATTTTCCAGACTGCATAAAATTCTAAGATTTTGTTAATATGATATTTAACTTTTTGGGTAGCAGCCTGGGCATAAAAAGAGTGTGCGTAAATGGTTAATTCGTCGGCGTAAAATAGGTATTTGTATTTGGGTATGTGCATTGCTTTTTGTTGTACCCATTTATTACATCCTGCACCAGTTTACTCAGTGCATGGGTGGTACTATAACCACCCCTGAAACTAAACTGATGCGTGGGGACGAGGTTTTTCTTCCCAATGAACCGGTTTGTTATTTACAGAATAATTTTTTCTGTGATTTTTGCCATCGTGTTAAGTAGAGAAATTGGCCTATAACTGCCCGGTTCATGGGGCGGTTTACCTGGTTTCAAAATGGGCACAACAATTGCTGTTTTCCATTTTTGGGGAAAATATTGCAATCTCAGGATGGAATTTATAAGGTAGGATAGTTGGACAAGGGCTTTCTGGGGAAGGTGTTTTAGAACGATATTAGGAAGGGTATCTGGACCGGGATCTGAAGGAGACCTAAGGATTTTAGGGAGCTTGTTGGGAGGGATAGGGTATGAAGGAGACAGGTTTTGGACGTGTGCGGTAACCTATTCCTGGAAGGGGATGTTATTTGGAGGGGTAGTAGTAGTTTGCTGTATATGAGTTGCAATGAGATCAGCTTTATCATTATCCGTGTGGAATTTTCGTCCATCTTTTATTAAAGTAGGTATCAGGGGGTAGTTTTTCCTGAGTAGTTTGGACATTCTCCACAGAGTATTGTCTCTTGTGGAGAGTGCCCTAACTGTGTTATTCCATACTTTTTCGCGGTGACTTGTAAGTTTATTTTTTATGGTATTTTGTAAGTCGTTTAATCTTTGCCTGTCTATATTTCTTCTACTTCCCTGATACCGCCTTTTGATTTTGTTTTTGAATTTAATTAAGTTTTTTATTTCTTGGGGGATGATTTCTTCCCGCGGTTTTTGTGTGATTAATCTGGTTGTTTTGTCACGGGCATTAATAATAATATTCATTAATCTATCTGTTTCTAAGTCAATTTGCTGTCTAGTAATAATAATGTTATTAATTGTAAGGTTTTCGTTAATAATTTTTTGGAATTTTTTCCAATTTGTGCTACGATAATCATAAATTTGCCGTCTCATGTCGTTGTAATAATTATTGTCAGTTAGGTTGAAATGACGGGATTGTGATCGCTTGGGAGTAGAGGTAAGGAAAATGGTTGGAGGGGGTAAGGGTAGTTTTTGTTACAGATGATGTCTATTATGGAAGGAGTTGTATTATTGGCGGGAAAGTGTGTGGCAGTATCGGGAGCACAGATTGCAATATTTTCACGCAGCGCGTAATCGTGCAGAATGCGCCCGTTTCTGTTGTTCCGACGATTGTTCCACGTGGTATGTCTGGCATTAAAATCTCCTAGTAGAAGTACTCTGGGATGAACAAACAGACTATCCAGTTCATTGTCGTTGATCCTGTTGTCAGGAGGGTTGTAAATTGCCGTGACGACAGTTCCATCCGACAATTCTATGGAAATATTCTCAATATTAATGTTCAGCGAGGGGAGAGGAAGGTGTAGGATACCCTTTTTGACAAGAATAGCCACCCCCCCCTCTCCTGCCGTCCTGTCACTTCTGTAAGCAGAATAATTATGAATATTAAATTTACGTGTAGGTTTTAAGCCAGTTTCAGTTATAACAGCTATACCTATATTTTCAGTGTTTAGATAATATTTATACTCATTAAGTTTATTAATTACTGAGTTGGCATTCCACATAGATACTTTTACTCCCATCTCAGTTTATAGGACGGTAAGATTTCTGTAGTGAAGTGTTGCAAGGTAGTTATGACTTCCATGTCATCATTTATGTTAAAAAGTAAGCTATTTAAGTGTTTTATTGCATTAATTGTTTCCCGTAGATTTATCAACCTGTTTAACGTATTCATTTCATTAAGAAGCTCTCTGAATTCCCCTTGACCTGGTATCGTCGAGCCTTGATTTCGAGTTACTGGTGCGGCTGTCTGTTCAGTTGGGTTCGCCTGGGTGGGTTGGGCTTGAGATGACGGGCCCGCCTGTACTCTGTCTTTTGGAATGGCGCCTGTTACTGCTCTGCGTGTTCGCTCCTCCCACACGTTTCTAGTGGGGACTGGGGCAGGTACATACTGTGGTTTATTCGTATCGACTTGCTTCTCTGCGTTCCTGTTAAGCAGGTTCATTCTAAACTTGTAAACTTCACATTCTACGTTAGATGCAGTATGTTCTTTTTGACAGTTTGCACATTTGGGGGGTTCTTCAGCTGTCTTGGTGCATTCGCGTGTCCAGTGTGAACCTGCACATTTTACGCATTTCGGATCACGATGATAATTGCTGGTTGCATGTCCCCAGGCCTGACATCGGCGGCATTGGGAAATTTGCCTTTCATTTTTGCGGCGCTCCCATTCAACTTTGGTATACATTACGAATTTAATTCTTTGTTGCAGTTCTCTTAGAGTGACATTTTTATCAGTGACGACGAGGTACAGTGGAGTTTGCTTCGTTTTCATTTTATAAATGGCTCTGACGGGCAAGTCGTGGGTATCCTCTAATTCTTCTGTTATGTCTTCCAGTTTTATATCGCCTTGGAGTCCTCTGAGTACAAACGCATGTGTTTTTTCTTCGCGGGATGTGTAGGTATGGAATTTGACTTCCTCTTGATTAATTAGTTTATCTTTATAGGATTTATATCCGCCGAAGTCTGATATATATAGAGTTGGTGCGTATTTTAAATAGAAGCCCTTTTTTATATGTAATTTCAATTCTTTTGTGAGGTCCTGGTGTGAAGTGGTATTTCCTTGTAAGACGATAGGGGGATTTTTATACAAGTTTTCTGCCTGCTTTTTCTGCGTAGGTTTAGGTTTAGGAGTAGAATTTTGTGCAACGTTACTCGCTTTTTCCTGAATTTGGGCTGCTGCTGATTCGAGGGTCGCGAATTTATTTTGTGTGGGAATAGTTTCGCTTGGGGGTGCTTGTATAAGTTGAGCGATTTTGGTTGTTTTTCTGGGGGCGATGAAAATATGTGAGTGCGGTGATGCGGTGTTAGTTTCCATTGGGGTTGGGGTGACAGGTCTCGGTTGTTGGGTTTGGTTTATTTCGATTTTTGGTCTCCAAAAATTATGTTATTTTCATCTAGCGTGATTTGACCTTCTCTAATCAGTTGACTAATATATTTTTCTGTAGCTTGTTGTTGTGCCAATTTGGCCCTTTGTTCTAGCAGTGTACTTGTTTGTAATACAGGATCTTTTGGTAGATTTAAGTTAATTAATGGAGATTTGTTGAAGGATTCTAATTGGGTGATGGTTTCTGTTTGTTGTAGATTTGTGGGTGATGTAATATTAATCTCGGGCGGAGGGTCATTTTCTGTGTTTTTGGTATTCATGATTTTGGAGACAAGCTCGGCGTAAGAGGTTTCAAATGGATCTTGAAGTAGATTTTGCTGGGCAATGTAGGATTGTTCTGCAATACGTTCGTTATGTATTTTATTTGCAACCGCAGGTACGGGCGGTGAATAAGTTTGGCTGCTTTCGTAGGCACCCTGAAATTTCTCTTCTCTAGACTGTTTATTAATAATTGGTTTGACGAATTCCGCAGATTGTTGGAATTCTTTTACTATCTCTGAGTTACTTTTTGTCTTCTTTTTGTCGGGCTCTTTAGAAAATTGATAAAGCTTAGGTGGTATATTTGCCCACTTACTGTCTTTCTTCTTTCTGATTTGAATTGACTGCACGTCAATTTGTGTTTCCTGTTTAGGTTTTTTAGAGGTCTGGTTATTGTCTTTGTCCTCCTCTTCTGAATCCGTGAGGACCGTTTTGACGGTTTTGAAGGTTTGCTGGTGTCTATCTCACTCTTACTTATTAAACTAGATGTGTCTATTTCACTTTTCTTAAAAACTAATTTGGTGTCTCTATCACTGTCTTTCTTGTTTGGATTTAATCGTGTCTCTATCACTACCACTAGCACTCGTTGCACTACTGCACCGTTTATCAGGTCTGATCTCTGACTTTTTACGGGGGGTACGTCTTCTCGGCTCCCTGTTTTTAACTTTAGGTCTGGCTCCTGTATTTATGAGTAATTCTTTATGACTTTTTAAGTATAAATTAGCGGAAGGTTTCGCAGCGCTGACCTCTCTCTCCGGACTATTTTTTTTTTGACAAAGCCGGCGTAGGGCCGATAAGCAAAAATTGATAAAAATCAATGCACATGCACAAGGCCGGTTTCTCGCATAGAAAGAGTTTGGATTAACTCAGCGGCTCGCAATTTGGTCGAGTGCGTTGAGTGATCCCGAAAAAAGTGACGGTAGGAAAGCCAATAGCGGGGCTTTCCAAATGACAAAGTTATAGAGGAAAACGCCTTGTGCATAGAAAAAAACCAAAAATTCAATTTTGCCTAAAAGTCGCTCGAAGGTGGGTTGCTGCCATATCGATAATATTGAACAACTGCATAGGGGCAAGTAAATTATGGACTGATTGAACGCCATCAAACTTATGCAGTCATAAGTTCTCACGAATGTGTTTGAGTACATGAACCGCCACGATACAAGATCTTTAAAGCTAAGTAGTCTCTAGCGAAACTAAATTCATTTAGTAAAACTTTTTTAAGTTAAAATCAGTCAGTCGTAATTATGAAATTACAAATAGTCTCAGACTTCTCTAAAAAGCTCGCATTTTGATTCTGAGAAGGTATGCATGAATTTTTTCTACCTAATCGATCGTTAGCGTAAGCGCTCTCGCTTGTATGGTCTGAAAACCATTACCTTGATTGGGGAAGGCACGATTCTTACCTTGAGAATTTTGTCTAACCATTTCTGTTAATAAACGGATTCTTTGTTTCTTAATTGATCTTGAGGCCTGTTGACGGTCTATAATCCCTAGAACTTTCGTATCGAAAACCGGATGTGTCGAGTTAACTCACATTAACACTTGACCTTCTGGTTGCCGTACGGAGGTTTGATAGGGATTTTTTTATGCGTTTTTTGAGAAATCCCTAAGGTGTAAAGTCCGTTATTATCAGATAAAAACGTGGATACCACGTACAAAATTAATTCCTCCGCAGAGAAATTCTTCGGTTGGGATTTTCTTTATGCAAAAATCTAGAATTTCAAAGAGTACCTAAACTCCAAACGAGGGAATTCATGTCCAGAGAGAGAGCGTCGTTACCGATCTGTGGTAGTGCAGCCTTGGTCCATTATTCGGCTATCGAAGTGCATCTTATCTCGAACCCGCCTGGAAAGTAGAAGAACGGGGTAACACGCGACTGGCGCCCCCTGAAAAATAAATTGGTGTCGCGTCATTTTGACGCCCGGTGGTGCGTTCTTCAACAATTCCACGCAGGCAGCTATAGTTGCCTCCGTGGTGAGTTAGTTGTCGCTCTGGAAATCCAGGATCTTCTAACTCTTGCCGCAAATGTGCGACTGGCTGCCTGTCAGTGGTCTCCGTTTGTGTCAATTCCCAAGTTGTGCCTATCCTTTCAACTTAGCTATACCGTGCTGATGAGTACCAACGAGTCCGAAACACGTGTTCACGGTTGCTCTTTTTCTCTGTGGTCTTACCCATGAATTTTCCCCCGTTTGTGATAAAGCTTTGGTCCGCATTAATATCTCCTATTTTTTTATTTTTCCTTGGGTCCCGTGATTCCACGCAGGTAGCTATAGTTGCCTCCGTGGTGTGTTAGTTATCGCTCTGGAAATCCAGGGTCTTCTAATTTTTGCCGCAAATGTGCGACTGGCTGCCTGTCAGTGGTCTCCGTTTGTGTCAATTCCTAAGTTGTGCCCATCCTTTCAACGTAGCTACACCGTACTGATGAGGACCAACGAGTCCGAAACATGTGTCCATGGTTGCTCTTTTTCTCTGCGGTCTTACCCATGAATTTTCCCCTGTTTGTGATAAAGCTTTGGTCCGCATTAATATCTCCTATTTTTTTTATTCTTCCTTGGGTCCAGTGATTCTGTTGTAGAACTCTCCAAAATCGTCCTAAGTTGAAGACAGAATCAAAATTCGACTTAGGCAAAAATTTCATTTAAAGACATTTTTAAGAGTCTGCAGAGGCACAGATCAGTCCATAAGGACTGTTTTGGGTTCTATAAGGCGTTGGAAATGACCAGGTGAAAATTCGAAGAAACACCGAATTTTCACTTAGGAAAAAATGTTTTTGGTTCAGGATATGAGAGCAGAAGTATATAATGACAAAGATTTATGAATAATATACTTTTTCAAAGGTACCACAAATTGGACTTTGAAAAATAATATTTTTGAAAGGGCGTCAAAATTTGGCTCAAGAATCGATTTATCGAAAGTACGCCAAAATTTCACTTGCAGACTAATTTTTCAAAACTGCGTTGAAATTTGGATTGAAAATCGATTTTTCAAAAGTACGCCAAAATTTCACCCGCAGATTAGTTTTTCAAAAGTACCTTGAAATTTGGCTTGAAAATTGATTTTTTAAAAGTACGCCGAAATTGGTCTTAAAATAAATTTTTCAAAAGTACCACAAAGTCAGTTTAAAAAGTACCACGAAAATATACTTTGAAATATTTTTTTATTACTTCCACGTCCAGTGGAAATATAGTAACGACAAAAAATTTTTTAAAAATTTTTATTGTCCAAATAGGCTTAAAATGTCATGAAACGTCGAGAAGTTTGAGCGAAAACAAAATTTCTGTCTGTCTGTCGGTCTGTCTGTCGGTCTGTCTGTCGGTCTGTCTGTCGGTCTGTCTGTCTGTAACTTTTTTTTGTGCGCACGTTTACTCTGGAACCGTTTAAGATATTGACTTGAAATTTGGTACACATAAGTACTTTAACGAGATCTAGAACTAGATTATATTTTAATCTTGTTCAGTCGAAGGGTTGGGGTAAATTTAGGGTAAATGGGTAAATCAAGCAGGTAAGAGTCCATGAAATTGGTATTTAGTATATATAAGAGAAGCTAAGGTCTCAAAAAAATTTTTGGCATTAGCGGATTAGGAGACCACTGACATACAGTATCGGAAGATTTTGGATTTGGGTGGCAGGCATAGTTTCAACGGCTTGACAGACCGCCGAATATAAAAGCCTTGAACCAGTGCTCTAGTAGAGGGAGCAAATAATGACGCGCTATCAAGAAAACACGTATATCATTGCTATTAAAAATATAAGTACCATTTATTGTAGTTGGCTCTGTTCAGTATAGGTAATATTATTACGTGCTTTAATAACTAACATTATTTAACTCGTTATACTTTCAAAACGAGTCAAATAATTCTTTAAATTTCCCGCAGACAGAGCTGCCCACGTACATGTGGTGGGGAAAGCAGGTGGCACGAGTAGGATGTGTTATACGATAAAAAAGAATACCCTAGTTGCTTCGTTCTCGCTTGCTCTCATTCTCGACCCAAATGAAACATTTTCTGACACTGTATATATATATATATATATATATATATATATATATATATATATATATATATATATATCTCTCTAAAGGAACTCTCGTGTCAGCCACTGCGTACCACTTGCAGACTGCAGTTTCGAGCTGTTGGCTCTCATCAGTGCAAGGTAGGCGAGAGTTCCTTTAATTTAGGAATAAGTCTTTCGGTCGGTGTTTGCTAAAATCGAATTACAGCGTTTCGTAGTAATATGTGATTATTACACTTAACGCGCCAGACTTGCAATTTGTTGTAGTCTGGTCAATTTCCTTATTTTTAAGTAAGGATGTATAGAGGGTTGCTTCAGAGAGAAATTTACGTTTAGTAAATACTCTGCCTTCTAGAAGCATATTTTTGAACATTTGCTGCCCATCTCAGGCGAACCAATTCGATTGTAGTGAACAGCGACCGCGAGATGGCGCCTTCGATTTATTTTGCATGTTGCAATCTTAAGATTGTGAACATGTACCATGTCACCCGAAATCTCGTTGCCAGTCACTGCATGCCTACCTTGCACTGATGAGAGCCAACAGCTCGAAACTGCAGTCTGCAAGTGGTGTGCAGTGGCTGACACGAGAGTTCCTTTAATTTAGGAATAAGTCTTTCGGTCGGTGTTTGCTAAAATCGAATTACAGCGTTTCGTAGTAATATGTGATTATTACACTTAACGCGCCAGACTTGCAATTTGTTGTAGTCTGGTCAATTTCCTTATTTTTAAGTAAGGATGTATAGAGGGTTGCTTCAGAGAGAAATTTACGTTTAGTAAATATATATATATATATATATATATATATATATATATATATAACGATCGATTAGGTAGAAAAGATTCATGCATACCTTTTCAGAATCAAAATGCGAGCTTTTTAGAGAAGTCTGAGACTATTTGTAATTTATAATTACGGCTGACTGAAATTAACTTAAAAAAGTTTTACTAAATGAATTTAGTTTCGCTAGAGACTACTTAGCTTTAAAGTTCTTGTATCGTGGAGATTCACGTACTCAAACACATTCGTGAGCACTTATAACTGCATAAGTTTAATGGCGTTCGATCAGTCCATGATTTACTTGCTCCTATGCAGTTGTTCAATATTATCGATATGGCAGCTACCCACCTTCGAGCGACTTTTAGGCAAAATCGAATTTTTGGTTTTTTATGCACAAGGCGTTTTCCTCTATAACTTTGTCATTTGGAAAGCCCTGTTATTGGCTTTCCTACCATTGCTTTGTTTGGACCACTCAACGCGCTCGACCAAATTGCGAGCCCCTGAGTCAATCCCAACTCTTTCTATGCGAGAAACCGGCCTTGTACATGTGCATTGATTTTGATCAATTTTTGCTTATCGGCACTACGCCGGCTTTGTCAAAATCTTCTATTTTGCCTTTCGGATGCAGTGCATCGCTAAAATTTTATGCTCCTACTTTAGAATTGGGCTTTCAATGACCGTACATAAAAGGTCAATGTTTTTGGAGGAATAAAAAAAACCGCTGCCCAAGGAATCACTACTTCCACATCCAGATTCTCTATCCAAGTCACTCACAAGGAAAAAACTTTGTATGTGAAAATAATTGTTTATGGAACTTTAATAATATAATATTTGAAATCCTCTACCCCAAGAACCCATAAAACGATACCCCACATCGGTAGTGGGGTGGGGGTGGTGATAGAAGGGTGGTAATGGGGGGTGGGTGAAGTAAAAAAAATATTTTGAGGTTTCTGGTTCCTGTACGTACACTAAATCACAATTTTTTTTCATCCCCTTTAATAAGGAGGTGGGGGTGGTAATATATATATATATATATATATATATATATATATATATATATATATATATATATACGTTTTTTGGATTTATATAAAAGAGTATGAATGAATAATAAGATAAGATACTTACTGTATTTTGCTTACTCTCCTGAAAATAGACATTTATATGGCGCCACTACTTTTAGCCTTCCAAGAACGTCACATACAATAGCATGATTCCAATAGGAGTGACTCTAACCCAGTGCGAGTTCTTAATATTGCTCAATTATATTTTTTTAAAATTAAATAAATAAGCAGAGATCAAAATATAACAATTTTATTGATTAGAAAAGGTAAATCGGTGACCTCTATTAGCGTAATTTGATAATAAAATTTAATAAATTGTTTGGCTTTTGGTTTGCAAATTAAATAGTTCCTTATTCTAAGTACAGTTTCCTACTAACTAAATAAATAAAAGCTTTTATTCTTTATTATTGCTACGATAGACAGGTACCTGTATTTAGACGATCAGATCTGTTGCCGCACATAGATGACGCACTACACTAATTTTCCATCTCCTATCTTGTTTACGTACCGCTAACGTGTTCGATGTCTTGCTGCTGGATATTATGAATTTCCTCTAAATTAGTGATGTGATGTGAATAACTGCCTGTGATTATGATTTTCGACGCTAAAATTACTGGATTAATAATACTCAAAATACTTGTTTCAACTAGGTAAGTCAATCTGACATCTCATTGTCATTTGTGAGGTTGTTACTTTATAATTGAAGACGAAATTTTTGTTGACTTGAAATCTCACAACTTTTACTCTATTTTCTTCTGTGAGTCTTAATATCTGTTTGATATACTTTTGTTTATAATATTCACCCCTTTTCCGGCTATTTTAATTAAATTTGTAGACTAAATTTTTATATACTTTCTCTTTCGACTTGAAAAAATGCACACTCAACAAACTTTTCATAGAAACCGTCCTTGTTTCATGAAAAGTTTTGTTAAATTTTTGACCTTTCTCTGAAATGGATAACTAGTTTTTCAAAATTTTAATGAATTTTACTATGACATAAAATTAATTTTCCTTTATAGGGCTTTCCAGTCCCATTTTCTGTTTGAAACAGATTCTGTGTCAAACACTGATTTTTTCAGTATCCTCCTTTTCTCTCTACGTTCTATATTAATATAGATATAAAGTTTGCAATTTTCTTATGATATAGACTAAATTTTATGAACGATTTACCTTTCTTATGTTTTAAACTAATTAAGCTACTTACTTCTACTAACAAAATTAGTTTCCATTATAATTAAATACTAAATTTAACTTTTTTTTTCAGAAAACGTAAGCAAAGTTCATTCACTCGAAGAAGTAACGTTCCTTTACTTATCGAACTGAAATTATTATTAAAATGTTCTCGACAATGTCCTCTTTCAACTGCCTGCATTTTGTAAAGTTTTATAGTTTAAATAATTGAATTGACCAGTGACAGTACAAATTTTGGTAGTTGATGATAACTTTTTAACTTTTAACAAGAACTATAATAATGAAGTCAGGGATGTGTATCCCAGAATTAAACTTAGGTAATGTTCTTTCATTTCCACTGTTTACCTTTTTAACACGAGCATTAATTTCTAAGAAATCATGAATTTTATATTTACTGGTAACTTCCTTTTCTTTGAAAGTCCTTGTGCACACACTGAATGGTTTGTACAGTTTTAATATAATTTTCTTCATTTCTTACTTATTGTTTTTGAGTTATTTTACACAATTTTTACGATTTTCAGTAAAATTCTTGAATTAATTTGAATTGTTTTTGTTTTCAGGTATGAAAATCTGCTTTTCCTGTTTTGTGAAAGTTCTTGCAGTTCCAGATATCCTGGATCAACTTGTGATTGTATGTTTACCGAAACCTTGCAACGATGAATTTCTTATATGTATTTGTTACCTTAAGCTTTCTATTTCAGAAGACTAGCTTCTCAAGATAAAGTAAGATTTTCACAATTTCTTATATCTACTTATTTTATATTACACTATCGTATAATGTTTATTGTTATTATATGACCTCTGTTTAAACTAGTGAATGTTGCACTGGCAGAATGTTCACTATTTTGATTCATGCTAGTTTTAGTTTGTTTCTTTGTTCCATTTAATTTTATTTTGCAATTTTTATGCAAATTTACGAACAATAGCTTTGATTAAGTGTTTTAATTAAATTTGCCATTTTATTCTTTTATATAGGATCAAAATATCACATCAATATATATATAAGTATATATATATGTTATATAAAATTATACGCTTATTACCAAGACTTAGCCATAACAAACCTTCACTGGTATATCATATTACATGATAACGACTTCTCTTATTAATCGCTTATCTTAGAGATATTATGTTTCACCTTTGTTTCTCACATTTTATGATGACTGTCGAATTGCATTTCCTTTGTTCTATATTTTGCTTACTCAGGTTCTGAATGTTATAAATACGACTAGACATGCTTTGTAAAATCAGTTATTAAACTCACTTAGAATGAAACACTTCTAATTATTATTATATTTCTTCTACAAGAGCCAACGTTGGCTCCATTTAAGTAAATAAATCTTTTTAAAAAGTCACCCATGTAAACCATCTAACATTGGCGCAGTCGGTAGGATCCGTAAACATCATCAGAACAAGAAGCCTAACTGGTAGTGAAGCGTAAGAGAACAAGGAGAACATCTGCAAAAGGTGCCTAACTAGTGCGTGTACATCTATTAGAACAAGGAGACCTTCCTCACTGGTGGTGGCGGATCCCAATCCCTTGACGGACGAAGAACCTACCCATGGAAACTAAGCTAACGTAAGTCATTTTAAGAATCATCTCGTACCATTTTACTATTTTATTATTTTCGCAACTTATTTTATTAAAAGTGTATTATACTGCTAATACACTCGGCGCACAAAGTCAGTTCTATTGTCAAAGTGAAATCTATTCCTTTACAAACGCAACGAAACAAGTTCATTTAATTTTAAGTTATTTATTTTCGTATTATACTGCTAATACGAAACATTGTGTATTATACAGCTAATATACAATCCATTTACGCACGCAACGTAACAAGCTAAATTAATTTATCGTATCATACTGCTGATACGCAACCAATTTTTGTCCAAGTAATTTCTAAATACAAAAAGCAAAATGCCAGATAGAGCTCAACCAGAGCCAGTTCAACCAGTGCCACCGGCACCAACCGAACAACAACTACAACAACAACAACAACAACAACAACTACAACAACAACAACAACAACTACAACAGCAACAACTACAACAACCTCAACCAGAGCAAATTGAGCCTTACAAGCTCTCTGAGATATTTTCGTTGATACCCGAATTCGATGCCATTAATGCCATTAATTTACAAACATTTTTAAATTCATGCCATTGTGCACAAAGTATGGCCATTAACGACCAGAAAATTTTATTAACAGTTCACATCAAAAATAAATTAAAAGGCAAAGCTGCCGAATTAATTAACTCACGCAATCCCGGCACATGGCCAGAAATAAAAGCACTACTGGAAACCCACTTTGGGGACTCCAGAGATTTAACGGCCCTAATTCAGGACCTGCAGCGCATTCACCAATTGCCAGGTGAATCCGCCCTTACATTTGTTTCGCGTTTACAAACGCACAATGCGAAAATGCACGCTGCAGTGCAAAAGCAAACTCTCACGACAACGCAAAGAGCTGCACAATCAGATCTCATCGAAACGATGACACTTAATAATTTACTAACGGGCTTAGAACCAAACTTAGGCCGCATCATTCGTGCTAGCAATTCTCCTAGTATACTAAAAGCCGTTAGCAGAATCCGTAGAGAGCTACAACTTTCCTACTTCGAATCACAGAAATTCCCAAAAAATAACCAAGTAAAAAATACAATGCCTCCTCAACAAAAACGACCACAAGGTCCCAATTTCCAACAAAAATTTTGTTCATTTTGTAAAAGAAACGGACATGTAATAAGCGAATGCCCCACAAGGCAACAATCGCAAACGATGCCAACAACGTCACAGAACTTTCAAAGACCAAATTATCAAGGAAACCCAAATTTCCACAATTTTTCTCAAACCAATCAATTTAATCAGAGGACATTTCCTCAAAATAATCAATCTAGTCAACCACAACAAAACAGGCCCTCAGCCATAAGACCGAACCCGAATTTCAATCAACAAAGACCCTCTGCTATTCAACCAAACCCAAATTTCAATCGCTTTAATCAGCAAAAAACGCATCATTTGAACTATGAACCTTATGACGATCAATGTGATTATAGTAATCAATACAATGACTATTCACCCGATTATCAAAATGTAAGTGACAGTTATGAAAATTACGATTTAGAAAAAGCTCAAAGCTTTTCAGAGAATTATACAGCTAATTCCCAATATGAACAGTACGAGAATTATACTGTTAATTCTCAAACGCCACAGGAGGATTATACTGTTAATCCTCAGGATTTTCGATTAGATCCGGAGTACCCCACGGATACTCCAACACAGCAAACAGACCAATTCGACCAAATAACAAATCAAATACGAACGATGAATCTCAACGACAGTTTCGACCCGTCGCTGAACTTCCCGGAACAAGAGTTCATGTAGAAACACTATCACATTCATTGTTGACCGTAAATTAAAAAAATCTATACTACATTAAAGATATCACAAACAAATTTAAAATTCTAATTGACACAGGCGCAGGCATATCAATTTTTAAACCTAAAACAGCTGAAAATTATAGGCGTAGATCTCCTGAAAATGTAATCATACAGGGTATCACTGATCAAAAAATTTATATCAACGAATCTGTTCTCATCCCCTTTTCAGATGAGTCACACAAAGTTTATACCTATAATCTAGATATAGATTTTGATGGATTATTAGGTGCAGACTTTCTAGAACATTACGAATGCAAAGTAGACTTTAAAAATAAGCAACTAGTCACAAATTTTAAAACCGTACCATTATTTAAAGTTACTGAAGAAACTACAGTAAATTTACCTGTACAACCAACTAGTAACTCTAACATCAAAAACCAAAATCCAAATTTAGGCAACATCAAAAATTTAATTTTCATCGAACCTCGCATGGAAAAAATCTGTAAACTAAAATGCAACCTGCGAAATACCGAGGCTATACTGTTAGCCCAGGAAAACGAGAAAGTACGCTTACCAAATGCAATTGTCAAAATCGATCACAATGGAGAATTTTTAACTTCAATAATAAATGCAAACGCGATCCCAAAAATCATAAACTTTTCAAACCTTAACCTAGAACCAGTACAAAAATTCAAATCAATTTTTAATTTGAATACTCAAAATTCTGACCAACACTTACAGACAGACAGATCATTTGAAATCAAGAACGAATTGCGCTTGGATCATCTAAACGAAGAAGAGGCCGAAATAGTAACGCAGCTTTGTTTAGACTTTCAAGATATATTCTATTTAGAAGGAGACAATTTGACCTTTACTAATGAAATCAAACACCCTATTGACACCGAAAATTCCCGACCGATATTCACTAAATCGTATCGATATCCTCAGGTCCATAAAGAAGAAGTTAAGTCCCAAGTATCGAAAATGTTAAGTCAAGGTATTATTCAACCCTCAATCTCACCTTGGTCCTCTCATGTCTGGGTAGTTCCCAAGAAACTGGACGCTTCTGGTAAACAGAAATGGCGCGTCGTAGTCGACTACCGCAAACTCAACGAGGTTACAATTGGTGACAAATATCCTCTTCCCAACATTTCCGATCTTTTAGACCAACTTGGCAAATGCCAATATTTCACAACTTTAGACTTGGCTTCTGGTTTCCACCAAATTGAAATTAATCCCGCAGATATTCAAAAGACTGCTTTCACAGTTGAGAACGGTCATTATGAATTCGTGCGAATGCCATTTGGACTCAAAAACGCTCCATCAACTTTTCAAAGAGTTATGGATAACATCCTGTTAGGTATTCAAAATGAACGATGTCTCGTCTACATGGACGATATTATTATTTACTCCCCTACAATTCACGAACACATTTCCCGTCTAACTGAAGTTTTTAAACGCCTTCAAAAAGCCAACCTCAAAATTCAACCAGACAAATGCGAGTTTCTCCGCAAGGAAGTCGCTTATTTAGGACACCTAATTACAAAAGATGGCGTAAAACCAAACCCTTCGAAAGTTGACGCTATCTTAAATTTTTCTCAACCGAAAAATCCAAAAGAAATTAAATCATTTCTAGGCTTAGCCGGATATTATAGGCGCTTTATTCCTAATTTCTCCAAGATAACCAAGCCTTTAACAAAACTACTACAAAAAGACGTACCATTTCTCTTCAACAATGATTGTATAAATTCTTTTCAAAATTTGAAACAAACATTAACGACAACTCCGATATTAATCTACCCCAACTTTGACGAACCTTTCGTTCTAACCACTGATGCGAGCGCATTTGCCGTCGGCTCGGTGCTGAGCCAGGGGTCTACTGGCAAAGATTTACCCATTGCCTATGCTTCTAGAACCTTGTGCAGTGCAGAAACTAAATATTCAACGATTGAACGCGAGCTTTTATCGATAGTATGGAGTGTAAAGCACTTTAGACCATATCTGTATGGTAGAAAGTTCAAGCTTGTCACCGACCACAGACCACTCACCTGGCTATTCTCTATAAAAGATCCAGGAAGTAGACTTGCTCGTTGGCGACTCAAATTAGAAGAGTACGACTATGAAATAATTTATAAACCCGGTAAAATCAATAAGAACGCGGACGCACTTTCCAGAATCAAAATTAATCATTTTTCCGAATGTTCCAAATTCTATTCAAAGGTTCTAGCCGCGAATGACGAAGAGTCAGACGACGACGAAAACCCAGACGATAACAATGAAATCAGTAACGAACAAATTTCCCGAGAATTTGAAACTTTCACCAACCTATATAAAACAACATCTTTAATAGACTATTCAAAAATCAAAGCCTCAAACAAACAACTCTTATACCGAGAACACAAAGATATTATAACCTTTTTCCAACAAAACAACTTACAAGACCTACATCACAAAATTATCGAGGACATATTCGAAGAAAACCCCGAATTTCATAACGATAAAATCAATATTGTATCGAGCAAAACAGTCAGACATAGGAGATATTTTATCATCCCTCTACCTTTTGGTATCGAATCTGTAATTGAACATCTATTTTTGGTATTATTTAAAAATCAAGATGTTTTGGATCTTTCTAAGACATACTTTGTCGAAAATAATTTAGACCTCCCCATACTTGAAATCTTATCATTCATTTTTGCGGAAAAAGACTTAAAAGTAGTAATTTGTCAAGATATCGTCAGAACTGCCGACGAAGATGAAATTCCAATTATATTGGAGCAAAATCATATTGATAAAAATAATCTACACCGCGGAATAAATGAAACGATTCGAAGAATCAGAGAAAAATACACTTGGCAAGGTCTAACTAAAGACGTTGAAAATTTTATAAAAAATTGCGAAACTTGCCAAAAGACTAAAGTATGCCGGAAAAACCTTAATAACCCTCTAGTAGTCACGGAAACCCCAAGAACACCATTCGAAAGAATTAATATCGATTTATTTGAATTCCCAACTCGAAATTACGCTTTAACTATTCGCGACGAGTTAACTAAATTTACACAAGCCTATGCAGTCCCGGACAAATCCGCAAAATCCGTCGTAAATACCTTGTTGTTATACTTTCAACATTACGGTACCCCGCTAAGAATCCATTGCGATTACGGTGGCGAATTTGACAACCGTTTGCTCAAAGATCTCTGCACCCTCTACGACATAAAACTGACGTATTCAAGCGTAGGACATCCCCAATCGAACGGATCCATAGAAAGATTTCATGCTACTTTAGCCGAAATGATAAGAATCCACAAAACTGAAAACCCAAACGAACATCCTTTCACGATTTTACCATATGCAGTAATATGCTATAACAATTCGGTAAATAAAACACACGGTTTCACCCCATAAGAACTTATCTTTGGTCATACGTCCAACAGACCACCTGAAACTTTATATAACCAAAAAGAGTTAATAACCAAATACGTTAGAGATTTAAACAACAGAATATCACACTATTATAAAATAGCCCGTAATCGAACACAAGCTCAAAAGGAGAAAGCGAAAGTTCGCTTTGACAGAAATGTTCCCCAGAAACGATCTGAGTACAAAATAGGTGACTTAGTTTACGTAAAAGAATCACAAATCAAAAACAAATTGCAAAACAAATTTAACGGTCCTTTTAAAATAAAAGAAATTTTCCAAAATTCTGCTACCTTATTAAACCTCGAAACGAAACAAGAAACCAAAGTAAATTTTGATAGAATGAAACCATATACTGAAAATTAAATTTATTTTCAGGTTTCTCCTGCTGTTCGGATCAGCACTCTGTCAATACAAAATTACCCCGATCAATAACACTGTTGGTGTATACTACCACCAAGACACGGACATCGTGGTGACAAACGACAAATGGACTCTGCTAGTGCATAAAAACATTTCATCCCTCAAAATAGCTTTTGACAAAAATCAAAATATCTTAGACAGAATCTTGTACACTCTCAATAATGGTGATCATAAGTCAATTATTTTTACGAGTGAAATTGAAACAGACTTTAACCTTTTAACACAAATATCCAACTCTATAAAAATGAAATTTGACGAAATCTTTTCAGATACAAAAAGATATAAACGAGGAAAACTTAGATGCTGAAGATGGCCAGTACTATACTAATTGTATAAATAAACTAAATAACGACGAACATCAATTGGAAAACTTAATCAAAAATCAAATTTCAGTTACAACTTCTGTTATTAAAAACTTCAACTCGACTATACAAAAATTACAAATTGACGAGGAAACGTTTAACAAAGATCTCGAAGAAATCGAACACACAATTCAAACCATGACTCAAGCTATCGAGGCTGCTCACATAAAACTAAAATTCATATACATTTCCGAACAACTAATGGCAAGCTATTTGTATATCGAAGATAATTTGAACGACATTTTGAATTCAATAACATTTGCCAGATTAGGAATCATTCACACTTCAATCATAACCCCTAATCATTTGGTAACAGCATTACAAGAAATTTCACAGAGCTTACGAAGGAACAATTTGCCTCTCCCCATTAAATTATCGGCAGTTGCTAAGTATTTGGATATTATTGAATTACAAGCGTTTCAAATGGATTCTAACTTAGTATTTGTTTTAACAATACCACTTGTTGAACCCCAAAATTATAACACCTATCGCCTATATCCTATCCCGATACTTGATAACAGAACTGGTCTACATCACATTTTATCTATTTCACAAAAATATATCGCGAGAGATGATGATTCTTTGATGTACATACCTATACAAAATTTGAAAGAATGCAAACCACTTTATTTTGGAACCAAACTATGTTCTAACCTGTTTGCATATCCTATCGACCAAAATGCCATATGTGAAGCCAGAATACTAAAACCATTGCCGAAACTTCCAGAGAACTGTCAAACTTCCTTCATTATTAGTCAGGGATACAACGTCCAAGAACTTGAAGACAACACATGGCTAGTAATTAATTCCGAACCACTTCACATCACCATCAACTGTCCAAAGAGAGAATCCACGACAGAGTTAATCAACAAAAATTCCATCATCAAACTACAACCAGGATGTTACGCCTATGCAGGCATTACTCGAATACAAGCCAGTGCCAAAGACTTCTCCGAAATTAAGGACAATTCACATCCTATCCAAATTCCTTTTGAATGCTGTAATCACATGCCCGACAAAATCGAAATTCCAAAATTAAAGCCACTCAAATTAAACAATCTCGACGTAGAAGATCTAGATATTGCAAAAACCAAATTGGACCAATACTCCAAAGACCTGGATGACCTCATAAACGAGCCTTTTGTGACCAAACACGTATCTTGGTTCACATATTTCATAATCACTCTCATCATTCTATTAGTTCTACTTTACATAACCTGTAAATGCAGAAGAAGAAGATGTGGAGCATTGCGAATCCAACCCTCAACGGACAACCCTCCTTCACCTCCTTCAGAGCGAAGCAGAGTTTTTACCAAATTTCCTAGACTAATCCCTCCAAGAAAGCGACCCGGTATTAAACCTCAAGAAGAAGAGGACATCGAGTTGACATAGACTTTCATATGTGGAGTTTTACCCTTGTCTATTAATTTAGACCATTGTATTTTATTCTTATCACATTTATGTAATGTACTACTTGCTTATTATTATTATCATTTACCAATTTTAACTTTTATGTATTTTATTATTTTGCTTTGTATTCATTCAACATTGTTTCAATTTATTTTGCATTATATTCATTTAACGTTCTAACAATTTTCAAAAGTTGCTGCATAACATCAACTTTTTTATTAAGGGGGAAGTTGTTATATAAAATTATACGCTTATTACCAAGACTTAGCCATAACAAACCTTCACAGGTATATCATATTACATGATAACGACTTCTCTTATTAATCGCTTATCTTAGAGATATTATGTTTCACCTTTGTTTCTCACATTTTATGATGACTGTCGAATTGCATTTCCTTTGTTCTATATTTTGCTTACTCAGGTTCTGAATGTTATAAATACGACTAGACATGCTTTGTAAAATCAGTTATTAAACTCACTTAGAATGAAACACTTCTAATTATTATTATATTCCTTCTACAAGTGCCAACGTTGGCTCCATTTAAGTAAATAAATCTTTTTATAAAGTCACTCATGTAAACCGTGATCTAACATATATATATATATATATATATATATATATATATATATATATATATATATATATATATATATATATATATATATATAAGTACATATATAAATATATATATATATATATATATATATATATATATATATATATGTTAGATCACTGTTTGCGTGATTGACTTTTTAAAAACTTTTTATTTGGTTACATGAGGAATCAACGTTGATTCCTGAATAAAAGATACAATTTATGTATGATACATTTAATATGAAGTGAGTATGATAACTGCTGGTACAAATGCTGGTTAGTCTTATTTATAAGTTTTCAAATGATGTGTCAGCCAAAGTTGAACAAAGGAAATGCAAGCTAGCTAATCAGCATAATATTGTGAGAAGTTAAAATGAAATTTAATATCTAGATAAGCAATTCAAAGGAAGCTGTTATCTAATACTGTAATATGATGCTATCTGTAATGTCGCTTTATATCTTGATGATATAGCGTATAATTTTATATAACAACTTCCCCCTTAATAAAAAAGTTGATGTTATGCAGCAACTTTTGAAAATTGTTAGAAACGTTAAATGAATATAATGCAAAATAAATTGAAACAGTGTTGAATGAATACAAAGCAAAATAATAAAATACATAAAAGTTAAAATTGGTAGATGATAATAATAATAAGCGAGTAGTACATTACATAAATGTAATAAGAATAAAATACAATGGTCTAATTTAATAGACAAGGGTAAAACTCCACATATGAAAGTCTATGTTAATTCGATGTCCTCTTCTTCTTGAGGTTTAATACCGGGTCGCTTTCTTGGAGGGATCAGTCTAGGAAATTTGGTAAAAACTCTGCTTCGCTCTGAAGGAGGTGAAGGAGGGTTGTCCGTTGAGGGTTGGATTCGCAATGCTCCACATCTTCTTCTGCATTTACAGGTTATGTAAAGTAGAACTAATAGAATGATGAGAGTGATTATGAAATATGTGAACCAAGATATGTGTTTGGTCACAAGAGGTTCGTTTATGAGGTCATCCAGGTCTTTGGAATATTGGTCCAATTTTTAGCAATATCTAGGTCTTCTACGTCGAGATTGTTTAATTTGAGAGGTTTTAATTTTGGAATTTTGATTTTGTCGGGCATGTGATTACAGCATTCAAAAGGAATTTGGATAGGATGTGAATTGTCCTTAATTTCGGAAAAGTCTTTAGCACTGGCTTGTATTCGGGTGATGCCTGCGTAGGCGTAACATCCTGGTTGTAGTTTGATGATGGAATTTTTGTTGATTAGCTCTGTTGTGGATTCTCTCTTTGGACAGTTGATGGTAATGTGAAGTGGTTCGGAATTAATTATTAGCCATGAGTTGTCTTCAAGTTCTTGGACATTGTACCCTTGACTGATGATGAAGGAGGTCTGGCAGTTTTCTGGGAGTCTAACTAGTGGTTTGAGGATTCTGGCTTCGCATATGGCATTTTGATCGATGGGATAAGCGTATAGGTTTGAGCATAGTTTGGTTCCAAAATAAAGAGGTTTGCATTCTTTCAAATTTTGTATAGGTATGTACATTAAAGAATCATCGTCTCTCGCGATAAACATTTGTGAGATAGATAAAATGTGATGTAGACCAGTTCTGTTATCAAATATCGGGATAGGGTATAGGCGATAGGTGTTATAATTTTGGGGTTCAACAAGTGGTATTGTTAAAACAAATACTAAGTTAGAATCCATTTGAAACGCTTGTAATTCAATAATATCCAAATACTTAGCAACTGCCGATAATTTAATGGGGAGAGGCAAATTGTTCCTTCGTAAGCTCTGTGAAACTTCTTGTAGTGCTGTCACTAAGTGATTAGGGGTTATGCTTGACGTGTGAATGATTCCTAGTCTGGCAAATGTTATTGAATTTAGAATGTCGTTTAAATTATCTTCGATATACAAATAGCTCGCCATTAGTTGTTCGGAAATGTATAAGAATTTTAGTTTTATATGAGCGGCCTCAATAGCTTGAGTCATGGTTTGAATTGTGCGTTCGATTTCTTCGAGATCTTTGTTAAACGTTTCCTCGTCAATTTGTAATTTTTGTATAGTCGAGTTGAAGTTTTTAATAACAGAAGTCGTAACTGAAATTTGATTTTTTTATTAAGTTTTCCAATTGATGTTCGTCGTTATTTAGTTTATTTATACAATTAGTATAGTACTGGCCATCTTCAGCATCTAGGTTTCCAGTTATGGATTTGAATATTGTACCGATACCGTTAAGTATTCCTCGTTTTTATCTTTTTGTATCTGAAAAGATTTCGTCAAATTTCATTTTTATAGAGTTGGATATTTGTGTTAAAAGTTTAAAGTCTGTTTTAATTTCACTCGTAAAAATAATTGACTTATGATCACCATTATGGAGAGTGTACAAGATTCTGTCTAAGATATTTTGATTTTTGTCAAAAGCTATTTTGAGGGATGAAATGTTTTTATGCACTAGCAGAGTCCATTTGTCGTTTGTCACCACGATGTCCGTGTCTTGGTGGTAGTATACACCAACAGTGTTATTGATCGGGGTAATTTTGTATTGACAGAGTGCTGATCCGAACAGCAGGAGAAACCTGAAAATAAATTTAATTTTCAGTATATGGTTTCATTCTATCAAAATTTACTTTGGTTTCTTGTTTCGTTTCGAGGTTTAATAAGGTAGCAGAATTTTGAAAAATTTCTTTTATTTTAAAAGGACCGTTAAATTTGTTTTGCAATTTGTTTTTGATTTGTGATTCTTTTACGTAAACTAAGTCACCTATTTTGTACTCAGATCGTTTTTGAGGAACATTTCTGTCGAAACGAACTTTTGCTTTCTCCTTTTGAGATTGTGTTCGACTACGGGCTATTTTATAGTAGTGGGATATTCTGTTGTTTAAATCCCTAACGTATTTGGTTATTAACTCTTTTTGGTTATACAAAGTTTCAGGTGGTCTGTTGGACGTATGTCCAAATACAAGTTCGTATGGGGTGAAACCGTGTGTTTTATTTACTGAATTGTTATAGCATATTACTGCATATGGTAAAATTGTGAAAGGATGTTCGTTTGGATTTTCAGTTTTATGAATTCTTATCATTTCAGCTAGAGTAGCATGAAATCTTTCTATGGATCCGTTCGATTGGGAATGTCCTACGCTTGAATAAGTTAATTTTATGTCGTAGAGGGTGCAGAGGTCTTTGAGCAAACGGTTGTCAAATTCGCCACCGTAATCGCAATGGATTCTTAGCGGGGTACCGTAATGTTGAAAGTATAACAACAAGGTATTTACGACGGATTTTGCGGATTTGTCCGGGACTGCATAGGCTTGTGTAAATTTAGTTAACTCGTCGCGAATAGTTAAAGCGTAATTTCGAGTTGGGAATTCAAATAAATCGATATTAATTCTTTCGAATGGTGTTCTTGGGGTTTCTGTGACTACTAAAGGGTTGTTAAGGTTTTTCCGGCATACTTTAGTCTTTTGGCAAGTTTCGCAATTTTTTATAAAATTTTCAACGTCTTTAGTTAGACCTTGCTAAGTGTATTTTTCTCTAATTCTTCGAATCGTTTCATTTATTCCACGGTGTAGATTATTTTTCCAAAATGATTTTGCTCCAATATAATTGGAATTTCATCTTCGTCGGCAGTTCTGACGATATCTTGACAAATTACTACTTTTAAGTCTTTTTCCGCAAAAATGAATGATAGGATTTCAAGAATGGGGAGGTCTATGTTATTTTCGACAAAGTATGTCTTAGAGAGATCTAGGACATCTTGATTTTTAAATAATACCGAAAATAGATGTTCAATTACAGATTCGATATCAAAAGGTAGAGGGATGATAAAATATCTCCTATGTCTGACCGTTTTGCTTGATACAATATTGATTTTATCGTTATGAAATTCGGGATTTTCTTCGAATATGTCCTCGATAATTTTATGATGGAGGTCTTGTAAGTTATTTTGTTGGAAGAATGTTATAATATCTTTGTGTTCTCGGTATAAGAGTTGTTTGTTTGATGCTTTGATTTTTGAATAGTCTATTAAAGATGTTGTTTTATATAAGTTGGCGAAAGTTTCAAATTCTTGAGAAATTTGTTCGTTAGTGATTTCGTTATTATCGTCTGGGTTTTCGTCGTCGTCTGACTCTTCGTCATTCGCGGCTAGAACCTTTGAATAGAATTTGGAACATTCGGAAAAATGATTAATTTTGATTCTGAAAAGTGCGTCCGCGTTCTTATTGATTTTGCCTGGTTTATAAATTATTTCGTAGTCGTACTCTTCTAATTTGAGTCGCCAACGGGCAAGTCTACTTCCTGGATCTTTTATAGAGAATAGCCAGGTGAGTGGTCTGTGGTCAGTGACAAGCTTGAACTTTCTACCATACAGATATGGTCTAAAGTGCTTTACACTCCTTACTATCGATAAAAGCTCGCGTTCAATCGTTGAATATTTTGTTTCTGCACTGCACAAGGTTCTAGAAGCATAGGCAATGGGTAAATCTTTGCCAATAGGCCCCTGGCTCAGCACCGAGCCGACGGCAAATGCGCTCGCATCAGTGGTTAGAACGAAAGGTTCATCAAAGTTGGGGTAGATTAATATCGGAGTTGTCGTTAATGTTTGTTTCAAATTTTGAAAAGAATTTATACAATCATTGTTGAAGAGAAATGGTACGTCTTTTTGTAGTAGTTTTGTTAAGGGCTTGGTTATCTTGGAGAAATTAGGAATAAAGCGCCTATAATATCCGGCTAAGCCTAGAAATGATTTAATTTCTTTTGGATTTTTCGGTTGAGGAAAATTTAAAATAGCGTCAGCTTTCGAAGGGTTTGGTTTTACGCCGTCTTTTGTAATTAGGTGTCCTAAATAAGCGACTTCCTTGCGGAGAAACTCGCATTTGTCTGGTTGAATTTTGAGGTTGGCTTTTTGAAGGCGTTTAAAGACTTCAGTTATACGGGAAATGTGTTCGTGAATTGTAGGAGAGTAAATAATAATATCGTCCATGTAGACGAGACATCGTTCATTTTGAATACCTAACAGGATGTTATCCATAACTCTTTGAAAAGTTGATGGAGCGTTTTTGAGTCCAAATGGCATTCGCACGAATTCATAATGACCGTTCTCAACTGTGAAAGCAGTCTTTTGAATATCTGCGGGATTAATTTCGATTTGGTGAAAACCAGAAGCCAAGTCTAAGGTTGTGAAATTGGCATTTGCCAAGTTGGTCTAAAAGATCGGAAATGTTGGGTAGAGGATATTTGTCACCGATTGTAACCTCGTTGAGTTTGCGGTAGTCGACTACAACGCGCCATTTCTGTTTACCAGAAGCGTCCAGTTTTTTGGGAACTACCCAGACAGGAGAGGACCAAGGTGAGATTGAAGGTTGAATAATACCTTGACTTAACATTTTCGATACTTGGGACTTAACTTCTTCTTTATGGACCTGAGGATATCGATACGATTTCGTAAATATTGGTCGGGAATTGTCGGTGTCAATAGGGTGTTTGATTTCGTTGGTAAAGGTCAAATTGTCTCCTTCTAAATAGAATATATCTTGAAAGTCTAAACAAAGCTGCGTTACTATTTCGGCCTCTTCTTCGTTTAGATGATCCAAGCGTAATTCGTTCCTGATTTCAAAGGGTCTGTCTGTCTGTAAGTGTTGGTCAGAATTTTGAGTATTTAAATTAAAAATTGATTTGAATTTTTGTACTGGTTCCAGGTTAAGATTTGAGAAGTTTATGGTTTTTGGGATGGCGTTTGCGTTTATTATTGAAGTTAAAAATTCTCCATTGTGATCGATTTTGACAATGGCATTTGGTAAGCGTACTTTCTCGTTTTCCTGGGCTAACAGTATAGCCTCGGTATTTCGCAGGTTACATTTTAGTTTACAGATTTTTTCCATGCGAGGTTCGATAGAAATTAAATTTTTGATGTTGCCTAAATTTAGATTTTGGTTTTTGTTGTTAGAGTTAATAGTTGGTTGTACAGGTAAATTTACTGTAGTTTCTTCCGTGACTTTAAATAGTGGTACGGTTTTAAAATTTGTGACTAGTTGTTTATTTTTAAAGTCTACTTGGCATTCGTAATGTTCTAAAAAGTCTGCGCCTAATAATCCATCAAAATCTATATATAGAGTATAGATATAAACTTTGTGTGATTCATCTGAAAAGGGGATGAGAACAGATTCGTTGATATAAATTTTTTGATCGGTAATACCCTGTATAATTACATTTTCAGGAGATCTACGTCTATAATTTTCAGCTGTTTTAGGTTTAAAAATTGATATGCCTGCACCTGTGTCAATTAAGATTTTAAATTTACCAGTTGTGTCTTTCATATAATAGAGATTTTTTGAGTTTACGGTTAGTAAGGTATGCGGGGGTGTATTTAAAAGAACTTCTGTTCTGGGAAGTTCAGGGACGGGTCGAAACTGTCGTTGAGATTCATAGTTTGTATTTGTATTTGAGTTTCTAGTTCCGTAATTGGTTCGAATTGGTATGTTTGTTGTGTATCCGTGGGGTACTCCGGGTCTAAACGAAAATCCTGAGGATTAGCAGTATAATCCTCGTACTGTTCGTATTGAGAATTAGCTGTATAATTCTCTTGGAAATTTTGGTTAGTTTCAAAGTTATAATGTTCGTAAGTATCCTCTGCAGTTTGGTAATCAGAAGAATAGTCATTGTATTGATTAAAATCGCATTGGTTTTCATAAGGTTCGTAATTTAGATTATGCGTTTTTTGTTGATTAAAACGGTTGAAGTTTGGGTTTGGTTGAATAGCAGAGGGTCTTTGCTGGTTGAAATTCGGGTTCGGTCTTATGGCTGAGGGCCTGTTTTGTTGTGGTTGACTAGATTGATTAGGTTGAGGGAATGTCCTCTGATTAAATTGATTGGTTTGAGAAAAATTTTGAATATTTGGGTTTACTTGATAATTTGGTCTCTGGAAGTTTGATGTCGATGGCATAGACTGTTGCTGTTGTCTTGTACGACATTCGTTTATGACGTGTCCATTTCTTTTACAAAATGAGCAGAATTTCTGTTGAAAATTAGAGGTTGGTCGTTTGGCTTGTAAATTGGGATTTTTGACCGGACTATTTTCGGAAATTTTTGTTGTTCAAAATAGGAGAGTTGCAGTTCTCTCCGAATTCTGCTAACAGCTTTTAGTATGGTTGGAGGGTTACTGGCACGTATGATGCGGCCTAAGTTTGGTTCTAAGCCTGTTAACAAATTATTAAGCGTCATGGTTTCTATAAGATCTGATTGTGCAGTTCTTTGCGTTCCCGTGAGATTTTGTTTTTGCACTGCGGCGTGCATCTTCGCGTTGTGCGTTTGTAGACGCGATACAAATGTTAATGCGGATTCGCCTGGTAATTGGTGAATGCGCTGCAGGTCCTGAATCAGGGCCGTTAGATCTCTGGAGTCCCCAAAATGAGTTTCCAAGAGTGCTTTGATTTCTGGCCAGGTGCCAGGGTTGCGTGAATTAATTAATTCGGCAGCTTTGCCTTTTAACTTATTTTTGATGTGGATTGTTAGTAAAATTTTCTGGTCATGGATTGCCATACTTTGTGCACACTGACATGAGTTTAAAAATGTTTGTAAATTAATGGCGTTGCCATCAAATTCCGGTATCAATGAAAATACTTCAGAGAGCTTGTAAGGCTCAATTTACTCTGGTTGTTGTTGTTGTAGTTGCTGTTGTTGTTGTTGTTCGGCTGGTGCCGGTACAATTGGTTGAGCTGTCTCTGGTTGAGCTCTGTCTGGCATTTTGCTTTGTATTTAAATTATTTGGATTGCAAAAAGAAATTGGTGGCGTATCAGCAGTATGATACGAACTTAAATTAAATTAGCTTGTTACGTTGCGAGTGCAAATGGATTGTATATTAGCTGTATAATACACAATGTTTCGTATTAGCAGTATAATACGAAAATAAATAAACTTAAAATTAAATAAACTTGTTTCGTTGCGTTTGTAAAGGAATGGATTTCACTTTGACAATAGAACTGTTCACTTAAATAGGTTATGAATAAAGTAAGCGAGATGATTCTTAAAATGACTTACGTGAATATTTTCTTCATCTGGTTAGTAGGTTCTTCTAATTAAAGGATTGGGATCCACCACCACGGCTAAGAAGTTCTCCTTGTTCTAATGGTTCTTTTCCAATGGTTAGGCACCTTTTGCAGATGGACTCCTTGTTCCGCTGGATACGTTTACCACTAGTTAGGCTCCCGAACACGCGATGTTAGTTAGATCCTACCGACTGCGCCATTTGTTAGATCACTGTTTGCGTGATTGACTTTTTAAAAACTTTTTATTTGGTTACATGAGGAATCAACGTTGATTCCTGAATAAAAGATACAATTTATGTATGATACATTTAATATGAAGTGAGTATGATAACTGCTGGTACAAATGCTCGTTAGTCTTATTTATAAGTTTTCAAATGATGTGTCAGCCAAAGTTGAACAAAGGAAATGCAAGCTAGCTAATCAGCATAATATTGTGAGAAGTTAAAATGAAATTTAATATCTAGATAAGCAATTCAAAGGAAGCTGTTATCTAATACTGTAATATGATGCTATCTGTAATGTCGCTTTATATCTTGATGATATAGCGTATAATTTTATATAATATATATATATATATATATATATATATATATATACAATCTAAATTTAGTAGGGCTTCGGACAAGTGGGCGATGAAGTAAAACTCTTATTTACTATGCCGAGCTTTCGAAAATGTTTATTTTCTTTTTCAAGGCTACAATTAGATAATGAAAATTAGTAAAATTTAATTATAATATTATAATTGTTAACTTACTAGTAAGTTGAGGTTATAATTTAAAATTGGTGAACTTCTGTACAAACATTTTCACTATCGTACTATTGGAAATGAGCAACAATTGCTTATGATGTTTATGTAATTTATTGGTAAAAGGTTCCTAAAAGAACATGCAGAGTTGATAATTACTAGGTCAGACAAAGGTAATGTTACCGTTATTATGAATAAAAGTGATTATATAGAAAAGTCGCTAGATATACTCAACGATGCAAGTTCTTATAGCAAACTAGAAAGAGACCCTACCTCTACCTTTCAACAAAAAGCTAACAATTTTATTTCTGAACTCAGTGATGAGGAAATGATAAGTGAACACGAGGCTAAAAAATTAAAATTTTATAATGCAGTACCAGCAAAATTCTATGGGTTACCTAAAATTCATAAACCAACATTAACGGTCAGGCCTATTATATCTAGCATCGATACACCAAACAGTAATATAGCTCAATTTATCACAAATATTCTTACTTGGTCATACAATAACGACAATGAATACTTTATTAAAGACTCGTTTGCTTTTTCTGAATTCATAAATGAAAAACAATTACCTGATAACCATGTTATAATAAGTTTAGACGTAGTCTCATTATTCAGCAATATTCCGATCGAGTTAGTTAACAATAGCATAGAAAAAAGATGGAATACAATTAGCACTTATTGTAATATGCCTTATGAAAAGTTTATAGAAGCCATTAAATTGATCTTTGATACAACGTACTTTACTTTCGATAATAATTTCTATAAACAAATACTAGGTACCCCAATGGGAGCTACCGTTTCACCAATAATTGCTCAGTATGTCATGGATGACTTGTTAGATACATGTATTCCACAACTCAGTTTTGCATTACCTTTCTTGAAAAAATACGTAGATGATATCATTTGTTCAGTACCAGCAACAGGTATAGATGAAATTCTAAATATTTTCAACAGCTATGATACGCATTTACAATTTACAATAGAAAAGGAAACGAATATGAGAGTACCTTTTCTCGACACACAACTTATACGAAGACCTGATAACACAGTGATACTAGATTGGTATATTAAACCAACTAGTTCAGGCAGGTACCTAAACTATAACTCTCATCACACCGAAAGAATGAAAATCAATCTCGTACTAGCTATGAAAAATAGAATACAAAAAATATCACATTCGTCTTTACGCAATACTAACATTGATAGACTCTACCGTATCTTACTAGATAACTCATATCCTCCACATCTTTTAAAAAAAATGGCTTTACAATACAAGAAATAATGACAATCAGAATAACGTTGGTGCAACGGAAGCCACCAATAACAATGATAATATAATTCCAATAACATATGGGTCCATTCCGTTTATAAAAGATCTGTCTCCAAGATTAATTAATGTCTTCAAAAATGAACAAAACATAAAAATTGCACAAAAAAACATCAAACATATCGGTAAACTGTACACCAAGCTTAAAGATAAAGACGACCCAATTAAAAAATCAAACGTGATATATAGTATTCCTTGTTATAATTGTGAAAAAAAGTACATTGGCCAAACATCAAGATCACTCAATACACGAATGACTTTACACAAAAGCGATTGCAGAACAGAAAAACGCACTTGTGCTCTTTCAGAACACTCAATAGATACTGGACATCATATGAATTTTAATAACTATAAAATCTTGCACACCGAGACTAACTTAACGAAAAGACTTTTTCTTGAAATGGTAGAGATCAATAATGATGAACATAACATGAACAAAAGGACAGATATTAGTGGTTTAAGTACAATTTATTCGTATATATTAAAGTTGGATAAAGAAAAACTTAACATAAATGATAACAATAGTAGTTCTACGGAACCCTGAGACCCAATATTATATAAAAAAAGTGTTTTTAATCAACAATCTAATAACAAAATCTTTTAACAATAAATTCAAACTGAAATCATAACTTTAACTCCCCTAGCAATTCTTAATGAGTAATTAATTTAATAAGTGATTTGTATATAACAAGAAGTGCAAGTGGACAATGATCAGTGTGACAAATTAAAATAATAATTAAACCTAATATTAATTAAAATTGTTTAACTTCAATATATTTCCACAAAACCGTGGATGGAAACCATCATGTAAACGTAGTAAAATTTAATGAAAGTTCTTTGACAGTTAGATACAAGATGGCGCCATCATAGGTTCCTGTGGTGTTTTTTGCTATACATCACATGGCTGTTTCTGAAAACATGAAACAGAATGATGTCAGTGTTAATCTTTTAATTATTTAGCAATCAATTAACAATGAAACCAATAGATTACATAAACATCATAAGCAATTGTTGCTCATTTCCAATAGTACGATAGTGAAAATGTTTGTACAGAAGTTCACCAATTTTAAATTATAACCTCAACTTACTAGTAAGTTAACAATTATAATATTATAATTAAATTTTACTAATTTTCATTATCTAATTGTAGCCTTGAAAAAGAAAATAAACATTTTCGAAAGCTCGGCATAGTAAATAAGAGTTTTACTTCATCGCCCACTTGTCCGAAGCCCTACTAAATTTAGATTGTTCTTTAACTAGTCGGACGTGACTAGTGTCACGTAAAAGTCCTGTAACTAGCGCCATCTATAAAATATGGCATCGGTAATAGCACCTTTGTAATTAGCGACCAGCAAAACATGACGTTACAAACTTTGAAGTAGATACGTATAATAGTCTCTAAGATAGAGACAAATTACAATTACAATTTTTTTACTTTGCCACCCTGTATCTTGAAAACGAAAAGAGTTAGACCACTACTTTTTGAGCTAAATCGACTTGTTTTGATGTCAAGTATCTACGGCTAAACGTTGTCCCAATCTGTTCGAAACACCCTGTATATACGTTTTTTCGTGTTTTTTTTTTCATTTGGACGTATATATCTCGAAAAGTATGTATTTTTAAGACTAAACGAACGATTTCCTACAAAAAAAGGTGCTATACATTTTTCTGATTATCCATTTGGCTTTTCCGGAAAAGCGACTTGAAAAATACATATATGTGTTTTTTCGTGTTTTTTTTTATTTGGAATGCAAATATCTCAAAAAGTACGCGTTTTTATGGCTAAACGAACATAGGCAAACGTTTTCAGAATGAGATTTCCTACAAAAAAGGTCCTATACATTTTTCTGATTATCCCATTGGTTTTTCCGGAAAAGCTTCTTGAAAAAATATATATATATATATTTGTCGTATAGAATTTTTACTATATGTATACGCCATTAAGACATTTTTTGTGGCAATCATTTTGTGTGGATGCGTATTTACATTTTAACAGAAAACCAATGGGATAGTCGGAAAAATGTATAGGACCTTTTTTTGTAGAAAATCTTATTCTGAACACGTTTACCTAGGTTGGTTTAGCCATAAAAATGCGTACTTTTCGAGATATTTCCGTTCAAAATAAAAAAACACGAAAAAACATACATATATTTTTCTAGTTGCTTTTCCGGAAAAACCAATGGGATAATCAGAAAAATATATAGCATCTTTTTATAGGAAATCGTATTCTGAACGCATTTACCTATGTTCGTTTAGCTTTAAAAACGCGTACTTTTCGAGATATATACGTCCAAATGAAGAAAAACACGAAAAAACGAGTATATATGTATATATCTCAAAAATCATATCTTTTTCCTGCGCATAAGCAAAACCTTGTTCTAAAAGTTGAATACTTACTTTCTATGCAGAGAAACTGCTGTTCAGAATTTTTCTCCGCTTTTTTCCTAATTTGAGTGGACTATAAGTATAATTTCAAATAAATTAGCTGATCAATAAGGTACTTGTCGCAATCGCGTTTTCAATCGCAGATATAGAGTCGTGTACTTTTGGAAATGTAATTAAGGTTTGTATTGTCATATGTTTGGAAAAGGCGAAATTTGGTTAACTAAGTTTTTATTAATTAAGAATAAAAATGCAATAGTAATTGCTAGATTCCTAGATTATTCATGTTTTCTTCCCCTACTCCGTCCATTTCAAGAAATTTACTTTCGTTATGTAGAAAACTGTGGACGCCTTGCAATGCTTATAATTTAAATGAAAACTAACAGACAAACCTGTGGTCGCTAAATCCAACCAAGGCAACTAACGAACAACCCCAGGTGATGATACTTTGTGAGTAGACAGATAAACGTCCACAAGGAACGTTTGCACATTCCACCAATTCCAATCAGGCCAATATAAGATAGTTATTATTACTGCCACCGCAACTAAATCAAATATCGAAAAATGAAAAATGTTATTTGGAGGTTGACAACATGAACTATACAATTTTGGCATGGTCCTGGTATGGATATAGATAAATCTACTTAGGTTCCCTGCATGTGTATACGGAACTTAGCGAACAATTAATTGATGGGGAAATTACGATATGTGAAATAAATGTAAACGAGGAAGCTAGAACATCCCGTTCACGAAGTCGTTTCCTCAAGCAGTAGCGGATTTATACTTCTGCCACCTATGGGCTAATGGCAACTTTCCCACTCTCTGCTCCTTGCCCTCAGCAGTCAAAAATGATATTTCCTCTATACTTCACCTCCCCTTTTAGAGGGGCAACTCCCTTCCCGCTTACTACCTTTTACGCTTTCTCCCCATAGGTTTGTCAGTAGCACAAAATTAAAAACCAGATCGACATTCGACATATAATAAATATTGTTTATTTTATCATATGAGAACGAGAACAAAATAAAATTTGAAATAAACTTTGGTATGCATTTAAAATGTTATTCATTTAGACATAGGCCAAACAGGCCTAGGCCAGATAGGCCTATCAGCAATCAGCAAAAGAACTCTTACCAACTTAAGTTCGATAACAGATATTCAGAAAATTCTATACATTTCACTCTGATAAGAGACTCTAGTCCAGTTAAAATAAAAATTACGTTCTAAAATAAATTAAAAATGTTCTGATGGTACAATACTAATGGGGTAATGGTAAATGTTTAAATGATTTTTAAGTGATTTCTCGCAATTTCATACAACCTCCTTAAAACACGTTATTTTTATTTTTAGATTGGTTACCATTTTTATTTATTTCTATTTTTACGTCCCTTTGGTATATTTTTCCAAAAAATTTGCCGCCCCTGGAATTTGCCACCCTGGGCTATAGCTCCTATAGCCCCCTGTGGCGATCGGTTCTCTTACCAGTAAATATAGGATTCAAGGACTTCAAATAACCAAGGTGAATCAAGAAACAAAAAGAATAACAATTTTGAAATTTTAAAAAATAATAACATGCATTATAACCAAATGTTAATTTAAAACTTTATTTATCTTCGAATGTATACATTATTTAACAAAATGAATTCTAAATAATTATTATAGATATATTTATTTTCCAATCCCTAATATCTATAAATTGGTGACCCCGATTCGAACATTCTGAAAAACCTGGAATTGGATATCACATGCTGCTGTTAATTATAAACTGGTGACCCCTTCAAGAAATTTTCGTTTTTGGAAACATCGTATTCGTTTATATATGGTCATGTACCACTTGGAAGTATTAAACCGGATCAGCACGTAAAGGGCATAGCCGGATAAGTAGGGTGAAACGGCCCCTGGCCTTATCTTCATTGAGAGAAGGAATATAGCTAGCAATACGTGAAGGGAACAATTTTGCAAAATATTAACGCACAAGGGTGGCGCGTTTCACGGGGTGACGAGGGGGATAAAATCCAAAGGACCAATTTTTTGTCGGTCAATTTGGGAAAGAACTAAGGGCGAGAAGACATCGGTATACTTTTTAAGGCTAACTTCCCCTCGTTGCACCACATTAAACATTTTTTTGTAGCGTCTACTTTTACTCCCATAAAACATATTTTTTTCGCAGCGTGGTCGGAACATTACGTCATAGTGAAAAAAAAATCACGTCCGTGATCTTTCGAGACTAGTAGCTTATGTAATGAAGGCAGAAAGAGTGTAAATATTTCGTGCAAAGACGAGATTACCTTTTCCTCCCGTTTTCGAGAGTCCTAAACACAAAGGAAGTGGTGGGAGAAGTTTTTGACCGCCGCAACCCCCTGAAACGGCCAAAAACCAGCCTTGTGTTTGTGGGGTAGTTTCTGCCCGTTTAAGGAATGAGGGGGGGTTAAAGCTGAAAAATGAATATTTTTCCCGTGATCGGCGACCCCGAAAACGGGGGGATACGCGTTTAAACCGAATCATTTAAAAAAAATGATTCCATCCCTCGGGAGGGTTTAATGAACCCCCTCGGACTGCTGTCTGGATTCCACTTACTCTATAACCTCCTTCCATTTTATTTCAAGTATAATCCGTCGATAAATCACTCCCCAGACTCGTTTATATATGAAAACATAAAAGGATCTATAAAAGGGGTGGTTTTTAGCCATTTCAGGGGGTTACGGCGATCAAAAACTTCTTCAGCGCCATCTAAAACGGGAGGGAAAAGTAATCTCGTCTTTGCACGAAATACTTACACTTTTTCTTCCTTCATTACGCATAGACTACTGGTCACGAAAGACCACAAACGTGATTTTTTTTCACTATGACATAATGTTCCGACCATGCTGCGAAAAAAATATGTTATATGGGGGTGAAAGTAGACGCTACAAAAAAATTTTGAATGTGGTGCAACGAGGGGAAGTTACTCTTAAAAATATTAGAATAGTATACCGATGTCTTCTCGCCCCTAGTTCTTTCCCAAATTGACCGACAATTTTTTCCGAGAATCCTTTCCAATACTTGCCCAACATATATTTTTTCCAAAATTTTCGGTTGCTGCGTTTTGGCACAAAAAATTGGTCCTTTGGATTTCATCCCCCTCGTCACCCCGTGAAACGCGCCACCTTTTGCGTTAATACTTTGCAAAATTGTTCCATTCACTTATTGCTAACTATAATCCTTCTCTCAATGAAGATAGGGCCGGGGGCTGTTTCACCCTACTTATCCGGCTATGTCCTTTATTGGATCGAATTAACATAACATAACATAACACACCACAGATAGTAGACAACCCCCAAATCCAAAGCCAAGGCTGTCCGGAAGGGGGTTACACATTCGGAAAAACGCAATTGGTTGGATTTATTAATTGGATTAAAATATCATACCATACTTAATTTTTGGACATCTCTATTTGGAATCTATTTCTTCAACTCCCGAGAAAGTATATAAGGACGACTGCTAAGATAGATTGCTCCCAAGGCTGTTGAATTTTCATAATCCCATGACTGTCAGATTTTCAAAACATATCCTTTTTTCTTTATTTATATGGTAAGTGAATTGTTTTGCCATTTATGATTTTCCCCTGTTGTTTAAAAGAATCAATCAGTCATTTGGTGATGACATCTAAAAAAGCATCTCATTCAGAGACATCTCAGCAAGCATCTCGTTCAAATGATATTTTACCAGGCGAAACAGTTGTGACATCGCATAATAATTATGTCACAAATATTAAACTTCCTCCTTTCTGGGTGTCCAAACCCGAAACATGGTTCACACAAATTGAATTACAATTTAACATCCATCGAGTTGTCAATGATCGAAAAAAGTATGATTATGTCATTGCAAGTTTGCCACCGGATGTTATCACAACAGTTTATGACATTGTCACTAATCTACCCGAATTTAATTTGTACGATAACTTAAAAACTATTCTGATTTCTGGTTTGACCTCAAACGAGGAAAAGCGGTTAGAAGACTTGCTCTTTGGTTCCCAGATGGGGGACCTCAAACCGTCCGATTTTTATCGGTCAATGCTGTCGATTGTCGAAGGTTCCCATGTGGTGAGCCAGGAGCTCCTAGTCAAATTATGGAAACGGCGATTACCTAAAACTATTTATATTGCCATCACTGCATCCGGAAAAACCGAGATTAAAGAAATAATTGACATTGCTGATCGTATCTGGGAGTCGTGTCAGAATTCTATGATTTCCCCTATATCTAATTCAGTTTGTAACATTAATCACACATTATCTACGTCAAATTTGATTACAACCTTTCAAGATACGTTGAATCAAGTCTTGCACAAACTAAAGTCTAAAGTTTCTTCAATAACTTCTGCTACTCCTACAGTTTCTGGAACCTTTTATGATAATTGTAAAAATCGCCTCGACTCAGGAAATCGCATGGGCTCACGGCCCCGTTTTAGTAGTCGAAACAATACCCGCGTTAGATATAACCCTTCTAATGCCAAAGTTTGCTATTACCATCAACTTTATGGTCATAAAGCTTTTAAATGTCTCGGAGATTAGTGCACTTTCGCCAAAGATTTCAAAGTTGACAATCAGAAATGACTAAAAGTTAATGATATTTTGACAGCTGACGTTAATATTTCAAATAGTAAACGTCGCCTTTTTATATTTGATAATGCAAATAACTTAAATTTTCTCATTGACACAGGCGCCGATTTGTCGATAGTCCCTCGGAATCTTTTAACAGATATTAAGAAGAACTCTGATATTGTACTGACAGCCGCTAATGGATCTATTATTAATACAGTCGGAAAAAAATTTTTGAAAATCGATTTAAACTTACGTAGGTTATTTCCTTTTGTTTTTAATATTGCAGATATTAATGTCCCTATCATTGGAGCTGACTTTTTAACGCATTTTGGTTTAGTTGTTGATTTGAAACATAAATGTTTAATTGACAATATGACTAGTTATTTAGCATATCAAATGAATACACAGCATTACTTTTAGAATTTCCAAGCTTGATAAGTTCGCCAAATTACAATTTGCCCGTTAAATATTGCGTAGAGCATCATATTATAACAGAAGGTCATTTACCTTTCTCACGACCACGTAGGTTAGATAATGTTAAATTTAAGGTAGCTCAGAACGAATTCAGTGCTATGATAGAGTTAGGCATTTGTGTACATTCTTCTTCTTCCGTATCCTCACCATTATACGTGGTGGCAAAAAAAGAAAAAAACGATTGGAGACCTTGCGGAGACTATCGTCGGCTCAATAGACCTTTTCGTCATAGAAGCGCGCATGTGCTGCCTCTACGTTTGTTTGCGGGAACTATGAAATGTTCGGACACTTGGATTGTCAAAATGGTGGACCGGTATCATTTTTTCACATTAATTTAGACGAAAGTGTGATTGACGGTGCAAAATTAGTACACAACATTGTGGAAGAACATACTTGCGCTCAATTAAGGCGCTGGCTCAAGTATCCTGGTCGTAAAATGACTGGAAGCAAGAATAAAGAACTGGTTGTAAGGTTAGAATTCAACTACAACTTATCAATTTATATACAAGTGCATTAAAAGAAAACAAATGTGTTTATTCTACAATATGCTTAACATTCTTCGTGTAGTAATTGATAATGCAGTAAAAATATTTTCTGTTTTTTACGAAAATGTAGGGTCCAAAAATGCAATTGAAAATAAGGTTTTTTGTCAATCCTTCTGTGGATAAAGCCGGCTCCTTTTTCCTAATTTTTTTCAAATAGGTAAACTATACGATATGGCACTACATATTTTCAGAAAATAGGTAACAAATTCATCATTATTTGGTTAAAAAACGTAATGTTTATGTCAAATCCAATATTGACTGTCCGAACAAACATGGAACTCGACGTTTTTTAAACAAATAATGATAATCTGTTACCAATTTCTTGAAAATAGGTAGTGCCATATCGTATAGTTTACCTATTTGAAAGAATTAGAAAAAAATAAGCGAGCTTTATCCACAGAAGGATTGACAAAAAACCTCATTTTCAACTTTATTTTTGACTCTACATTTTCGTAAAAAAAACAGAAAATATTTTTACTGCATTATCAATTACTACACGAAGAATGTTATTAAGCATATTGTAGACTAAACACATTTGTTTTCTTTTAATGCACTTGTATATAAATTGATAAGTTGATAGTTGAATTCTAACCTTGCAACCAGTTCTTTATTCTTGCTTCCAGTCATTTTACGGCCAGAATACTTGAGACAGCGCCTTAATTGAGCGCAAGTGTATTCTTCTACAATGTTGTGTACTAATTATGCACCGTCAATCACACTTTCGTCTAAATTAATGTGAAAAAATGATACCGGTCCAGACATTTTGACATTTCAAGTGTCCGAACATTTCATAGTTCCCGCAAACAAACATAGAGGCAGCACATGCGCGCTTCTATGATGAAAAGGTCTATTCAGTTACTGTCCCTGACAAATACCGTATCTTCATGACTTCAATTCACAATTATATGATTGTGTTATCTTTTCCAAAATAGATTTGGTCCGTGCTTATCACCAGATACCTGTCGCAAAAAGTGACATTTATAAGACAGCGATTACTACGCCTTTTGGTTTATTTGAATTTGCGCGTATGCCTTTCGGCTTACGTAACGCTGGTCAAACTTTCCAACGTTTTATGAACGAAGTTTTAGTAGGTTTACCTTTCATTTTCGTCTATTTAGATGACATTCTTATTGCAGGTAAATATAGTTCGGAACATTTAGAACACTTGAGACTTGTTTTTCAGAGGTTAGAATTGTACGGTATAAATATTAAACCGTCAAAATGCATATTTGGTGTCAATCATTTGACATTTTTAGGACACAATATTTCCTCAGCCGGTATTTTACCTTCTTCTGCATGCGTTGATGTCATAAATGATTTTCCCTTACCTACTACAGTTAAACAACTTCAGCGTTTCATAGGTATGGTTAACTTTTATCATCGTTTCATACCTTCTTTCGTTGAAATCTTAATTCCTTTACATGCTCTATGTACTAGTTTACTGCATGATAAAGTTAAAATAATAATTATTGGCCTACCGACTGTCTTGACAGTTTTTCCAAAGCCAAAGCTGCTATAGCTAGTGCAACCTATTTAGCTCATCCTCGTTGTGATGACAGCTCGTTTTTGTCGTTGACAGTTGATTGTTCAAATGTCTTTATGTGGGCAGTTCTTGAACAGCGCAAGACGTAGGTGTACTTGCTCCGTTAGCCTTTTTCTCACAAAAACTTACCTTAGCACAGACAAAAGAACTTCTTTCTTTATTCACAGCGATTAAACATTTCAGGTTTTTACTTGAAGGTCGTACACTTATTTGCTTTACTGACCATAAACCTCTGGTCAAAGCATTATTCACTAAAACCTAAAGATCCCTTCGACAAATTAGACATTTGGAATTCAATGCTCAATATGCATGTGAGGTCAGACCTATCAGTGGGAAACATAATATTGTTGCCGACACCTTATCGCGCGAGCATGATACGTCTTTTTTACAACAATGTGTTTCTCCAATTGGAACTCAAAAGTCTAATTTAGTGGATATTAATTTTGACTTAAATTTATTGAGCAGAGCTCAAGAAGATGATTCTGACCTCCGATTAAAGAACTTATATCTAGATACATAATGGCATGAATTTTATGATCCTGAAAGACTCCCAATCTAAGGCACTTCTTCCCATAAGTTTCTGATTGGCCCATCGGCCGATCGCGACCGCTTCGTACACGATCGGTTAAGTCATCGTCTTAGTTTGACGTTCCGCCATTAATGTCAATGAATTTTTTTCGTGTTCTCCGATGAAAAAGTGGTGAAGAAGTCATATTACTTCCACGTCCAGTGGAAGTATAGTAACGACAAAAAAATTTTAAAAAATTTTTATTGTCCAAATAGGCTTAAAATGTCATGAAACGTCGAGATCTTAAGTTTGAGCGAAAACAAAATTTCTGTCTGTCTGTCTGTCGGTCTGTCGGTCTGTCTGTCTGTAACTTTTTTTTGTGCGCACGTTTACTCTGGAACCGTTTAAGATATTGACTTGAAATTTGGTACACATATGTACTTTAACGAGATCTAGAACTAGATTATATTTTCATCTTGTTCCGTCGAAGGGTAAATTTGGGGTAAATGGGTAAATCAAGCAGGTAAGAGTCCATGAAATTGGTATTTAGTATATATAAGAGAAGCTAAGGTCTCAAAAAAATTTTTGGCATTAGCCACCCTTATTACCACCCCCGCCTCTTTATTAAAGGGGATGAAAAAAATTGTGATTTAGTGTATGTACAGGAACCAGAAACCTCAAAATATTTTTTTTACTTCATCCACCCCCCCATTACCACCCCCCTATCACCACCCCCACCCCACTACCGATGTGGGGTATCGTTTTATGGGTTTTTGGGGTAGAGGATTGCAAATATTATATTATTAAAGTTCCATAAACAATGTTTTTTTCACATACAAAGTTTTTTCGTTGTGAGTGACTTGGATAGAGAATCTGGATGTGGAAGTAGTGATTCCTTGGGCAGCGGTTTTTTATTTAAAATTGTGATTTGCTAATACCTAAATAATATTCTCTATTCATATTTACACAGTTTAGTGAAAATTTAGTGCTACATGTTGAAGTGCTGTGCCGTTTGTAGAAGGCAGTTTAGGAAAAAAGAAAGTCGATCGTTTCATAAGTAAGTAGGTCATAGTCGTAACATGATGGTGTTCAGTTTACAGTTGTAATAATAATATTATAAATATAATATCCTTCCAATACATATTTCCCTTGAATAAATCATCTCTACCTATTATATTTTTTTAATCCGCGGTTATGTTCTTAGAGGTTAACCAACAATTATTACATAAAATAGTTACAATATTGTACATTTTCCCTTCTGCACATACCCACCACTATTGCCTATGGGATGTGATGTTCATCTATCATCATGTGATGTTCTGCCATCATTTTAATGGACATATAATGTGACTATGTTAGGAGCAAATAAGGTATATGAAGAAAAGATAGCCATTATGTATCTAGATATAAGTTCTTTAATCGGAGATTCTGACCTTAAGTTTTTATTGTCAGATACTTCATCGAACACAGAGAGAACTTTTCATTTAAAGAAAATTAAAATTTCATATTCTGACAAGTTTATTTGGTGTGACGTTTCCCGCCCTAAACTTCGTCCTTATATTCCGATCATTTATAGATGGACAATTTTTGATATTTTTCATGGTTTATCTCAACCTGGTATTAAGGCGACTAGAACGATAGTTTCTAAAAACTATTTTTGGCTCAAAATGACTTCGGATTGTAATCTCTGGGCAAAAACTTGTATTAGCTGTCAAACTAATAAAGTGACACGACATACCAAAAGTCCGATAGCTAACTTCGATATTCCTAAAGGACGCTTCGACCACATACATATAGATTTAATAGGACCATTACCACAGAAGACATACCAGAAATGACTCTCTGGCCTTCCCGCCAATATTGAATTTCTATGCGCATATGTCATATGTCGGTGGTATTATTGTCAACCCATAATTCCGCAGGTTTCTAAATTCACCGGTGGAGCGCATCGGTAAGCAATAACATTATATCATTGGATATTTTGAAAAACATAGCCAATCAGCTTCGAATTTTATCTACCGGTGCGCTCAGCGGTGAATTTAGAAAAGTGCGGAATTATAGGTTAACAATAATACCACCGACAAGATGGCCGAAGGTCACCCCAATTTACCAATGAAACATCAAACGTTCCGCCGATAGTGACGCTTCTGGTATAGCTCTTCTGTGCCATTACCTCCTTCTCAAGGTTGTTCTTATATTCTGACTGTGATCGAACGTTTTACTAGATGGCCTGAAGTTTATCCACTTCATGATATTACTGCAGAAACTGTAGCGCGTACGTTATTTCAAAATTACGTTTGCCGATTCGGTGTCCCTGTCACAGTGACAACGGATCAGGTAGTTCAATCTGAATCGAAATTATTCCAAGAATTTTCAAAATTTTTGGGATTTCATAGACTTCGTACGACTGCATATCACCCGAGTAGCAACGGCATGATAGAAAGGTTTAACAAGACTCTTAAAACTGCTTTAAGAACTAAAGCTTCCACGGCACATTGGGTAGATGAGCTTCCTGTCGTGCTTTTAGCTTTGAGGACGATCCCCAAGGACGATTTGCAATGTTCCTCCGCAGAACTTGTTTTTGGTCAAACTTTACGACTACCTGGTGATTTTTTTATTAAATCATATACTTGTCCGGATATTCCTTACTGTATTACTAAATTACGTACTTCTTTTAATAATTTAACGTTCATTCCTCCTTTTCATCATGTTAATTACAAATCATTTTTCAGTTCAGACATCTCGACTTGTAGTTTTGTTTTTGTTCGGAAAGAACGTTTTAAAGAATCTTTCTCCCCTCTGTACCATGGATCATATAAAGTTTTGTCCCATACAGATAAGTTGGTTACTTTTATTAAAGGAACTAAACTCGTCACGGTAAATATTGATAGGATTAAACCAGCATTTTTACTAACTAACAAAAGCGATGTCACTACACCGTCGATTAAGAAAGTTCGTTTTGCTATTGACGAATTAAATGACTGACTGTTCTTTTTCTTAGCGGGGGAGTAATATGGCGATCAATTCACTTACCAGTAAATATAAGATTCAAGGACTTCAAGTAACCAAGGGGAATCAAGAAACAAAAAGAATAACAATTTTGAAATTTTAAAAAATAATAACATGTATTTGTGAGTTGACTTCCCACCAGGTTATATAAAGTCATTTTTATTTATCTTATTTATTTATTTATTGCAAGGGGCTAGGTTTACTGAAGTCATCTGGAAAGCGATAAACAAACATATTCTAACTTTATATCAATTTGATGTTTACACATGGAAGAAAGAAACCGTTGGTAAAGCCACAGTAGCTATGTCTCTGATTTTGACAAAAAAATCACTTGAATTTTGGTTGGTTAATCGGTTAAAAAAAACAATGGATATAAATGTACACAAGTAAAAAAAACTGTTTTCTTTTTGATAATTACGAAAAAAACAAATTTTTCCTAAAAAATTGCTTGTATCAATTAACAATTATTAATTAATAATAATATGTAGCAACAATAGGCTCTATTTATGATTTATGTTAATTATAGTAACATAATAAATCAATTTCTCCAAATATATTACAGATTGACGTAAATCGGCAATATAATATCGTGACTTTTGTTGCTTCCATTCCTCATTTATAGTTCTTCTTAATATATTCGGTATCTATTTCAAAAGATAAAAAGTTTCCCGCTTGCTTAAAATATTTTCAATTTTAATTCCTCCACCGAAGACATTGACCATCTTACCCAAGATATACGAGAGTATAAAGGATCTAGGAAACGCCAACGTATTTACGGTGTTAGATCTCAAGAGTGGTTACTGGCAAATCCCTCTTGAAGAGTCGTCAAAGAATTTTTCAACATTCACTACATTGGATGGAGCATCAGAATGTGATGCCCTTCGGTCTGAAGACAGCTCCGTGTACGTTTCAAAAGTTTATGGCAAGAGACGTTTTAACTGGTTACTCGCATCACTTTTGTAAAGTATACCTTGATGATATAATCATCTATAGTGAAAATATGAAACCGCATTTAAACCATATGAGAGCCGTCTTTCAACGTTTACGTTTACATAATTTAAAGGTGTCACCAGAAAAATGTGTAGTAGCCACATCCAGTATAACTTACCTAGGGCATTAAATAAATGCCAATGCCACTAAACATTTAGAAAAACACATTCTGCCTACGACTAGACGCAATTTCAGAGTTTTCTTGGCCTATGTAATTGGGTACGTGAATATATTCGTAATGTTGCAATAATTACTAAGCCCTTGACCCGACTTCTCTCGAAGGATTGGCGTTTTAAATGGAACCCGAAAGCTCAAGATTTCTTCATCCTATTAAAAGAGGTATTAGCCCAACCTCTAGAACTACACCGGCCAGATTGCAGTAAAATGTTCATATTACAAACAGAAGCATCCTTAATAGGATTATCAGCAGTACTTTATCAACTGGGGGATAATGACCAGAAGCACATCATCTCTTATGCTAGCAATATACTATTTCCAACGGAGAGAAAGTATCACATTAACGAGTTAGAATGTCTGAGTGTTGTTAACTATATTAAGAAGTACAAAATATATTTGGCAGACCGTCCATTTATAGTTAGAACAGACAATAGAGCATTACTATGGCTAAATAACCATAAGGATGAAAAGACAAAATTCACACTCTGGTCATTACTACTACAAGAGTACAGATTCACGATAGAGCATTGTCCTGGCAAAGAAAATATATTAGCAGATTATCTGAGTAGGAATCCTCAAGGCCCGAACGTTGAAGCAGATGACGAAGAGGAAAGGATGTATCGACCAAATTTTTCGTATAGGGAACGCATATCAGCGATTACCTCTTTTGAATTACACGAACAGGTCAGAGAAGCGCAAACGCATTCTAGAGATATTCAAGATCAAATTGAACGATGGAATACTCTGATGCAGCAAGAAATCAAAACGGAGGCAGAGGTGAAATTCGCAAACACACGTCAAGTGATTGATGGTTCACTTTGGACAAAAGCTGAACATGTTAAAGATCAATTATACCTTCCCAACCGTATTGTCATGAGGGTAATATCCCATTTTCATGATAGACCAGAGGTAGGTCATCCAGGCAGAGATGAAACAGTAAGAATTATCTCCGACAGACACTATTTTAATAACATGTCTCGTCTTATAAACAAATATTTAATTGAATGCGTTATATGCAATTCCGTAAAAGGCAGATACCCACAACAGAATGCTCCTTTAAGAAGCCATGCGCCTACATATCCGTTTGAAGTCCTAAGCGTTGATATAATATGACCGCTTCAACGGATAAAAGATGCAGATAATCGTTATATATTAATGGTTGAAGACGTATTCAATAAGTGGGTTGAAGCAAAATTATTCATACAAATTACTGGAAAGACAATGGCACAATTTCTCGAAGAAGAAATAGTGGCGAGTTATGGCGTTCCAAGGGTTATCATATCAGACCAAGGAGGCCACTTTAATTCTGGATTTTACGATACCTTTTGTATGCGTAACAATATAGAAAGATTCTTTACAGCAGCTTAAAATCAAACAAATTACCAATCACGTTACGTGCCAAAGGTGGCAGTATGTCGTATATAAAGCGGGAGATATGGTGATGGCAAAAAGGATCAGAAATAATCATACATTTACACTATCGTGGAGTGGACCACATAAAGTTATAAAGAGGTTATCAGAAGTATATTTATAAAGGCACAACTTCGACACGATTACATGTCGATGCCATCAGGCCGACACCCAAGGGAGACTGATATTGAACTAGAATTGTCTGATGAACAAGAAGATAGTTCGGATGAAGCCCATCTTAGTGACGATGCTTCCCCATAAGATAATGAGATCGCGCCAAGGTCAGAGCGACGAAGCGATACCACACTGGTTCAAATAAATATTCCCGCAGATGCTTCAGATGAGCCGAATGTATTAAGTCAAAACCCCGATGATGCTCGAGATTAGCCAGACATAATAAAATCACCTCTGGAGAATTCTGAGGACGATCACGGCCGTTTTATTTTTTATATCTATTATAAGTAGCAATTTAATCTATATACGGATAAATTGATAATATTAATATTTAGAACTCAATCAAGGTAGCCGGACGCAAGGACGCGATCCGGCGAACTTGGCTGCTCAAAGGCGAGGGCCGCTTGCCCCAATAAATGGAAATAAGCATAAGTACTAGTCAGTATGAGTTTTGGAAGCTGTTCTTCTTATGCAAGAAGACACCTTTCTCTTTTAGCCATTATAAGTCAACAAAATTTATGTATGCCCAAAGGAAATTACAAGACGAGTTTCAGAAGCTGATCTTTCACCCAAGAAGACGCTTATATTTCTATTTTTATATTTTTCCCCAAGCCGCAGCCGTGATGAACGTACGAGATTCGTAAGCCGATTTAATCTTACGAAGACCCCCTTTCAACCATTATAAGTTGACAAAATCCATGTTAAGGAATGTTTCCTCAATGAAGCCACATGATGAGCCCATATGCAGTTCTTCCAATAAAGAAGATTGACAAGAGCGAAGACGCGAGTGCAACAAGTTAGTGAAAGTGGACGCTAAACAAAATGTGCTACGCTTCGCTTCGTTTCGTGTCACGCCGTGAGTGTCATGATAATTGATAAAAATGTTGTATCAATTGGAGAATTGTTTGGGAAAATGTGCATAATTATTACCACTTAAGTCAGATAGGTGAATCAGCCGTCTACCCCAATTAAGGCAAACACCTAAACATCTGTACCATGAGTCAGACCAACAAATAAATACGTACAAGTGTATTGAATTAAAGGCAGTCGATTGGTATAAAAGATTCAAGCAAAGGAGGGGAGTGTTATAGAACCCCCCAGAATCGACCTAAGTCGAAACCAAAATGAAGTTTCGACTTAGGCAAAAATTTCATTAAGGACATTTTCAAGAGTCTGAGAGACTTCAGAGCCACAGTTTAGTCCAAAAGGACCGGTAAAAATTCGAAGAAACAACATTTTGGTCCAGGATTTGAGAGTAAAAGTATATGGTGGTCATGGTAAAATGAATCACATAATTTTTTAAAAGTACGTCAAAAAGGTACTTTGAAAATATTTAAAATATTTAAAATATTTTCAACTTTAATTCTTCCACCGAAGACATTGACCATGGAGGTACAGTCATTATATATCTTGTTTAAAGACTGACTATAAAATTTTATCGATGCAATGCATCAAAAGGGCGAAACCGACGAATTTGTTAAAGGCGTCGTGGCGCCTATAGACAAAAATTGACAAAAAATCAATGAAAGTGGACAAGGCCGGTTTCTTGAATAAAACGAGTTTGGATTCACCCAGCGGCTCGCATTTTGATCGAGTGCGTTGGGTAGTTAATACAAAGCGATGGTAGGAAAGCCAGGAGCAGGGCATTCCAAATAATAAAGTTATAGAGAAATCCGCCTTGTGCACAATGGACACAAAAGTCCATTTTGCCCAAAATTCGTTCGGAGGCGAGTCGCTCCCATTTTTCCAATATTAAACCCCTACATAAGGACAAGTAAGTTGTGGACTGACCGAACGTTATCTAACTTATGTAGTAAGTAAGTCCTCTTGATGTGTTTTAGTACGTGAACTCTCACGTTACGAGAACTTTAAAGCTAAGTAGTTTCTAGCGAAATTAAATTTTTTTAGTAAAACATTTTTATGCTATTTTCAGTCAGCCGTAATTACCATATTACAAAAAGTCATATAAATTTCTAAAAAGGCTTATGCTCAATTCTGGGAAGGTTGCATGAATCGTTTCTACCAAATCGATTATTAGCGTACGCTCTTACTTGTATGGTTAAATAGTCATTTGCCTTAGTTGGGGAGGCATGATTCTTTCACTTTATATCATTTCGCTGAAAATCACTGTATTATTTCACGCTTATTAAATAAATGGTATTCTTTGAACTAATTGCATTTTATTGATGTAAGGACTTGTTGCTAGTCTTAATCCCTGGAGTTTTCGTTTGGAAGACCTAAACAACTGAGTAATCGGCATCTCATGATTCCTTAAGTTTGATACTCAGTGTTCTGGTCGCCTTACGGGAGCTTCATAGGGATTTTTTAATGCGATTTCTCCAGAAATTTTTAAGTGCCGAGACCATTATTAATAGATAAATACAGGTCACGTCAAAATCCAATCCCGTCGGAGAAAAATCTTCAATAGAGATTTTTTTTATGCAAAATTAACAGAAACCAAAAGACGTCAGACCACTTATTATTGTATAAGCAGACCAAAATCATGTCAATTCCAATCCCATCGGAGAGAAATCTTAATTGGGATTTTTTTTATGCAAAAATCGCAATAATATAAAGATGTAAAAGCCCCTATTGTCAGTGGAAAATTGAAACCACGTCTTGAGAGAGCGTCGTTAATGATCTAGGATAGTGCAGCCTTGATCCATTATTCGTCTATCGAAGTACATCTTATCTTGAACCCGACTGGGAGTGCAAGAACGGGGCAGAATGCGACTGGCACCCCTTAATAAATAAATTGGTGTCGCGTCAATTTAACGCCCCGTAGTGTGTTCTTCTACAATAACACGGTGAAAATTTGACTCCAATTCATCGTTCCGTTTTTTCCTCGAAAATTCGTGACAATATTACCTAATAATTATTTATAGTAATTAAACTATTCGATGGATTATTATGAAATTCAATAGGGTTTTATTCTAATACTAGACAAAGCGATTAAAAATGAAATGGATCCATTCGGATTGCGATCTACGGAGTGTTTCTGTACATACATACGTACGTATGTACGTACAGTCCAACTGACGAAGATGTATTTCAATTTTAAAGAGCAATTTTAGAATTTAATAAAAGTTCTAATCAATCTAAAAATTGTACTATTTTTTAGAGTTGAATCTCCCCTTTTTAAAAAATACGTATAATTAAAATCGATTCACTGCAGAATTAACCCATTAAAAATGACTATTTAACAGATTGAAAAGGAGGAGAATCTCAACTCGACCCGTATGTATGTTTTTTACAAGCTTTTATTTAACTTGCTTCGTATGTTTGTTTGTTTAGTTCAAATCTTACAAGTCAATTTTAAAACAGTTATCCCCAACCGATTGAACTGAAATTTTGCATACACGTTTAGTTTGAATGACAATGCATGGTTAGCTAAGTGACGTCATTCTAAATCCAATATGGTGGACTCCCAAAGATGGCGAAGCAGTTATTTTTTATGCATCCCCATAATATAGGTATCAAATGCTGAGAAGAATACGAAAATAAAATGACGTCACACTAAATTCAATATGGCGGACGCCCCAAGATGACGGGCAAATTTTTTTAGTTTTAACACTATAATTTGATCGTATAGTGTATTCGCTCATACGTTGCATTCTAAGAAATGGTGAAGGATCCGTTTTAAACTATAAGTTTTATATCGGATAGGAACGACGCAATGAATATATAAAACTAATTAAGGCGTCGCTAAAAATTTAAAAATAAAATTAAATGTAAAAAAACTTTTTTTAAAAACAAGCTCTTATTATTTAGGTGTACCTACTAAAACGAAAAAATAAAAACAAAAAAAATTAATTGTCTTAAAAGCTTGTTGCGTGAATAGAAATAAATAAACTTACTTACAATCTCTGTCAAAAAAAATTAATGTGAACTTCTCGCGCGCGACAAGCTTTTAAGACAATTATTTTTTTCATTTTTTTCGTTTTAGTACACCTAAATAATAAAAGCTTGTTTTTAAAAAAGTTTTTTTTTAAATTTCATTTTATTTTTTAATTGTTCAATCATTGCTCTGGATTGGCTTAATAGTACGGGAGCCAGCGACATTTTCAGATGCTATATTTCTCTATTTGTTTAAACTTGATTTATCTTTTTTTTCTATCATGTTAATGTGTCTTATCCACAAAACAAACTTCTGCCAGTTCGTTAGCTGGGCAAAAGAGTCCGAAGAAATTAGCTTGTTACAAATTTTACAAATTTTTTCCGGGTTTGGTCCAAATTTAATTCTATTTTACTAAAGTATTATTACAATACTTTCATTTGGTAAGCAAGGGAAGTAAAAATATTGTTAAAAAATATTGTTGTGGAATCTAAAATAAACATTTTTTATCGAAGAATATAATAAACTATAACACATAAATTGACACTAGATCCTATGTCTCACGTTGCCACAACTTTCTTGCTCTTGTCAAAGGCATGCCCTGTCGCGTCGGACAGCCGACAGCATAGGTTTTTTAACAATTTCAAGTAATAAACCACTGGCATAAATTTTTTTAGTTTTAAACATATCCGTCAACTGACTTTTTTTTATTACATATTTATGTTAATTGCAGGAGCACACCGCGCCGGTCTACAATGAAAGTGGCAGAAAATCATTTTCCATCAGTTTGAGCCCACCCTGTGTATTATCATCATCGCATAAACTCGTTTTAGCTTTAAATATTTCTGTCAATTGACTTTTTTTTTCATATTTATGTTAATGGCAGGAGCAAAATTCACTACAATGAAGGTAGCACGAAATCATTTTCCATTATACTGTGATGTCAATAAGTAACACAAAAAGTTAAAACTTTAAACACGCACAGACAAACACAAACAGACCCGGAAACCATCATAATTCGCCCATTTTCAGACCTGTATCACCTTGTCAGTGATACAGGAACATTAAATTGGGCAGCGTAGACTAAGACAGGGAGAGCACAATAAGCCCAGGAGGCTGCAGTGCCCTCGGAGTATTCTTTACAGGCGAACCCTAGGAGGAGGGGTTTTAGCCCGTTAGAGACTGACACTCAGATCCATTCCAAGTTGGGATGGGCAGCCCGTCTGGGTTTCACCTCCTCGGAAAAAAAAACACGCATAGCATTGACACATTTTTTAATACAATTGAAATGTTCCTCTCAAGCATTGTCCCGCTGGTGCCTCTGCAGGAGTCGATTGTGTAAAAACACAGACTAAATAGAACACAAAAATAGGAAATTAATTTTAAGCAAATATTTAAAAAAAAGTGCCGCGAGCTCCCGTACTATAAGCAATTTCTATAATATCTTTTTCAAATTGCAAGACATGGCTCTCATAATAATTTCAGCAAGGTAGGTCTAGTGCAAAGCGAGCAAACATTGGACTCATGTTTTTTTTAGTTGAAAACTGGGCCAAATTTGGCGAAGGTGCCTCCAAATTTCATCGGAACTGCATTAAAATTGGTAGTTAGTGAGTATTTTAGGAGTAGCTGATACCGAATCTGACCTCAAAAATTAAGAATTCAAAATGGTGAACTTGGTGAGCCAATATAGCTACCATAATTGCAACATTTTTTTCTGATTTAAATGAAATTTGATATATTTTTAGATTGCTGAATTATCCGATAACGAAAATATTAAAATATTAGAACTAGGGCTTCCAAGTTCCGGGACCAAAGGGTCGTTCGGGACCTCGGGACCAGGACTGCAAATTCCCGGAACTAGTCCCTAGGTCCCGAAAATACTTAAAATGGTGGAGTTTCGCCTTATTTTCAATTTGAAGACTTTTGCATAAGTGGTGAATGAAAAAACATTGAAGTATGTAAAGAACTTAAATTACTTCCACATCCAGTGGAAGGATAGTAAATACAAAATTATTTAAAAAAAAATTTATTGTTATGAAACGTCGAGATTTTAAGTTTCAGCAAACAAAATTTCTGTCTGTCGGTCTGTCTGTCTGTAACTTTTCTTTTCTTTGGAACCGTTTAAAACATTAACTTGAAATTTGGTACACCTATGTATTTTAACGAGATCTGGAACTAGATTATATTTTTGTCTTATTCTGTTGAAGGGTTGGGGTAAATTGGTAAATAAGGGTAAATAGGTAAATCAAGCAGGTAAGAGTCCATAAAATTGGTATTTAGTATATACAAGAGAAGTTAATGTCTCAAAAGACCTCCATTACTACCCCCCATCCCATTATAAAAGGGGGTGAAAAAAAAAATGTGATTTAGTGTGTGTACAAGAATCAAAGGCATCAAAATATTTTTTTACTTCATCGATCCCCACTACCACCCCCCCTATCACTACCCCCACCCCACTACTGATTTGGGATAACGTTATATGGGTTTTTGGGGTAGACTATTTCAAATATTGTATTATTAAAGTTCCATATACAATTATTTCCACATATAAAATTTTTTCGCTGTGAGAAATTTGGGTAGCAAATCTGGACGTGGAAGTAGTGATTTCTTGGGCAGCGGTTTTTTATTTATACTAAACCAATATAATTATAATATTAACATAACAAACAACGGCCAATTCGGCCATGCAACGAATAATTAATAACAATACTTATTTATATATTAATAATAATAATAATAAAATATTGTGACTTAAAAAAATATTTTAGGCCATCTAGGGCATTTAAACAATCATTGTTATGTGCCTTGCGAGCTCAGCTGTGTCGCTGTGTGATTGCCACGCCATCATGTATGCGACACGCGAAACTTTGAAAATTTCGGGACTTCGGAGGTCCCGGGACCTTAGCAATGGTCCCGGGTCCAAAAAATGTACAGCAAAATCCCGGGATTCCCTGGACTGGAAGCCCAAATTAGAATTTAACTGTTTAAAACCATGGATCTATTTCTTTACTGTGTAAAAGAATAAAAAGGTCACTAAAAGGGTTGAAAAAGAATTTTTGTAAAAGAAAATTTAACCGCCTTTAAAAAAAGGTAGCTAAAAATTATAAAACAAAATTTCACCAACCCCCAGTTAATTGAGTTTTATTACCTAATATGGATATTGAGATCGTTGTAAAAATAAATAAATAACGAATTCAAACGTAAACGTATTTCTAACATACTTCAATGTCGATATTGTTGTTTAGTTTTACACCAACCTGAATATTGTTATTAGGTAATAAATTTCAATTAATTGGGAGACGGTCAAATTTTATTGTATACATTTCTGCGACCTTTTTGAAGGTGGTTCAATTTTTTTTCAAAAATGTTTTATTCGTACTGTCGTGCGCAAAAAAAGGGACAAGTCTTATAACGTATTTTTGCTAAAATCTAGTTGTGTACATATAACTTTAATTTTTATGACAATGTCAGTTATTTGTCACAATTCATATTACATATTCTAATAGAGAGAGATTTACATTAGAAAAAATAGTTGGCCTATTTTCTTTTTGCTCACAACACTTATACTTATTCTTTTCACATCTTTTGTAAATATTGATATTGCATAATTTTTATATAACCTATATACCTATGATAATTCTTCTGTCACTGACCTTATTATTGCCTTACATTTTCAAATAATTGGGAACTGTTATTCTTAGGTGAGTCATGTTGTATATTATATTATATGCATGATTCAGTGACGTAGCCAAGATTTTTATTCGGGGGGGTCCTAACATTTTTTGTAAGTATATTTTGTATTGTTATGTAGCTTTCATACAAAGGACCCCGCACAATTATGTAAATTGGCGTACAGTCAAATTTGCTGAAATTTTAATATATTGTAGATTTCGACTTTCTGATCAAAAGCTCTCAAGAGCCCAACTCGATCATATGACTAGTTTCCGAGATACTGCTCAAGAAATGTACAAAAATGACCTTTTGTAGAATTTAAATAATTAATTTCAAATTCATGATTTTTTCATACATTTAATATTGTGATTCTTTCTAATAGCTCTTTATAATATTTCGCACTAAAAACATTTGTTGTTTTAATAAAAATACCGTAGAAAAAATTAAAGTTTGAAAAATGTTGGCGAAGGCACCGGGAAATCTGCATAAAAATAACAAGCGAAAATAATATTCGGTCAAATTGGCTATAACATTTTTTACATAAAGTATGTGTCTTCCTGATCAAAAAACTTTAATTGAAAAACTTTCGGAAATTCCTTTAGGTAAACTATACAAAAACTTATATTTCCAGTAACTGGCAACTATGCAATTTAACGTGGATTTCGCTTGGCTAGTAATAAAAATAAAAATTGAATTTACTTATGATTCAACAAGGTTTTATTCATTTGACTGGAATAAAGCTCCGGCCTGTCAATATTGCTACAATAAATTGCAAGAAATTACGATTTGCAACGAGGCTGATTAGAATCAAGATTCGTAATCGGCTAAAAAAATTTTTGACTAAAACAGAAAATAAAATCAATATAATAATTTTAAATGTCATGTCTATCAATTATATAAATGTCAATAAATTCCCCAGGACCCCCCATGGCTACGTCATTGCATGATTAGCTGATTAATTAACGCTATTCATGTCAACTTGATATAGTTGTTGCAATATAATTAGAGGAATAACATAATACTAACCATAATAAAATAATTATTTGTTATCATTACTAAACGAAATTCTCACATATGTAGGTCTATTTTATTTGTGTCTGGCTTTCGTTTAAACCACTTCTTTGTATTTAAATACGATATGATAATCCTTCCTTACGAGTCATATAAGTATTAATAAGCAAAAAATTATCATTTAAGATTATAAAAACCTTATTATATAGTTTGACATAGTTATGGAGCATTTTTGTTTGCTTTATGAGGGTTTCTCGATAAATATTACCCAATACAATAATGTAAATTTTTGGAAGTTCCTATTTGTTATCCGAATTGCTGTTATTTAGTTTTTGATAACATTGTAAATATGTGGAGAGTGTATTATATGTATATATCATACATCTTAATTATTAGTGGTATGTGTAGAATGATGGTAATAAGAACGTGTGCATTATTTTTATCCAATGTGGGTAACATTTGAATAAGCAGGAGAATAAGAGACTTAGGAGTAGTAGTACTTTAGATTTTGCTGAGCTTTGCTTCAGTAGTGAATTGTATTCGTCTGTGACAACTTTATTGTGACTGAACAGCTGAACATCGACCGTCAAAATATAGCACGGTAAGTTGAACTTGACAATAATCACTTGTTATTTATGTTAAAGGATAGCTCATACTTCTATAATTAAAGCAATTTATAAATACCTTGTACCAGGTAATCTATTTAAATCTGTTTTGTTTAATTAAGTTATGATTATGGCAATAATTAATTTTTATTCTTAAATTATGGGTAAATAGATATTTTATTTTAAATGGATTTACTTAGACATATAATTTTAATTATAATACAATTTATTAATTATTTTAGTGATTTCTACACACAGAGGATCTAATTTAAATGGCTCACTTCCGATAATATTAGTGATGATAAATGATAAAATAAAATGATAAAAATATTAATCCAGAAAATAGGGTCATCTTTCAACAATAAAATATTAATACAAGATTCAATTTGAGGAAAACAGATTGTTTTAAAAATCAATCAATTTATTTATGCTGTTTGATGGGGAAAAAATTAAAACACAAGATTATCTCAAAATTTATCATAAAGGGCTCAAATATTTATGTGGTTTCTTGTAACTAGAACCCACAATACAAGGTTTTTAAGTCGATTTCTTATTTAAGATCGTTCGTTGAAAGCAAACTTTGAAATTTCTTCAAATGCAATAAAAAAATAAATAAATTTTAGGTTTTGGAAAATTGGGTACGTATACCTACAAAATGAGAACTAAAAATATATACGAAACAAGAATCAAATGTTTCTAAATGTTATTGATTTTGTTGTGCTTTTTTAATTTTTTACCTTTTTTTAGAAAATCTAAAAACACATAATAAAACCAGTAAAAATTTCAGACGGGCATTATCGGCTGCGAATAGCTATTTGATGCCATTTTTCTTAGAACGTAAATAAAATGCAATTTAGTTATATACGTTGCCTATACGTTTATTTTTAAAATATCTGAAGATGGTAAAACGATACGTTCGAAACGCCCAACGAAAAACGCATGACAATGGCGAATCAAGCTCAAACTTTAGTAATTTTTGGAATTTATCTGAAAGGTTAAAAGAAGATTTTCAAAATTGGGACGACTTGATACACTATATTTATATGTCTTCTGTACTTTACTATGAAGTTTACCTGATAGTTTTATATTATTTTGTTCTAAAATGAAAAATAAAATAAAATTTGGATGAATTTTGACACATATTCAATATATTGTGCCCTATATATTTAAATTTACCATATTTTAATAATCTTATGTAATAAAAATATCTCGGGTATGTTTAATAAAAAAACCCTTGCTAGGGAATCACTACTTCCATATCCAGATTTCTTATCCAAGTCTCTTACAGCGAAAAAAAATGGTACTAAATTTGCTTCACTATGTAGAAATAATTGATCATATAACTTTAATAACCTACCCCAAACCTACTCGTCAAACCCATAAAACTATATGCCACATTGGTAGTATAGTGGGGGTGGCTGATGTAAACAAAAAAATGGGTCTCTTGTATACATACTAAACCACAATATTTTTTTTATCCTCTTTAATAATGAGCGGAGTGGTAATAAGGGTGATAGGAGTGACTGGTGCCAAAATAATTTTGAGACTTTGGCTTCTCGTACTGTCGTGAGCAAAAAAAATGGGACAAGTCTTATAACGTATTTTTGCTAAAATCTAGTTGTGTACTAAATCTAAATCTAACTTTAATTTTTGTGACATTGTCAGTTATTTGTCAAAATTCATTTGAAGTGTGCAAATAGAGACAGATTTACATTAGAAAAAAATAGTTGTCCTATTTTTTTTTGCTCACGATAGTACATACACTTGCTTGCTTTATTTATTCACCACAATCCCTTCAAGTTCCAGATCTCATTATAATATATAGGTGTACCAAATTTCAAGACAATATCATAAACGGTTCCTGAGTAATCGTGTGCACAAAAAAAAGTTTAGACACACAGACTAACAAACAGAAGTTTTTTTTTTATTTAAACTTAAAATCTCGACATTTCATGGCATTCTACTACATGGATGTGGAAGTAAAATTATATATAATAGTTAATCTGGGGGCGGACCACAATATTCTTACATAGAAAATGACTCGTTTCAACACTAAGAACGTGTTTAAGAGAAAAACAATATCTCTCATTTATCTTGTTGACATATTTGATTCCTAAACTTGTTTATCTAAATAGCAAGGTTCCTGAGAATGTGAAATTACTACCTTCCGTGCAAAATGGAGTAAATCAAAATGTTTACAAATTACAAACATCTTTCTTGTTCGAATTTTCATAGAAACCATTTTGATATTTACAACTTCATATTACACTGATTTATTAATTTAAATTACCTAGTATTTACAAGTCTGCATTTGATTGAATAATAAATACTTAAATAAATAAAACTTTTTAAAAAACAATGGTTTTCTTTTAAAACCAAATTGCACTAAAAAGTAGAAAATAGTTTTCAACTTTGTAAATAAAAAACAATTGGACGCTCATAATATATTACTTGGTCTAATCATTTTGATTTACGTTTACATTTTATGAGCACTCAATGGTTTTTTATTTACAAAGTTGAAAATTATCTTTAACTTTTTAGTCCACGTAGCTTATCGTATTCAACTCGTCAAATCCTTTAATTTGATACCCATGTCAATGGAGTTATGAAGAAAAAAAGGTAAACCGCTATCTTGGGTTTAGAATAACATCACGTAGCTTATCGTATTCTATTCATCAAACCCTTTCATTTGATACCCAAAAGGGTTGTGAAGAAATAGGGAAGCCGCCATTTTGGGGCGTCCGCCATATTGGATTTAGAACAATATTATATTGTCATCAGAAACAAAGCTGTGTGCGAAATTTCAGCTCGATCGGATAAGGGGGAGTGGGTAACATTTCAATCACTAAATTTGACATATAGATACATAATTACATAAGTAGGTAATAAGTACATAAGTGCATAAGTGCATAAATACATAAATATGCATTTCTGAATATAAGAAAACCATTAAAAAAAATTTTCTATCCAAGTCTCTCAACGAAAAAATTTTTTATGCGAAAATAATTGTTTATGGAACTTTAATAATATAATGTTTGAAATCGTTTACCCCAAAAACCAATAAAACGATATGTCACATCGGTAGTGGGGGTGGTGTGGTGGAAGGGGTGATAGTGGGGGTAGATGAAGTAAGAACAATTTTTGAGGCCTTTGGTTCTTGTACACACACTAAATCACAATTTTATTTTTGTCATCCCTTCAATAACGAGGTGGGGGTGGTATGGGTGTGGCTAATGCCAAAAAATTTTTTGAGACTTTAGTTTCTCTTATATATATTCTAAATACCAATTTTATGAACTCTTACTTGCGTGATTTACCTATTTACCCCCGAGTATTTACTCTACTTTACCTCAACCCTTCAACGAATTAAGATCTAAATATAATCTAGTTCCAGATCTCGTTAAAATACATATGTGTACACCTACCAAATTCAATTTAATTAAACGGTTCCAGAGTAATCGTGCGCACAAAAAAAAGTTACAGACAGACAGATTTTTTTTTGCTCAAATTCCCGACGTTTCATGACATTCTAAGTCCATTTAAACAATGAAAATTTTCAAATTTTTTTTTGCATCACTACTTCCACTGGACGTGGAAATAATAGAAAATATTAGAGGATCAATGAAGCTTTGCATAGATGAACTATAGTAACGACAAAAAAAATGTTCAGATAGGCTTAGAATGTCATGAAACGTCGAGATTTTAAGTTTGAGCAAAAAAAATTTCTGTTTGTCGGTCTGTCTGTCTGTAACTTTTGCGCACGATTACTCTGGAGCCGTTTAAGATATTGACTTGAAATTTCGTACACGTATGTATTTTAATGTGATCTGGAACTAGATTATATTTTCATCTTATTCCGATGTAGGGTTGGGGGTAAATTGGGGTAAATAGGTAAATCAAGCAGATAAAAGTCTATGAAAATGGTATTTAATATGTACAAAAGAAGCTATAAGGTCTCAAACATTTTTTTGGCATTAGCCACCATTACCACCCCCATTACCACCCCCACCCCATTATTAAAGGGGGTGGAGAAAATTGTGATTTAGTGTGTGTACAAGAACCGAAAACCTCAAAATATTTATTACTTCATCCACTCCCACTACCACCCATCCCATCACCACCCCCACCCCACTGCCGATGTGGGGTATCGTTTTTTCAAATATATTATTAAAGTTCCATAAGCAATTATTTTCACACACAAAATTTTTTCGTTGTGAGAGACTTGGATGGAAAATCTGGATGTGGAAGTAGTGATTCCTTGGGCAGCGGTTTTATATACTCTTTCAGGAATCGAACGAATGGTAGTAGATAAACCCTTCGTTAGATTCCTGAAAGAGTATATAAAACCGCTGCCCAAGGAATCGCTACTTCCACATCCAGATTTTCCATCCAAGTCTCTCACAACGAAAAAATTTTATGTGTGGAAATAATTGTTTTAGAGGGGTGGCAAGAGAGTGAAAAACGTATTTTGCTATATCTTGAAGTTTTTTTTTAATTTATGAAATTCCCGTTAAACAAAAATAATTTTTTTGCAAAAATTGACCTCTGTTACTTTTGCTTATATTCAAATTGCTCTTTCTAAAGCTGTAATTGGGATAAATGAAGACCGCAGGCAGCACTTAAAAGATTACACAGCCCCACAGAAAAAAAGTTTGTTGTACCGGAAACCAGACCTTCAAACACCCACGTATTTTGGCGCGCTGAATCCGAATATGAGGTCCAAATTAACTTCTGTCGTATAATTTTTTTGTAAATCGCGTAAATCCCGTGTTTTCTTCGCATTTTATCGGAGTTTACTGCAATATCAAATGTTAAAGATTTTGCAGTCTCTTAAAATTCCTTTTAAGCTAACTTTAAGTTTTCTAACAGGCGCGGATTTATGGGGGGGGGGGGGGGGGGGTAACGGGGTAATTACCCCCCCCCCCCCCCCCAAGATTCTGTAAATCATCAACTTTTGTTTTAAAATGTTATGATTTTTGTTAATTTTGGGAAGAAAAAAAAATTTAACAGGGTAATTACCTCCCCAAGAAACTTTCATTGTAAAATTTTATTTTTTAGGATGAAAAAATTTTTTCGGATTTTTGCCTCCCGTTCTTCAAAAAAATTTTGGGATGAAAATTTTTTTTTCGGATTTCTCCCCTCTGCTCTTCAAAAAATTTTGGGACGAAAAAATTTTTTTTTTGGATTTCTCCCCCCCCCCCCCAAGCTCAAGGTCCAGATCCGCCCTTGTTTTCTAATGCCGACATAGGCATAGTTAATCGAAAAAAAAGTACTGTATACAGGGTGTCTCAGCCTCGCGTTGTAAAAGTATACTGGCTTTCTCATAGAAGATATCGAAAATTTTCAAAAACAGGATGGTTGAGGGCACAACGGTGTATAATTTTAAAATATGTTGAAATATACATGGTGATCCATTTAACCGTGACCAAAAGTAAGATCTAGTTCAAAAGCATATGATCTTAAGAATTTGTTTTGTACTGCTTTGATTTATTCAGTTTGATTATAATATAAGGGAGACCATACGTTAGAAATATATTCAAGTAGTGATTATACGTATATAGGATTGGCCTGAATTAAATCAATTGGTTTAAATTAGGCCAACCCCAATCACTACTTGAATATACTTCTAACATATGGTCTCCCCGCTCCCGTATATTATAATCATGATTTTTATTATTATTAATATACTTTTTTTTGTGGGGCTGTTATTTATTAAACTTTAGTGTGCGCTGTGCGATGAATCTTTTGAACATTTAATTTGTTTAAATATGACAAATTATATAAAAACTTGAATTTTGCACAAAATATATATTTTTTAAAATTCCGTATGCCACAAAATTCCTCATTCGATATGTGTCCAAGTATAAAAAATCTAAACTCCTTTAAGTATTTACAGAAAAAAAAAAAACAGTGGCACAGATGCAGCGGTTATTTGTTACTTTGTGTAAAAAGGTGGATATTTTAATTTTATAAAATTTCATTTCCGGCTCGAATATGAGAATGTCGTTACTAGCAGAAGTGCTTGATGGCTGCTTAAAAAATTTAGTTAGGTATATTATGGTATTATTTATCCTAAAAAGGTTTAATTGGAATGAATTTATAGTAAGGACATGGCACCTAAAACAAAAGTTCTGATAAATTAATTTATGCAAGGTAAGCAGTACACATTTGGTTATTTATATTAATTAGTTTTTAATGCCATAGTGTTGAAATTCCGAATATGACATGAAAATAATTTTCAATGAATGTTTTTTAATGAAGCGTTTCATTAAAAATAGCAAAGTAAAATAAATTTGTGTGTTTGAACGTGTATCAATTTGAAAATAAAAATAAATAAATAATGAATTACAGACATGATTAATCAATTATTTTTGATCAGTGTTGGCAACCGGGCGAGATCCCGGTAGGCCAACTAAATGGGCCCCGGAAGGGTCGTATGGAAATGTTACTACCTAATAGGTACACACAAATTAAAACATGCATACCTCAGAAATCATAAAAATAACTGATAACTGATAAAATGTAATGTACCTACTACTAGAAAAATCCCGTCAAGATTCGACGGAATGGGATGTATAAAAATGTTTCCTATAAATTATGTTGTGGAGACACACCTTTGAACTTAGTACCAACACTCACATTTTCAAGAAATTCGCGTCCCTGTTTCAACGTAATGGTCTCACCTTTTCCTAGAGAAGGTTTATATTAACAAAGGAATACCTACTATATCTTAGTAACAATAACTAAGTAACATAGCATGAAAAAAATATATTTGGCTTTTCGATTACTGCTTTTAAGCGCTTTAATTTGATTTAAAAGTTATTAATTTTGAAAATCTATATTTTTATATTTTTTGCGCACCCTGTACAACAAAATCTAAGTTTATCAATGTGAATCGTATTTATAAAACAAGTAAAAGAAATGATGAAGAATGACTTTTTTTCGAAAAGCAGAAAATAAAAATGTTTACGAGTATAGTTAAGTCCTTCCGTGGACACACTGTAGAAATATATCGCAATAACAGCGGTGGCCCGTGAAATTTCAATATTTTTTTTTCTCGTCTGTGGCGCATGGGACCCATACGAAATATGGGAAATAACATCTAGAGAAGCACTTCTCTAACGACCTCTCAAAAATTTTGAAAAAGTAGTTTGCGAAAAAAAATTTTAAAATTCGGTTGCCTTGTCTAGGGACTCCTGTTTAATTTATCTTGTTTTGTCACATACATTTGACTTTTCATAAAAATACAACAGTAGGTTTTGGAGTTTATGAAAATATTTTCATTATTAATTGAAATACCAATGAACTGAAATTTTGTAATTTACAATTTAACAATTCAATTCGTTGTATTTCAGTTAATAATTAAAATATTTTCATAAACTTAAAAACCTATTGTTGTATTTTTATGAAAAGTCAAATGCATGTAACAAAAAAAAAATAAACAGGAGTCCCTGGCAACCCAATTTAAAAAAAAAATGTTCGCAAACTGCTTTTTCAAAATTTTTGAAGGGTCGTTAGAGAAGTGCTTCTCTAGATGTTATTTGCCATATTTCGTATGGGCCCCATGCACGACAGATGAGAAAAAAATATTGAAATTTCACGGGCCGCCGCTGCGCAATAAGGGGGCAAATGAGGGGCAACTGAGAAGCATCCCTTACGAGAATACTATATAAAGTAGACCTTGGTTCTTATAATTATTATTATCCACTGTCAATCAATCCGTGAGAAGCGAAAATCCCTACTTTATATATTTTTCGAGGGCCAGTAACTCGGAAACGGCGGGTTTTCAGACCCAGGTTACATTTGAAAGTTTGATCGGGACAACGAGAACTCCCTTTTCCCAAAGTTACAAAACTTTTCATCGAGACCCATTTTCCCATGTATTTGGTGCGGGGTCCTTTTTACTGAATAGAAAAATATACAGCGTGGTCACCCAAAAGAAAATACGAGGATGTACAAGATATCGAAACTGCAAAATATGCACTATGTTTGTCAGAGTCGAACGATCTTTACATAGATTAGGTCATATACCGTGCGTGTAATTGCCCATTAGGCATGTACATTCACGTAGCGCGAGAGATTTGACAACACAGCCGTAAATTCGTCCGCCGGGCGGAGCATCCCAGCTCTCAGTTATTTCATTTCAGCCAGCTGGCACAGGCGATGTTGTAATTCTTACTCCCTATGCCTAGCGCGCGGCTACACGCACGGTATCAGTTCTATTTTACAATGTTGTTAGGTGTACGAGTAAAAGTAGCAGTCGGGCGTGGCCGACTGCGATTAATTAATTAATATTTTGCTCGAACACGGCATAATTCCCTGTTAAAGTGTACTACTGAGATTAAATATACAGTATATATATATTTCTTATTATTTCCACATCCAGTGGAAGTATATAAAAATTTTAAAAATCTTGTTCAAATAGGCTTAGAATGTCATGAAACGTCAAGATTTTAAGTTTGAGCAAAAAAATCTGTCTGTCGTGTCTGTAACTTTTTTTTGTGCCCACGATTACTCTGGAACCATTTAAGATATTGACTTCATATTTGGTACACGTTTGTATTTTAACGAGATCTAGAACTAGATTATATTTTGATCTTATTAATTTTAATTTAGCGTGTATACAAGAACCTAAGGTCTCAAATTTTTTTTTACTTCTTTAACCCTCGATACCACCCCTCTACCACCACCACAATTACTGATGTGGCATATCGTTTTATAGGTTTTTTGGGTAGACGATTTCAAATACTATGTTATTAAAGTTCCATAAACAATAATTTCCACATAGTGAAGTGCAAATATAGTATCAAAATTTTTTGAAATAAAAATTTTGTGTCTAACAAAATATATCGTGTTTCCAAGTAACGGTCTACACACATACATACAGACTCACAGACTTTTTTTAATTTAATATTTGAGTTCAGTATGTTATGAAATGGATTTCTGGGCAAATATTTTCTTCTTGGTGGAGTGCAATATAATTTCGATCTTTCGGCTTGTTGGCACTTTTAGAGTAAAATGTATGACCTTGCCAGATATGTGGCTTACACCTTGTAGATTAGATTGTCGTCGATTAGATTGTCGTAAACAAATCGTAATGAATATAAGGGCACAAATCGAAAATTTTCTAACTAACCACACCACGTGATACAGCTAATCATGAAGCATATTTTATTAAAAAATCATTAAATTCTCTGTAGAATCTCTATTTTTAAAATAGATAAAGAAACTAACTTTTACATAGGCTTATATGGCAATAAAAAACAAAAATTCCTCATTTTCTCCGTTTGACTACAGCTGAAAATTAATTATTTTTCGAACACTTTTTCTTTCTCACGACGGTATCTCCCAAATTATTATATTTATCAAAAAAAAAAAAAAAAAATTCTTTATAAAATGTTTGTTATATTTTTCAGATTACAATGGTTCTTAAATCAGATTTTTTGAGTATCTAATAAACAAGATATTTAATAATGTGTAGCGTGATGTCAGTTTTCGAAGCTTATCGGCGGATTGAAATTGTTTGTGGCTCCGAGCCCCCACTCATTGCTACTCTGCTTCAACAACCCCCTCTAACTCCGGGAGCACCCAAGTTCCACTTAGAATGAATACCTACACAGGACCGTGAACTTTTCAGATTAATTTATTTTACTTTTTCATCTAGGTAAATTGATGTGTACAAATCCAAATTTCAGATTACGACGAAATGAACTTTCTGAAAATCTAAAAATCTAAAAATATTCCAAATAAAAATTGTTTAGGATGGGAAGTATTATTTAAAAGCGTATCTTTAGTGCACTCGGGAAGGAATTTATAGTCGTATGTGATGAGGAAGTACTATCGAGGTGAATCTAATCGAACCTGATTTGTACTTATCTTTTACCAATTATTAATTTATTTAATATTGTGTTAATAGCATAAATGTATACATATTTCAATTGATTTTCAGGTTTTATTAATTTTAAAATACAATGTTGGCAGATAACAGATTCCACATCAAAATAAAAAAGTAATGAAAAATGAAAAATAATATAATAAAATTTAAATGATATACACCAGTCACTTTCTTCATCTAACTCAAATACATTTTTATTGATATAGTTGACTACACAATCCTTATACGTGTAAAAATTGTCGGATTTTTAAAATAAATAAAGAAGCCAAACATTTTTTACACGTATAAGAATTGTGTAGTCAACTTTAAGTAGTTTTTTATTACTTCTGAACGAGGAGTTCTTGCAGGACTTGTTCCCTATGCAGGAGCATAAATAGACGCATGGCATGTTCTTTTTTTTGCAAGAACAAACTTTACTGCCTCAATCTAAAAGAAAAAAATTCCCTATGAATTTTTAAAACATCAAATATGTAATGACTTGTATAAGTTCGTAATATTGAATTAAGTGTGAGAGTAGCGTTCTTTTTGACCCATAATATGTATATTTTCCTTTCCTTTCCTTCCCTCTCCTTTCCTTTCCTTTGTCAGTAAATGTATTTTTAAGTAATCTACTGATCTGTATTTTGGACTTATATCCGTCCAATTCTAAATACTTCTCATAAATAGACGACATACCTTTTTTGCTTTAAAAAACCTTTCTCAAGAATTTTCCAAATTTTGGTAAATGCCAGGTCTCTTTTGATTTTACGTTTTCTACTTTTATTGTTCGATAGACCTTTCCATTTTCTGTTGCGACTTAAAAAACACGAAACATGATATTTAGTTTCTATAGCACCAATTGACGATTTGCACGAAAGAAAGTTTGGTAAAAAGTGTCGAGATTGGTATCACTGTAATTCACTGCACATGTTGACCAACTCGTCTAATTTCCAAACTTTGCAACAATTAAATACCTATAATATAATAATCATAACATTGTTTTCATTATTTTTAATGTTAAACCTACTTCCATTGAATATAAATTATCTTTATTAGGTTGTTTCGTAGTCTACAATATTTAAAAAATGTCGAATTATGCAATTTGTCAAACACTGTTTCCAACTCTCAGTTTAGAACAGTTGGCAGCAGTGATTGACAAATTGCACAATTCGACATTTTTTAAATATTGTAGACTACTAAACAATCTAATAAAGATGATTTATATTCAATGGAAGTAGGTTTAACATTAAAGATAATGAAAACAATGTTATGATTATTATATTATAGGTATTTAATTGTTGCAAAGTTTGGAAATTAGACGAGTTGGTCAACATGTTTATACTGTGCGCCATGACACTTTTTACCAAACGTTCTTTCGTGCAAATCGTCAATTTTTTCGAAAATTATGGGATTTTGGTGAGCTGTTATTATAGTCGGGAATCTCAGCTCCAATTTAAGGCTTATTTTTTGATGTCTAAGTACCTATCAGACATACGGCTGAAAAGTATCGTACTCGATGTAAAATTGGCTGCTGAATACGAATTCGGAGGGCGCATAAAAATCGGGGATTGCCTTCAACCCTTAATCCGCGAATTTATCCTTATTTCGGAAATCGTGAAAAATTGAATTTTTAAAATGTAACTTGCTTTTTCTTCCACAAAAAATAAGCTAAAAATCCATTTTTTTTTTCAAATTGTAGCACACAGTGCATTTAATGCAACAGTGTAGTCAAAACACATCTAATACTTATAGAAATTTTAGAAAAAAACATGTAGTGAACTTCTACGCAGCCGGCGCATTGAAAAATGTACCCTGCGAGGTTTTTGTTATTTTGGGAAATTGACAAAAACTAGATCGTACGAAATTACAAGAAAAGACCAAAATTATTTTTAGTGATTGATTCATACTGATATTTTGAGCGAAACGGAAGATATGATTTTTTTTAAATTTGGCCGTTCTGCGAACGAGCGCGCTACGAGTTGAAACCGACGTGCGACGTATGCGGGCTTTTGCATTGGATTTAGTTATTTGATACTGTATTAATAGGAACAATATTCCTGTGTTTGATTTTATCGGCTTAATTTTGTTTAAAAGATATAGTTATTAATATAGTATTAGAATTCCTTAGGTTTAATTACTTCTACATCACAACAATAAGAAAATGGGATTTATTTTGTTCAAATAGGATTAGGATGTCATCAAACGTTGAAATTTTAAGTTGGAACAAAATTTAAAAAAACAGTCAGCCCGTATTGTTTGTAACTTTCATTGGGCGCACGATTACTCTGGAATAGTTCATGGTATTGACTTGAAATTTGGTACACCTACAGTACATCTACACGTTATATAATGAGATTATTATATATTGATATTATTCCGTTGAAGGGTTGGGGGGTAAATGTGGGTAAATGGGCGAAAACGAGTAAAACAAACAAGAGTTTATAAAATTGGGATTTAGTGTTTTTGTACAAGAAGCCAAGATCTCAAACATTTTTTGGCAGCTTAAAAATAAATGTGCCCTTAATTCTTTAAGGCTTACGTGGAAATATGAGTGACCATACAGGCATTTGAAGAATATGGAGCCAGTGTTTATAAATTCCATGACGTTGCAATCCTCCATGTCATTTATATATTTTGTCAGGGGATTAAGTGCTTCCCAATTTTCAGTTGCCGTTTTAAATTCTGTCCTTTTTCTCTCTCTAAATGTCTAGCTTGTGTTATCCCACCCACTAAGTACATAGGTAGACATAAAAAGGGTCGCTATAAGGAGGAGAGGTATGAGTGCATGTTGCTGCGTCTTCAATTATTTTATTGCAGAAAAAATAGGAATCGAACTTTTGAAACCACAACTTTACTTTCATTTTGCTGTACAAAAACAATGACAACAAAAAAATATCTGTTACGTGCCACTATTGCTGCTCGTCCAAAACACAAAATTTTAGTATGGAGAATATAACTATATTGGCTTCCTCATGGTTATGAATCTTGGCATTTTTCAAGATATAAGTTTATTCTAATTATAGTAATTTCTAATTATTAATTGTAATGTATTTTACTAAGCTGATATAAATACATTCATATCAATCTATAATATTTAGAGACAATTTCATTTATACAGGTTAGATGAATACATAATAATTTACGTGTTTTTCTAAAGTTAGGATGAAAATTAAACCTAAGGCATTTTAAACAACTATATTAATAACTACATATTTTAAACAAAAAATCCGGTAAAACCTAACACAGGAATATTGTACCTACTAATACAGTACCAAATAACCCAATATACCGCAAATGAGTGCCCGCATCCGTCGGTTTCGATTTGTAGCGCACTCGACCCCAGGACGGTCAAATAAAAAAAATCGTATCTTCCGTTTCACTCAAGATATTAGTATGAATTAATAACTAAAAATAATTTTCGTTTTTCCTTGTATTATCATACAATCCAATTTTTGTTAATTTCTTAAAATAAAAAAAAATCTCCCAGGCTACATTTTTCAATGCCCCAACTGTGTAGAGGTTCACGTGATATTTTTTTCTAAATTTTTGATAAATATTAGGTGTGTTTTGACTACACTGATACATTAAGTGCACTATAGGCTACAATTAAAAAAAGAAAAGATTTTTAGCTTATGTTTTGTGGGCGAAAATGTTATGTTTTAAACATTCAATTTTTCACAATTTCCGGATTAAGGGTTGAAGGTATTCCTTTATTTTTATGCTCCCTCCGGATTCGGATTCAGCAGACAATTTTACATCGAGTACGACACTTTCAGCCGTATGTCTCACAGATACTTAGGACTGAAAGATAAACGTCTCCAGAATCCTGACTATCAGTCTTATTTTTCTTTCTGTGTTTGTTTTCATTACTCGAGAGACCTTATTTATTGTTGATGCCTTTTGACAAAAAACACATTTCTCTATAAAAATATTAGTTTTACGCAAAGGGCACACCTGAAGAAGTTGATGGACAGGCACTGGATCCATCTGAACTGTTTTCAATTTCTTTCTCTTTTTCTTCTTAAATGTTCTATATTTCTTTTGCTAGTATAACTAGAATAGCAATTTCGGTGCCAAACCAAACCGTCAGAACTGTTTGTTTTTCGAAATGACAGTTCTAGAATATAGATCATCTTCTCTTTGGTTGCTTATTTTTTCATGGAGTTTTAAACAATCAATAAATGTTGCAAATGATTTCTCAGAACCTTTGATTACAGGGCCCGGTTTCCTACAAATTAAGCATAATTTCTTACGAGTCTCTTTTACACTAAATTTTATTTTTGTCTCTACCTCACTTTCAGAACTTGTGACGTCAGTAGTACTTTCCATTTTAATTTCTTCTGAAAAGCACATACATCAGTTACCTATATGGTAGAAAATTCAACTGAAAAAATACATACTAGCAGAAAGTATCTTGCAAACAATAAACTAGGGCGTTTCTTATAACGTGTTAATCTATTACATACAAATTTTATGTAATATAGTCAACAAATATACTTATATTTATTCCATATCAATAATTTTCAAGTCAAAAAAATTTAAAAATATCAGAAACCACAAGAGTTACAATGCGCGTATCTATTTAACGATAGGCCTTTACGGAAAGCAGCGCGGGTTGTTGAAACAGTCTTAAAGTAGTGGGGTAGCACTACATATTATTAAATATCTCGGCTATTAGATCTTCAAAAAATTTTGTTTAAGAACCTTAGTAATCTGGAAAATATAGCGAATATTTTATAAAGAATAATTTTTTTTTGATAAATATAATAGTTTGGGAAATATCGTCGTGGGAAAGAAAAAGTGTTCGAAAAATAATTAATTTTCTGTTGTAGTCGAACGGAGAAAATGAGGATTTTTGTTTTTTACTGCCATATAAGCCAATGTAGAAGATCATTTATTTATTTATTTTAAAATAAAAATTCTACAGAGAATTTAATGATTTTTGGATAAAATATGCTTCATGATTGGCTCTATCACGTGGTGTGGTTAGTTAGAAAATTTTTATTTGTGCCCTTATATCCATTACGATTTTTTTTACACTTGGATTCCTAATCTACAGGGTGTTAGCCACATATCTGGCAAGGTCATACATTTTACTCTAAAAGTGTCAACGGGAACAAAAACTAAGCGACTTTTGTCAACGAGAGCACTCTACTATCTAGAATTATTAGTAAAAATCTTTGTCCGGTTATAATATACTTACTTGATTAAATCAAATAGGTATAATAAAACTATTAAAACTAGTGAGAGTTGCGGTAGGGCGTTGCTGATTGCGCATACCGATTTAAGCACAAAAATCGTTGGCTGCGTACTTAATCTCAGTGGCACAAGATAAAACTGAATTGAGTCGTATTCAAGCAATATGGTAAAAAATAGGTATTCGAAGTCGGTCACGCCCGACTGCACCTTCTATTCGTTAATAATATGAAAATTGAAAATAGAGATTCAGAAGCAAGAAAATACTTTAATTTCTACTTAATATCCACATTGCACACTGCACATTGCACACGTTCCTCTAAACAAATTGTAGATTATAAAAATGCTGAAAGTGCAAGTTACTTTATAAATTCTGTGTATATTGATAATATCAACATAACTCTACAATGATCGCCGCACAGAAATTAACTAAGGTATAAGTTGTAATAAAAATGAACTCGGACGAATCTATTATATTGTTGATTTTCTCGTGATCTGCTCCTGAGTCACTAGATTCCAGATTCACCAATTCTTAGAATTACCTCCATTTCATGCATTCATTAATATGAAAAGGTTTGATTTCAGTAAATGCAGAATATAATATTGAAATTTCCTAAGAATTTTTATTAAAATTGATAGTTTCTTTAATATTTTTTTTTATAAAGCAATTAAAATGCTCAAATTATTTGCGTTTTTCTTAAAATCTGTAAATTTAAAATTTGCATTAAAAATTATCGAAAATTCAGCGCATGAAAACGTGTTGCCTAAAAACTGCTTGTGTTCATTTTGATGTGATTTGACAAAAAGTGCCTAAAACGCAGTCGAGTGTACTTTTTCAGTAAAATCACGTCAAAATGAACGAATGCAGTTTCTTAAAGACAACACGCTTTGAATGCTGAATTTTCAGATTATTTTTAATGTACGAAATATATTTATTAGACTATTTCCAGAACAAAACATAAAACAAGAGATATTTCTTATTATTAACTGCATTAACAATTCAAATTATTACAATGAAAAATGCATTTGTTGTAGGCTAAAAATGGCTCCACACCAATAATATGTTTATTTACTACAAATCCTCGACAACGCAAAAACTTACGTTCATTCCCGTGTCGCAATTTTTAAGCGGATTTATTTAAAAGTCGAATTTTAACATTATTATTTTTTATAGAGAAAATATTTTAAAAGTAGGTAATTAATTATGTTCCTTTTGCTTCTATAAGCCTGCTCTTCACAGAAAAATAAAGAAGAAAGAAAAATCTTCGATATTTATACTGATTCAACTGACGTTTTAGCTGTCAAGCCCAATGCAATTTTCACGTTGTTTTATGTTAAATTTTCACTTGGAATGCAATGTTTGCTGAAAGTTTTTTCTTATTGGTCCAAATTTTAAAAATCTCGCTATTTCATTGGTTCTTATGATGTATGGGAAATAGTCATAAAAATTTCACCGGCACTCAGAAAAAAAAGTTGCGAACCTGAAACAAAACCAAATTTTTGTGTGCTGAATCCGAATCTGCCATCAGATTTGGCCACGTCACCGGAATTTTTTTTTTTTCTACATTCGTGAAAGTCAAACGTCCTCAGTTTTCAAGAAAAAGTTTAACTTTCAACCTAGAAAAAAACTTCGATGACATAGGCCAAATCTTATAGCAGATCCGGATTCAGTGCATAAAAATAATTTTGGCAGTTTTGTTTCAGGTTCACGACTTTTCTTGTATGCCGGGGTTCTTAACAATAAAGAAGTTTTAAAACTGAATTCTGCATAACTTGAAATAAAATTATTCAGGGAAACATTTTATTTGTACCATATAAATTCTTTCTGAGAGATTTGAACTGATTAAGAAGACATTAATAATAATATTACCTCTGTATTTTCGATATAAATTGAATATTCAATTACCTACTAAAATCGTGATGATTTATAAGGAATCTGCAAACAAAAAAATTAATTAGAAATCAAATAAATAGCTATGACGCCTACTAACTTTTTGTTTATTTTGCACAAAATGGCGTGATATTAAGTGCTTTGATTTTGGCAGAAATTTTTCATAAAAATCAGTGCAATATATTGAAACTGTTCATCATCTATATTATGTTACTTTACTTTTATTGTTTCATATTTTCCACATTCACCAATTAGTCCTTTAGTTCCAAGATAAAGCAATTCAGTTTAAATTTGACTACTTTAAAAATTTTAAATCGTCATAATATTTAATTAACAACTTAACCGGCTGCGTCTTAAAAATAATAATGCTGTCCAGACTGTCAATTTTCATTAGAATAATTATTATTCGTTTAGTTACCATGTCAAGTGTAATTGATCTGGGTTTTATTAAATTTAAAGTGACAAGATAAATTTGATCGAATATTGTCAATAAGGACTTAATACCATATTACTAATTGCAAAAATATACAGGGTGACATTTCTGAAAACCCCAAACACTTTTAATAGCAGGAGATCCCCCTGATGTTGGTTCAGGTCCCCCTCAGCGAGGAAAATATACTATCGGTGAACCGTTGCTGCTTACTGGTAGTCCGGACTGAGAGACAGAAAGCCGCCCTGGACATCGCGCAGTGCCACCGCTGCCAGCGATTCGGTCACGCTCAGGGACGATGCACCGCACAGGCCAAATGTGTGAAGTGCGCCGAGCCACACCACTCAGGGGACTGCGAGAAGCCCAAGAATGTACCGGCGAAGTGTGCCAACTGCCAGGGGGCACACCCAGCCAGCTAAAGAGGGTGCCCTAAGTTCCCTAAAAAGACGGCGGCGACGAAACCAACCCCTGCAGCCAAGCCGACCCAGACAGGTGCTGCCCCAAGGAAGGCAACACCCACCACTAGAGGCCCGAGCTACGACAGGGTAGCTCAGGGAAAGGTAGGGTAGCCCACCGGCCCAGCCCACAGACAGCAGGCACCCGCTGAGGCCCAAAACCTCACCGCGGTGCTTGCACAAATGCAACAAATGTGCTCGCCTCATGGAATGTCAACGGACTGCTAGGACGCAAACTCGAGGTTGAGGAGCTTCTAGCCAGGGGTGACATAGACATTATGGCCCTGCAGGAAACGAAGCTGCGACCAGACCAGGCTATCAACTTCCCAGGCTACCACGTATACAGGAAGGACTGGAATCGGCCTCACAGAAGTGTGATGAGAGGAGTAGCCCTGCCAGTTAAGACGAGCATCGCACACCATCCGATCCTGCTCCCGGAGATGGAGAACCTGGAGGCCACAGTGTCCACGGCACGAAATGGCAACATCAGAGTGGTCTCCTGCTTCCAGCCACCCCACATCATGCTGCGAGACGTAGACCTGGACTCGGTCCTACCCCTCAGGGACCCAGACGGTTGCCATCGGCGACTTCAACGCCAAATCCCCGAAATGGCACAGTAGGATTACAAACACTCGAGGACGAGAACTACTGCGATTCCTGGGACGACAAGATGGCAACCTGCTGGTCCTTGGGCCAGAGGGACCGACCCATGACAATGGTGTAAACAGGCCGGATGTCCTGGACATTGCGATGCTGAAGGAGATGACCCTCGAAGCAGAAATCACCGCCATGATGGAAGGTTCCACCGAACACAACCCCATTCTCCTAGAACTAGGAGAAAAGGACGGTGAGAACACGACAACTTTCATCAAAAGGAGGACGGACTGGGAAGTGTTCCGTGCAGCACTGCAAATAGTCCAGTCAATGAAAGAGTTGTAGAGAACATTTTGGAGGGGAGAATTTTTCTCTTCAGGGATGTGTTGGGGGTAGTTAGGAGGTAAACATACTAAAAGTCCCCGCCCCTAGTCCCGCCGCTTCAGTAGGAGAGGGGGGTGGAAAGGTTCCTTTTTTCGATTCTTCGCTTATAACTCGGAAACGATGCGTCGTACGAAAAAAGGTAATCTATGCAAAATTAAACGTTATTAAATTTCCCACAAGAACGTTTATATTCATTTTCTTCCTATGTATTATATTTTACGAGATATTCGCCAGCGAAAATCGATAATTAATAAAAAAAAAATAAATTATGTACCTTGTATATTTCTAACAAAGCGGTTTACCGTGGTCTGCTAATAAATCACAGTCACAAAACAATCTCTATTTTACAACACTGGACGTATTTACTAACGTAATATTTTGTCGAAACTAGACATTTCCTTAAATATACAGTGTGACTCACTTAAAATGAAGATACCTTTATAACTTTTTCATTTTGTTTCCGATTTGAATCAAATTTTACTCAAGTATAGAATAAATTAGGATCTACTTATGACCAGAAAATCATTCACCTGCTATAAAGGCAAAGCTACCTGCGGTACCAAAATATGAGGAAAAAAATTAAAAATCATATTGATTTTTAATCTTATGAACGATGAATTTTACGTAGCCACCACAAATTGCGGAAACTGTGGACCCCCTTTGCTAGATGAGATTATGTATGAGATATCCCCCATTAATAATTAAATCAAATTTTGGTGTATGTACGTTTGTGGCGCCGATCCGATGCATTTTTTAGAATTTCTAACATTCAAAATGTTTTATTTTTTTCAGCATATTTTTGTACCGCAGGTGGCTTTGCCTTTATAGCAGGTGACTGATTTTCTGGTCATAAGTAGATCCTAATTTGTTCTATACTTGAGTAAAATTTGATTCAAATCGGAAACAAAATGAAAAAGTTATAAGGGTATCTTCATTTCAAGTGAGTCACACTGTATATTTAAGGAAATGTATACATTTCGATAAAATATTACGTTAGTAAATACGTCCAGTGTTGTAAAATAAAGATTGTTTTGTGACTGTGATTTATTAGCAGACCACGGTAAACCGCTTTGATAGAAATATACAAGGAACATAATATATATATTTTTTTAATTATCGATTTTCGCTGGCGAATATCTCGTAAACTATAACACATAGGAAGAAAATGAATATAAACATTCTTGTAGAAAATTTAATTACGTTTAATTTTGCATAGATTACCTTTTCCCATACGGCGCATCGTTTCCGAGTTATAAGCGAAAAATCGAAAAAAGGAACCTTTCCACCCCCCTCCCCCTGAAGCGGCGGGGCTAGGGGCGGGGACTTTTAGTATGTTTACCTCCTGACTACCCCCAACACATCCCTGAAGAGGAAAATTCTCCCCTCCAAAATGTTCTCTACAATCCCCTTTTGGGCATTCATTGATTGGACTAAAAGGGACATTGCACAAATTCCCAGACTAGAAACCAAGGCGGACGTAGAGAGGGCCATCACCACCCTGGAAAACCAGATCCAGGCGGCACTGAGGGAAAGTACCACCGAGACGGAAACGAGACGAGCACCAGCGCCGATGGCAAACCTTCCAGAGGATACCAGGCAGCTGATACGGGATAGACGAAGTGCGAAGAGACGGGCCCAGAGAACCAGACTTCCGGAAGACAGGAGACACTACAACACCCTGAGCCGGAGAGTCAAGGCTGCCCTTCAGGAACACAGAAAAGAAGGGTGGCAACGCCACCTGGAATCCCTGGACACACAGGACAGGAGCATCTGGACCACCCAACGGGCCCTGCGAAACCGACGGACTCTCATGCCCCGATCCACGGAGAATGATGTTGTCTACACTCGCCAGGAAAAAGCCGAGGCTTTTGCTGACAGCTTGGAACTGCAGTGTAGGGAAAACCAACTCGATGATGAGGACGAGGACTGGGAGGACGACGTGAGACGCAGGGTACGTAGGATGAACCGTCTGCCAGATGAAGACCATATCCCTCCTACCACCCCCGAGGAGGTCAAGGAGATCCTAAGGAGCCTAAAACCCAGGAAAGCTCCAGGATGTGATGGCATTGGGAACATCGCCCTCAAGAAGCTGCCCCGGAAAGAAGTAGCGGCGATGGTCAACATCATCAACGCAATGTTGAGATTGAGACACTTCCCCTCCAGGTGGAAAAATGCCGACGTCATAGTCATCCCGAAGCCAGGTAAGAACCTAACGTTTCCCTCCTCTTACAGGCCAATCAGTCTACTCCCAGCGATGAGTAAGGTAGCCGAACGAGTCATACTCAAGAGAATAGCCGAGAAGACAGAAGAACTGGACGTCCTCCCAGACGAGTAGTTCGCCTTCAGGACAGGGCACTCCACTGAACTCCAAGTGCTCCGCCTCACCGAGGAGGTCACGAAGGGGTTCAACCAACGACAGCAGCGCTGTTCCTGCACGTTGCTAAAGCCTTCAACAGGGTCTGGCACGATGGTCTCCTAGCCAAAATGATGAGTATGGGTTACCCCATTGCACTCGTCAAGCTAGTGAGATCATACCTCCACAAGAGATGAGGATGAAGATCGTGGACAAGGTGTCCAAGTACAGAACAATGGAGGCAGGAGTCCCCCAAGGCTCAGTGCTCTCCCCGCACCTGTTCTCCATCTTCACCTCAGACCTGCCATGGACGGAGCGGACCTCCATGGCCCTCTACGCCGACGACACAGCCCTCACAGCCAGATCCTGGAGAGCAAGGCTCGCCACCAGAAACCTCCAGGAGGCAACCACCCTCCTAGAGGACTGGTGCAACCGATGGAAGGTAGCCGTCAACGCCGAGAAGAGCAAGGCGGTCCTCTTCAAGAAGGTAAGAAAACAAAACCCCACAGGTCACGTTTCCATGTTTGGTAAAAACATCCAATGGCACGACACCGCCAACTACCTTGGCGTGTCATGGACAAAGGCCTAACATGGAGACAGAACACGGAGGCCATCGTCAAGAGGGCCAGGAGGACGAGAGCCCTAATCTACCCGATGACGGGTAGACAGAGCAGACTCAACCTGAGGAACAAGCTCACGCTTATCAGGTCCCTCATCCGGCCCCAACTGACTTACGCTTCGGTAGCATGGGGCTACCAAGCAAAAAGCTACCTCCATCAGATCCAGAGAGTGGAAAACGTCGCCCTCCGAACAGCAGTCGACGCACCCTGGTTCGTCCGCAGCGAGAATATCTTCAGGGACCTGGACTACACTCCAGTCACTGAAATCATCAAGGAGAGAGCCAGAAAGATGTACGCCCTTGCCGAGGAGCATGGGAACCCACTAGTCAGGGACGCTACTGACTATGACCCAGCTCCGAGGCACAAGCGGCCGAAGGTGTAGCTTCTGGATAACGGGTGAGTATGAGAGACATACCACCACCCGATGTTCCACCCCCCACGGAAGAGACATGACGATCACCCAACCACCCACCCAAGACCCTGCGGGTACCGGACAACAGACCGTCCAGTACTCGTAGTCACCCTGGCTCCGGGCAGACCAAAAATGCTACCAGAGCAGTTAGGTCTGTCCTTCCTCGAGCTACACAGCTCATCCTTTCCCTACCGATGATCCGGATGACAGGATGCCTCTTGGCATCTTGTGTACCGGCAGTCACTCCTGCCACAAACCCAAAACACCCAACTGACCGATGACTACCCCCCGGGGGGAAACAAGCTGGCGGAGAGCAGAAGACGAAGACAGAAGTTCGCCCTGCACGAGGCTGGTCCCCGGTCTACAGCGATGCATTGGGGTAAAGGGCAATAGTCCTGTCCGGCCCCAGTCATCCGAGACCGACATCTTTAGCCAAGAATATTGGCGTGGAGGCATGTCTGTTGGAACTAGCTCGAGGAAACAACCTTTTATCCAACTGCTCACTGTGTATGCAAAAAAGTGACACAAATATGTATGTCTAGAGGCATCTAGGTCTTTCTCTAGGTGGGCCCCTGTACTCTTATTAGGGGTTTAATTCAGTTTTATAAAGTCCTTCCAGACCATTTATATTATAAGTAGTCTCGGAAATAAGCTGTTACAATATCTTATAGAGTATATTAAAACCAAAATTTTTACTTGAGACACAAGTTTCATATCTGAACTTTCATTGACATTTCTTAACTCATTTCATGGCATTAAAGTTTGACATTTTAGACGGCTATGCGTTGCCATTAACAACGGAGGTAAAAGTACTTTTTGACGCTGTGAGGGCAGAAAAAGTAATATCCATAGCAACGCGTATTTTATTTAATATGCCGGCCATGCGATATTAACACAATGTGTTTTTGGTGGTGAAATTCGAGATTTTTTATCTTTATATTTTTTATAGCTAATCGACGTTTGAAGAAAACGTAGCATGTTTTTTCGGAGTAAAAGCCATTTATTGTGACCCGTCTGTACCTACAGACTAAAAAAAGTCAAAAAAGCATAACTTTTATTCCTAATAAAACAATATTTTCTATAACATATTTAATTTTTTCTAAAAAAATATATACTTTGCTCTTGGCACAATTTTACGTTTATTTATTTTTTTAAACACCCTGTTATTTCCAAATTTTTACTATGACAAAACTTTTCAGAATAAGTAAAACTTTTTATGAAGAGTGGCTTTTTTTCTTAAAATGCGAAATACAATAAATTACAAGGGATACAATGTATATAAAGTTTCAGGTGTTAATGTTGAACCGTTTTATATCCCTTTTAGTCATTTAGAAACGAAATTTCGCTCCATGAACCTTGGAACTATCTGAAAATGGGTACAAAACTTATAGTAAACAAAAGCAGAAAAAAATGTTCCAGAAAATCCATGTGCAGTTTTCGAATACAACCCCCAAAAGCACCCTCAAAATGGAGGGTCGCTCCACCATCGCTCTGGCTTGTATGGTATGCATGAAAAAGAATTTTGGTGTCAGCTTCTATTCGAAGCATTAATAGGATTTCATTGTTTCACGAGATCAGATAACCCTAGTGCTTTTCGTCGTAAAGGAAAGTTTCTCTATGGGGCGAGCATAGACGGGGTTCCTAGTGACCTGGAAAACCTGGAAAACCTAGAAAAGTCAGGGAATTTGAAGTTCCCTAAAAAAGTCAGGGAATTTGGAAAATTTTATGAGAAGTCAGGGAATTTTAATGTTTTTCATAAAAAGTCAGGGAATTTGAAAGTAATTTTTCAGCCCCCCGCTCATCAAATAGTATATTGTGTATTTAGGTGTGAAAGCAATACATTCCCGGACGACGATGCAAATTGTCAATTGCAAACAAGCATCGAAGTCCGGGAATGTGCTTTCACACCGAAGTACACATACTATTTTTTCTGAAATCACAATCAATATTATTATAAATTAAGAAATTTGTATTAATGCATAACATTTCTTCATTACAATTTAACTGCTTACTAATAAATGCAATTTTAATGTGAGTTGGTTTATCTGCGTGTATTTATTTACTGTCTAAAATATACATAAAAAACCGTACGGGAATGTTACTTTCCCGGCCTAGGCCGGGAAAATAACATTCCCGTACGGTTTTGTTGATCGTTGTTTGGCAACGGATCTTTTCCGATCTGTTTTCTGATAGTTTCTTAGCAACGGACCAAAATACTGGAATTGTGTATTTTTCGATCTGAAATCGCGCCGAAAATGTAGACATTGCCGATCGATTTCAGAAAAAGAAATTTTGAGTTTTGTATTTCTAGTTTCGTTCCGATTATTTTGTGACACCACAGTGTCCCTACCCCTCTCATCCTGGAAAAAATCCTTTCAATAGTGTGTATATCAGGATTACATAGTGAACATACCATACTTCGGAGGGGATGTAAAGCAGGCGGTCCCTTGTCTATTAAATGTTAGGCAAGTAATAGATTCCTACTCTTCTTACGAGAAGAGGTTCGGCAAAATTTCCAGGTTGGGGGTAGCTCGTCTCCTGGCGTCGCGCGTCGGTGATAGACCCTGGTAGTGGAAATAGGCCGACGTTAAATAAATAGATAAAAAAAAGAAGAAAGTTTCTCTTTAACATAATGCAAAATGTTCAAAATATGTAGAGGCCTTCAAAGGTCTGAATTTATTTTAACCTAACCACTCTACTGTATTTGCGGAGTGTGAAATTTACGGAGCAAAAAAACTGTCATGAAGATAATAATGCTCGCTACGTATTGAAGCTGCCACATAAGATGGTATAAGCTGGATCAAAATCAATAATGAGCTTCATATAAATTGGCGTTCAGAATCTGCAGCACCAGATCAACTTCTTCTAAACAAAGATTGCATTTGTAAGACGGAGTGCAATACAAAACAAACAGCGCTCGTATCACAAAGTGAATTGTATACAATTTTTTACAAGCAGAAATTATGACAATATTATAAAGAAAGATGGAGTAGAAGATGAAAAGGCAGGACAAGAAATAGAAGAAGACAAGAGTGACTTAATCTACAAACAAGACAAAAAATAAATAAATAAAAATCACAAAAAAAAATAAAAATGATACTGATCTCAAAATTCCAAATTATTATCTTAGTTTATATAATCTTCTATATCTAATCGGCAACGTTTTCATTCTTTTTTTTTTGTATTTACACATTTCTATGCAACATGCCGATGTTTTCTTTGAATACACGAACAAAAAATAAATTCTGGTTGATTTGGAGCATAATATAGTTATTTATGTACTAAGTATCGTAAGGTACACTTTTTTGGTCAAGAATACAGGCCGGTAGGGCCGAGGTTTACAAGTATTCCAGGCCAAAAAATTGCACTGTCCGCGGTGCATATTATATGTTTCATCATACCCATGAATCATTACACTAGAAAAAAAACTTGAGAAAAACTAGTGGAAAACTATAACTACTTGGGTAAGATTTTATATTTGCAAAGCAAATAGTAAAGGTAGCGATGCTTGGAATATCCATGGCAACCGTCAATAAAATAAATGTAGGACGCGGCTTCTATTCAAATGACAACTACTGTCAAGATAAATTAAATCATATTATTATATCATATTACATTTTTGAAAATCATATCGGATAGAGAAGATATAGCAATTAAGACTATAGCATTACTATTACAGATATTTATATCGTAATAAAACATTCAATTTAATGCTTATAAAAGAGTAAATTCTCCCAGATTTACTTTATTTCCCTAGGTACGTTATGAAAAAACCGCTGCCCAAGGAATCACTACTTCCACATCCAGATTTTTTATCTAAGTCACTCACAACGAAAAAATTTTGTATGTGGAAATAATTGTTTATGGAACATTAATAATATAATATTTGAAATCCTCTACCCCAAAAACCCATAAAGTGATACCCCACATCGGTAGCGGGGTGGGGGTCGCGATAGGGGGTGGTAGTGGGGGTGGATGAAGTAAAAAAACATTTCGAGGTTCTTGTACACACCCTAAATCACAATTTTTTTTCATCCCCTTTAGTAATGGGGTGGGGGTGGTAATGGGGGTGGCTAATGCCAAAATTTTTTTTGAGACCACGGCTTCTCTTGTATATACTAAATACCAATTTTATGGACTCTTACTTGCTTGATTTACCTATTTTCCCCAAATTTACCCCAATTTACCCCCAACCCTTCGACGGAACAAGATGAAAATATAATCTAGTTCTAGATCTCGTTAAAGTACATATGTGCACCAAATTTCAAGTCAATAACTCAAACGGTTCCAGAGTAATCGTGCGCACAAAAAAAGTTACAGACAGACAGACCTACAGACAGACCGACAGACAGACCGACAGACAGATCGACAGACATTCTAAGCCTATTTGGACAATAAAAATTTTTTAAAATTTTTTTGTCGTTATATACTTCCACTGGATGTGGAAGTAAAATAACGATCCGTTGCCAATGGCAACAAGTATTTGGTACATAAAGCCTCACTTACGATCCATAAAATAATGGAATTAGAGTAGAATTAGAATTAGAGAGGAAGGTATGACGAAAATAATATAGGCACGTCACTAGAACAAGCATTTCATCACTTTCTCAGCCGTAATTCCAAGTATCAAAATTTCAAAATTTTCAAGATGTGTTGACATTTTTGAAGGTGGTTTTTGGGTGGACCTACTCGAAACTGCAAGGAAAATTTCCTGTAACATATTTTTCCTTTAATTCGGATATAGGGCAGATAAAAAAAAATCAATAGTTCGCATTTTGAGGGTGCTTTTGGGAGTTGTACTCGAAAACTGCACATGGAACTTTCTGGATTTTTTTTCTGGTTTTATTCACTATAAGTTAAATTTGTATCAATTTTTAGTCAGTCCTAAGTTGACGGAGCGAAATTGAACGATAGTCTATTTCGTGAGTTGTGGCGCGGCAGGTTCTCTCGTTCACTTTATTGTATTAAAAACCGCTGCCCAAGGAATCACTACTTCCACATCCAGATTCTCTATCCAAGTCACTCACAACGAAAAAACTTTGTATGTGAAAATAATTGTTTATGGAACTTTAATAATATAATATTTGAAATCTTCTACCCCAAAAACCCATAAAACGATACCCCACATCGGTAGTGGGGTGGGGGTGGTAGTGGGGGGTGGATGAAGTAAAAAAATATTTTGAGGTTTCTGGTTCCTGTACATACACTAAATCACAATTTTTTTTCGTCCCCTTTAATAAGGGGGTGGGGGTGGTAATGGGGGTGGCTAATGCCAAAATTTTTTTTTGAGACCTTAGCTTCTCTTGTATATACTAAATACCAATTTCGTGACCTCTTACCTGCTTGATTTACCCATTTACCCCAATTTACACCCCAACCCTTCGACGGAACAAGATGAAAATATAATCTAGTTCTAGATCTTGTTAAAGTACATATGTGTACCAAATTTCAAGTCAATATCTTAAACGGTTCCAGAGTAAACGTGCGCACAAAAAAAACTTACAGACAGACAGAGACAGACAGACCGACAGACAGACAGAATTTTTTTTTCGCTCAAACTTAAAATCTCGACGTTTCATGACATTTTAAGCCTATTTGGACAATAAAAATTTTTAAAAATTTTTTTGTCGTTACTATACTTCCACTGGACGTGGAAGTAAAATTCAGTGATGTCTTACATTAAATTTTAGTTATATATACCTATTAGTCCGTTATTAGTTCCAAATTTACAGCGTTTGTTATAGTCACAACAAGTACAAATATATGTTTAATTTATTTTTATTTATAGCCGGTTAACGTCTCGAGGTCGTCGTCTACAAATTTTCGAAATTCTATAATTTTGTTATACCTAGTAGCTAATTTTGAGAATTTTTAATCACGTCTATACATTTTTAAATTATTTTTTTTTGTATACGATAATTAGCAATGAGGTAAAAACTTTTTTAAATTACTATTTCCGTAAAAAGTGATTTATTCTCGCATATTTGAATATAACGAGTTAATCATTCAATAAAATAAAAATCGCTCAAGGCTAGAGATTAAGAATAATTAAATGTTTATACAAATGGAGAATTATTGCGCATAGTAGTAATTATGTACAAAAGTTGTTTATATGATGTGATAAAATAAGAATGCAGAAACAGTAGAGTGGCACCCAGAAAAATCTGAAGTATTATCAAATGTGGAATAAACATATAATTTTTGTTTCAAGGATATACCGGGTGTTACTGCCATGTGGGTCATCTCCTTTTATCTTTTCCTTTTATTGACACGTCTTGGTAGACATTTTGTGATTCATGCATGATTTTAGCTGGCCTCCTTTTTGCCGTATACCACGTATGAGAGCCATTTGTCGCTTCGCCTGTTGGATGCACGGTCCCATCAAAGCTCTTTTCCATCAGCTCCTTGGTGACATCAGCCCAAAGTTTTGGCTGGCGTCCTCTTTGCCTCTTATCATCTGGTTTCCCTGAACATCAATTCTATATTTTTCTCTTTCCGGTTGATGTGATCAAAAAATGAGAGGATTCGGGAGAATACAGAACAGGAAAGCTGCTTTAGAGCACATATTTCTTGAAGAATTGGACTGTTGATGCAATCTAATGGGCTGCCCAGAAAATTCGCAACAAACGTCTCCAGGCCAACCTGTCGAAAGTAGTAATACGCCATCTGTCTATCTCCGTAACAATCCATGTCTCAGAGGCATAAAGAGGCATGGATTAAACTAGAGCATAGCAAGTTTAATGTTTGTTCTATCATGCCAAATTTTGGCCAATTGAGAAGTTCTTTCCGTCTGTATTCTTCGTCGAATCTCATATTCACAGTTGCCGATATTGCCCACTAGGGCTCCAAGGTGTAGCACTTGATTACTACTTCTCAAACATTTATCTTTAACGTGTTTGATCTCTTAACAGTAATATGTAAAATTATATATTCTCAATGCACCAATAAAAAGACATTATTTATAATTTCCGGTTTTGCTGGTGGTAATAAGGCATTAAGCCTGCGCAGTGGCGCCGTGGGCTACAGCATATTGTGTGGCGTTTACTGGGTGCGATCCCCAGTTCCTGCACTGGTAATGGTTTTGGGCAATGGATGTTTTCTGCATTGTTTATTTTATGAAAAAATTACAGGGAACTAAAGTTGTTCTAATTTTTTTTCCAGATATGCCTTTACATTTTTTAAATACTTTATATTATTATTTAAAATTAAATAAAAATAGATTATCAAAATTGTCAAATTTTCTCTTTTTTAAATTTTTTTCTGTGCCTATTATTAAAGCAAATATACAATTAAGTAACTATAGAACACTTATAATTATAATTAATAACCATATGCAATAAATATAGCAGTGTCTAGTAGAATACTTCTCGTTTAAAAATCCGCTGCCCAAGGAATAACTACTTCCACATCCAGATTTTCTATCCAAGTCCCTCAAAACGAAAAATTTTTGTATGTTTATGAAACTTTAATAATATAATATTTGAAATCGTCTACCCCAGAAACCCATAAAACGATATCCCACATCGGTAGTGGGGTGGGGGTGGTGATAGGTGGGTTGTAGTAGGGGTGGATGAAGTAAAAAAATATTTTGAGGTTTTTGGTTTTTGTACACACACTTTTTTTTTTTCATCCCCTTTAATAATGGGGTGGGGGTGGCTAATGCTAAAAAACCTTAACTTCTCTTGTATATACTAAATACCAATTTTATGGACTCTTACCTACTTGATTTACCTATTTACCCCCAATTTACCCCCCAATCCTTCGACGAAATAAGATGAAAATATAATCTAGTTCCAGATCCTGTTAAAGTACATACGTGTACCAAATTTCAAGTCAATATCTTGAACGGTTCTAGAGTAATCGCAAATGTTATAGACCGACAAACAGAAATTTTTTTTCTCTCAAACTTAAAATCTCAACGTTGCATGACATTGGCGCAGACGTTTATTTCATCAACATTTTAAAATATTTATACAGTGGAAAAATATCCAACAACAAGAAATTATGAATATGCCACAACAATATTCTAAGCGTATTTGAACAATAAAATTTTCAAATTTTTTTTGTCATTACTATACTTTCATTGGATGTAGAAGTAATTAGTTTAGTGTTGTGTGTAAACACATAATTGGTATGTATATTCATGTAAAAAAATGAATCTACTTAACAATAAAATGTTTTTTAAATATAGATGAAAGTTTAACACAATTTTGTAATTATTGAATTATATTTATAACTGAAATGTTTATCGGGTTTCCTCTTCTGGAGAGGACTCTCAATCATATTCTGACTTGAATTGTTCAGATCATAACTTTCTGAATCCTCTTCAAAACTGTTATATATTTTAAAAGTTCTAAATAAGCTGCATCGAAATTTTCTTTATCTTCTTCATACATATTTCCTTCATCTTCCAGTTCAATTATAATGATGAAATTGTCACAGTCTATTCCATTACAATGACCGTACATGATTGAGTATGTCAATCCAGATTCTTTGCAGCCATCTACTAACTATCGTATGCAAAATATCTTTTGGCAGTAGCAGAACATTACTTCTACTGGGTGTGGAAGTAATGCAATTTTTTTTTTTTTTAATTTGTATTGTTCAAATAAGCTTAGAATGTCATGAAACGTCGAGATTTTAAGTTTGAGCAAAAAAAATTCTGTCTTTTTTGTGCGCACGTTTACTCTGGAACCGTTTAAGATATTGACTTGAAATTTGGTACACGTATTCATTCTGAATATGAAGTCCCTCTGCATTTTTTCTTTATTGACTATTTTGTATTATTATGTTCAAAAATAGTAAATGTAATGGCTGCAAATTAGTTCTTTTTCTCTATTTTAGGAGCAAATTTTTTGAGTTTTGTAATTAAAAATTGCAGATAATTATGATGTACATCTAGATTCGATTTTATATATTACATTGATTATGCATTCCTTCATTTAACAGTAGATATTGTTGACAACAGAGTGGTTCTAATTGCAGAGTAGTTCTAATTGCAACCAGGCAAATTTCATTTTAGTAAAGTAAGAATATTGGTGAAACTGTTGTAACAAAATAAATCGGTTGAAAGACGTAACAATGTTCTTTAGGTTATACAGCTATAAGATGGAGAATCCATACCTACTTAAATGTTAAATATTAATAACATTTCGATAAGTAGGTATTTTGCAATCAGAAATGTGCCTCTATAGTATATCAGAATATTTAATGTATGTATTGGCAAAAGGTATATATATTAATGAGATATCTATATGACTAACAAATATTTGTGCATTCAAATAACATAATATAATAATAAACGCAAATTTCTATAGCAGGTATGAATTTTATAGACATGATGTCACTTAATTTTTTTCACAGTTGAACACAAATACTGAATATTAATTAATAATATTAGATATTTATGAATACTCCATTCTTCTCACTTTGTGTTGAAAACACGTTTCTTTCTTGATAAATTCTTAATTTTTGGAATTTGAAATCTGATGTTATTACTTAATAGTACCAAAGTTTTTCCGGTTTCATATAAATACCTAGTACTAATTGCAATTGGATGTTAGAACCAGGGCCACTGACAGCTTTACCGAGACCCAGGGCTGCTTATTATTGAGGGCTCCTTCCCACTTTCAAGGTTTTGTCGTTTTATTTTTTGCATTAAGTTTTAAATTTATTAAAAAACTACCACAGTATTATGATGGTTGTAAATATGAGTAGCCATTAAAGAGAATCGCCAAATGTGCACAACTGAATGCCTAGCCTATATGACGTAATATAGGAGTCCCGCCCCCCTCTGCGGGTGCCCGGGCCCCGGGGATTTACTCCCCCCCCCCCCCCCCTTTGGTCAAAAAATTATTAAAACGGCTCTAATTACAATGTTGGCGAAAACCAGTAATACACTAATGAATTAATAGAGATAATTCTAGAGCATCGTTACCTATGATACCTTAAATTTAAGCTCTTGGAAAACTAAATAAAGAAAAGTATCTACTTGAACTCGTTAAAGAAGTACCTATATTTCCGACTATAGTGGTTTACTTACTCCTTAGATTTTTTAGCAGCAGTTTAGATTAAATTTGTTCTATTGACAAATATATAATCAGCTTTTCTTTTATCTAACGCTCATTGGTGTGGTGCTGAGCTATTATGGGCCTCTGGCATTAGAACTTCCAGAATATCGGCGAAATATCTTTTTCCTATTCCACCTGTTTTTTAAATTGTTTGTTTAAATTGGATAATTAATTAAGCAGCTTAAAGAGCACCTAACACTTTCAAATGTTTATCTTCCTTTTTTTACTGAGAACATGTATGAAGACAGTTTTCTGATCGTACAGTTTTTTGCGGGCTTTAAAACTTTTTGAAAAGTGGAAAATAATTTCATCAAGTCTAGTGTTAGATGAGCAAAAATTGGAAATAAGTTTTTTATGTCACCAACATAATCACAAGTTTGGTGAATGCGCGAGTGACTTCAATTAACACGTTAGCTGCGATACATATTCCCCACGATATGTATTGAATTATTTTGATATGTTCGTCACAAATCTGACATAACCTTCCAGCATGCGAAACTAGTTTAACTACTTATACTTAGAATTTTACCACTTCAAATATAGCTTTAGAATCGTCGGAAGTTACTGAATTCATATCAGAAACAATACAATACATATCGCGAGGGCTATATAATGCATATGAATAGAAAAACATAGTTCACTTGCGGTACATATCCTCGAGGATATGTACAGGTTTTAGTAAGTCGATACGTGAGTCTGCGCTTATGTATCTATCTATCAGCTACCGGAAAAACAGACATCAGTACAGCGTTGCCAGTGTCAGTACATCAGTCATTTCATTGTGTCAGTACATTTTTTGTATGAAGTTTTACTTGCTTACTTTGTAACTTTAGACTCCACATTTAAACTAGTATCTGATACAAAATTAAGTATAATTGAATTACGGAAGCAATTATCAAATGCTTTGGTGCAACTATGGTTGCCAGGCGTCCGGCTTTAGCCGGACATGTTTGGCTTTTTACGATTTCGTTCAGCTAAAAATTAACATGTCCGGCATGTCCGGTTTTTGCTTGGCTTTTTGCCTAAGGCTCTAAAAATCATTTAAAATAAAAATTTGTTAAAATACACGCATAAAACAGAAGGTACGTTTGTTATGTGATGAACCAAAATAAATTTGTATGAATTAGTTTCATACGTGATTTTTTCGTTTCTTTTATTTTTTTTTTCGTTATTAGTTTATTTTTAAATTAATCAAGTTTAATAAGTATTAATAAAAGACTGATTTTTTTATGGCGAACACATTGGTTGAAAACATTTGTTTTGTTACGAATTTTTCCTCACAAATAAACCTTAAAACTGTAGCTGTTCATTTCCTCATATGCGGTTCTACACTCAAAGAAAATGATAAGTAAATTCAACCAAAAAGAGCATATGAAATCGCGCCTATCTAGTTTCATAGTTAAATCAATCAGAAAAGAATAGTCATACAACTTTATTTGTTTTCGTAAGCAAATAGTAGTTTAATAATCATATCTTCTTGTAACAAATTAAATAGTGCAATGACATTTTTTTATGTTCACTAACCATTTTCAATTTGGTCTACAATTAAATAGTACAACGACTTTGTTTTTTGTTCACCAACTAATTTTTAGGTTGATCTACACTTTATTGTATGATGAAGTTTTTTTTGGTTAGCCAAAATCTCAGTATTGAGCCATCAGACCACCCAAACCAAAGATTAGAAATCGTTTATAAGATCCATCCAAATATATCGATGATCCCCGAGAGAATTTGAACATTGCAATCATGTTATTAATTTTCTATAAATTCATAAAAGTATAAGATAATGCATGATTGATTATTGTCAGTGATTTGTATGTGGCGTCATCTGGAAATAATTTCTGTAATAGACTACGTGGTAAGCAAGCAAATTTTATGGTAATTCTTTTAGAACTTCTAGAAGACGACAATAATATTGGTTTGTTTACCAAGCACAATAATACAGCGAACTAATACTGGGTTAGAATTACAATTCGATAATAGTTAAAAATAAAATATACTATTATCTAGTTTAATTTGACAGAATTCAACAAAATAATAGTCAGACGAACAAAATAATAGTCTTATTCATCTATTTTTTAAGTTAATGTTTGTTTGGTTGTACGACAACTTTTTATTAATTAAAATAACAAAATTAACGATATTGTTAGTTAACCATTTTTTTTGTTGAATTTACCCATACTATTTCTTTGAGTGTAGTATAGAGGGTAGTAATCTCGAAATTGTTTACATATCCTTGGAGATATGTATCGCATATTAGTACAGTTTTCTTACATATCCTTGAGGACATGTATCGCAATATTGGAGAGGCAACAAATTTCTATATCGCAGTTAACGTGTTAAAAACCGAGGTAGTTTTCGATATACAAAACGGAAATGCGTTAAAACTGGAAGTTAGGTATTTTCGGAGTAGCTGATCCCGAATCTGGTGTCAAAAGTTAAACGTTCAAAATGGTGAATCCAATATTGCCGCTATAATTGGTGTATTTGCGGATTGACTTGAAATTTGGTATGTGAGAATTTTTCTGACATCGAGGCTTCGAGGCTGATGTATGTTAACGCTTAGATATTAAAAAATGACATATATTTTCTTTTACTGTTTAGAAGCTGGAAGAGACCACTATAAATTGATATTTTTATTATTGTTAGTATTGTTGAATGTTTAATTTGGTATTAAGTATTTAGTCTGGTTAGTATTTATCTATGAGCGCTTATATTTTTTCCTTTTATGTTTCGCTATACCGGGTGACACAGGAGATATGTAACACGCCGTAGCATGTTTATTTAAACAGATATTATTTTGAAATTTGGTAGACTTATATAATGTGTGATTGTCCTTTTTTTAATACAAACAAGAATTTTTTTCACTTCCGGTTTCACCGGAAGTGACATTACTTTGTTATGTTAAATGGCACCCTGCATATATTTTTTTCCTATCTGATTCTCCTTAAATTTATCTTTTCAACTATGTATAGCAAGATAGAATTTGTTTTTAAAATGACTACTGAAAACCATTTAATTGCATTAAGTCAAGTTGGCTATGGTATGAAATGTAGCGGTAATTAATGCTTAGTGTGCTATGATATCAAAAGAACACTGGTACACAATTTTGTGTTTCATATTTGTTTTGTTCTAATCAGTAGCCGAAGAGACTTTGTACAATTTTTATATTAAAGAAAAATCTCTAGACTAAATCCCCTAAATCATAAAAACTAAGATAGAAACACTAATTTTAAATTTAATCCATTTGTAAAATATTTATTCATATTTCACTTTTACCAACTAGATGGCCCCCGAGGTAACCGAATCTTACGCCACTTGATTTTTTCATATGGGGCTATCTCAATGAAATAGTTTATAAAACTCCACTGTAAAATAGGGAAGACTTGGAAATGAGTGTTAGGTTAGCAATAAATGAGATTACTGAATTGTAGTTAGAAAATGTACTTAGAGGTACTGTTACAAGAATTCGACCCTGCAGGTAAAATAATGACCAACATTTTGAGATTCTTCGAAAACAATTTTATTTAAAAGCAAGTAAAATCGGATATAACAATTAATTGTATTGGGTAAAAATGAAAGATGAATACATATTTTATAAATGGGTCAAATTTAAAATTAGTGTTTCTATCTTACAGCCAGTTTCATAAATATGAGCAAAAGGTTCTTTTAAGTAAAGTGGACTTTATGATAAAGTCGACTTTAAATTCTCTTTAAAGTCATTTCTGTTTCATAAAGCAACTTAAATCTCCTGTTAGGTAAAGCTTGGATTTTGAAATATTTGTTCTATTGGCAACTCTGAAATACTAGAGTGACATTAGCCACTGGACAATGTGACTGCTGTCTGGCAGTTCAAAATCGTCTTAACACATGATATTTCCTGTCTGGTTTCTTGATTGTTCTCTAGTTACTGGTGTTCAACAAATTAAATATGAGTACAAGTCATCACTTGCACTTGGTAATAAGAGGAAGAAAAGTTCAACTTTCTCGAAAGAGGACGAAATAAGACTATTAAATGTTGTCTATTTAGAGAGAAAAATACACGAAAATAAAGAAACGAATAAAATAACCAATATTGTACGGGAGAGAGGTTGGGGGGCGTGTAGGATTACTTTACAATGCTAATTCTATGGAATTTCAGAATGGTGATCAACTGAAATGCAAATTTGATAATACAGTGGGTTTTGTTAGTCGAAATCGATCAAAAAAAATCCATATTATCGGATTTTGTTAAACACTACTACCTTATATATCTTGACTCTCCTTAAAAGCATGAGATTTTCGTCCTCCTCGTCTGATGATAAACTTGAACTAATGTCGACTAAGTACCGGTTATTATTCATTTTAACCTCTTGTAATATTCAAAACCACAGCACCAAACACTTTTGACAAGCACGATTTTCAATAAAGTTTGCTTTATGTCAAAAAAGTACCAAATTCCAGAATTTAAAATAAAGGAAGCTTTTTCGTAAAGCATACTTTAAAAGTCGATTATGAAACGGCTTTTACAGCCAATTTCGTAAATATGGGCAAAAGGTTCCTTTAAGTAAAGTGAACTTTATGATAAAGTCGACTTTAAATTTTGTTTAAAGCCGTTTCTGTTTCATACAGCAACTTAAATCTCCTGTTAGGTAAAGCTTGGATTTTGAAATATTTGTTCTGTTGGCAACTCTGAAATACTAGACTGACATTAGCCACTGGACAATGTGACTGCTGTCTGGCAGTTCAAGATCGTCTTAACCTGATATTTCCTGTCTGGTTTCTTGATTGTTCTCTAGTTACTGGTGTTCAACAAATTAAATATGTAGTCATGAGTGCAAGTCATCACTTATTATCTTTAAATTCATCAACTTAAAGTTAATAAGAGGAAGAAAAGTTCGATTTTCTCGAAAGAGGACGAAATAAGAGAGAAAAATACTCGAAAATAAAGAAACGAATAAAATAACAAATATTGTACGCAAGAGGACTTAGGGGGCATATAGGAGTACTGCACAATGCTAATTCTATGGAATTTCGGAATGGTGATCAACTGAAATGCAAATTTGATAACACAGTGGGTTTTGTTAGTCAAAAACGATCAAAAAAATCCATATCATCGTATTTTGTTAAACACTGCTGCCTTGTCTAATATCTGCACTATCCTTAAAAGCATGAGATCTTCGTCCTCCTCATCTGACGATGAACTTGAACTAATGTCGACTAAGTGCCGGTTATTATTCATTTTAACCTCTTGTAATATACAAAACCACAGCACCAAATACTTTTGACAAACTCGATTTTCAATAAAGTTTGCTTTATGTCAAAAAAGTACCAAATTCCAGACTTTAAGATAAAGGAAGCTTTTTCCTAAAGCCTACATTAAAAATCGATTATGAAACGACTTTTACAAGTTAAAGGGTCCTTTTGATATTAAAGGAGACTTTATTTCGATAATGAAACGGGCTGTTACAAGTTAAAGGGACCTTTTGATATTAAAGGAGACTTTATCTCGATTATGAAATGGTCTGTTAGTTTTATGATTTCGGAGATTTAGTCTATAGATTTTTCTTTAATATAAAAATTCTACAAAGCCTCTTCGGCTACTGATTAGAACAAAACAAATATGAAACACAAAATTGTGTACCAGAGTTCTTTTGATATCGCAGCACATTAAGCATTAATTACCGCCACATTTCATACCATAGCCAACTTGACTTAATGCAATCAAATGGTTTTCAGTAGCCATTTTAAAAACAAATGACATTTTGCTATACATAGTTGAAAAGAGACAGTTAAGTGGAATCAGATAGGAAAAAAATATATACAGAGTGCCATTTAAAATAACGAAATAGATGTCACTTCCGGTCAAACCGGAAGTGGAAAAAATTTCGTGTTTATACTAAAAAAATAAGTCTACCAAATTTCAAAATAATATCTTTTTAAATAAACATGCTACGGTGTGTTACATATCTCCTGTGTCACCCGGTATATATTAGAGAATGTCTGTGTGTGTATATGCAATATAAATAAATAAAACAAAAAATAAGAAAAAATAGAAAAAAATTGAACCGCCTTCCAGAAAGAAGTCACAAAAAATTATGAACTAAATTATAACGTCGTGCCTTGCCCGGTTAATTGAACTTTATAACCCCAATATCGATATTGAAATCGATGTAAAAATGAACAACTAACAGAATCAAATGTATCTTAAACCGACTTCAATATCGATATTGGGATTATAAGGTTCAATTAACGATGGGCGATGGTAAAATTATTTGATTATTTCATAATTTTCAGATATATTTTTTTGAATGCAGTCAATTTGGTTTCTGGTTTCTGTGTGCTGATTAAATGTATTTTCTTTAATTACTTGGTGGTTATAATGAAACTTAAATCAATTAATGCTTATATTTGCATTTTGCTCAAAGTTTTTATTATGATTACCAATTTCGATGTCAATTTTAAGTACATTCACTTTCTCTTGTAACCTGCAACTTTATTTAATACGTATCACTTATTTTCTGAAGAATAAAATAATGAACATATAACACCAAATATTTTTTTTCTCTTAGTCACAACATCTTGGCAGATGATTTAAGATCCATACATTATTTTAGTTGGCCCAACATTTTGGAGGGTGTCATTTTCGTCTCTTTCATCTAATTTTCCCTGAATTATCAACCTTTGTGTATTCTTTTCTCCGGTTGATGTGGCCAAATAATTAGAGAACTCGGAAGAATACGATGTCGGAGTCGCTCTGGGGCACATATTTCTTGGAGAATATAGAGTTGTTGGGGCGCTAAGCTATCCAGGGAATTCGCAGGAAACGTTTCCAGATCTAACTAGGGCATAAGCAAGTCTGATCTTTGTGCGTTTCATGCAGGGCCGGCCGAAGCAAATGCGGAGCCTGGTGCAAAAATAAAAAAGCGGGGTCTTATCTAGTTAAAAAGGAAAGTGGTGAGGGGAAAGCATTTAAGCATGCAATCCCTTGAATTAAAGCTAATTTAACGGTTACTTAAACGACCTTGTTCTTTACAGTCTAAACGTGCTAGTGCAGGCTTTGCAGACTGATTTCTGCTAGCTGTGAACTAAAGCCAGTAACTTTATAAAACACAGTTTTTGCTAAGTTTCATCATTTTTTAAAATTTATAAAAAATACAGGATACATAATATGATAAAAAGTTGTATTAAACTTAGGTTAGCTAAAAATCGTACTTCTAACAGTAGCGGCTGATGAAATTTCAATAATTTTTTATCGTCTGTGGCGCATGGGACCCATACGAAATATGGGAAATAACATCTAGAGAAGCGCTTCTCTAACGACCCCTAAAAAATTTTTAAAAAGCAGTTTATGGAAATATTTTCATTACTAACTGAGATAGAACGAATTGAAATATTGTAATTTGTTAAATTGTAAATTACAAAATTTCAGTTCATTGTATTTCAGTTAATAATGAAAATATTTTCATCAACTCCAAAACGGATTGTTGTATTTTTATGAAAAGTCAAATGTATATGACAAAAAAAAAAGAATTTAGACCAGGGGGAGCAACCGAATTTTGAAAAATTTGTCCGCAAATTGCTTTTTCAAAATTTTTGAGAAGTCGTTAGAGAAGCGCTTCTCTAGATGTTATTTTCCATATTTCGTATGGGTCCCATGTGTCACAGACGAGAAAAAAATTATTGAAATTTCACCAGCCGCCACTGACTTAACAAAAATCTTTATTTTAAAATCGGTTTTTGTCACAAGGAACTTTTGACAATCGAATCGGGACTGGTTAAAAACGTGTGAATAATTTATTTACGGGAATGTTTGATAACAAACTCGTTAATAACTTTAGCGTGATTAAGTTTCGCCAGTTTCGATTCAATAGACGAAATTGCTAAGGACGAAAACCGTTCTCGACTTATGCTACTTCTTAAATAATTACAGGTACAGGAAAGTTTTACTGTTGACTGAATGCTAATTTTTTTTTTTAGAGCAGAGATACATAAAAGTATGCGTTTTCAAGCGGTTAGCGCGGAGCTTTCACAGGCGCGGAGCCTTGTGCAAGGGCACCGCTCGCATCTGCCTCGAACCAGCCCTGGTTTCATGATGTTTCTGTCACGTCGAATTTTGCTCAACTGCAAGTCACTAATCTTACCATTGGTATTCTTCGTCGAATTTCATATTCACAGTTGCTGGTATTGTCCACAAGTGTGCCAAGTTATACCGTCTTGTTAACTACCTCACAATCACCTTTTCTTAACATGCCTGATTGGTTTTCATTTGCTCGGCAATCATATTTTTCGTTTTGTTGTAATTTACACTTAAATCTTCGTGCTTCCCATTAATATATAAACAATAAACGTACTTCTTTGCAAAAATAGCGTACGTCAATTTCTCTTTTTTAAAGTGTTCGGGGGTTCCCCCTCAGAATTTTATTAAAGGACCTATTTTGGTTATCACTAAATTTTGTATAAATTTCTTAACAGGCTCAGTTTTGTAGAAGAAACCGTTTACGAGTTACAGCGCGTCAATATTAGTAAAAGGTAGTTTTTTCATGTTATATCGTAAACTATTGATCGTACATTAAAATGTCAAATGACAGTCTTGTAGAGTACTAAATTCCCTACAATTTACTTGACAGATGCCATTTTGTAGGGCCAATATTTTACGGGCCTGTCAAAAATTATATAAAAATAGTTTTTTCAAAAACTGTTCATCGTACACTCAGTTATATTATTATCAATTTTGTAGAGCACTAAATTCTCTGCAATTTAGTGCCATACAAGTTTGCAATTACAAATTTTGGTATCTGATCAATGCCTAGTTAACGCGATAAGTATTTTGAAAAAAATATTTTTATAACTTTTGCAAAAACTTTTAAATAAAAATTGTAAATAACCTAATGCTCTACATGTTTCCAATTACATATAATGTTTATATCCGATCACTAGAGTTAACGAGATATTTTGAAAAAAACGACTATCTTATAACTTTTGACAGGCTGTAGCTCGTAAACTATCAGTTTTATAAAACGATGTCTATGACAGAAATTGTAGAGAAATTAGTGCTTTTCAAGATTTCTATTTAGCACTTTATTGAATGATTAACAGTTTACGAAATAACCCACAAAATCTACTTTTGTAACTCGTAAACTTTTAGCTCTAGGAAAATGAGCCTGTCAAGGGATTTAGTGTTGAACAAAAAAGGTCGTTACCATTTTTGTCGTAGCATTAATGGTTCGCGTTTGACTTTTCGCAAAGATGGCAGCTAACTCCAACTAGCGTCGACTCCATCAACTTGAGAAAATATTCAGGATACACCCTTGAACACTTTAAAGAAAAAGAATTGATTTACGCTCTGTTTGTATTACAAACACTATGAATGTTAAAAAGTATTGATGGCAGAACACGTCGTACTACCTTTATTCATGAACAAAGAACCTGGTTAGAAATTTTTATAAGATATCAGCACAACTTGCACATATAATATATATCAATTATTATAATCGGACTGCTCTCATATCGCCTATTAAGGCATGGGGCTAAACAGAGGAGTAGGTTTTAGTCTATCGTGAAGTTGGTCTCTGAAGTTAGCCTTTAGCTGCTCGAAGTCCATAACCCGACTTTCAACAGTTTCAATCATAGACGTTTCGACTTGTGTTTAATGGAAACGGAAGTAATCTCTCCATTTCCTTTGCTTAGTGGATAAAAAAAAAAATTGATATCGTCGCTAATTATAGATATGAAAAACAGGTGCTATGTTTGTGACAAATTGTTAAAAGTAACGCAAATAGACATGTGAAGTCGGTGCACGGCGTGAAGTAACTGAAGGCAAATGTCTTATCTCTCTAATTTGCAGCAGTTTAAGATGCCAAAAACAGCCAAATTAGAATCCAGCAATAAGGTCTCTAGACAAAATTGTTTTTTTTTCCTACAAAGAAAGAAAGGTCTAAAAACACCACTCAATATTTAGCAGGACCAACTACTGCTGAAAAGCCTACATTAGAGCACTCCTTTCTAAAGACACCTGAAATCTCAACTTGTGCGTTTAATGATCATATTGTATAATTACAGTGCAACACCAAAATTGAATTAAAATGTATATCATTATTTGTTTTAAAATAAAAATTATTGTATTTATTATATATCTTAATTATATCTATTTTACGTGTTACGACAATTCAAAAGCATGGCAGTTAAAGAAAAACCGCTACCAAATTGGGATCAAGTTTCTTCACCGCTTTAGAAAACTCGCAACGTGTTAGATTTTTTAAAATTTTCTTTCAACGGACTTCATATTGCATGTATTTTTTTTTTAAATATGTTTGTTCAAACATACTCGAGATTGGTTTAAGCGATTACTATGAACTCTTTCTCAAATTACAAGGTACGATTCGGCGGTGGTCCCATACTAATTTCATCTTCTAGCATTTTTCCATCAAGTTGCAATAAAATCTAAAAATTATTGCTTCATCTTCAATTGCTGTTATTAAAGGTCATATTTCTTTTCCAAGTAAACAAATTGACACAAATATATTTATATCTAGTTTTTTGAAATTTTCTGGCGAACAATGTCGTATTTTTTTTGTTACCATATGAGTAATATGTAAATCCTTAGGTATTTAGAGAAAACTGCGAGAAAAAACGAGTTTTGCAACATAAATTGCTTATTACTTCTCTCTCTTACTGAGGGAAAGAAATAACTCGGAATCGGAAAAAATAACTCTCTGAGATTTTTTCATATTTTCACGTTTCGATGATTTGATTTGATTTGATTTAGACTATAAAAATTATTAATTAAGAAATGGAGAAGGAAAATAATATTTGAAATGTAACAACTACATTTCAAATATTATTTTTATATTATATAATATATTATAATTATAATCAGAAAGAAAACCCAAATTAAATAATCCAATAGCAACCCTCTCCGTATGACTTCTGTACACTTCTATGCAATAAAATCCCGTACACTGGAAAAATCAAGTAATCCAGTTTTTACTAATATTAAGTGATGTGTATCAGTCTTTTTGGAATATAGACCTTTTATTATTATATAGGTTATAAAAAACTGAAAAATGTGAAATGTCATAAGTAAGGTATTTGGAAAAATGTTTCGATTTATAACAAATGTAAAAATTGCCGGTCATATAATTATGATCGAACTTCACTTAAGGTAAGTTCGTTTAATCATTAATTATATTTCCCGCCCTTATACTACATGATCATGTTGGTAGATGTTTAAAGAATTTTTCAATTTAGAGATGTCCACCTGTATTACAAAATGCAATTATTCTATTTTTTTTTTAATACTGTTTCAGTAAAACAATCTCTATTAATTAACATACGATTATAACATTTTTCAAATACTAAGGACTTTTCTGTCCATCCAACAGTTCGTCTAATTTCATCTAAGTTGACTCCTGCTATATTAGCTGCTGACGTGCTATCATGTCTGGTAGAGTATGCTTTATACTGTTTCGTATCTACCTATCCCACTTTTGTTAAATATTTCTTTTATCCATTGGCTAAGTGTTTGACTTGAAGCTTGTCGATGGGGCTTATTGTAAATTATGAATAAACTATCAATAATTCAATATTCTTTGTTCGTCTTAAATAATGAAGTAATGTTCTACCGACACAGATATTAACATTAACATCAACATTAACATTTTCATCATAGAACGGAAGTCTTAGGCTAGGTTGAAATTTGTTTGGATTAGAAGTTTTTATTGTATCTGGTATTAAAATCTGTATTTCGGTGGTACTGTCGTGAGCAGAAAAAAAATAGGACAACTATATTTTTTTTAATGTAAATCTGTGTCTATTTGAACAGTTGCAATGAATTTTGACAAATAACTGACAATGTCACAAAAATTAAAGTTAGATGTTCGCAACTAGATTTTAGCGAAAATACGTTATAAGACTTCCATTTTTTTTTTATAAGGGAGAACGTTTGAACGCGATGTGCCGTTGTAAGGTAAGTAACTTCCTTACCAAAAGTTATCCCCTCGTTTGGACCCATAGACTCAATATATTGCACCTATGTATACCTACAGCGGGATCCCACGTAAATTTATACCTTGGCCTTGAAGGATTTGCTCTAATGCTACCAGAAATCGCTTATTCATTGGATTAGAATCGACCTCCGGTCCCATGATTAAGGAAAACGCAGATCGTAAAGAATTAAGTGATTGGTAAGACGCTCCTATACCAAGATAATAAGATAAACACAAGTACATTTTCGATGGATCTTTCATAAGGATTGTTATGATGCAGTGTACAAAAATTCCACCAGACCTTAAGGCAAGAGTCATACTGTTTGATCCATGAAGGTGCGAGGGATTTTAGTGCAACATCTATGCTTCACTTGGCATTTCCTGCTGTTTAAATGCTTTGCAGATAAAAACCCCACCTTTAGGGAAAAGGTTCCTCCATTGAGGGTACAGGTTCCTGTCAACAGAAATAAGTAAGTTATGGTTTGGCTTAAAAACTATTTTCTGCTTGTATAATTCAAGAAAGACTAGATACCAGGGTTGTGTTGGTCAAAAGGGTAGCACCAAAATACCCTCGGCCCTATCGCCCCATCTTCCTTATTTTTTCTTTTTCCTTTTTAATATCCTCAAAATAATTGCAAAGGATGGAAAGGCGTAAGAGGATAAATTTGTCCACGAGAGAGTAAACGCATCGACTGCTGCCGCGTCAGGGTCTTCCTGCCAGGCGCAGTATTTAATGCATCTCTTGTTTATTCTTGGGGCAAATAAATCGATTTTGGAGTTCCAAACAAATGAGATATTTTGTTGAAAACAGAGTGACTTAACTGGTATTCGGTTTCTAATTTTAACGATCGTTAAAATCGCAAAATCGGCCTCAACATTAGTTTTAGATGAATCAAATGATGCAAAAAACCATATTCGGCGAACTTCGCACCATTGCCAAATTTTTCTAGCAAGAGTCGCTAATTTTGATTGCTGAACACCACCCGCTCTATTTATATAAGAAATTGCCATCGTATTGTCTATACGAAGTAATATTTGATGCTCTCTTACATTCTTTGCGAAACATTTCAATTCGATGAACGCAAGTTATTCTAGATAATTAATATGATGGGCAGCTTCATCTGAAGACCCTGAGAATTTTCATTATTACAAAAAATCTCCCATCCCCTACTAGATGAGTCAGAAAATATCTCTAATAAAAATTATGAGTTTTCTTTTTTATTATTAAACAACTACCATTTTGAATGTTTCGGATCCATCAATGAAAATGTGGTTTTAAGTGAGGTTTAAGTACCGTACCTGCATTAAAGTCATTGTGATTATCTGTTGATGCCAAGAATTTCTCTCTTTCCAAGAGTTTAGTACAAACCCAACCATATTCAACTGCAGGGCAAATAGCAACTAAGGAGTCGAGCAGTTTTGTGAATTTTCGGATTTTACATTTTGATTTCTTATTCATTTCTTGAACAAATTTAGAAAGAATTTCCCGTTTGCTCTGTGGTAGTTCCACTCTCATCTTTTTGGAGTCTATCACAAAATCTAAGAATCTACAGCTTTGTGAGGCTAATAAATTACTTTTCTCGAAGTTAATAACGAAGTCTAGTTCTTTTCACACTCCTCATAAGAGTTACTGAGCAAGAAAAATCGTCCAGATAGACAACCGACAGCAAACCTAATGATCTCATATGGGCTACCACTGGCTTAATAACTTTCGTAAAGACTAGTAGTAGCAAATAGCAGTGCGTTAAATTTATATAAAGCAGAAATAAAGGAAAAAACTTAAATATTTTCTAAAGTCCTTCGAATAGGAATAAGCAGATACGCAACTTTAAAATCTATAGATGCCATATAGCAACTAAGAGAAACGACCGTAGTCGTATTTTTAAAGTTTTCCATTTTAAAATGTTCAGTATCAATGAACTTGTTTCAAATTTTAAATTTAATATTAACCGTTTCTTATCATCGGGCTTGTCTACAAGGAAAATGATAGAAATAAACTGGTCATTAACTAATCTACATTTAGGGATAGCATCAAGTTTTAGAAACTTATTAATACATTTGTCAACTTTCACAAACTCTTTTTGAAACCATTATTTTTACCTTGATGAGGTTAATTGAACTATTGTTCTAGCAAAAGGAACTTTGTATCCTAACAGTCATTTGTGATTTGTTGCCATTTTGACTGAAAAAAAAGCTTAATCTTCCTACATGTATGCTTACTAATGTCGACTGTTGGTGTTGGTCCTGCCCTTGTAACCGATTGGCTTCGGGTTTTGGTTCTGTCAACACTTTGGGTTTAGACTTTAGATCAGCAGAAGACCGTTGCAAAGTTCTGATTCTTGAAGTTCTTATTTCTAGATCCTCACCATATAACCAGGAATCGATTGGTGCATTAGTTAAAATCCCTTGCAGGCTTTTTTCTAAATTTAGATTCACACCAATCAACGCTCGCCTTGAAGTTGACTGAATGTGATGTACATCACGTAACAGGCAAGTCGTATTGCTCAGGTTCTCTATGGTGCCTAAATTTTCGGAGTTCAGTTCCCCTGACAAAAAATGTTGTTATTACCTTCCCCAGAGCTGCTAAGCTAGCACCCACCGATGTTTGAATTTCCACCAATCATGTATCTCGTTGCTGTACAGGCTCTGATAATATATTTTTAATTTCAGGGTTTAATTTTGATGTTGCTAACATTTGAAGATTTATGGGAATCGGACACTTTGATATTACCTCCCTTTTTTCTCCATTTATCTGCCAAAGATGGATGTATTTCGTAAGGTTAGCGGGCCCTCCGTCGATTTTTCCAACTCTGTTAGAATCTGACTCTCTAAAGCACCTCTGGTAGTGGAACGTCTAAAATAATACTTACGTTTAAGTTTATATCCTGCTGGGTAGGCAATCCATTAATCATTATTTCATATAAAATAACGACCTGTCAATGAAACCCTGTTATACACTAACACCTGCTAGGCTAGGTTATGTCACTTTTGACAGTCGGCGGTAACTATGGTTTAACAGAGTAATTATTCGTTCCTTGCTAGGTAACGAATCATGTGTTTAGATCTTGACATAATTAGCATCAGTAATAAACTCTAGCGCCTGCTGGGCTAGGTTAATTTGCTTTTCCTGGAATATCGAGCCGGGCTTCATTTTCTAAAGACGATGCTCTGGAGATCGTTTTCGACCCGGCGGATCTCCCTTCGTTCCTTGCTAGGTAACGAGTTGTGTGTTTAGATCTTGACATAATTAGCATCAGTAATAAACTCTAGAGCCTGCTGGGCTAGGTTAATTTGCTTTACCTGGAATATCGAGCCGGGCTCCATTTTCTAAAGACAATGATCTGGAGATCGTTTTTGGCCTGGTGGACCTCTCTCGAAGAGACTGAATTAGATCGGTGTAATCGAGAGCGCGAGTATGAACGATACGACCGAAAACTTGGAGCCCTTGCAGAATCACGTGATCTTGACCGATTTCTAGAAGATGTCGGTGTCGAATGTCGCTCACGCTTCTTATAATGGTAATAATTTCCTCCCTAACTTCTTCAGCTTCTTCAACCGGGTCGGAGAACGATGCTCTTTAACTTTTTTGTCCATTTTCAGTTAATCACTTTGACATTTCAAAAAACACGTTGTTTACACTCAAGCACAAAACGAGTAATGGAGATAATAGGATATCCGGTGCAGGGTTACCGACATGTCGGTGATAAACGAAAAATATTTATCGCTTTCAATTGTGCTGCACTCAAGTAGTAAAATGGAGGTATTACCAACATGATCATGTAGTATAAGGGCGGGAAATATAATTATATTTTTTTTTGTTAATGCGTTATAGAATAAAAATAGTGAAAATATTGGATTTTTGCACGCCACTAGCGGCTTTATTTAAATAAATGACATAAATAACATACAAATCGACAGGAAAAATAATGTTCTTTTATTTGTTATATCCTGTAATATCGGGCAGTTTTAGAGTGATATTGTTCGCAGGTTCTTCCCACTTTTTTTTTTGCTGTGGAGGCTTACATATGAGAGAAAATAGCAAAAGGCAAAATAAGGCAAAATATCAGATCATTTGCTTATCTCCCTACTAAACCGTTTTTGAGAGAAAAAAAATATATGTATACAGTGTGTTCCACTTTTCACGGTAACACCTACGTAGCTCAGTTATTGGTTATCCCATTTCATCCAAATTTGGATCGGTATCAAAGACCTTTACTAAATCCTTTTTGACTAAACCAAAACTTATTTCAGTCATTGGCGTGCATTTTTATTAAGAAAAAAAGGGTCGTTTTTCGACAAATTTTATTAGGCATTTTTTTGTTGAAAAACTAATGCAATATTATTGCTCAGCATGCTGTAGCGTGCATGTTCAAAATTTAACAACGTTTTGATTTTTTGTTATCGAATTACGGCCTCCTTAAAATTACCTATTTTAAACATTAAATAATCAATAAATTGGTAACGAATTTTTTTTCGAAAAAAAGTCATTCTTTATTTTCTCTTTAAATTCATTTTTTTTTACCACCCCATATCATCGATACTTTCAAATTTGGTAATCCTTAATGCCCGAATAATTTACAGGTCTGATGACTCAAAATTTTTCAATGAAAATTCTTGGCCTTCGAAATTTGAAAGTTTCGATGATATGGGATAGTAGAAAAAGTGAATTTAAAGAGATAATGAAGAATGACTTATTTTCGAAAAAAAATTCGTTACCAATTTATTGATTATTTAATGTTTAAAATAGATAATTTTAAGGGGACCGTAATTCGAAAACCAAAAATCAAAATGTCAAATTCTAGATATAGCGGTTCTGCAGCATGCTGATCAATAATATTGCATTAGTTTTTCAACAAAAAAAAGCCTAATATGATTCTCGAAAAATCGACCTTTTTTTTCTTAATGCACGCCAATGACTGAAATAGGTTTTAGTTTAGTCAAAAAGGATATAGTAAAGGTCTTTGATACCGATCCAAATTTGGTTGAAATCAGATGACCAATAACTGAGCTACGTAGGTGTTACCGTGAAAAGTGGGACACCCTGTATATATATATATATATATATATATATATATATATATATATATATATATTTTTTTTTTTATTCATTACTCTGATGAACTTATATTGGATTATAACTTCCCCGATTTATTTATTTTTTTTATCTAACGGACTCGTATTATTAGTGCTGGAGTTTTACAGAAATTGTTTGGAATATTTGGAAAATCAGAGTATTTCAAATGTTTCAGTTGGTCAACCCTGCATAGTGAACGGTATAGTCTCAAAATAAAGATAAGCTAAAATAACATGACATAAAATATGCATACGCACAATGACATGACGTGAAATATACAGTAAAAGAAAAACAAATACAACAGTATCGTACAGTAGACACATATGTCTGTCTACATATCTCCATGAATTCGGACATTTAATTCAAATTAGGTGTGTTTATTAACTCTGTTTATTAATTTATTAACTTAATGTTGTTGTGGCCAATATTCTAACTTCAACATATTATCACGGATGAAGTTATGGAGAGCAGGATTAATATACAAATTCAAATATAAGTTCAAAAAATGTTTATTCAGCAAAGATGACAGTACAACATTATTACTTCCACATCCAGTGGAAGTATAGTAACGACAAAACAATTTAAAAAATTTTTTATTGTTCAAATGGGCTTAGAATGTCATGAAACGTCGAGATTTTAAGTTTGAGCGAAAAAAAATTTCTGTCTGTCGGTCTGTAACTTTTTTTGTGCGCACGTTTACTCTGGAACCGTTTAAGATATTGACTTGAAATTTGGTACACGTATGTACTTTAACGAGATCTGGAACTAGATTATATTTTCATCTTGTTCCGTCGAACGGTTGGGGGGTAAATTGGGGTAAATTTGGGGTAAATAGGTAAATCAAGCAGGTAAGAGTCCATAAAATTGGTATTTAGTATATACAAGAGAAGCTAAGGTCTCAAAAAAATTTTTGGAATTAGCCACCCCCATTACCACCCCCACCCCATTTTTAAAGGGGAGGGGAAAAATTGTGATTTAGTGTGTGTACAAGAACCAGAAACCTCAAAATATTTTTTTACTTCTCCACCCCCACTACCACTCCCACCCCACTACCGATGTGAGGTATCGTTTTATGGGTTTTTGGGGGTAGAGGATTTCAAATATTATATTATTAAAGTTCCATAAACAATTATTTCCACGTACAAAATCGTTGTGAGTGACTTGGACAGAAAATCTGGATGTGGAAGTGGTGATTCCTTGGGCAGCGGTTTTTTTATATGTTTCTTTTCTTTGTACCTATGACTAAAACGAATAGAAGTTGCAGTTAGGTGTGGCCGATTGGTAATTACACTTTGTTCTAGTACGGTGCAATTCACTTTTACGTAGTGCCAATGAGATGGGACAATGTACACAGCGCATATATTTTCTTTATTTCTATTCTTCAAATTAGTATGGAAGCTTATCTGCAGCAATCAAGATTGAGGTTCAAAATATCAAACAGAAGGGAAGGGAAGGGAAAGCAGAGCAGGGTGTAAGGATAATTGTTTCACGACTGAAAAATTTTCTTGAATAGTTTACTACAGACCTACTTATAATGTAAATAAAATAAACTACAAAAACTGCCCATAAAAATATCAAAGTCGGCGCTATTACATGCTGACAAGAGTACTACAGAGTCGTACTTCAAATTTTTATGTATTAGAATGAACAAAATAATACCACAGATTTCAAAATAATGTTTTCGACAAATTAATGCCGTAAATAAAAAAATCTTATTCTGTTTTGCTTATGTCAGGATAGGAATATCATATGCATTATTGAACGCTCTTCGCGGCAATGACAAATAAATTCAAAGTACAGCTCTGTTTGTCTGTTACTCTAGGTTTAATACCGACAGTAGAGGCCGCGTCGTTATATTTAGAGGTGATTGGTGATTCGCGTAACTATATTACAAGAGTTAGAAATCTTAATGAAAAGATTTCCATTTATTTCTTATTTTAAATCATGTCAGAATATACTTTACATGAGTAATGATGTTTTATGTATTAAGTAATACATTATATTTAATATTTAATATGCTGTAGAAAAATAAATCATGCTCCGCTCTCCCCTGAATTCCTTAGCGGCAAAGCTTTGAGGTTTGTTATTTGCACTATACATTTGTAGAGAACTATATACTATTATTTTAGAAAATATCGTTGAATATCCCTTTAAGAGCATGCTCGGCTGCATTCCTTTAAGAGCGAAGAATGCCGATCAAACAATGTCACCTGTGAGGAAGTGGGGTACAGAGAAGTACGGATGATGGGCGTGGCTTTATAGGCCTTCCTCACATATTTATAGTTTAAAAGGAATCAGCAAAGCAAACTATATACAATACACTGCTCGCCAATATCTGAGGTGTTACTTTATATTTATATTTTCTAAATAATTCATTGCTGCTTTGTTTTACAAATCTAACTGTTTATAAATATTTGTATATTACGTACAATATAATTCAAATAAATACATTACAATAAAGGTTATAAGTGTATATTCAGCTTTGTTTTACATGTAGGAAGTCATGTAAAAACTTCGAATGTAATCAAAGTACCTAAGTTTTTATGAGATTATTTTATACTTACCAGTATTGCGCGCCCGGTTTGATTTTTTTTTAATCGCTTCATATATTATCAGAATAGAACCCTATATTGAATTTTATAATAATCCGTCGGGTAATTAATTATTATAAATAATTATTCAACACCTTTACGAGTATTCGCGGACCATTTTTCTCGTTCTCGGCGTTTGCTGGACAAAGCAATTATTTTATCGTTCATCTCGCCCTAAGCCTAAAACGGAACAATACATCGATTTTAGATTTTTACCGAATTATCACAGATTTATTAACAAAGTGTGCTAATATGAGGGTTAAATATATGAAAAGGAATGAAGATAAGAGATGGACGTAACTATTTTGTTTCAATATTTTTTTCTAAAATGAACAGTTTTTGATTTTTCATACGTTCCTCCACCGTTTTACCCTGTCTTCAATCTCCACTGAATCTGCCATTCCTTCACTGTTGGTAAATTGTTTTGTAACAAAAAATGAACCACTTTAAAAAATAATTAGGGTAATGATTATACTCTATGGCCGATTTATATTTTTACTTCCACATCCAGTGGAAGTATAGTAACGACAAAAAAATTTTTTAAAATTTTTATTATCCAAATAGGCTTAGAATGTCATGAAACGTCGAGATTTCAAGTTTGAGCGAAAAAAAATTTTCTGTCTGTCGGTCTGTAACTTTTTTTGTGCGCACGTTTACTCTGGAACCGTTTGAGATATTGACTTGAAATTTGGTGCACATATGTACTTTAACGAGATCTAGAACTAGATTATATTTTCATCTTGTTCCGTCGAAGGGTTGGGGGGTAAATTGGGGTAAATTTGGAGTAAATAGGTACATCAAGCAGGTAAGAGTTCATAAAATTGATATTTAGTATAGACAAGAGAAGCTAAGGTCTCAAAAAAAATTTTGGCATTAGCCACCCCCCATTACCACCCTCACCCCATTATTAAAGGGGACGAAAAAAATGTGATTTAGTGTGTGTACAAGAACCAGAAACCTCAAAATATTTTTTTACTTTATCCACCCCCCACTTCCACCCCCTGTCACCACCCCCACCCCACTACCGATGTGGGGTATCGTTTTATGGGTTTTTGAGGTAGAGGATTTCAAATATTATATTATTAAAGTTCCATAAACAATTATTTCCAGATACAAAATTTTTTCGTTGTGTGACCTGGATAGAAAATCCGGATGTGGAAGTAGTGATTCCTTGGGCAGCGGTTTTTACTTGACATCCAGTGGAAGTATAGTAACGACAAAAATTTTTTTTAAAATTTTTATTGTTCAAATAGGCTTAAAATGTCATGAAACGTCGAGATTTTAAGTTTGAGCGAATAAAAAATTTCTGTCTGTCTGTCTGTCGGTATGTCTGTCTGTCTGTAACTTTTTTTTGTGCGCACGTTTACTCTGAAACCGTTTAGGATATTGACTTGAATTTGGTACATATATGTACTTTAACGAGATCTAGAACTATATTATATTTTCATCTTGTTCCGTCGAAGGGTTGGGGGGTAAATTGGGGTATATTTGGGGTAAATGGATAAATCAAGCAGGTAAGAGTCCATAAAATTTGTATTTAGTATATACAAGAGAAGCTAAGGTCTCAAAAAAATTTTTGGCATTAGCCACCCCCATTACCAACCCCCACCGTTATTAAAGGGGGTGAAAAAAAAATTGTGATTTGGTGTATGTACAAGAACCAGAAACCTCAAAATATTTTTTTACTTCATCCACCCCCCCTACCACTCCCCTATCACCACCCCCACCCCACTACCGATATGGGGTATCGTTTTATGGATTTTTGGGGTAGAGGATTTCAAATATTATATTATTAAAGTTCCATAAACAATTATTTCCACATACAAAGTTTTTTCATTGTGAGTGACTTGGATAGAGAATCTTATGATGCCAACTTAGTTGTTGAAACCATGATCTAAACCTATACATATTGAGAACGCGTCATTTTGAGGCAGCTTTCCTTTACGTCACACCTTTCGGTCCACTTTACTTTCAGTGTGAGGAGCATAGAGCGAATTGGAACTTGGAATTTTGGAACTAATAAATTTTAGAATAGTGCCAATTTTCTCTACTTATCATTTAGTACAGTAACTAGAGGTTTTAATTTCCGAATAATATCATATGACACGGATTTCGTTCATTTTTGGTAACTTAATATTTGGAGGCTTGCTATTTTATTTGCCCTTTTCAGGGGGTGGCAACTAAAAAAAAAACCAAAAACATTGGGGTTGAAAAATACTAAAATTTTAAGAAGAAAAAAGGTTCTATGCAACTTTTAATACAAATTGATAGTCTTTGAGGGTGGCCGTCTTTTAAATCATAACTTCCCTCTCACCCTACCTTTCCGAAGGCAGGCAGACCATCGGATGAATGTCGTCATTGGTTCGAACGGGTTTTTTCGTTGAGCTTTTCCCGTACCAGCAATCCAACCTTTTAAAACAGTGCGCGTGTGCGTCAGTGCGCGTGTACTGAACAAAAACTCATTTCCCTAGCTTTAAGTAGTTTCTAAGTGTTTTAAAACTATTCTCTAGTTGTAAATTAAAAAATTGTTAGGTTTAAGTCTTATTTATTTTTAGACAGGAGTCCTAACTCCACATTCGATGTGTTGTCCTAACTTGAATCGAACCCGCTCCATCCGACCGTACATTCACCACGGCGCTACGCGACGTGTTGTGCGGTCGGCTCTGTCTGGAATACGATTCAGGTGCATGTTTGTATGCTAAACATCTAATAAATATTTTTGAATTGAATTGAATTGAGGGCGGCGGTGCTGTGCTTACAAAAATTATTTCGTAATTCGACGATTTCTCCTACATCCCTGAAACGATTGAAAAAACGTTTTGATAGACTTTTAGAGAAAACTTGATAGAATGATACCAGACTATTGAAGTCAACAAAAAAATTTTTTTTTTCATTTTCGCACATACAAATTATTTTCTTTCTTTACTTTTCATTAGCCTAGTACCATTCTATACAGTTGTCTCTAAAAGCCTATCAAAAAATTTTTTGTATCGGTTCAGGGTTGTAGGAGAAATTGTCGAGTTACGTTCACGGCACCGCCTATCTTAGGGCGTTTTTTCACTGGCCGACACGATACCGATACGATACCTACAATGTCGTACCGATACTGAAGAATAGCATATAATAACATGGGGCCGACAAAATGTGACAAAACGGTATCGTATCGGCAAGTGAAAAAGATAATTAATATAATTTTATGCGTTTGTGCTGCCCCGATATCGTTGTATCGGTGTCGTTGACGACGAATCGGTATCGTTTCGGCCAGTGAAAAAACGCCCTTAAGTTATAACCACTAGAAAATTGTGATTTTTGCTTGAAAAAGAGGTATTTCAAATAGGTTTTCATCAAATAACTCGAATGGTATTAAACGTTTCGTTTTTCTAATTTTTGTAGAGTTAATGGTTTCGGAGATCTGGGGATATAAAGGTGGCGTCCGAATGTTTATAAAACGAAGTATTTAGTTTAAATGTTAAATATCTTAGAAACTATGGCACTTAAGTCAAAACCAAAATGAAATACTATTAATTAGGCTTTCAAATATTTTTTTGTATATTTCTATAGCATCAAGAACAAAGAAGCTATGACGGAAACAATATATTTTTATTGGTTTTAGAGAAAATTTCGTGGAAATCAAAAATAAAGCTTATAAACTGAACATGAATGTATTTTATTTAAACATTTGATTTTATAGATGGCATGGCATCCGACCGTTTTTAGGATGAAGTATTTAGTTTAAAATATTGAATATCTTAGAAACGACACGGCACGACACTTCTATCAAAAGGTACAAAGATAAAGATGATTAATCAATATTTCAAACTATTTTTTGTTTGTTTCTTCAACACAAAATATAAAGAAGTTATGGCCGATAAAATATGCGTTTTTACTTTTTTTTCTAACAAAATTGTCGCAATTTTGTTATTGTAATTGCTCAGTAATTATGTTTTTTTTTCAAAAATACTGTTTTTCGTTAATACTTAGATGCTTATTTTTTTAATCCTTTTAAAACACTTTTGCTTTAAAAAAAAATAATTTCCATCCGCTATATGAGAGCTGCCATTTCGAATTTTTTAATTTTTACTTCAGATTCGTAGTCTTTGATCCCAAAAACATAATTGTCCTATATTTCAAAAATAAATTACTAATACTTTTTCAAATATTGAATATTTAGGTTTAGGGGTAATTTTCAACCCTTGAGGGTAAGAGCAAGTATCCGGACCATACACAAACTGAAGACGATACCTTTTATTACAGTACTAACCCATAAAGAATTATTCCGAAATTTTACATATTTTTTACCTCTAGATACTGTATTAATCAGGAGTGTTTTCAATTTTTTTATTATCTATCGAAAAAATTCCGTGAGAGCAAAGTAACATTTAATCATATAGACCTAAAAATACTGTGCTGCTGGAAAAATTATTTTCTACTTTTTGTGCATTTTTAATAAAGACGTGTTTACATTTTTTTATATATAGGGTGGTAATTGAGTACATAGATATACTTTAAGTGGTGGTTCCTGTATGATTTTAAGACAAAAAGTTCCCATAGACATATGTCCTAAACGTAAAGGATTTAAGATACCTATACCGCGCGGGTAATAAAGTTTACTTTTTTTGTTTTTTTTTAATATACTGCATTTTTTCCTTTATTTTATTTAGGGCTTTATTAAAAAACTATTTCACGGTGTTGTCCGTGAAATAGTTTTTTAACCAATTAAATTAAAAAAAAAAAATGAATCCCGTCCGGGAATTGAACCCGGACTGTTTTTCACGTGGCAGAGACTCTAATCACAACGCCATTTTACCACACAGCTGTATATTAAGTAAAACAGGTACATATATCAACGTTGCTTTCAATTAATTTTAAACTTCCGTAACTTTTGTCACTAGTTGAATTTTTCACTTATTGGATTTTTTCCCATTCATTTCAGATCATTATCCAAGAGCGCACCAAATTTCAAGTTTCCAGAACAAGCGGAAATCCATTAACCCATTAAAAGTATTTATTAAATATTCTTATGTTGACATGTCATGGGTTATATTTGATTATCTCATGCATCTCATTATTACAACCACATACTGGAACGCTACATACGTCGCAGGGACTTGAAGCGTCCCAATCTGCCGATGTTAGGCGAGAAGAATTTCAAACCGTCAGAGCTTTATATAAATTAATCGCGCTCCGAAACAATCGAAGTGAATTTCTTTTAGTATACAGGCGTTTAAATTAATTAAAAGATGGGTTGAGATTTGGTGTAATAAACCGTTAAGATAAAAAATACACAGGAAAAAAAATTTGAGGAAAAACCTGCTTTACGACACTTCTGTCAAAGTAATAAAACTACAGGATGATAATATGGTAAAAGATCTATGTATGGATAATGCAAATTAGATGTTGTATTGTATGACGATAAAATATTTCCTCTCGCTGGATTCCTCAGGGGGGAAATTTGGAGGAGGGGATGTTGGTGGTGTCTTGTGTGGGAAGCGGAAGTCGATTTTCTTTACCGGAGTTTTGTTTAAGTACAGATTGGTAAATGTCCACCATCTATATTTTTCACTAAAAATATACCCCATTTCTTTGTTGGCGATAGCGTCAACTATTTACCAAATATTATTTTTCTCCGTCAAATAGTCTTGTAGATATAACGCCAAGACATAGACGGAATTGAAAAATCTTAATTTTCCCAATATTTTTAGTTTGAAGCGTAAAAATGAGAGATAATCTCGGAGTGCTTTTTAATTTTACTTCCACATCCAGTGGGAACGACAAAAAAATTTAAAAAAAAATTTATTGTTCAAATAGGCTTAAAATGTCATGAAACGTCGAGATTTTAAGTTTGAGCGAAAAAAAATTTCTGTTTGTCTGTAACTTTTTTTGTGCGCACGTTTACTCTGGAACCGTTTAAGATATTGACTTGAAATTTGGTACACGTATGTACTATAACGAGATCTGGAACTAGATTATATTTTCATGTTGTTCCGACGAAGGGTTGGGGGTAAATTGGGGTAAATTTGGGGTAAATGGGTAAATCAAGCAGGTAAGAGTCGATAAAATTGGTATTTAGTATATACAAGAAAAGTTAGGGTCTCAAAAAAATTTTTGGCAATAGCTACCCCCACTACCACCCCCACCCCCTTATTAAAGGGGATGAAAAAAAATGTGATTTAGTATATGTACAAGAACCAGAAACCTCAAAATATTTTTTTATTTCATCCATCCCCACTACCACCCCCCTATCACCACCCCCACCCCACTACCGATGTGGGGTATTGTTTTATGGGTTTTTGGGGTAGAGGATTTCAAATATTATATTATTAAAGTTCCATAAACAATTATTTCCACATACAAGGTTTTTTCGTTGTGAGTGACTTGGTTAGAGAATCTGGATGTGGAAGTAGTGATTCCTTGGGCAGCGGTTTTTACAATACTTCGAACTTGTCTTCAGTAAGCGAGGGGAGTAAAATATAAAGATGATAGACCATTTACATTAGGGTGTAATCGCTACTGGCTACATATAATCCCGAATCAAAACACAATTTGTTAAAAAACCGCTGCCCAAGGAATCACTACTTCCACATCCAGATTTTCGATCCCTCACAATGAAAAAATTATGTATGTGGAAATAATTGTTTATGGAACCTTAATAATATAATATTTGAAATCCTCTACCCCAAAAACCCATAAAACGATACCCCACATCGGTAGTGGGGTGGGGGTGGTGATAGGGGGTGGTAGTGGGAGTGGATGAAGTAAAAAAAATATTTTGAGGTTTCTGGTTCTTGTACACACACTAAATCACAATTTTTTTTCATCCCCTTTAATAATGGGGTGGGGGTGGTAATGGGGGTGGCTAATGTCAAAATTTTTTTTGAGACATTGACTTCTCTTGTATATACTAAATACCAATTTCATAAACTCTCACCCGCTTGATTTACCTATTTACCCCAAATTTACCGCCCAACCCTTCGACGAAACAAGATAAAAATATAATCTGGTTCTAGATCTCGTTAATGTACATATGTGTACCAAATTTCAAGTCAATATCTCAAACGGTTTCAGAGTAAACGTGCGCACAAAAAAGTTACAGACCGACAGGCAAACATTTTTTTTTTCGCTCAAATTTAAAATCTCGACGTTTCATGACATTCTAAGCCTATTTGAACAATAAAAATTTTTTGTCGTTACTATACTTCCACTGGATGTGGAAGTAAAAAATAAATAATTACCCAGATTTTTCATGGATTTTATTGTCTCAAAGATAGAATGTATAACATAATATTCTCTACACAGCTGCATTTTTAAATATAAAGCATCCCTAGAAAATGTTACTCAGTATACTGCCGTCTTAAGTAAAAGCATCCTATCTACAAAAATTGAAAATTTTAGATTTTCACATTTTCTGTCGTATACGCATATATTCTACACTTTTTTAGTTAAAATGTATGATATACTTAGGTCTGGTAAGAAGAAGTTATTAGTTATGGATATTAAATATAATTTTGTTTGTTCGAAGTGCTCATAACAGTACATTTACAACTGATAGTATCCTAGTTGGATTATGCTTGAATGTCAAATAGAGGACTCTTTTACTAAGTCGGGCAGTTTATGCTGGTCGAATTGCCAGCGATAACAAGTAGGTGTGGCTAAAGAGTTATTTATATATTTCGTTTTATAGGATTTATTACTAAACAGGTTGCATAAAAAATACAGAAAACATATTTTATTATGTAGAAAAATATTGTGCTTTTCGTTACGAAGTTAGATATTTGATATATTTACTGTTGTGGTCTAAATTAAATAAACACTTGTAATCCATTCCCTGAGTCTCTAATTGTCAAGGTGTCGCCATCTATGAAACTATGAATGAACTTTTACATGTATTCGTTTACCCAGCTTTTTAGGCAAATGTGTGGTTTATTTAAAACAACAAAAATCTTATTTTGTGCATCGCATACTTCTAAATGTTTATTCCTTTTTAATTTTTTTTTTGTGGGACAGGGAGCTTTGAAAAAAATCACAAAGTTTCCCATGTAAAAGCATAGGCATTGCACACTCTTAACGTCATTACATGTGCTGACCCAAGAAAACTCTACGTAAAATTGACTACACACTTGTAAAGCGTGTAAAAAATGTCGGCGTGTTTGGCGGTGCGGTGCGGCGTGTTTGACGATCAAAGGCACCGACATTTTTTGAGTACTTAGTAGACCTGAAAACAACTGTACATTAGTGTGACTGAATACTGCTTTAGGCAAATATATTTTATCAAAAGTCTGACCTTGCGTCGATCTTTGCTAGTCTCAGAAGAAGGAGAGGTCTGAAAAAATTACTTTTGTATTTTTCAACTATGCCAGATTTGAGGACTTCACCATGTGTTTCGCGATGCGCCGAACCTACCTACGTTACCCTTTCGGTATAGAGATCGTACCGTCTTCAAGCACCGAGCTGCACTCTACCGGGTTATAATTAGATCAACATTTAAAAAAATAAACATAGAAAAAATGGTATTTACAAAAAATGTACTGGTGTGTTGCTGGAGAAAAAAAATGTTTGTAGCGTCGCGACGCCCATAGTCATGGATATATATTTTTTCCCCTAAATTTGAGTGGCAGGCAATAGAAATATAACACTTTATACAGAATATGATTTTTTTCAGTAGTTTTCAAGAAAAACGCATTTCCCTTGATAAAAGAATCACTCTTTTTTTTTTAAATTGATCTAAGTAAATTTTACTATAATACTCGTCATTTTAGACAAAAATATGGCTCTGATCTAACAAAATATATCCTTCATTTTTTTTTCTAAATCGATTTATTTTGGTTTTTTAAAGAAAATATTAAAAATCGACAGCGAGATCACTACGTCATAAAGAATTATTCAAGGTCAAAGTTCACAGAAAACGTTTTCTTGCAAATATCGCGCTTTCTATGGCTCGCCTTTTTTATGGCACGGTTTTGGCATTGTACGTAAAAAATGAATAAAATATTTTTCGTTCAAAATTTGATTATCTTTCATTTTCATAATAACCTTAGTTAATATAATATATATAAGAAAAAAATCCAATCAAAATTACTGTACAATACAAATTTGTATAATGTGCTTACATATTATACACAAATTTTGAACTAAAAATATTTTATTCATTTTTACGTACAATGCCTAAACCGTTCGTTGTACATAAAAAAATTGAAGAGATCATTTTTGTGCAGAATTTCATTATGTTTCATTTTCATAATAACCTCAGTTGGCTTCCGAGCCACAGAAAGGGTGATATTCGCAAAAACAGTTTTTTGTGAACTTTGACCTTGAATGATTTTTTATGCCGTAGTTATCTCGTCACTTTTTAATATTTTCTTTAAAACACCAAAATAAATCGATTTAGAAAAAAAATGAAGGATATATTTTGTTAGATCAGAAAAGTCTAATTGCACTGGGTTATAGTGAAAATATATTGATTTGACATACGGGTCTATAATGTCTACCGCTGTGTGACGAAAAGTTTTGTGCGAACCAATCTGCTGCATTTTATTTAAATAAACAGGACGTTTGCCACTAAAAGAAGTATAATTTATTACTTATTATAATTATTGGAAATAAATTAAATTGAGCGAAAATTGTTGTTCATAAATATTTATTTTGGTTATCTCATTTATTAATGTATTAATAATTAATTACTATAATTAGCGTATTAGTAAATATAACTTCAGTTTATTTAAAATATTTTGAATAGTGGCTGCTGACTTGTTTCAGTCAGGGACATAGTTTTTTATATTTATGAAAAAATATTTTGAAAAAAATTCAATCGCCTTAAAAAAAAGTCGCTAAAAATTATTAAATAAAATTTTACCGTCGCGTCGTCGCCGGTTAATAAGACTTTATTACCTAATATCGAAAATGAAGTCGGATAAAAATACATTTGGTGTCGTTAGTTGTTTATTTTTACACCGACCTCAATATTGATATTAGGTAATATGATCCAGTGACCTGGTGCCGACCGGCGAAATTTTATCTGATAACTTTTAGTGACCTTTTTTAAGGCAATTCAATTTGGTAAAAAAAATATTTTTTCATTTTTTTAACACATTATAACCTGGTAACCGTTCTTGACCAGAAATTCAAATGTCGAATAGAAAATGTCTGGGTGTCACTATGTATGTATTTGTGTGTGTAAGCTTTTCATAACACGATAACTTCTTTTAGAGTTAAAATTTTTGTATTAAATTTAACACGTGTGTAAAATGGAATGAGAGAAACCTCTACTGAAATTGGGCTAAATCCATCACACAAAGCGATCACTAGAAACGTATAAACTGTGATGTTTTATACAAATTGTGTTATTTTATAATTTTAGAGAAAAATGTCACTAAGGTTTTTGATTAAACAAAAATACGAAGATGTATAAGATATTAAAACTGCAGAATATACAGTGTGTCTCTTAGATTCAAAAGAACTACGTAGATTAATTTTACTGGTGTTTTCTGCTAAATAAATTCTTCTTTTGGTAATCTTCTGCGATAATTCCCCCACAGTTTTTGTAGTATTTTCAATAGAGAACCCAAAAACTGAATATCAGCATGTTCGTTAATTTCCGATTTTAAGATATATATAGCATGATTATAAATTAAACATTTAAAATAAGAACTGTTACTAAGGACTATTAACTTCTTTGTCAAAGAAAATTTAATAATAGAGCAATGTTTAAAAAAGGTCTTTTTTGGCCCATCCGTGGTAAAGTGTAGAAGCCCATCTTTTTTTAAATAATTTTGGGGTGTTGAAAACGAATTCGTCGAATTCGTTTAGCGAAGAATCTCCGGAACATATTAAAAACCATCCTTATTTGGGGGGGGTGACATTGGAATTTTGTAGGAAATTCTCTTAAAATACTAAGTTTCGATAACTAGGTAGAAAAAGAAGCAAAAAAATCAAATTCACTCCTTCCACCCTCCTCGCCATTCTCTCACCACCTCATTGAGTGGTTGCTATCAGAATATAATAATTTCATTACTTCTGAGTACACTCATACGCCTCCTCACCCTTATCAGGGGTGGGTCTCACCTTTTCAGGGATATTGAAAAATCCTAATACACAGTTGGATGTTTTTTTGTCATATTTTTTGACATATTAAGGCCATTCAGATCACTCGTGAATATTTCTTACTCCTCTAAGGAGGGGGTGTAGGGTGTCAATATGCCCTTTAAAAATGTTGCTTGATTTTTCTAGTAAAAAATTATTTAGTTATTTAAATAATTTTTGTTTGTTAGAATGGGAAACTTTTTTCATTTACCACTCACCACCACCACCATCCCCAGCCCTACTACCAATGTAGCATATCGTTTTAGGAGTATTTGGGATAGACGATTTCAAATATTGCATTATTAAAGTTCTATGAACAATTATTTCCACATAGTGGTAGTGGAGTACAAATATAGTATAAAAAGTTTTTTCGGTGTAAGAGACTTGAATAGGAAATATGGATGAAGTAGTGATCCCTTAGGCAACAGTTTTTTTATTAGCATTATCTTCAAAAATGAACCCTTGGCACTTGCTACTGTAACTGCTACTGCTACTGTATTGCCCCAACAACACTTTTTTTTTAAATTTGAGGCAAAATAAAAAAAATTACTATTTTTTCAAACTTCAACATTTGAAGATAGGACCAATATACATTTTACGTAGTTCGATTTTTTACCATTGATAAAGATCCAAAAATACGTCAAAATCACCATTTTTGTGCTTTTGTTTTACACTGAGCGCAAGAGAGTACGGCAAAGATTTTTAAATATGTAGTGTGAAAACGTAAAATCTTTGACGTATGTAAGAATCAAAGTGGTACTGGCTTGTGCTCAGCTGGGGCCAAATACGGGGCTTATGGACACCCCTCCTTTAGTAACTCAGATTGAAATGCGCAAGCCGGCCTCCTTCTTTTTGTTTCTGAAATTATTCAAATTGAGAAACTTACTTAACTTTTTTCTCAGAACCACGGGTCCCCCGCAGCTGCCGGCCCCTAGGTGCGCCCCTGCTCATTAACTGCCCTAAATCGATATGTCATAATATTTTAATGAAATATATTATACACATGGTGTTTTTAAAAAAAATTCCAATTACTTAACCACAGACTCGGCGCATAAAAAAATTTATGTTTTTAGTATTTTCGGTTTCATTTAAAAATGGTTATTCAAACGAAAAAAAAAACACCATACAGAAAACTTGTCTAATTATTATACTCTTCGCAAAAACGAAGAGTATATTGTATTTGATCGGCACATTTCTAAAATCGTAAATATCGCTCGTAGAGAAAAAATTTTCATATCATTGTGTTAGTGAACGAATTCTGAACAACTTTCAAAATGTCCGTCTGTCCGTCCGTCCGTCCGTCCGTCACGTTTCTTGTAAGCACGATAACTTAAGAAAAAAAAGTCCGATTGTATTGAAATTTAGAAAGTAAGTTAGTGTTAGCTAGAGGAAGAACTCTATTATTTTTGAAGAAAATCGATCAGTAAATAAAAAAGTTATTAATTATTTAATATAAAAAAAAATATATTCTCATAATTTTTGTCGCTTGTACTTAAATAGAAATCTTGCGAAATGTTATCTCCATAAACTTTTGCCTTGCAATCCAAAGATCGTGTGTTCCAATTCCACACAGGTTGGATATTTTTTTTTCATTTTTTTTTCATATAATTTTTTTCACAACAAAGATGGTGTCAAAAAATTTAGGATGACCAAAAACTAATATTATTTACAAAAAAACTGCGAAGAGTATCCTATAGAATGCGTAACAATAATATAAAAAGCTCAGTAAATTGGCGAAGAGTACGTTTTTAGCTTGTTTTTTTTATAAATACAATATAGGAGGATGAGACATGAGAGAAAGATTGTTCATCCCTAAATCGGCCTTTTAGAAAACTTAATTTTAAAATGTTTTTACTTTAAACTTTTATCTTTTGACATACGTGTCGGTGTACTGAAATTGAAAAACATAACTAGCCTTTTGCACAATACTTTTTATATCAAACTTTTCAGGATGTTTCTTCATATAGGATTGCAATTTTGGATTTAGGTAAATTAGGTTGAATCAACTTTTTCTGATGCGTTTACTCTGTGGTTAAGTGATTGACATGACATAGGTACTTTTTAACAACTCTCTGTTATCCACCATGGTTTAGGAGCTCGATATGCATACATAATAAAATAATCAGAGCGTCATTGCAATAAGAACAAATTATAATTTAAAATACCTATGCTGACAACTCATTGAATAACTCACCTGCATTTAATAAGTTTTATTTATCCCATGGTAATCTCATGGAAAAGATTGATTTTTAAAGATGATGTAAAAAAAAATAAACAAAATTAATTTCAATTTTGCGGCCTTCGGCTCTTGTACTGGCGTGCGCAAAAAAATGGGACAAGTCTTTTTGCTAAAATCTAGTTGTATACATTTAACTTTAATTTTTGTGACATTGTCAGTTATTTGTTAAAATTCATTGCAAGTGTGCAAATAGAGACAGATTTACATTAGAAAAAAATAGTTGTCCTATTTTTTTTTGCTCACGACAGTACACACCAAATTACAATTTAATTTTTTTTACCCCTTTTAATAATGAGGCGGGGTAGTAACGAGGGTGATAGTGGATGTGGCTCATGCCAAAAAAGTTTTTGAGACCTTAGTTTTTTGTGCATTTACTAAGTCCCAATCAATTTTATGGACTATTACTTGCTTGCTTTACCTATTTACCCCCACGATTTATCAGAATAAGATCAAATTATATTCTAGTTCCAGATCTCATTATAATACATACGTGTACCAAATTTCAAGTCAATATTGTAAACCGTTCCAAAGTAATCGTGCGTACAAAAAAGTTACAGACCAGACCGACAGATGGTCAGACACACATTTTCTTTTTGCTCAAACTTAAAATCTCGATGTTTTGTTACATTCTAAGCCTACCTGAACAACAAAATATTGCAATTTCTTACCGTTCCACGATGTGAGAGTAATTACATGCAGACCACCATTACTGGAGCGGATCTGTCGAGAAAAAGAAGATTTTTGAAACCAAATTTTCCTTTCCCTACCTCCTCCCCCTCCCCTTAATTGGCCCACCCTCCGGCTCCATCAATTCTTATCTATTTCACCTACCTCAAAAAATCTCAGCCCCCTAACTCCTTTTTTTCTCGTGAAAAAATTAAGGAATTACTTTTTGGTATATTAATGTTACGGCAAAAAAACGCGTATTAAAAAAAAATCACGAAAAGTTACCGTCCGATTTGGAAAAAAAACAGATTATGCGCTTCCGCGAGATCTTCAATTTTTAATTCAACTTTTTTTTGTCAAGTGAATAATAACAAAGTTATCGTGAAAAAGCGTGTTTTTACGAATTTTAAATCCGAATTCCTGCCCCACCTCGTGTGATTAAGCTCAACTAACTTGATAACATGATAAAAGGGAACGCGTGTAACCGAATTGTCAAAGAAAAAAAAAAATTAAAAAAAGTTGGTTTCATTTCAAAACCAGATCCGCTCCGCTACATATCTCAATCGCAATTTAACATTATTGGCCATTGAAGCTCAAATAGCTAAAATAATGAACGTTTCAGAGCTGATAAATGTCTTCGAGAATATAAACTTGAAAGGTGTAAAAACATTAACGCCGTGTACCTGCTAAATAAGCGAAATAGGAGGTATGGTTGTAAAAATTTTTCTGCTATAATTTTACTTCCACAATGGACGGATAGTAATTGTAAAAAAAAAGGTTTTTTTTTGTTCAAACAAGCTTAAAATGTCATACAACGTCGAGATTTTAAGTTTGATTAAAAAAAAATATATATGTCTGTCTATCTGTCTGTCTGATGCCGATCTATCTGCCTGTCGGTCGGTCTGTAGGCAAGTTTTTTGTGCGCACGATTATCCGGAACGGTTTGCGATATTGACTTGAAATTTGGTACATCTATGTAAAGCATTAGTGTATGTATAAAATATTAATTGGATAAAGTAAAAAAAAATGAGGCCTTTGTTTCTTTTACACACACTAAATCACAATTTTATTTTTCTCACTCTCCTTAATAGTGGGGTGGGGGCAGAGCTAAAACGAATCATTTGAAAAAAGATTTAAATAAAAGATCAAAGATACTTTACTTTTTATCAACTGATTTAAATCAAAAATACTTTTGTCTATAAAGAAATATTTAAATTATAAATCTGTTTGAGATTTAAATCTTTTATAATACTTAAAAATCATTTTGCAAACGATTTAAATATTTTTTATTATTTTTGCTGTTTTAAATCAATGAGGCATGATCTAAATGATTTGAGAAAGTGTGTTTCAAAATTGGCGGGGGGAAGATATCTAAAAAAAAATTGGCGAGCAGGGGGGGGGGGTTAAAACCAATAGAGAAGTCGGCGGCACGGCAACTCAACACAAACCCTCTGCCCTCTTAGTGTGTGCTGGAAATAAAAATCGTTATTGCTTATCCATAAATAGTTATTTACATTACCAGATGCGAAAGTTTACTTTTAGGTGTGAGGTGATTTTTGAATGGTCGAGGCGAAGCCGAGACCTTTAAAAAAACACCGAACACCTAAACGGGCTTTCGCATCGTGTAATGTATTATTACTTCCACGTCCAGTGGAAGTATAGTAACGACAAAGAAATTGTCCAAATAGGCTTAAAATGTCATGAAACTTCGAGATGTTAAGTTTGAGCGAAAAAAAAATTCTGTCTGTCTGTCGGTCTGTCTGTCGGTCTGTCTGTCGGTCTGTCTGTCGATCTGTCTGTCGGTCTGTCTGTCGGTCTGTCTGTCGGTCTGTCTGTCGGTCTGTCTGTCGGTCTGTCTGTCGGTCTGTCTGTCGGTCTGTCTGTCGGTCTGTCTGTCTGTCGATCGGTCTGTCTGTCTGTAACTTTTGTGCGCACGTTTACTCTGGAACCGTTTAAGATATTGACTTGAAATTTGGTACACATATGTACTTTAACAAGATCTAAAACTAGATTATATTTTCATCTTGTTCCGTCGAAGGGTTGGGGTGTAAATTGGGGTAAATTTGGGGTAAATGGGTAAATCAAGCAGGTAAGAGTCCATGAAATTGGTATTTAGTATATACAAGAGAAGCTAAGGTCTCAAAAAAAATTTTGGCATTAGCCACCCCCATTACCACCCCCACCCCCTTATTAAAGGGGACGAAAAAAATTGTGATTTAGTGTATGTACAGGAACCAGAAACCTCAAAATATTTTTTTACTTCATCCACCCCCCAGTACCACCCCCCTATCACCACCCCCACCCCACTACCGATGTGGGGTATCGTTTTATGGGTTTTTGGGGTAGAAGATTTCAAATATTATATTATTAAAGTTCCATAAACAATTATTTTCACATACAAAGTTTTTTCGTTGTGAGTGACTTGGATAGAGAATCTGGATGTGGAAGTAGTGATTCCTTGGGCAGCGGTTTTTTACTACCGGAAGATATTATGGAATTTAATAATTTAATACTAATTATTTCATGAATATATTTGACGTTTTTAATAAATTTTATAGTTTAGGAGGCTGTCTATGAAAATTGTTTCTATGCCAGCGAAACGTCATCGAGGTTATGTTAAACATTTTAATTTCTGGTGGTTTCAAACTAAAATAAATAAATATGTTTGGTGGCGGTGAGAATGGGACACAAGAAGCAGCCAATATTGCTTGTGCTTCGCTTTACCCCAAGAAATCCAAAACTAGGTATATCCAAACTTATGAAGCGTTAAAATTTGTTTTTTTTATTTTTATATCCTGGCCACGAAAGTTCTACTTTCGTAGCTAGCAACGCCTTAGCAACCAAGTAACTCGAATGTTTACTTATCGTTATTGTTATCGCGCGTGTTGCTAGTGTTGCAAAGGTCATTTATGTAGACGGTAGTAGAAAAAGATTTAAACTACTTCTTGTGTGATTTAAATAACTGTTGTAGTATTTAAATATTAAGAAAAGATTTAAATCGTTAAAAAAGATTTAATTATTTTTGAAAATATTTAAATTTTATTTTTATTAAAGAAAATCAAAGATACTTTCTAAAAAGATTTAAATCACAAATCAAAAATCATTACTAAAGAAAATATTTAAACTCAAAAGATTTAAATCAAAAAAATGATTTAAATCTCCCGCTATGTTGCAGCTAATGGGAGTGGCTTGTTATATATTCTAATACATTAGAATAAATTAGTTATTTTTGGTTATTACTATTCTGTTATTATTACTAGGGCAACACTGGGATTTTAGACAGTTAGATAGAATTTGACAGTTACTTTGAATATAATAAGTGGATCCTGCAACTGGAATAAAATATTGTTCTTATCACCGTCATCATTTTGTTTTATTGCTAAGTTACAACAGCGCCATCAACATTTCGGTTAAGGAGACAATAATTTATACCCAAAAAAATGTCATGCGGCTTGACCGCTTCTCTAGTTGTACCAACTGGTGACGTCACGACGGAGTATGCTGTAAGGGGATTTCTGCGTGAGAGAGTATCTTTCTTTCATAGCATCATACTTTTTGAAAGATCGAACTTTTTGTATAAAGAGCTTGCCAAGGAATTAATAGCAAGCATCTCCAAATCGTCACACAGTGGTGCTTTTTTATAAAACAGGCGTCAAAAATCGGTAACCTAGCCAATTTTCGATAAAAACTTACAAAACTTTTTAGAGTTAAGTATTTGGATATGCTAAATTCAGTTTTTCTGCAGAATTTTTTTTTTTGATATGGCGGCTTCAAAATTTGGGTCAGAAAAAGCAAAAAAAATAAAAAAAAAATTCAATCCCAGCTGCAAAAAATGATTCTGGAACTCGATCCAAGTACTCGACGCTGAATTCGAATCTGACCTTAGAAAAGCCCAAACACCCTCAAAACTTTGAGCTAAAGCGAAACAACATCTTAGAATAGGGTGAAATCTCCCCTCATATATGGTGACAATAAGTACATGCAAAAAGTACTCCTAATGTACAATCCTAGGGTTTTTGAGGTTGCTGATTTCAAATTTCAACATGCCAAAAGCTAAAAATTGATTCTTAGAGTGAAAATCGAGTAAAATGGGGGTTGGAACGGGTGTAAAAATGAAAATTTGATAAAATACGTAGTTTTCATTCTAAACTTATATTTCTAGGGGTTTTTGAGGTTGATGGTTTCAAATTTCAAAATGCCAGAAGCCAAAAATTTACTCATAGGGTGGAAAGAAGTGGGAGGGTGAAAATGAAAATTTGACGAAATACGTAATTGGGTGATTCCAGCGAAATAGTAAAAAATGATGTTTATAAACTTCAAGAAATAAAATATGGAAATTTGATTAAATTATTGTATCAGCATGCTCTAGGGAGGAGGTATGTTTGATTCTCACTTAAGATTGAGATCGTTATTAGGTTTTAAGGTTTTTATTTAAAAAAATTAAAAATGCATGTCCATGGAGATGATCAGTTGTCCATGGAGTTATAATTGGTCCAAATTTTGTAAAATATTATTGGAAAAAATAAAAAGTCTCTTTCGAAAAATGTAATAAACAGACTTTATTCTTCTATACAAAAATAACTCTATATATGAGATCAGATATCTTCAAGACAAGGGAACAAATACCAAATAATACTGAACAGAACTTTGAAATTCTACCCAAAGGCTTTTAACATCAAGCACTGAGCAAAATAAAAACGAAAACAAAAAATAATCACTTCATTTAACATTACTGAACCCATTGAAGTTTGCATCTGCAAATTTAAACTTATTTCTTCTTAAAGACTTTGGCATAGGTAGCAACTTCTTAAAGTCTTTTAAATTATTAATAATTTCTTTATCCTCTATTTCTGGCCATATAAAAACATAATTTTCTTTCCTTGATGTAATTCTCTTCATAAAATTAACTTTAATAGTTTCATCCTTTTCAATACTTTCAATTTGGCCAACATAAAAAACATTAGAATTCTGAGGATATTCTACTAATACAAATTTACCAGGCTCTGTGACATCTGGGATTTCTTCATTATCCCCATCTGATTCGTCATCAGAATAGATATCTGAATATCTCCAACGACTGTTATTATTAATTTCGGAAAAAGAGGGTTTTATTTCACGTGATTTATTTATATCAAGTGATAATGATTACAATGATTTGGAGGTTTTCAAGTTAGGCAGCTGAGTCGTCTAATATGAATCGTATTACCATATTCAAGTGCCCATACTATTTGTCTGGCTTTCATAGTACCTTTGAAAGGCTTAATAACAAGAGGTAGCTCATCATTTAAAGCTTCAATGTCGTCTTCTTTTATTATTTTAAAGGTTATGCCCAGGCAGTTTTGTTCCAATTGTGAAACTAAACTCTCCAAATCTGGTATGTCTGCTCCCTGAGCTACTAATCTATCAGCAATTCTTTTTACACAGCCCCCGACACCATCAGGGGCTCCTTTTCCGTGATCACTCTCTGTAAAATTCTAAGTCATGTGCTGCGCCCTTAATAATTTAACAAACTCTATTCTAAATATGTAGAACATAGTTTTATTTTTATATTGATTGCTAGGTCCGTCGCTCACAAAGTGAATATTGTCCAAATGGGGAAAACTATTTAAAATTTCTTCAAAGAGTGGCTTTAGATGTGCCAAAATACCAACTGGATCATGTCTTAAATTCTTAGACAAACTGCAAAAGCAATGCGAATATAGGTCTCCATTCTCAGACCTGATATACCACACTACAGTATGGAGAGAAATCTGAGATTTTGCTCCACCAAAATGGGCACTCTGTACTTCTCTGAAATATTTACAGGAGTAATTCTCAGAGAAATCCATATGTACCAAGATATCCCTTTCACCTAAATGAGATTTTATGTAATTTATGGATTCATACTGGTGTTTCATTCTAGCAATGTGCTTCATGTACTGAGGCAGATTTTTTCCATTCTTTTACTAAGTGGGAGTTGGTGCAAGGAATTAGCTCCTTGACACTTTTCTTGCAGGTTTTTTCTTTACCTTTTATGTAGAGCGTTTCACGTCTATTAATCCACTTTTTATATGAGGTGTTTTCATCTGCATTAATATCGCCATAGGTTACAGTTCTGGTTTTACAATTTTTGCAAACTCTTTCCAGACAATGTTCTGTTGCTGGCTGACAACATAAAGTTTTTGTCAAATCGTCCGGATTGGTCTGCGTCATTATTCCCAGGATTTTCATTTTTAATATTAAAAGTCTCATGTTTTCATGAGCAACACAAAGGCAAGTCTCCCTTAATGACGCTTTTGGTATTAGGACCCAAAATGGCCTATACTGACAAAAACCCGCATAGGAGACTTTTAAGCGTTTCTCCTCCTGGGAAAACTTCTTATATAAGTTTTTCATGGTATCACTTAGAAATCTTTTTTGTTTTTTTAATTTATGAAATGTAATAGAATCTTTTTTACCTGGAGCCACACTGCTGTTTTCGTCTTTTTGGTAGAAGTGTTCAATTGAATGCCTAATCTCTTTAGCGATGTCAGCTCTTTTATTAGATGTCAGTTCTTTTCGAGAGAATAATTTATATGATCCAATATTTCTCATTTTATTAAAACATCTATACTTTTTTACAATATTTCCTGAGACACACAAATTCTTGTTTTTCTTTGTGACTTACTCTCGCTTTAAAATTTGTTTCTAGTTGTGTTTTTAATGCCTCGGCGAAGACCAACTTTTTTTTAACTTCCGACGATACATTTTCACCCTTTAATTCTCTCTCCACATTTGACCGCGGACCAATTTTTTTCCTCTGCTCTTTTAAACGTTCATTTTTTAATCTGTAAAACCGCATTTTGTATTTGAATTTTTTTTTCTTCACTCTTTCTAATTCTTTCTTCACTTTTTCTAACTCTCTCTTGGTTTTCGATCTGTTTCTTAGTATCCTTTTTCTTCCACATTCTTTTCGCGATGAAGATGAAGTATTCGTGTTTCTTGAGGTAGAAGGAGTATTGTTTCTAGATATAGAAGTGTCTCTATCTTCAGTCAGATCATCTGCTGCTGGACTTAAAGGAGGAGTCTCATTTTCCATATAGGTTAATAGCTTTTTATTTTTTATTAATTTATTTCTATATTTTGCAGAAGCTTCCTTCCAGCGACGTCTTATGGCTCTTGCACTTCTTCCGGATACTGCAGCTATAGGTTTAAGTTTTCCTTCTTTTTTACGCTTCCGATAACGCCGCCTTTCTTCTATTTTGGCTTGTTCATAAAGTTCAGGGTTTTCCTTTAACTTTTCCCGTCTTCTTCGTTCATCACGTTTCTGTTTACGTCTTATTTCTCTCTGTTGATTATTAACCATTTTTTTCTAAAACAATAATCACTATGAAGTTTTTTAAAACACTAACAATAATTTTGGTAATATCCATGGACACATATCAACACCATGGACAGTCCATGTCCATGGTGATGATGTCCATGGCGATGATAAAATGTAATATTTTAGCATTTTTCAAGTAAATAATATTATCTAAAAAAAAATCTGATATATGGAGGGCCTTCTTGAACCTAATATGATCTTAATTTTACATATACTAGGCATTTATACAAAAAAACTACTTGTCAGTTTGATACATGGTGTTGATGTATTAAAAAAATACGTACCTCATTTAACACATGTTTCACTCAAAAAAATCAAAACAACGCAAAACACAGGACCACCTCTAATGCTGATGGAGAACTGAGGTATATGGCAAATCTTCGTTTAATTTAGTATACTCATGTAGCGCACTCTGATGGATTTATTTTAAAAAACACGATGGTCCATGGTGATGATGACATTATTGGTAACAGAGTAAAAATAGTACATGTCTCACAAATTCTGATTTTAATTAAAACTATTTTTATCTCTAGGAATTGCTTTACATGTATTCGATCAGAGACTAGAAATATTTAATCTTAGATTTCATGATATGTCTGTGTAAAGTTTATGTGAATGCAGTGAACGTGTGTGGGTTACAGTCCATGGAGATGATAAATGGTCGTTATATATTTTTTTTCTCTAAGAATTTTTTTTTTTTCTAATTTATTATTAGCATCATTGAAAGATAAGGCTATTCTGATAATACTACAATTTTTAAATCCTTAATTGGTTATTTATATTTTTAATATATTCGCTGGTTACATGAAATTTTACCATTTCGCTGGAATCATCCAATTTTCATTCCAAAAGTATATTTCTAGGGGTTTTTGAGGTTGCTGATTTCAAATTTCAGCATACTAAAAGCCTAGAATTTATTATTAGGTTGAAAATTGAGTAAATTAGTGGTTGAAAGGGGTGTAGAAATAAAAAGTTGAAAAAATACGTAATTTAGATTCTGAAATTATGTTTTGGTTTTGAACTTGTTGAGTTCAAGTTCGAATCCGATCTCAGAAAAGCCCATGTGCCCTCAAAATTTTGAGCCTTTAGCGAATAAACAACCCTACAATAGAGTAAATCATCCCTGATTTGTGGTAACAATAATTTTTTTTTTTTGTGGGAGGAAAAACTTCAAAAGGTTCGAACTGACGCAACGGGGATATGTGGGATTCTTACCGCACTAAAAAACCTCCCTCTTCGTCTCCGGAACTGTGTGAACAATTTATCGGAGGTCGTGATCAAAACACATCTATTCTACACTCAAAGAAATAGTATGGGTAAATTCAACAAAAAAAAAATGGTTAACTAACAATATCGTTAATTTTGTTAAACCAAACTATATTGATGGTATTTTTAAACAAGAGGTGATTGTTATTTTAATTAATAAAAAGTTGTCGTACAACAAAACAAACATTAACTTAAAAAATAGATGAATAAGACTATTATTTTGTTCGTCTGACTATTATTTTGTTGAATTCTGTGAAATTAAACTAGATAATAGTATATTTTATTTTTAACTATTATCGAATTATAATTCTAACCCAGTATTAGTTCACTGTATTATTGTACTTGGTAGACAAACCAATATTATTGTCGTCTTCTAGAAGTTCTAAAAGAATTACCATAAAATTTGCTTGCTTACCACGTAGTCTATTACAGAAATTATTCCCAGATGACGCCACATACAAATCACTGACAATAATCAATCATGCATTATCTTATACTCTTATGAATTTATAGAAAATTAATAACATGATTGCAATGTTCAAATTCTCTGAGGGATCATCGATATAATTGGATGGATCTTATAAACGATCTCTAATCTTTGGTTTGGGTGGTCTGATGTCTCAATACTGAGATTTTGGCTAACCAAAAAAACTTCATCGTACAATAAAGTGTAGATCAACCTAAAAATTAGTTGGTGAACAAAAAACAAAGTCGTTGTACTATTTAATTGTAGACCAATTTGAAAATGGTTAGTGAACATAAAAAAATTTCATTGTACTATTTAATTTGTTAAAAGAAGATATGATTATTAAACTACTATTTGTTTACGAAATCAAATAAAGTTGTATGACTATTCTTTTCTGATTGATTTAACTATGAAACTAGATATGCGCGATTTCATTTGCTCTTTTTGGTTGAATTTACCTATCAGTTCCCCATGTTTGCGTGTTATCCACTTTCTGATGTTCGGGATTAGCATCTTAGTCCACCTACCCTGGGGCGCATTGTCCCAGCGGTCTTGCCATCGATCTAATAGGGCGTTCCTATTGAACTGTTTGGTGGCGTTGTCCGCGCCATGATTGTATCCACGTTCTCTCGCAAGCAGGTCAATGGGCGGAACAGATGTGAGGACTTGCAGCGCAACTGTGGATACAGTCCTATAGGCGCAGCTAATTCTGATGAGCATGGTGCGTTGGGTCTTTAATAGGCGATCTCGATTACGTGCGGTCTTTAGTGCTCCCACCCATGCTGGGGCAGCGTATAATAGTATCAAGGTGGCCACGGAGTTGAGTAGCCTACTGACGCTGGTCTTGGGTCCACCGGTTCTAGGCATCAGTTTGCGCAGCGCCATGGCTGCCTTTTCCGCTTTGGTCGTGGCGCGATCCACGTGTTGGTTCCATGATAGTTTCTGATCTATATGTACTCCAAGGTATTTAATTACTTTACTGGCAGCGACTTCCTTGGTAAGAATGTTGACTGTCATCTCTTGTATTCGCTTGTGACCGGTAAGCGCCACGGCCTCAGACTTTTCAGGTGCCATCTCTAGGTTATGCTTGTTCATCCATACATTTATGTCGTTTATGGGGGCTTCGACCTTGGCCATTGCGCCATCCTCGCTTTTATCTATGACGACGACAATGAGATCGTCGGCGAAGGCTGCCAATCGGCAGTCGCTGGATATGCCAGGAGTATCTAATTCGAGGACTCCATCATATAAGACATTCCACAGGAGCGGCCCGAGGACCGATTCCTGATATACACCACAGGTAACAGGTCTAGTTGTGTTGTCGACCAGGAGTTATCTGTTTTCATAATAACTCTTTATTAGTTGTACTAGGTAGGCTGGTATGCTTCTAAGCGACAATGTCTCAACAATAGGGCCCCAGGGCGCTGTGTTGAAGGCGTTTTTAACATCTAGCGCCACGGCGAGACAGATCTCGCGGTGTCTCCAGTTACCCGTATTTGCCGAACGGGCGATGTGAACAACTTCTTGTACCGTCTACGGTGGACATCCCCTCGCGGAAGCCATATTGATGGACTGACAAACCACCTCTGGAGTCCAGCTTGCTGGTGAGTAGGGTGGGCTGAAAAACACGAAAATTTGAATTTACAGATGGCCCACTTACTAACTTATTACTATGTATCTAAAACTAATTCGGGTAGATTTTTAGCCCAATCGGTGAATATCTAGCTGGCCCACCAGGGCCTTGAAAATGAAAGAAAGGGCCAATTTTTCGATATTTAACATTTTTTAAATTGACATTTGAAATTTTGTTTGACTCTTTATTAATGCCTAAATGCGTGTAGCAAAAGTTTTTCGAATAAAATATTTTTCAGTTCCAGGGAAATTAGAAATTTGTCACTAAAACGTAGAATTCGACGAAAATAAGGTTTTCTGTATAAAATTTCTAATTTCCCTGGAACCGAAAAATATTTTATTCGAAAAACTTTTGCTACACGCATTTAGGCATTAATAAAGAGTCAAAAAAAATTTCAAATGTCAATTTAAAAAATGTTAAAAATCGAAAAATTGGCCCTTTCTTTCATTTTCAAGGCCCTGGTGGGCCAGCTAGATATTCACCGATTTGGCTAAAAATCTACCCGAATTAGTTTTAGATACATAGTAATAAGTTAGTAAGTGGGCCATCTGTAAATTCAAATTTTCGTGTTTTTCAGTCCACCCTACTAGTGAGTCGTGTGGCTATGACCCTTTCAAGGAGCTTGGCAGATGTATCAATTAGGCAGATAGGTCTGGGCGCGACTTCGATGGGCTTCCCAGGCTTGGGGACGAGAACCAGTCGTGCTTCCTTCCATTTACATGGGATATTTCCGGTTGAAAAGATTTCATTAAACAGGCCCACGAAGACTTCCGTGTGGGTGTTAGCAGCCAACTTGACAACCTCCGGGGGAATCCCATCGGGGCCTGGGGCCTTATTGGGTTTGAGTCTGGAGGCTGCGACGATAATTTCCTCGTTGGTGACTGGGGGCGGGGGGAGTTCCCATTGTTCTCTGTTCCAAGCCGTCGCAGGTCTTTGTGGGAAGAGCTCGTCAGCAAGTTCCATTTTGCGTTCTGTGGACAGGATAGTTTGTTCTCGTACACGGGTTTGCTTGCAGGCAATGCGGTATCCATCGCCCCACACATTGTTGTCAATTGCTACAATGATATCGTCCCAGCAGCGTCGTTTTTTTGATGCTGGTTCTAAGATCGTTCCTGGCTGCACAGTATGCAGTGTGGCTGTCTGCTAGGCTTGCAGCATCGACGTTCCTGGAGGACTTCTGCCTGGCCCATTGCCTCTTATGCAAGCCTCGCGGTGCCTGGCAATCTCGCCGTTCCACCAGTAGACGGGTTTACCCCGTAGGGTAGATTGACAGACACTTCATAGTGTCGACGCTAGGATTACGTAGCCTACTGAAGTCAAGTTGTAGCCTGGTCCATATGGCTTCCTCTCTGCTGGCTTTGTAGCGCCACTTGGAGGGCGTGGTCGCCTGGGCTATCAGTAGTCCGTTTCCCGCTGCTTCTGCCACAAAGTCGAACATAATCATTTGATGGTCACTCAAAGTTTCGTCTTGTAGCACTTGCCAGTTGCAGATGGATTCGGATAGTTCGGCAGATACAAACCAAATGTGACGTCAATGAAGCTTTGTTGATTTGCACGTCTGAACGTGGGCTCGCTGCCCACGTTGGCTACTACGAGGTCATGTGTGGCCAGTCATTCGGTGAGGATTTGGCCTCTTACGTCATAGGTATCCGAGCCCCAAAGAGGACTCTTCGCGTTAAAGTCACCCGTAACGATGATGCCTCTGTTGAAACCGGTTGTGTGAACGCAGTCCGTCAACTCGTCCAGGAAGGTCTTATATTCTGCTAAAGAGCAGTTTGGGGACTTATAGCACGAGTATATGACTATTTCGTCAACGATGCACCAGGTGATGCCATTTCCTCGACCTGGATTACTGGCATTTTTGCCGTAAACTCTCACGGCTGCGTCTGTATTGATGTCGCAAATCCAAGGGCTGCTGTCTTATACATGCCGCTTATTTGGCTCGGTCACTAAGAGGACGTCGGCTTTGTGAATTTTTTTCGTGTGGTATAAAAGATCCTGGGCAGCTCTGCTTCTGTTAAGATTCACTTGGAGAAAACGGATCATTTTAGTGACTTTAGCTCTTCTATTTTCGGACTGTATGGGGCCACGCTCAGCCGCTAGTCATTTGGCGTGGTCAGCCTCCGTTTGCCGTTCTTCCACTAGCATTTCGTCCATGGAGGGGGGGGGGAGCACGGAGTCGCTTGGTGTCTGGGGTTTGCGGTAACAATAAATACATGCAAAAAGTAGCTCTAACAAGCGCAAACGTATTGTATTTAGATATGTATTTTTGGTCTATGGCCAAGAATGTTCTACTCTGAGGTCGTTAAGCAACTCCTAGATAGAGAAAACCACCTTAATATAAAAATAAAGTTTATGAGGGGGGTTAAAGTCACTTTAGTTTCTATTCAAAAATTTATAAATCAAAGACTTCCCCATATTTTAATGGTAATCGTGTATTTTGTCTTTATTTTGTCTTCATTTTTTGTGTCATTTTGTACCATTTGTATACTCTATGGTGGTGTATATTTTTTGCAAGAACGGGGGTATTTCTTAGCCTAATCTAAGAGTAGTTGTTCCGCCATTATTTAAGGAGATGATTGCTAAATATAAAACATGTTTTGATATTCTGTACCATTCATTCGCATCAATTTAGAAATCCTGGAATGTGTGTTAGTTTTGCCTCGTTTGCCTCGTTTTAGGGTGGTTTCCTTCTATTTTGGGGTTGCTTAACCACCTCAGAGTAGAAAATCCTTTGCGATATACCAAAAATCTATATTTAAATACAACACTTTTGCGCTTGTTAACTACTTTCTGCATGTATTTATTGTTACCACAAATCAGGGATGATTTACACTATTTTAGGGTTGTTTATTCGCTAAAGGCTCAACATTTTGAGACATGGGCTTTTCTGAGATCGGATTCGAACTTAAACTCAACAAGTTCAAAACCCCTAAAAATATAATTTCAGAATTTAAATTACGTATTTTTTCAACTTTTTATTTCTACACCCCTTTCAACCATTAATCTACTTTTTTCTTTAATACCAAAAAATGTTTTGAGGCCTTAGTTTCTCTCTCTACACTAAATACCAATTTTATGGACTCTTGTGCTTGATTTACCTATTTACCCCCCAACCTTTGAAGGGAATAAGATCAAAATAATCTAGTTCCAGATCACGTTAAAATACATACGTCTACCAAATTTCATGTCAATATCTTAAACGGTTCCAGAGTAATCGTGCTCACAAAAAAAAGTTACAGACCGACAAACAGAATTTTTTTTGTTCAAACTTAAAATCTCGACGTTTCATGACATTCTCAGCCTATTTGAAAAATAAGAGTTTTCCAATTTTTTTTTGCGTTACCACTCTTCCACTGGATGTGGAAGTAATTGTATTGAAAATCATGAGGTAAGTATATTAAAGTATACGTTTATATAAATTTACTATTTACTGTAGTGAGTAATTATACAAATAAATACGGATCTAAACTTATTAAAAAAATAGAATAACGAACTATTTATAAAATTGCCTGCTAATACGGCAATAGAATTTGCTTCAAATGAATTTTGTTTGTACTATTTATACAAATTTAAATTACATTTGTGAAAAATTAATTCCAATTTGTTTTTACATAAGTTATGCATTTATCAGGTTATTAGAGCAGAGCACATAACAGCTGAGAGAAGAAACATGTGTCATACCTACCTTGCATGTCATGGCTTTAAACCAAGGTCTTATTTATTAGCCGTGAATGTGATTTGAATCATTGCCAATCCTTCGTGTCACAAAATAAGTGAATATGTCAATAAAACTAAATTAGCGCGTGGTTTGCTAAAAATTAACTTGAGTATGCCCAAACAAGAAAAAAGAGATTTAAAATACACGACAGTTGGCTCATGTGGGTAACACATAATTTAGATTTTTGCGAATTTTTGGAGATAAAGAACTATGGAATCTATATAGAAATTCGATCTTTTTTCTGTAAATATTGTTTACAATGTACCTACTCATGATGAAAAATATTGTTTAATTGTTCTATTTCTAGAATACATGGCAAATCTAAAAAAAAAAAAAACAACAATAATAAGGGTGATTCAAAGAAAAGCATATAAAAGTTTCTAAACAGTAAAGACAATAAAAATTTATTGTAATTTTTTTACATTCTTTTTTAATCCTCATAAAATGCCAATCTAAAAAAGTTCGGTAATTTTTCTCGCCATGGCAACTACACTTTGTTCTGTACATGATCCAAACATACATGATCTGCCCATACAAATTGCGCACGCATCACTTTCGTGTAGCTTTTTTCTTATGTCACACCACTGCCACTGCACTTTGCATTTGTAGATACTGAGGAGCAAGAGCGTATTCGTATTCGTTATGATGGCCTGATTACTATGATAATATATAATGTGTGAAATCTCCCCGCTAAGCGAACTTCTCTGTAACGTCATACTATTTGATGAGTTTAAGGGGAATGAGCAGATAATGTATGTTGGTGATTGCGTAGGAGAACTTACCTCTCTTCTATATTTATAGAATATACGTATGCTCCTATACTATTATGATGTCTAAATAGGACTAGAAAAAATACATATTCCTCTATAGACTGGGAGGTAGTGATAGATCCCTGAGAATGATTAGTTAGCGTTTTCCAATTTAAGGGTCAATTATTATAGGTACTTCACGAATTATAAGCGTATAAAGAAAGTTTCCTCGATTGCAGCGAAATTGAAAATTCACTGTTTATTTGCAATTGAAAACTAACGTTTTAAACGATTAGTTAGCATGTGCAAAGTAGTTTTTGTGAAACTTTGACAAAAACAATCCAGCGGAAGCTAATCTGCAGACGGTTTCCGCGTGCAGGAGGACCAAAAAAAATTAACTTAACTTGCAAGAAAAATGGACTTTTGAGAACAATGAATTCGCGTCTGCTATTTAACTGAATTATCATTAATGATATGGAAATTGACAAAAACTACTTGCAGACGATTACGATATGCACATCCGTTCGCGGTGATTTTTAGAAACTGTATTACTTTGTACATACCATTGAACGATTAATTAGTGTCTGCAATTTAAATATGTGTATGATATTATGTTAATATAACTAAACAAAAATTTGCAGACGTTTTGAAAATGTTTAAATAATTGGCAGACTCAAAAAAACTTGAAAATGTTTTGAACGATTAGTTAGCGTCTGCCATCAGTTTTTTCATGAAATTTATAATAAAAAATAATGATTTGACATTTGGCGGACAATTTCAGCATGCACAAGATTATACACTGCGTGTAATTGCGGACTGGGCATGTACTTCCACGTAGCGCGAGAGATATGACAATCACTCGCCCGTCGGCGGCATAGATTAAAGAGTCGGCGCTCTACCACTGAAGCATCCCCGGTCTCATTTCAGCCAGCTAGCACACGCGATGTTGCAATTCTAACTCCCTATGCCCAGCCCGCCACTACACACACTGTATACAACAATAACAACATTACTAACAAATTTAAATGTTGTTGAATAATTAGCTAACGTCTGCCATTACTTTTTTCATTTAATTTATGATAAACAGTGATGAATTTGACTATTGGCAGACGATTTAAGCATATACAAGTCTATATACAACAATAACAAGATTAAAAAAATTCAAACGTTGTTGAACGATAGAATCACGTATGCCATTTTTATTGGTAATAGTTTGAATATTGATAAAAAAATCTTAATCCGTGTCGAAATCCCGGAAACCCACAGATATCGATTTTCAGTCGTATCGGATCATAAATAAAAAAATGGTCCGCCATCTTGGCAGCACCATTTTAATTTTTCAATATTGGTAAAAAATCTTAATCCGCGTTCCCGGAAACTCACAGATATCGATTTTCAGTCGTATCGAATCATAAATTAAAAAAATAATCCGCCATCTTGGCGGAGCCATTTTGATTTTTCAGTATTGGTAAAAAATCTTAATCCGCGTCCCCGGAAACCCACAGATATCGATATTCAGTCGTATCGGATCATAAATGAAAAAATGGTCCGCCACCTTGAGGACGCCATTTAGACGTTTCAATTTTGATTAAAAAAAAAAGTAATCCGCGTCCCCGGAAAAAGTAAACGGTGACAGTCAAATAATCAAATTTAATAAATTCAATACACGTTAAACAGGAATTTTAACACTTTTCATATAAGCAATAACTTCATAAATTTCGATTTTATGTAATTTTCGTCCTTTTTATGATGAAGTAATATACTATTATATTTTGTTTGTTCGTAATAAACACTATGCCGCTAAGCAATTTTGTCAGTTATAAGATTTTAGCAATTAAGTTTGAATGCACTACACATCTGATTAACATGCCAACGAAAATACTACTAAATTATACGCGAATATATCATTCAATAATATTTGAATTTTTTTGAGATGGTATTATTTTATATAGTCTTGTACATGCTAAAATCGTCTGCCAATTGTCGAATCGTTATATTTTATCATAAATTTCATGAAAAAACAAATGGCAGGCGCTAACTAATTGTTCGACAACATTTGAATTCGTTTGTAATGTTGTTATTATATTATCTTGTGCATGCTGAAATTGTCTGCAAATTGTCAAAGTATAATTTTTTTCATTAATTTCATAAATAAATTAATGGCAGACGCTAAAACCAATCGTTCGAAACGCTGTCAAAAATTTTTCAACTTTCGAATTATTTTTTTTAATGTTCTGCAAGTCCAAAATGTCTGCCAATGATTATATCAACACTTGGTCGCATAAACTTCATAACATATTCTGTTTCAACTCCTACTTATCATTACATAGTATGTGCAAAGTAATACAGTTTCTAAAAATCACCGTGAACGGATGTGCATGTCGTAATCGTCTGCAAAGTAGTTTTCGACAATTTTCATATCATTAATCATAATTCAGTTAAATAACAGACGCGAACTCATTGTTCCCAAAAGTCCATTTTTCTTGCAAGTTAAGTTATTTTTTTTTGGTCCTCCTGCACGCGGAAATCGTCTGCAGATTAGCTTCTGCTGGATTGTTTTTGTCAAAGTTTCACAAAAACCACTTTGCAGACGCTAACTAATCGTTCAAAATGTTAGTTTTCAATTGCCAATAAACAATTAATTTGCAATGTCGCTCCAATCGAAGAAACTTTCTTTATACGCTTATAATTCGTGAATAATATATAATAATATAATAATTGACCCTTAAATTGGCAGACGCTAACTAATCGTTCTCAGAGATCTGTCACTACCTCCCGGTCTATACCTTTCAAATAGCAGGCAAAGGGAGCTTTGTCGATATTAAAAATGTTTAAAAAATTCACGAATTTCTCTATAGATAGATGCACACATTTTTAGTTTTGATTGTTGAAGTCGAAATGAACAGATTGTTCTTAGTGGTTATTCCGAGGTTATTCTAAAACAACCATCTGGTTATACACAGACAACGCAAAAGTTATTCGATCATACCAGGCGAATTTACAACAGGGGGTTTTCAAAAAATTTAAAACACGTAATTTTTGTCTAATAGCGTAGAATACTACGACCGCATAATACGAATACGAAAAATTTCAGCAAAAACTATGATAGTTTCGCAAAAAAATACAGTAATGCAGTAGAAACTCAAATATTCAACATCACTGTCAAAGTGCGATCCGATTGGATTGATGTCAATAGTCTGCTCGTAGCCTCGCCCATTGTCATCCATTGCCTTCGGTGCAGTCCACGATTTTTAAGGCTAGGATTTTGCGGAGTGAAAGGGAAATATGCGTTTATTTTCGATTTATTGTAAATATTTGAAAAACTACACATAGTATAATCTTAAAACTGCTTTAGATACTTGCTATTGTTCTAACAAATACAACTATATATATATTTTTTTTATTATAAATTTCTGTTATATTTAAATATCGTAGTTTGTAAATGAAAATAATCTCTAATTTCATTATTAAAGTATGGCATTTGAGTTTATACAAAATTAATGATAAAAACTGGTTGTATTCCTTAGAGCAGTGGTTCCCAACAAGATTTTTTCAAGGACCCCCTCATCGGTCGCTATACTGACTTAAAACTTAAATTCTTAAAATGAAGATTATGTAGAATCTACCATAAATTACTTACTAAACTAATTTTCTTAAAGGTGGAAACTGTTCATATATACGAAAATGAAATTTGATGTTAACACAAGTTTAATACAAGTACAAAGCAATTGCAATAACCATAACGCAAGTCAAGTAAAATACAAAACAATTGAATATCTCAGTGACATTTCGCGGACCCCTAGGGGTCCTCGGATCACCTGTTGGGAATTCCTGCCTTAGAGCAATGGGAAGTATCTGAAATTATTTTAAAGATTATATCATTTATGATTTTTTAAATATTTATAATAAACCGAAATATTTCCCTCTCACTCTGCAAAATCCTAGCCTTAAATAATAGTGGTACCATGTTTTCAAAAGGCTAATATGCCCAATCTGTCGCATGTAGACATGCAAAAAGTATGAACTTTGCCGGCGCCAAAGTAAGAATATTTCAAAGTATCATATTATACTGCGATAACGTAGGCACGATTTTGTTTATTCAATCTTTGCATTAGGCATTTACTTAAAACAAAATGAGAGATTTGTTTCACTGTGTTTCAGGCCTGGCTTTCAGTATTAATTACTTTCATAACATATAAATCTGCTGAAAAAATTACATTCGGTATAAAATATCAACACTAATAGTTTGCAATCCTCTGGCTCAGGACGTCTGGTATTTTTAAAAAAATTATTTACAAAAGTGTAATATTTCAAGAGATATACTTTTTTTCATATTTATTTTCTGTGTTTTCAAAAAATTATAGGTAAACTTTGCGCAGAGGTTGCCAAAGCAGGACTTTTTCAAGTATCAAATAAATAACTTTCTACAAATTAGTGGTTATAAACAAATCGTTTAACAGCTTTCTTAGACTAAATTGAAATTCGATATTTAGAGTCATCTCACAAATATCCCCTGACTTTTAAAAAAAATTTCGTCTATGCTTAAAATCAAGGGTAGTTGACGTAGAAAGATAATGAAAAAGACGCCTCTAAAAGAATTTTGCTCAATTTTGCACATTACAAACCTAACAATATGCCATTATTGTTTTTTTCCTGGAAAATTCACGTAATAGTATGAGAGATAGCGTCAAATCTAATTACATAATTTCAACAAAGCTCATTTTTCAGTACAGGTTGTTTTTTCATTGCTTATTGAAGAATCGGGTGTCAGTTACTTCAATCGCGGAGATTAAGAGCGTGGGAGGCTGCGCATTTGGTAATTTTTTTTTTTGCGTCAACCCAACAAAGCTATAAAACTAAATAGTTTATTTATTTAACATAAATGAAAGAAAAAATGTATCAGCTGCATAGGATAAAGAGCGAAGGTTGTAAATATGTATGAAAAACACGTAAAAATTCGTTATTTCAACAAAGCTGAAATTTATTTATATGATAGTTTACGATACAAAAAAACAAAAGTGTCAGCTGACAATACCATGGGACAAAACCTGTCAGCTAAGGCCTTTTAAGTGTACCGCAGCGTCCAGTTGCTCACCGCGCGCGGTATCTTTAATGCCCCAGCTAACGTATTATTTCATTTTTTTTAACCGCCTGATGACGAATTTCAAGTTTCTCTCAATACAAACTAATGAAATATTTTATTTCACGCCTGCTGTTATCGATTTTGATATATGAAACTTGAAAGAAAATCATATTTGTATGAAATATTAGATAATCATATTATGCACAAACAGTAACAAATTATTTTTAGCATAGGAGTTTTAGTCGATATATCGCTTCTACCAGGAATTAATCATGTTCGGGAACATGCCTGCCCTTCGAATAAATTTACATATAAGAATTCTCACTGGTACTGGAAAAATGAACGATACGTTGACGTTAATAAAATATATGAGAAATTAGGTCGGCAGTTGTGTCTAGCACTCCCAGGTTTTCACGTCTTAACCGGCTGTGACTTCAATCCAGCTTTTTATAGGAAAGGGAAAAAGAAACCGCTAGAATTACTACGGAAATGTCCGTCGTATATACAGGCTTTCATTGACATTTCTCAACACGCACCTGAAAACTTGGATGAGAATATTACTATTCTGGAGGAATTTGTTTGTCATATGTACGGTTCTAAAAGAATATTAATCTCGTACGCGTAGCTACTTTCATGAAGGCGTATAATGTCAACCAGAAAGAAGATGTCTTGAAAATTGACCAGAGTTTCATAGGATCTATGGTACCTCCATGTAAGACAGAATTGAAACAGTATTTTTTGCGAACTTCTTACATTGCTCAATTGTGGAGTCATGCACATCTTTATACGCCAAGTTTATCTTTGCCAACTGATTATGGATGGGAAGAACGTGATAAGAAGTATATTTTCAAGTGGTTTCAAGGCGATGAATTACCGAAAATTGAAAGTATCATAAATGAGAGCGAGGAAATATTCTATGCATATAATCTTTTACTTCTACATGAATTCTCTTTTATTCATTTCAATGATATTCAATATTTTTCGGCAGATATTTGTGAAGACAAAATGGAGAACGATGACGCTCGAGAATCTGAGGAAAATATAGGTTTGGAAGATCATTCAGATAGCACTTCCGAAGAGGAAGATAATTTAGAATACAGCAGTGAGAGTGATTCAGATGAGAATTGATTTGTTTTATTCATATTGAATGTGCCAAAATTATTTAATCCTCACTATTCTCAATCAATGATTGCAATCTCTAAGTATTCTCTAATATGTCTAATATTTCATACAAATATGATTTTCTTTCAAGTTTCATACGTTAACTGGGGCATTAAAGATACCATACGCGGTGAGCACTTAATCTCCACGGTCGCGTCAGCTGGCACTGATTTTAGTTGTTTTTCGAACGAAAACTAACATTTAAAAAACAAAGAAGTCGTGTTGAAATGACGCATAAAATATTGACGCCATCTCCCAGACTATAAGAGTCTTGGGAGAAATAAAAGTGCGGTGTAGTCGCATCATTACATTTTTGTGAATATCTTTAAAAATACTGATTTTAGAGAAAAAATTAATTCGATTTTTATTTGTTTTATAAGATGAATGTGGTGGAAATTAGGAACTTTCAAAATGGTACTAAAACTTTACATTATTATACATGAAAAAAAAAAAAAAATTTAAATAAAAAAATTATCTTTAAATCGATGTGCTATGTGAACTACTACTTTTTAGTTTGTTCTCATCGAATTTTCGCACCAAAAAATATAAAAAAGCGAGCGAAAATGTAAAAACAGAAATAAACGGTTTAAAGATGAACACCCTATTTAAAGATAACACAGATTTACCAAGAAAAGGTCTTGTCCTAAGGTTCTCATCTAACTTTTTTGACGCGCTGAAGCTAATTTTGGACAAAAATATTTTTTCTATTGTGTCAATTTTTCTCCACCACTCCTATTTCCCTGTTTCTTGTTCTTTTTAGGATATAAACGGGGTGGTGGAGGAAAACTGACACGATAAAATTTTTTTTTTTGTAGAAAATTGGCTTCGACGCGTCAAAATACTTCAGGAAAGTTAGAGGAGAACCTTAGAAGACTTTTTTTGTACACCTGTTATAATCAGCTTTTATTTTTCTTTCTAGACATTTTCCCCTAAAATTGGTGTTTTACGAGATATTTTCCAACAAAGTATAAATTTATCGTTATTTGTTAAAAATTGTAAAATATAGTCAAATTTAAAATACGCATTCCACACAGTAAAATGGGTTAGAAAAATATCCTTCCAGGCTTTTATAGTTGAAATATTGTTTTTCAAAATGTTTATATCATGAAAATTGCAAAAGTTTGACCTTTGTTGAAAGTTTTGCCTTAAAATGGTCTTTACTACAAAAGAAAATAATTTTGTTCAGAAACATCCGACAATGAACGTAGCCATTTTGCCCGTTTTCTTTTATTTTAGAATCAACGCAAATATTTTATCAGGTACTGTATACTTTGTATTTTTATACCATAGCACAAAACACCACTTTCTTGAAGGCATTTTAATAAATAGGTAAAATAAAACAACGTTGCCAACCAGGTGCCAGGTAGATTGATAGTCCTCCATCTTATGATCGACCATCAATTTAAGAAATTTCTTACTTCCTAAAAGTAGATTAAACGATTATGCAAAAGAATTAACTGAAGAAGAGAAAACATATTTGCTGTAACTTGTTCTGGTAATTTTTTTAATTAAGAGATATGTTTCAGTGGAATATGAATCCATGACAGGTTTATCATTGCATCTCAAGAAAAATGTATCCGTGACTAAAATAATGCCAGTAAGACAGGAATGGCCTTCGTGCGATTTATGTCAAGAATATGCTAACAAAGCAAAATATATTAGTAGAGTGCTCGACGCCCAGATATACGCCTAAAAACCGCTGCCCAAGGAATCACTACTTCCACATCCAGATTCTCTATCCAAGTCACTCACAACGAAAAAACTTTGTGTGTAAAAAGAATTGTTTATGGAACTTTAATAACATAATATTTGAAATCTTCTACCCCAAAAACCCATAAAACGATACCCCACATCGGTAGTGGGGTGGGGGTGGTAATTGGGGGGGTGGTAGTGGGGGGTGGATAAAGTAAAAAAATATTTTGAGGTTTCTGGTTCCTGTACATACACTAAATCACATTTTTTTCATCCCCTTTAATAAGGAGGTGGGGGTGGTAATACGGGTGGCTAATGCCAAAAATTTTTTTGAGACCTTAGCTTCTCTTGTATATACTAAATGCCAATTTCATGGACTCTTACCTGCTTGATTTACCCATTTACCCCAAATTTACCTCAATTTACCCCCCAACCCTTCGACGGAACAAGATGAAAATATAATATAGTTCTAGATCTCGTTAAAGTACATATGTGTACCAAATTTCAAGTCAATATCTTAAACGGTTCCAGAGTGAACGTGCGCACAAAAAAAAGTTACAGACAGACCGACAGACAGAAATTTTTTTTTCGCTCAAACTTAAAATCTCGACGTTTCATGACATTTTAAGCCTATTTGGACAATAAAAATTTTTAAAAATTTTTTTGTCGTTACTATACTTCCACTGGACGTGGAAGTAAAATAAGTAAACGAGAGAAGCATATGGTGAGAGGAGAAAAATTGTGATTTTTTGGTATATTTTTCATAAAAGGTTTTGTAGAGGAAATATTTTATAATAATTTTCAAATATTATGTATTAACTACATTAACTACATATTAACTACTTATAACTACATTCTTACGAGAGAACGAAACTTAAAACCGCAATATCTCGGTTTGAAATGTCTCAAAATTTAATTCAATTTAGACAACTTTTGAATCTTCATCGTATTATCTCTGAAATGGAAGCTCAAATCAAAATTTTTTTTTTATCTATTTATTTAACGTCGGCTTATTTCCGCTACCAGGGCCTATCATCGACGCCAGGAGACGAGCTACCCCCAACCTGGAAATTTTGCCGAACCTCTTCCCTTAAGAAGAGTAGGGATCTTTTACTTGCCTAACATTTAATAGACAAGGGACCGCCTGCTTTATATCCCCCCGAAGGATGGTATATTCCCTACGTAATCCTCGTCTGAAATTACGTAGCTTCCGCGTATACACTGATATACAAGCCGCTAGAAGGTGGGACGAGAACGCTGTATTTCCCAAGATGGGTCGGGGTCACCCATCCAAGTACTAACCGCGCTCGGCGGAATATCGACTGATATTCACATTGAAGTCGCCTCTACGCTCGCCCCTACAAAAGGGTTTAGCCGGATAAGCATGACGAGTCGGCCCGAAACTTATGTTTTAATATCGACTTGATGTATGAACGTGATTTGTATGTGTTTTGCCGCCGTACTCCGCTTTGACCTTGAGATATGGAAAAAAAATGCATGCATGACTATCGTTCAAAGAGAAAACTAATTGAGCTAGAGAGGTAAAACCAACGGTAACCTTAAAGAGTATATTTTATATATTTTTTGGATTTTTAGAATAATTACGCACATTACACATTAAAAAATAAATAAAAAATATAATAATTAATATTTCCGTGTTTTCTGTGACTTACAATCACTGAAATAATATATGTTGTAATACTTTATATGCACTATTACTCATAAAAGTTGCGTTAGAAAAAAGTTGGTGCAACACTTCGAAAAGAAATAAAATTTGACACGCGTTACTTCATATAAGAATACAAACTTGACATGGGACACACATATAAATATTTTATGAATTGGAATTATTGTTAGAAGAGAAATTGAATGAAAATATAAATAATTGTCACCTAAATATCTATTTTATACTGCACACAGTGGCACGAATCGTAATTTTTTTGTTCAAAATTATTTAGAGCACTTCGCAACCGATTGGGATAATTTTTTTTTAATACTCGTTATTTGATTTCAAAAAAACGTAAGAGAGTCGATTTTTTAATTATGCTAACCAAAATTATTGAGCTTCGCCAAAATGTCCATTTTTTATTTAAATCTTAATAATCGATATCAAAAGACCTTTACGATATCTTTTTTGTGTAAAACAAAACTGATTCCAGTCATTGACGTGTCAATAGCTCAAATTAGTTTTGTTTTACGCAAAAAGGATATAGTAAAGGTCTTTTGATATCGATTCAAATTTGGTTAAAATTGGATGAGTAATAACTAAGCTACGAAGATGTTACCGTGAAAAATGGGACACACTGTATATAAATAATATGTTCTTGATTCGAAACATTGAAGAAAATACATATTCTGAAATCAAACTGTAACATATTTTTAAATCAAGCCTTTGGCACTACCTGAAATTAGAATAGCTGTATTTATTACAAAGTTTTTGTTGTGCGTTTTTATTAAAAAAAGGGTTGATTTTTAGAGAAATCATAATAGACATTTTTTTTATCGAAAAAATTAATGCAATATTATTGTTCAGCATGCTTTAGAACCCCTGTATCAAAAATTTAGCCACGTTTTGATTTATCGTTTTCGAATAACGGCCCCCTTAAAATTACATTTTTCAGATATTAAATAATTAATAACTTAGAAATGAATTGTTTTTCTAAATTTGGTATACGAAATTTGATGAAAAGTGAATATAAATAGAAAATGAGAAATCAGTTTTTTCCTAAAAACAATTTGTTTCCCCGTTATTAATTATTTAATACTTGAAAAATATTATTTTAGGTGGGCCGTATTTCTAAAACTGTAAATCAAAATATCATTCAATTTTGGATATAGAGGTTCTAAAGTATGCTCATGAATAATATTGCATTAGTTTTTCAGTAAAAAAATTATGCCTCGATTTCTCGAAAAACCGACCTTTACCTTCTAAATAAAAATGCGCGCCAATGACTGAAATATGTAATGGAACAATAATTAGATGTTAATCGACTTACCTTAAGAAAATTGATTCCTCAACTTAGTGGATATACAAGATGCTTTCACCATAAATACAACAGTAGTTGAGAATTATCTACAAAGTGACCCATTTAAAAGCGGGGCACTTCTCTAAAATTTTTATTTATTGTGCGATTTGAATCAAATTTTACTGAAATATAGAACAAATTAGGATCTAATTATGACCAGAAAAACATTTGCCTCCTACAAATGCAAAGTCACCAGCGGTACCAAAGTATGCGAAAAAAATCAAAAAAACATATTAGGCATTTTTTTTATTGGAAATTTTGTTAATGAAACTTGTTTGGAATTGTCCAAAAACCTTAAGTCCAAAATTTAATATAAATTAAAAAAATATTAAAATTTTTATTAAAATAATGTCCAAGTCCGAAAATATAATTTTAATGGGATTTTTTGTTTATAAAACTGTACTATGACAATTATGTTTGAAATTAAAAACAAGCTGCCAGGTAGTTGTCAAGTAATTTGCAGTTTTTTTTTAAATAATGATTTTTTAAATTTTTATAATTTCAATTTTTTTATTTTTTATTTTAATAAAATTTTGGGCTTAAGGTTTTTGGACAATTCTGAACAAGTTTCATTAACAAAATTTTGCGATAAAAAATACCTAATATGATTTCTTGATTTTTTCCGCATATTTTGGTACCGCAGGTGGCTTTGCATTTGTAAAAGGTGAATGTTTTTCTGGTCATAATTAGATCCTAATTTGTTCTATATTTGAGTAAAATTTGATTCAAATCGCACAGTAAATAAAAATTTTAGAGAGGTGCCCAGCTTTTAAATGGGTTACTCTGTATATAAAATGACTTCTTAAAGTGTTTTCAGTTTAAATCAGAAAAAATAAAAAACATAATGTAGTTCTAAGATTTTTATTATGAATAAAAGTAAACACACATAAGAGTAAATGTACAACAAATTCAAAAAATGGGAATTGCACAATTTAAAAATAACAGTACATAGGTCCTATTCTATTTTACCAAAAAAAGTAAAATGTATTTTTTATAAGTATAACATAACAACACATTCACATTATATAAAATAAATAACGAATTCATAAAACTCAATATAAACGCTAAATAGCAAAAATATTTTTTACTATAGAGAAGTAAATAAATAATTATAAATTTAATGTACAGCCAACTAGAAAAATTTGGTAACACAATTTAAATATAATAAATAATTCTGCTCTTACGTGCAGATTTGGTTAATATAATAAGGAATATTTTTTATTATCATTTTATAAAAAGTTTTGCTTTTAAAAGAAATCAATTTTAATGCTATTCAATTTTTGGCAACAAAACAGAAAAATCGAATTTCAAAAATTCAAATAGTTTGTATATAATTTAATAATTTTGAAATAGCCAAAGTATAAAGGACGCCCAAATACAGGTAAAGAACAAAGCAATTTTTAGTATATCTTATGTACGGTTTTAAAATAAAGTAAGCAGTGAAAAATTAGTAGAAAACCGCTGCCCAAGGAATCACTACTTCAACATCCAGATTTTCTATCCTGGTCTCTCACAACGAAAAAATTTTGTATATGGAAATAATTGTTTATGGAACTTTAATAATATAATATTTGAAATCCTCTACCCCAAAAACCCATAAAACGATACCCCACATCGGTAGTAGGGTGGGGGTGGTGACAGGGGGTAGTGGGGGGTGGATGAAGTAAAAAATATTTTGAGGTTTTTGGTTCTTGTACACAGTACACACACTAAATCACAATCTTTTCTCATCCCCTTTAATAATGGTAATGGGGGTGGCTAATGCCAAAAAGTTCCAGATCTCGTTGAAATACATAGATGTACCAAATTTCAAGTGAATATCTTAAAGGCAGGCAGGCAGGCAGGCAGGCAGGCAGGCAGGCAGGCAGGCAGGCAGGTAGACAGACAGACAGAATTTTTTTTACTCAAACTTAAAATCTCGACGTTTCATGACATATTCTAAGCCTATTTGAACAATAAAATTTTTTAAAATTTGTCGTTACTATACTTCCTCTGGACGTGGAGTAAAACAGAAAAAATAAACATTTTTGCAACTATTTTTGGCAGCATCCATGGCAGGAACAGAAAAAATGACTAGATTTTACACTTGTGTTTGGACGCACTTTGCTTTGGTTAATTCAAAAATATCGAATTAAAAAATTTTTAAAGCTGAATTTTATATTTTGCGGACCCTGTATGCTTTACCTATACTTTAACAGTGTTAAAAGAGGTTTCTTTTCAAGCAAATTTTTATCAAGGCAGGGTTCAGGATTTTTAAAATAATTTAAATATTGCTATAGCAGTTCAAACCAAATGTATTTTTTTTTTCTTAAAAAAATTATTATCTATTGTTGCAACATTGCTCCAATGTTGAAGTATATTTTTTTGTTTATAAAGTGTAAATTAATATTAAGGATCGAAAAGTTGCTGATTTTTTAGCATGCTCATTCTGATGGTGCTATTAAAAAAAATTGTAATGTTGAATACTAGTATTAAAAAAATTGTAAAGTTTAAACCATTATTCGAAAAAAAAACAATTTAAAAAAATAAAACTCCACAAATTGTTTATAACAATTTGTTTATTTAAAAATAATGAAAATAAAAAATAACAATTTTTTTCAATAGCACCATCAGAAAGAGCATGCGAAATTATAACTTGTCGTTCCTTAATAGGTATTAATTTTTCATACTTTATAAATAAAAAAATACATTTCAACTTTTATTTTTTTAAGAAGAAAATCAAGGAACCTGATTTGAATTTTTAAAAGCCCCATCGAGTGCTGAAAAAACATTATTGAAAGTGTATATGTTTTGAATTGATTTAAATATTTTTAAACTTCATTATTATTATTATAGCCAGGCCGCTTGGAAAGTGCCGAAGAACGATCATTATTACGTTTGCGTACGGGTAGCTGTAGATCCTAAACTATGATGGATGCCCTTGCAGACTTTTTTCTGGAAAATTCGATGGTCTACAAAAAGGTTCTGTGCACTTATGTCGAATCTATCACCGTTTTCGCTACGTAAGCGACGAAAGGTTAAAAATCACTATCCTCTAATTCTTAACAATTTTCGTATAACTTTTTAAACAAATTGAATGACCTTAAAGTACTCACAAATACTTTTCCTATCGAGCTGAATCGAATGGCTCCAAGAAATAACGTTTTCAAGCACCAATTAATGCAAGTGGTTTTACCAATTGCATTGCAATATATAGTATTTCTTCCTTATTCCACTATTTGCATATCACACATCAGACAAAACAAAACCCTTGCACTATTCACTGTTAAATGATTCTCCAGTAACTGCACACAACACAACGAAAGCGACAGGCGCCATAATAGAGGCCAGTCGACGCCTGTGCAAAAAATTACATTTAAGAATAAGATGTACTCGAAGCAAAGCAAATTATCTTGTTTGAGATTAACAACCATTTCTCTGAAGTACATAGTAAGTTTTATTCAAGAACAAATAATATTGTTGAAAATTAGTGTATTTGAAGCAAATCGAATATTGAACCTTTTGGGTCAAGAATTATATAGTTCTCTATCAAGAATACTTTTTAATTAGCTTGAATTAAACTCTTCTCTTAAATGAATATGAATTTTAATCTTAACTTAAATATAAAATATTCTACCTGAATAGAATGATGCTTGGAAGTCAACACCATTATATATATTTGATAGAAATATCGACTATTATTTAACCTAGACTTGTACTCTTGTATGAAATTTAAAATTTCAAGAATAGTATTATTCTTGGAGACAGTATAGGATTTTTTCCGTGTAGTGCATATAAAGTATTACAACATATATTATTTCAGTGATTGTAAGTCACAGAGAACACGGAAATATTATTTATTATATTCTTTATTTATTTTTTAATGATGTGCGTAATTATTCTAAAAATTCAAAAAATATATAAATTATACTCTTTAAGGTTACCTGAAATCTCCCGTTGGATTTACCTCTCTAGATCAATTAGTTTTCGAGATATGTCTCTTTGAACGATAGTCATGCATGCGCTCATTTTTTTTCCATATCTCATGGTCAAAGCGGAGCACGGCGGTAAAACATATAAATCGCTTTCATACATCAAGTCGATATTAAAACATAAGTTTCTATATAGGTTGCCATTTGGGGGACTCGTCATGCTTATCCGGCTAAACCCTTTTGTACTTTTAAGAAAAATGTGCTTTATCTTTTCCGATCGTAATGACGTATGATTTATAATCTTCCCACATCCTTCTGCGCCTTCCTGTTTCCCACTTATCGAGGGATGTTCTTTACCTGCTTGCGGGTTGGTCTTGCTGTGCAAACTCGATACCGTTGGCAAATTTCTCTTCTCCTCTCAGATTGAAAAACTCCCGAATGCATCTTTCCAGTATTAAGTTTTTCGAATACTTCTTGTGAATTTGGGGGTGGTTTCCAGACGGGTACGTGCAAAGCAGTTGAGGGCTGTTCTGCACAGTGTACTGCGACCATTGCGCAGCAAAAACAAGAAAAATTTACTCTCCCACATCTTTCTCCAACCCCCTCTAGGGGGTTGGTTTTTTGGCTGTATTCACCCTCCATCATGCCTCCCTCGCATTCTCAAGAGCTTGTAATCTAGAAGCTTTTATGACGCAGATCTATATCCGGAGGTATAGAAGGGGTATAGAAGGCATACCAACCTCTTGGGGGGGGGGGGGGGTTGTCACGCCTTTGGCAATAATAAGTGAGAGCACAAGGGTTGCAAAGTGTCCATTCATACTCCTTTCCATAATGATACTGATGTTCATAACTTTACCCTTATTTAAGGGATATTTTTGTCCCTGCACAAAAATTTAAGAGGTATACGAATTTTTTTGACCTCGGATTCGGATTCAGCGTCGAAAAATACATGGGAATACCATGGTAAGTCATCCAGATCAATATCATTTTTTTTTGTGGGGCTGTGTAATACGATGGAGACACAAACATTTTCTAAATTGAATTAACTTTTGAGGCAGTCCAAACCGAGATATTGCGGTTTTAAGTTTAGTTCTCCCGTAAGGTCCAATGTACAATATACTATTTGAAAATTATTTAAGCATATTTTCGGTACTGTCGTGCGCAAAAAAAATGGGACAAGTCTTATAACGTATTTTCGCTAAAATCTAGTTGTGTACATCTAACTTTAATTTTTGTGACATTGTCAGTTATTTGTCAAAATTCATTGCAAGTGTGCAAATAGAGACAGATGTACATTAGAAAAAAATAGTTGTTCTATTTTTTTTTGCTCACGACAGTACAAAAACTTTTATGAAAAATATTTCAAAAAATCGCAATTTGTCTCTTTTTTGCCGCCATATGCTTAACTCGTTTTTTGATCATAATGCCCTTTTGAACATGATATTTTTTGACGGATTCGAGATTTTGAAACATCAGTATATCATCATTAATTTTATATAGAATTCAGCTTGTAACAACGAAACCCCCACGGAAGTCACAATAAGCGTATTAATGCACTCTACTATATAACTATGGTTTTATATTTTTATTTTTATATTTGAGATAAACCTTTACCCGTGTCTCATATGTTTTCTATTAAAATTGGCACTAATGTATTAATATTGAAAAATACATATTAAAAATCAGGTAATCATAAGAGAATCAAATTATGATAATAAAAATTTTTGAAAAAAAAATTGAACCGCATTCAGAAAATACTGTTAAAAATTGTGAAATAAAATTTCACCATCACCCAGTTAATTGAACCTTGTTACCTAAGACTGATATTGAGGTCGGTTAAAAATACGCTTCACTATTCACTATTTGTTTTCTTTTACACCGACCTCAATATCGATATTAGGTAGTAAAGTTCAATTAACTGGGCGACCGACGTGCGACGGTGAAATTTTAATTCAAAATTTTTAGTGATCTTTTTTAATGACGGTTAAATTTGTTTTATCCTTTTTAGTGGCCTCTTTATTTGGCTTCTACACAGTAATTATATTTATTAATGTATCTAGGCACTAAAGTTAAACTTCTTATCACAATGTGGACGAGGCCCTCCGATTAAAGAACTTATAGGTATCTAGATACATAACAGGCTATCATTTCACTATATACCTTGTTTGCTCCTAACATAGTCACATTATATGTCCATTAAAATGGATAGATGAACATCACATCCCATAGGCAACAGTGGCGTTGTGTGTGTAGAAAATGTGTAGAATGGTAAATAGTTTCATTAAAATGAATTATTGCAATTCCTGCATTACCGGCTCTTTATACAACGTGATATAGGCATACGATATTACAGTAAGATAATACAGTGAGATAAATATGTATTGAAATGAGCCTTAGTAACTACTCACTTTCATAATAATTGACGTTTAAGTCATTTAAAAATTGACATTTCTAAAATATGACAAGCACAAATTATTATATTTTAACTCGCTGTAACATATTTTGTATATCAGTTTGGATTTTTCTGGTATTACATCAGCAAGCGCCGAATTTATAATGCTTTTTAACTCTGGGGGATTACAAGAAATAGAAATCTCATTATCGCTCTCATTTTTACGATTAGTCAAGTATATATTCAAAATATACCGTTTCCATAGAAACGCTCTGACGTTAAGGCCACCGCGTTTATTTAGCAAAATATAGCATAAACGGTGGTGTTGTTTTCACTATAATTTACGGTTGCGCTAAAAAAAACATTTTAGTGCCCAGGTGCATATTAAGTTTTGAAATACAGAAATTCTGAAAGTAAGATTAATCAACCCTGTTTTTAAAATAATTTTAAGTAACATTAAGAAATGTCGTAATTATTAAAATTCAAATCTGACTAATTTTTTCTAAGAAAAATTTATGTTGATGTTTATCTGTCACCTCCGCCAACTACAAAAAATCGTACAATGTTAGATTACTTTACTGGCTATTTATACTGCCCTGCTAAGGCAAGATGTCGTAACTGCAAAAAATTAATGTTTGAGATTTTAATTGCATTTGCATCGTATTAGTGATTCTCACCACTATACAAAATGTAGAAGTCGTATCTGAAGCAAAACTAGTGAATATACATAACGAATATGTGCCGTATCTACAAAATAGACCTATTCACTAAGCTCAAAAGTCATATTCGATCATTACCAGATTTATTTGTCGTAACTCAACATATATAACAATGTTTTGTTATATGGTTACACTGATAAAAGTGACATATTTATTTGCCAAAAATGAAAATCATGAGTTATGAAATGTAGATGGCATAACATAATTCAGAAAATAGTTGATTTCCCTAAAATTACATTTTCTCAGATATGACTTCTTGTCATAGCAGGGCAGTAGAGTACACTCCATACCAAAGTTGCAAAAATAGTGCATAGGTAGCGACCAAACATTGCAACCTCCCCGTTTTCGGGGACAGCCAACACGATGGTGATAGTCGCGCGGTCCCTACCCCCCCCCCCCCCCCCCCGAACTAAAAGCAAAAAACCACCCCATTTTTCGTTGTCAGGCATGCGAGGACATGCGAGGGTCGTTTTTTAAATAATACTTACACTTGCAAAAAACATCCAAACGTGCTGAAAATTGTTTTCTACACGTTTAGCCCAGACGACAGAGAACATTTTATAGTGAAACCCACAAAAACTTGCAAACTGAGTTCGTGAAAGTGTATAGAATAATATCCTGAAAAGTTTACATTCCGAGCGGATGCTTTAAATTAAGTCAGGGTACAAAAGAACAAAAAATACAGGTAGCAGATAGACCACCTGTTTCTGAACAAAAAAAGGTCCTAATAAAATTTATGGCTAAAGCCACGGTTTCCCGAAAAAAAAATTTCAATAGGTCAATTTCTCGGCAAGTTACAGCCTCCAATATATATATTTATCAAGAAAATCATCAAGCAAGGAAATTAAAATGATTTGAGATGTAGTTTTTTTTGAATCCACGTTACTACAACTTAATATACCATAATAATCATGAAGTGTACATACTTTTTAACAGTTCTCAATGAAGAAAGAATTTTTTTGAAGGGCTTTTATTTTTTCTATATTTTTTATTGCGACGATCGAGTTCGGGCGTGATAATATATATGGGTATATTTTTACTTGTATTGTTTAAAACAAAAAAGCATCAGAAAGCTACAATTTCCATCTTTTAAATGAACCAACACTCATATAAATTGAACAAATTCTGATTTAGTGACATTTAATTCAGTGCGTCGGTGTCACAGTCATGCGCATTCAAGCGCGCGCACGCATGGATCTCGCTCCGAGTTATAACGTTACACTTGACTATTTTTTTCCGGAAAAACCGTGGCTTTAGCGATAAATTTTGTTAGAACATTTTTTGTTCATAATTCTAATTCTAATTTAACTGTATTACTTCCACGTCCAGTGGAAGTATAGTAACGACAAAAAATTTTTTAAAATTTTTTATTGTCCAAATAGGCTTAAAATGTCATGAAACGTCGAGATTTTAAGTTTGAGCGAAAAAAAATTTTCTGTCTGTCTGTCTGTCTGTCGGTCTGTCTGTCTGTCGGTCTGTCGGTCTGTCGGTCTGTCGGTCTGTCTGTAACTTTTTTTTGTGCGCACGTTTACTCTGGAACCGTTTAAGATATTGACTTGAAATTTGGTACACATATGTACTTTAACGAGATCTAGAACTAGATTATATTTTCATCTTGTTCCGTCGAAGGGTTGGGGGGTAAATTGGGGTAAATTTGGGGTAAATGGGTAAATCAAGCGGGTAAGAGTCCATGAAATTGGTATTTAGTATATACAAGAGAAGCTAAGGTCTCAAAAAAATTTTTGGCATTAGCCACCCCCCATTACCACCCCCACCTCCTTATTAAAGGGGATGAAAAAAAAATGTGATTTAGTTTATGTACAGGAACCAGAAACCTCAAAATATTTTTTACTTCATCCACCCCCCACTACCACCCCCTTATCACCACCCCCCACCCCACTACCGATGTGGGGTATCGTTTTATGGGTTTTTGGGGTAGAGGATTTCAAATATTATATTATTAAAGTTCCATAAACAATTATTTTCACATACAAAGTTCGTTGTGAGTGACTTGGATAGAGAATCTGGATGTGGAAGTAGTGATTCCTTGGGCAGCGGTTTTTTTTATTTTTTCCTAGCTTGACTTAATTTCAAAATTTTGAAAAAATGGATGAAAAAATGGATGACAAAATTTTCTTTTTACTTTTTTTTGTTCTGCATTCGAGCGAAATGTAAACGTCAGGATATTATTCTATACACGTTCACGAACTTATTAAAAAAAAATTATTCAGCTTGCAAATTTTTGTGGACTGGACTAGTTTTCAAGGGTTCAAGGGCGGGGAACACGATGCTGATATTATTTAGCCTTCCACCTCTAACCAACTACCCCTAAATGCATAAAACCTTTTTCCCATTTTTGTTCTCCACCCTTGAAAACTGGGGATACCTCTTTAAAACCTTATCTTTAAGGGACACTTCAGGATTGAGGAAGGGGGTGGTTTCAACCACCTGGGGGTCGTTAGGATATCTGGTTGCTAAATTTTACAGGACATATTGAGTTTCCTCAAAAAAAAAAAAAAAAAAACTGATCCAACAAGTCCTCGCATGCCTGACAACGAAAATTGGAAAAAGGGATGTTTTTTTGCGGTAGTTCGAGGGAGATCGCGCGACTATCACCATCATGTTGGTCGCCCTCGAAAACGGGGGAGTAGCCTTGCACTTTTGGGTTTTTTCAACTTTGGAATGGACTGGTACTTTAATGGCGATTTTGGGGTTCTTTAGTGCCGATTTCAAAAAAACTAATATATCTATCATTTTGCATTTTTAAGCTTTAACGTCAGGCTCGTTATCAGAGAATTCTGAAACCATGGAGATTTCAGAATTCTTTGATAACGAGCCTGACGTTAAAGCTTAAAAATCGAATTTCATATAAATCTGCTATAATGTTGCATTATGGCAACCGTATTGAATTCATCGTTTTGAGTTCTTGATTTTTGAGATCAGATTCGATATTAGTTACTCATAAAATACCTACTATATACCTACTATATACCTACTAGAACTTTTAATGAAGTTCAGACGAAATTTGCGCGGCTCCTTCGCCAAATATTGCAATATTATCATTAAAGAAAATTTTGTTTCCACTTTTTGCTCGCCTTGCACTAGACGTAGCTTGGTGAAATTAATGTGGAACCACCATCGAGCCTTACGTTACAGTTTGAGAAGAAATCGCTTAGGCGAATCTATTAGTAATTATTGAACAAACATACAAAGAAAACATACATACATCCGGGTCCAATTGAGAACCTCCTTCTCCTTCTTTTGTATATTTTTTATATTATTATAAATGGTGACATTTTAGTGATATATTTTATTGTATAATCATCGTAGAAAAAATGTTTTTGTACAGTAATCCGTTTCGTAAGAGGCTGAACTCAAATATTCAATAAAAAATGTCTGTGTCTGTATAGGTGTGTGCGCGAATGTGTTGTATGTATGTATGTGTGTAGACCGTTTCTTATAAATATGACATATATACGGGGTGATTGCTAGAGGAGTGTAAACTGTCGTGTTTAAGTAACCTGTATTATATTGTAATTTCAGAGTAAAATGCTGCTAAGGTTTTGATTAAGCACACAAAAATACGAATATATACGCGATATCAAAACCGTAAAATCTATAGCGTGTCTCTCAGGTGCGAAAGGATCTTATGTAGATTGGATGAAATATTATAGTTTTAAAGTAACATTGATATATATTACTTTAAAATGTTGCTGCTGAATGCGACCATTATGAAATGAGTACAAGTTACAGTCGGATGCTACCGAATGCCAACACTTAAAATACGATAACTTCTGTTAGATTTTAACATTTAATTTAAAATGTGGAACATTTGTACGAAAGCGTAGAAAGGCCATGCCATTAATAATATTTTTTAACTCAGAATTCACAATTGTTAAGTCGGAATTCATAATTGTATCTCGGAATTCACAATTGTATCTCAGAATTCACAATTCTAAGTCGGAATCACAATTGTATCTCGGAATTCACAATTGTTAAGTCAGAATTCACAATTGTTAAGTCGGAATTCACAATTGTTAAGTTGGAATTACTAAAGAAGTAATAATGTAGAGGAATGGTAGATAAAATATGCATTTCTCTTGGCTCTGAATGATATTACCATCATTACTAGAAACGCTGTGTGCTTGCAACAAATGCTGATAAAAGAAACTTTGTCTAAATCAAAGGAGTCCCGCCGCTTTGGAAGGTTTCCAGAGTTATTTATGTACCGGTTTCGAGCTTTTGGCTCTCATCAGCCCAAAGCAGACTCGGACACCTTTGACGCTGCTCTTTTACTCTTAATAAAATAGAGCAACCCAAAGTCAGTGACCTGCAAATAATGTGAGTGGGCCCCTCAAACGGAATTAGTTCTACAAATATTGCACGTTTCACCAACTATATTGGCTTCATTTGCAGATGATTAAAAACTAATGAAAATTAACATAGTTATATAGTTTTCTAACTCGGAATTCACAATTGTAGGAAGGAATTCATATAGTTGAAATAGTCCTATAAATACTCGAATACTATACTCGATACACGTTTCGCCAACCATGTTGGCACCATTGGGAAATGATTAAAACTGAAGAATGTATTTTATTTATACCAAACTAATGTCATGGTTCAACGAATTCAACCAATCCCGTCAAACTTATCTACACTCTGTCTCGACTCTACAAACCACCACCTGCTGACTAATAAAGAGGGATATTTGGGATAAGGCCTTCATCACTGCCCATACACTTTTAACATTTTGCAATTTCTATACTTTCTAAAGCATCCTGCTGTCTTTCATTTATTACACTCCTTATTAACCTTCGGTTATTTATCATAAGGAATTTAGGGCCGGTTTTTCAATGCGAGGTTAAGCACTTTATCATACAGATAAACTAACTAGAAGTTTAGAATATGAAGTTGTAAAATTAAAATGTTTAATAGAAACACAATCTAAACTTCTAGTTAGTTTATCTGATAAAGTGCTTAACCTCGCATTAAGAAACCGGCTCTTAGAGCATAAAATTGAATCTACGAAAAGTCCGGGATTTACGAAATCAATTGTAAGGATTATAATTTCAAGAACGTTGGACTAGCGAAACGTCCTAGTATAACTAGATTCAAGGAGGGTAATATGACCCATCTCAAAAATGGGAAAACTTGAAAATTTAGTGTTGCCCAGCCCAACATAACAATCATGGGATAGATATTAACAACTTAAGGTTAATTAGGAATATGAAAAATAATAGCCAACTGGATGCATTTGAAAGCTTATAAAAATTGCAAAATGTAAAATCAGTATGAATAGCAATAAAGGTCGTATTCCAAATAGCCCGCTTTATTGGTTAGTAGGTGATGTACTGAATAGTGGGTTGCGTTGAACCATGACATTAATTTAGTAGAAATACAGCATATATTGTTTAATTTTCATTAGTTTTTAATCGTCTGCAGATGATGCCAATACAGTTGGCGAAACGCGCCTCGAGTATAGCATTCGAATATTCGTAGAACTAATTCCGTTGGAGGAACCCACTCACATTATTTACAAGTCACTGTATTTGTGTTGTTCGACTTTATTAAGAGCAAAATGAGCCCGCAGCGTCAAAAGTGTCCGAGTCTGCTTTGGGCTGGCGAGGGCCAATAGCTCGAAACCGGTACGCAAATGAATCTGTACACTTGCCGAAGCGGCGAGACTCCTTTAATTTAGACAAAGTTCCTTTTACCAGCATTTGTTGCAGGCACACTGCGTTTCTAGTAATCTAGTAATGATGGTAATATCATTCAGAGTCAAGAGGAATGCGACAAAATTGCATATTTTATCTACCATTCCTCTATATTATTTCTTCTTTAGTAATTCCGACTTAACAATTGTGAATTCCGACTTAGCAATTGTGAATTCCGACTTAACAATTGTGAATTCTGAGATACAATTGTGAATTCCGAGATACAATTGTGATTCCGACTTACAATTGTGAATTCTGAGATAGAATTGTGAATTCCGAGAGATACGATTATGAATTCCGACTTAACAATTGTGAATTCTGAGATAACAATTGTGAATTCTGAGTTAAAAAAATATTATTAACGGCTTGGCCTTTCTACGCTTTCGTAACATTTGTAATCTAGCATGATAGAATACTCTCTATTGGGTCATATTCATCATACAGAGCCATAACCAGATACGTATAAACTTTATTTTTATATAAAATATATTTTATTATAATTTTGGAGCAAGATTTTTGATTAAGCGTACAACAATACGAGGATATACAAGATGTCGAAATTTCAATATACAGTGTGTCATATATCAGTTTTACTTTAAAATGTTGTTAGAAATTAATTTGAATCAGACTACTACGGAACAAGTGAGAGTTGCAAGTTTCAGCGTTGCAAACTACGGATACCTATTTGAGCAATCAAAATAAAAAATATTGGCTGTGTTCTTATACTCAGTGGCACCACGTAAAAGTAAATTGAGTCACATTCGAGAGAAATATTAATCAAATATATGTACAGTGTGTCCCAGGAAAGATGTAACAAGAGGTGTAATGGACCAAAAATTTTGAACTTTTGGAATCGTATTTGGGGTTTAAGTCCTGCTTGTTGTAAAGTATACCACAAATGACTTGATTTGGTGTTCTACGGGGTGTTTTATAAGCAGAGTTGTAAAAATCACCACTAATAAAATACCTTTATTTTTCAAAATACGAAAATATTCCACCTCTTTACAAAATTTCAGGAATATAAAATTATTTTTTTGAAACTTCCCATTTTTTCAATAAATTAGTATTTTATTTTGAACCATTCAATTAAAACTGCATAGAAATTATTTTTTGTGAATTAATATTTAAAGTTATGTAGAAGCTAAAAGTAGGCTATGAGAAAAGCAGTGGATACACATTTATTATTTATTATTGATATATCTGTCAAACGTAGTCAATGAATTGGCGGTGAAAACTCGCTAAGAGAAGTGGTAAGCCAATTTAATTTGAAATTTCCAAACACTGTTTTGTCACGTACTCAGGCTATGAGAATAATTAAAAAGTTTCTGGCCACTGGTGTTCTTAACATGAAAAGAAAAATAAAAGCAAATGATGAAGACAATGTTGGGGCTATTATAGCTCATGCCTCTGTTATAGAACGTCCTAGGATGCCACTAAGAGAGAGATCAGCTCTTATTAATAATAGCAAGTCTGAACTCCAAAGAATTTACAAGGCAAAGAAAATTAGGGCATATAAAGCAAATTATAAACATACGCTTGAAGAGGGAGATGACGGCCGTAGGTTGGATTTTTATTTGACCATTGGAGAAAAAATCATGGAAGAGAGATTTTTTCATCATTTCATAATTTTCTCAGATGAATCCACATTCACAACCAATGGTGTTGTTTCATCTCAGAATTGTCGGTTTTGGGCTTCTGAAAATCAAAATTTTAGAATTCATTGTAGAAGACAATATTATAAAAAAGTGAATGTGTGGTGTGCCGTTTCTTATCACGTTGGAGTTATTTGACCTTATCAGCGAGAACACACTGGGCGCTTAGCAAGGCGTTCAATGAGCGTTTTGTAATAGAGGGTGTGCGTTCACTCGATACGAAAGCGCGCGATCAAATGTACAACACAATAGCGGCGTATGCATCTGGAAGCGCGCGGCTAACGCGCGTTCAAACCATAATCTGACAACGCGCGTCTGACGCGCGCTTGACCAGAAGCGCGCGCTTCAATTCAATTCAATTCAATTCAAAAAGATTTATTAACATTTCGGTTACAAAAAAATGCGCCTGAGTTGGAACCCGGTTCAGAGCCGGCCACACCACCACGGCGCGCAACGCCCTGGTAGATGGGTGGCCGGGTGGGGCAGGTCCAGCCTCGGCTAGAACAGTAAATAAAATGGGTGGAGGTTAGGGCTCCTGTTTTAATAAGAAATAAAACTTAAACCTAACAATTTATTGAAAAATAATCATGAACGATTTTAAAATACTTAGAACTACTTAGAAATAAATAGAAAATGGCGAATTTTGTTTAAGCGCGCACACGCGCACTGGCGCACACGCGCATTGTTTTAAGAGGTCGGGTTACTAGTACGGGAAAAACTCAATGAAAAAACCCGTTCGAACAAATGACAACCTTCATCCGATGGTCTACCTGCCTTCGGAAAGGTAGGGTGAAGGGGAAGTTATGATTTAAAAGGTTTTGATTTGTAAGAAGTTATTGGTCGAGAGGGGATTTTAAAGAGAACAAAAAGAAACAAAAGAACAAAAAGAAACGCGCTTGAATGTGTACACCTTCGCAGGCCACCTTGGTTCTTAAAACGCTGTATTTCATTAAGGGAAGATTAAACCAGCACACTTATTTAGAGCTTCTTGAAAGATTTTCTGAAGAACACTTAAATATCTTAAGAGATATGCCTTTAGTTCATTTTCAACATGATGATTGCCCTGGCCACTCCACAGAAATAGTTAATGGTTAATGGGTGGTTGAATTTAAATTTTGGAGAAAATTGGATTGCCAGGAATGCACCGATCAAGTGGCCGACGAGATCTCCAGACCTATCAATATTGGATTTCTTTTTATGGGGTCGCCTCAAGCAGTTGGTTTACGCTGAACCACTTCCTAACGATGTAGCAGTATTGAAGCAGATAATTACAAATGCCCTAAATTCCATACCGTTAGATCATATTCGAAACAGTTTTAAGGACTTCAGGCGAAGGATCGAAATGTGTGTGGATGTGGGTAGTAGCTACGTCGAATAATAAAAAAATTGTTTGTATTGGTCAATTATTAATTTGTTTGTGAGTCTGTCATGTTTTTGACATTTATTACTTGTTATAATTTTTAAACCTCATTGATCTCCTGTTAGTAATTGTTTCTTATTTTACAATTAAGCGTGCGGCGCTTAAAAAATTAGGTCTGTCATAGCAAAAAACATTTTTTTGCTGACAGACCAATTTCTATGCATAAAAGAGATCTCAAACTTAATTTCAGTAAAAAATGAAGATGGTGTTTTGACGTGGCCGTCGTAGAAGCTTATTTAAAACAAAAAAACGTTGGCACGGCGCTTGCAAATTAAATCTGACATAGTAAAAAACATATTTTCGATGACATACCGATTTTTATGGATAGAGGAGATCTTAAACTTCATTTAAAAACAGAAATAGAGGAGGTGTTATGAGATGCCAGCAGTTCAGCCTGACATCTGTCTCATGCATGGGGCTGCGCATTCAAAATCAAGTCTGACAAGGTAATTAACAAAAATTTCCAGACAAACAGTAGGGATTGCAATTTACCGGAAGTTTTAATAACCGGTAAATCGGTAAATAAAAATGTAAAAAACCGGTTAACCGGTATTTACCGGTAATTTTTAGAATGGATGGTTAGGGTGGCGAAAATGGCAATTGTCTTTTTCCATGTACAAAATTATCTAAATTTAACAAAAAACATTTTTATATACGTATATTTAATATAATGAACAAACAAAAGGTTTTTTATCAACAGTAAGATCACAAGAGCTTTTTTTTATCGGATAAATTTCTCATTGTAACGAAATAATTTTGCCAATCAGTGATTTTATAAGAAAAACTGACATGAAAAAATCGCAAGACCGGAGGTCGAGCGATTTTGCCAAATGTCAGTTTTTCGAGCAAAATTACTGATTGGCAAAATTTTGAGTTACAAAGAAACGTATCCATAAAAGAAAAGCTCGAGTGTTTTTTGGCAAGATAAATTAACGACAGAATATGTGAACGAACAACAATAATTATCTTTATTTATACAATTATTTAAAACACAGTTGTTATAAATTGTTTGGTTTGGTGTACTGATTTCAATATTCTCTATTCTCTTCTCTAGTTTCCACACATGTCGAATATTCGTAAGTTATAGCTGACAGTACAGATTTTAAAGTGACGTGCGATTACTAGATGTACTCTGCTTTTGAGGAACAGGCATTTTTATCGGTGATAAAAAACGATGCACCTATTTTACCGCTGTCAAAGTGACAAAAATGTGAATCTCAAATAGACTTTTTTATATAGGAGTTAATTTATCAAAAGGAAAAAATATAAATGAAATTTTAAATAAATAATTATTCTGTAAATAACAAAAATATCCACTTAAATAACAAAAATTATAAACATAAACTATTTATACCTAATCTAAAAATACAATATTTTTTAAAATTGGCTTGTTAAAAGAGTTAATTTTTCAAAGCTATATGTTAGTCGTCTGATATTTGTGCATAGAATACCACCAGCTGAAGATGCCCTTCCTCAATCGATACTGGTGGGTCGATAAGTTAATTAGAATTGGTAATAACATACTTCTAAATGTATTCCACGGATATTTGTGGCAGTGAAATATTCAATTTTCTGTCGTAAGATATTGTCAATGTCTCTCTTATATTTCTTAGGGCTTGGTGTTTGGAGTTTACTTTTTATAATATTATTTATTTATTGTTAAAAGTACTCGGTGTTGGGACAGTCACTCTGTATTTAGTGAATACTAGTTAGTGACATAAATAGAAACGTTGAATACGTGACATATCGTAAGTTCAAAATTTACCGAAATAACCGGTAAAAAATTAAAATAACCGGTAATTATCGTCATGTGTTTTTTGTCCTAATAACCGGCTAACCGGTTAACCGGTTAACCGGTAATGCAATCTCTAACAAACAGGTTTTAATAGATAGAGAAAATCTCAATCTTCATTTTTAAACAAAAACCAAGGAGGTGTTATGAAGTGTACTTTTCATGAAAAAAATACGTTATGACTAAAGTCTGCTAGATGTTAATTAACAAAAATTGCCAGACAGACAAATTTTTTCAAAAATGATGCATTATTTACCATAAATTGTGTAAATTTCAAGCAGGTGTTTTGAAAAGTAAATTCATTTTTTTAGCTACTTTCAGAAGTTAATTTAAAATAGCAATTAACACATTTTTAAAAGTCTGCCGGGCGTAACATGTTTTCCAACCATTTTCACCTTTTAAAGTTGAGGTGTTCGATGGGGTACCTTTTTGTGCGATGGGAGCTTGGACTAATTGTTCCATATGAAGAATTTAATTATTTGCGTATATATAAATATGTATTCTTGATTCAAAACATTTTTTTGTGTGCACATCGTATTGGAATCGCTTCTACTCTTTATTGCCCTTGTGATAACATATCAATCGGCGACTTTAATCAAATATTTTATAATTATAAAAGTAACTATCTGGCTACCACAAAACTGATATCTACACTATTCAAAGAACAATTTCAGTTACCTATAAATCTAACTACCCTATTAAGTAAACGTATGAAAATCCAAAAGGCATTAATAATTTTTTTAAAAGATGCAAATACTGACTTATATAAATTTATGTGTGTTAATAATGCATGAGTATTTTGCTTAATATGTATATTGTATTATGTAGTACCTACTGTTGTCTTCCCGTCATGTTAAAATCCCCTTCATTCCGAGGTCTATCTTGTTTGTATATTATCACGATCCCTGGGCGTGAAAATATGTGTTCCTGTTACTCCTTGTAGATATTTTTGTCACCTTACAGATTAATTAAGAAACTGAGAAAAAATAATGAACGCCATGCTAAAATTAAATTAAAATTATAACGTTAAATTAACCTTCCTTATAGTAACATAATTTTATGGCGAAGGAGCACTCCATGCTTGACGTCAAATAACTCACCTCAACTTCAACTCAACACGCATGTTCACAATATCTTACGTTTTACTGCATATTTTATCAGTGTTCTGCCAAATGGGCACTTAAAAATTCTAGTGAAAGAAACCTCTGCGACAAAAGGGTCAGACAGAGGTTGGCTTTTGAATATTTCTGACTACCAAAAATTTCTCGCATTAAAAAATATATACTATATAACTAAATAAAAATCATTGAATAAAACTATTATACAATTTAAAATAGAAATTAAAACCATTAGTCCAGTACGAAGGCGTAGAGGGGCCAATAACAATTTTCACAAGTTCCAACCAAAATTCACTTTGATTGTTGCAATTTTAACTAAACGATTGTAACTTCGACCTACAATTGTAACTTCGGACTTACAATTGTAACTTCGACCTACAATTGTAACTTCGTACCTACAATTGTAACCTGGACCTACAATTGTAACTTCGGACTTACAATTGTAACTTCGACCCACAATTGTAACTTCGGACTTACAATTGTAACTACGACCTACAATTGTAACTTCGGACTTACAATTGTAACTACGACCTACAGTTGTAACTTCGGACCTACAATTGTAACTTCGATTTACAATTATTATCCAGATGACAGAGAATAAATGCGCCACAATCAGTTCTGTTCTTGTTGTAGAACCTCCCAGAATCGACCTAAGTCGAAGGCAAAATAAAAATACGACTTAGGTAAAAAAAAATCATTTAAAGACATTTTCGATCATAACATACAAGTCTGAAAGGCTTAAGAGCCATAAGTTAGCACAAAAAGACCGATATTAGTTCGTTCAGACATAAGGCACAACCAGGTGAAAATTCGAAGAAACACCGAATTTTCACTTAGGAAAATATGTTTTGGTCCAGGCCATGAGAGTGAAAGTATATTGTGGTCATGGAAAAATGAACCAAAAATAAAAGTATAATTTTTGGTCAAGGAATAATAGACATTATATTTTTACGAAATTATTTTTAACTTTTTAATTCCTCCATAAAAGACAATGACCATGAAGATACAGTCATTATGGATATCATTCATAAGAATAAATATAAAATTTTAACTATGTTACGTATAAAAAATGGATGAAATCGACAAATGTGGCGAAGGCGTGTAGCGTCTGTAGGCAAATATTGGCAGAAAACAGTAAAACTGGTCAAGGCCGGTTTCTCACATAAAAAAAGTTGGATGATCAATAGAAAGCGATGGTAGGAAAGCCAAATGATAATGTTATAAAGAAAAGCGCCTTGTGCATAAATAAGACAAAAATCCATTTTGCCAAAAACTTGCTCGAAGGCGAGACGGTGTCATTTTCCTTATATTGAACATACATGGGGACTAGTAAGTCGTGAGACTGACCTAACTTTATTAAACTTATGTATTAGTCGAACTCCGTCCTGGGAATAATATAAAAAGTTAATCAAAAGCGAACCAAAATTTTTTAAGTAAAATATTTTTTTCTACGACTATTGAATAATTCATTTATTATAGATACATTTTTGAACATGTAATAGGTCTCATTACTAACGGCTAGGACCAATCACAAGAGTTCATATTCATTATTCAACAGTCTTGAACCAATCACAAGAGATCATATTCATTATTCAATAGTTTTCGTGGAGCAATCGCAAGAGACGATTTAAAGTTTAAAAACATCGCGTGTGCCATAACTCAGTTCAATCTGTCATAATAAGTAGGTCATCGATTTCGCCGAAAGTCAAAAAATGTCACCTTTCGTACACTCCTGTAGGCTAGAATTATCGATTTCGCTGGTGCGATTCACGACGTGCATCACTTGCAATTCTTCCTCTTTCCATAATGACAGTATGGCCCTTCAACTCATATATTAAAAATGATCTGAACGTTCAAAGATTTCGTGTTTCGCCTTCTTTGCAGATTGCGAAAACGGACGCCTCAACACGGTTTTTGTCGAATAAATCGAAAAGTATCACTGCTAGCAAAAAAATTAAAATCTCCAAGGGAAAGATCATAAACCGAGGAACAATTTACTGCTTTTTAAATCTCCGTAACTTTTTGTTTTTTCGGAGATATGGAGGTTTAAAAATGGCGTCAAACGTTTTTAAGTCAAAATACCTCTTTAAAAATTAAATATCTCTGAAACTATGGCACTTGCGCCAAAAATGTTAAGAAACCAAGTTAAAGATTATCGATTAAGCTAACAGTCTTTTTTTAAATTTTCTCTCCTGCTTAAAAAATAAAAAATTTATGACCGATACAATGTGCGAGTCAAACTTTGCTCAGGACCGCCGCGTTATTACGGACGCAAGTTAAAATCATTTTTTCTTGCGAGTTTCAAAGTTATATTTGCTGTGGTGTTCGGCCGAGTGCTACAGAACTTAGAAGGCGCCCGTGTGTATACGGGTAGCCCTTAATTGGACTTCAGTGAGTAATTTGCACATTTATCATCATATTTGACAGTGACATCGAATTTCGAGAACAGTCAAAATTATTTTCCGGCACGTTGCCGGAAATATTTCCGTCAAGTTTAACCTAAAATTCGTTTGAGATATTCTAACCTCAAAATTAGTGTTCGCTACCAACCTAAATTTTCTGGGGAAATCCCCCAACTCAAAAATCCCCAGATTTTCAAATTTCCCCCAACTGTTTTTTGGGGAAAAATCACTGACAGCTGTCACTTTGACAGTTTTTCCCCCAACCGTTTTAGGGGGGAAATTTTTTGAAAGCTGTCACTTTGATAGCTGTCATCTATTAGCTTCCAGACAAAACCGTTTGACAGCTGTCACTTTGACAGCTGTCACCAAAAAGACTTTACACAAGAACTTTTTTGATATTTGTCACTTTTTTCTTCGAAAGTATTTCTTCGACCGGTAAATAAAAGCAGTAGTGACCGATCAGTCGAGAGTGTTCGATATAACCGCCCCGACCGGGCCAGTTGAATTGAACTATTACTTGAAGCTGAAACCGAGCGCCGGTAACATGGACGCACTAACGACCAGCAGTAGAGAGTTGTCCGGTCTATCTAAGAGCTGGCCGCATCTTCCCCCACCCAAATGTCAGGCGACGAGAGTGACGCCGTCTTCCTAGATAGACGCGCCATATTAAGACGTGCGGTGAAGAGAACGATGCCGCCCAGGACGCTGAAGCCGAGGGCACCTAAGACCGTAGCTTCCAACCCACAGGACCAAGCAAAAACACTCCCGACCGTACTATCATCCCCTATTGCTACCGCTGCGGCTGCCGCCATCGCCGCCACCCCCAGCCAGCCCCCCAATGAGATGGCGAGCATTTTTAAGTTGAGGGAAGCAAACCCCAATAAGAAAAGGAAAATTGCTCTCCAGGATGAGCAGAATCCCCAATTTACTCATCCTGGGTCGAGCAGGAGAACAGTATCGTCGCAACCTAAAATCCCAAACATTGTCGTCGAGAACCGCCATGCCGGGCCAGCTAAGGCGGATGAGGATATGGATGTGGTACCACCACAACCGTCAATGCAGCAACTTGCACGAGAAGCAGCGGAAGCGACAACGCCCCGCCAGTCTGCCCCTAAAAAACCCCCTCCTATTGTGATACACGGCCGATTAGATGATCATAAAAAGGTAAATAGCTTCCTGAAGGACAGACTGCGGGGCACCTTTGGAAGCACTGCGCTAATTCAACCATGTTGCAGCTTGCCAACAAATCCGACTGGCAAGTGATGAGCGAATATTTAGAGGTGGGGAAGGTAGACTTCCATACATACACCCCGAAGGATCAGAAGTCCCACGCCTTCGTCCTTCGGGGGATCTACCACGAGGTAGACGTAAAAAACCTGAAAGAAGAGCTAGAACAGACACACCATATAGCCGTAAAGGAAATATATACAAAGAGGGGCACCAGAAACCCCCTATATATGGTGGTGACAGCAAACGACGTGACGCTGAAGAAGATCCAAGCCCGGGTCCGCTGCTTGGACCATACTTCCGTCCAGTGGGAACGCCAGGCAAACAACAAGCGCATCATTCAATGCCAGCAGTGGGGACACGCAACGTCCAACTGCGTGAAATGCGCAGGCCCCCACCTGACGAAGGTATGTACCAAGCCGCGTGACGAACCGGCGCTTTGCTTCAAATGTGGCACATTAGGTCACACGGCCAACAGCGTCACCTGCGCCATATATAGGAGGAAGCTGGAGGCGATGAATGCCAGATCGGTGAGAGTACCTCCCCCACCCGAGATGAAATACATGTCGGCACCCCTTCCGAAAATTAATGCCTGGACACAGAGGCGAACACAATCCCAACCCCACCCCCTGCCCCATCTTGAGCTCCAGCATATCAGGGCGCCTCCTCCTTCCCAACAGCAGCGCCCACAGCAGCCGACTAGGTCATCTCCCCCACCATAACCGGACCAGCGAAGTCCACCATCCAACCCGTCCGGATCCGGAATGGACAAGCTCCTCCGACTTCGGGATTCCACAATGAGGATGGCTTCGTTGGTCGACATTGACCAATTATTGGTACATATGGATAGACTTAATGATCAACTCGAGAGCTGTACCTCGGCGCTCGACAAATTCCAGGTGGTGACGGCCTTCTTCCGAGAGCTGCCTGCCGATACCTTTTAGACTGAAGGTGTCTTCGTGGAACGCCAACGGTATAGGTAACAAAATTCCCTTTCTTATAAATTATTTGACGAGGCACAAAATCGACATTATGCTTCTGAATGAGACGAAACTCGACAGATGGGACAAGCTACGCGTCCGAGGGCATACCACCATCAGAAAGGATAGGGCAGACATTAACAGAGGGGGCGGTGTGGCCATACTCATAAAGTCAGACATTGCGCACACGCACCGTTGTCTACGGAACACTTCCGTGGAGAACGTGTGTGTGACGCTGGAAGGCGGCATGAGTATCGTCGCCGCGTACAACCGGCCCCCGAACGGGTTCACGGCGGGTTGTCTTGAGAATTTGCTGAACGCGAGCTCGCGCTGCTTGCTTATAGGCGACTTTAACGCTCGACATAACGCATGGAACTGCCATCGCAACAACGCCAACGGCAACACTCTGTACGATTACGTGAGTAATCGTAATGTCGTAGTGCAGTATCCGGACGATCCCACGCATTTTCCGGAAAACGGTACAACGCCCGCTACCCTCGACATTGTGGTCAATAAGGGTGTGAGGAACTCCACACCACCAGTGGCGCTGGGGGAACTCGCATCCGACCACAATCCAATTCTGTTGGAGTTGGATAACATGTCGAGGGAAGACACTACACGAAAAGTCACCTCTTACAGGGGCGCCGACTGGCGTCTCTATAAGACACATATAAACACACACCTTACACTTGTAAATGATATCACCACACCCGTCGAGCTGGAAAATGTAGTGGGGGAGTTCACAAGGATAGTGCAGGACGCCAAGCAGAGTGTTGCAACTACGATAACTATAAATTCCTACAAAGACCGACTCGACGCGGCGGTCATACAAGACATCCACGAAAAGAATAGACTGAGACGGCTTTGGCAGCGAAATCGTGATGTCAACGCTAGGGCCGAGATGGGCAGGCTGCAACGGCAAATCAGGACCGCCATCAACAGCTGGAGAAACCAGAAATGGCGGGACAAGCTGGAGGAGTTAAATCCTCAGGACAACTCGCTGTGGAAGCTATCGAGGGCCATGAGAAATACGCGGGAGGCCATACCCGCGCTGACTAACGCCAACGGACGGACGGCTATGACAGACGCCCAGAAAGCGGAAGACCTAGCTAACCATTTTGCAGAAATTCACAACGCACAAACACCAAACGATCCGGGACACGACCGCATCGAAAACGACGTTAACGAACTGATTGGTCATGACATCCAATTGACGAGACGCGAATTTCTAAAAGTCATGGCCAAGCCCTCGGAAGTTGCGGGCGTTGTTCGGACACTACCAAATGACAAGGCCCCGGGAGCGGACTGTATCGAATACAGGCTTCTCAAATATCTCCCGCGGAAAGGCATTGTACAATTGACGTACATTGTCAACGCGATCCTGCGACTACAACACTGGCCCAGCCAGTGGAAGTGTGCCGTGGTCGTGCCGATCCTGAAACCGAACAAGGACGCCAAACTCGCCGGCAGCTATCGACCGATCTCGTTGCTGTCGGCGATTTCCAAGTTGGTGGAGAAGGTCATCCTGGTCAGACTAGACGCTGCCCAGGATGAACTCCACATCGACGACGAATGTCAGTTCGGCTTCAGGAAAGGCAGGGGCACTGTACGCCAGGTCGTCAGGATCGTGAATGACGTCAAAGTACAGTGCAACCGCGGGAAAAGCACCGTCATGGTGCTGCTTGATATCGAGAAGGCTTTCGATACAGTGTGGATCCCGGGCTTACTCTACAAACTGCATTCGCTTAACTTTCCAACGCATATCACGAAACTTATTCACTCTTTCCTGACGGGCAGATCACTGCAGATTAGGGTGAATAACTCGGCGGGACATTCGCGCGGGCGTCCCCCAGGGGTCGTGCCTGTCACCAAAGTTATACAACTTATACGTCTCCGACTTCCCGGAGTTTCCGAATACGAACCTTGCCAAGTACGCCGACGACACGGCCATATACGCGCATTCGCACAACGCACAAGCGGCGAACATGCTGCTGAAGGCGCACATGGCCCGTGCCACGGCGTATTACGACAAGTGGAAGATTCGGATCAACGCCAAGAAGTCGGAATCAATTCTCTTCACGCGCCGCTTCACCGAAAATCGTATTATTACACCACTTTCGATAGGGGGCCGCCAAATTCCAATAAAGCGGTGCGTGAAGTATTTGGGGGTGAACTTGGACAGGAGACTGACATTCAATACGCACGTAAACGAGACGATACGAAAAATCTACTCCATGTCCAGGAGTCTGTATCCGCTCCTGGCGCGGGGTAGCGGACTAAACAGGACCAATAAGAAATTGCTGTATACGATGGTGATCAGGCCGGCTATCACATACGCGGCGCCGGTGTGGTGCAGCATCCCGGCCACGACAATGCGAAAACTAAAAGTATTAGAACACAAATTTATGCGCCTCATTTCAGCCTCTGATAGGTACACCTCCCTCAGAGATCTCTATGCACGTTGCCACGACATAACTCCACTAGCGGACTTCGTCCAAGAAACATCGCAAAAATTCTATCAATTCAAACTGGGCGACAGTCCGCTAACCCGAGACATTACACGAATCAGACAGCATAATGCCATACTTTTCAACCTGAAACACCCATTACCATACCAGGCGTTGCTTATCTTTCGGCAACCTCCCTAGCAAAATCTTTCGTATACCAAAATTTCCATTTAACCAACTTTTAGCTTTCACCACCTTTTACTCTCAAACCCTTTCTCTGTTCCCTCTATTAGTCACCTTTTTGTTAATTTTGTTAATTTCTGTTCTTTTGTCCCTTTTTGTTCTCTTTCAAAATCCCCTCTCGACCAATAACTTCTTGTAAATCAAACTTTTTATTTTAATCACAACTTCCTCTCCACCCTATCTTTCCGAAGGCAGGCAGACCATCGGAAGAATACTGTCATTGGCTCGAACGGGTTTTTTCATTAAGTCTTTTCCCGTATCAATAATCCAATTTTTAAAACTGTGCGCGTGTGCTGTGCAAACTAAAACATTAGTGTAATTTTTAAGTGTTTTTAAAACTCATTCTAGTTATAGTTCGCCAAATTGTTAGATTTAAGTTTTTTGTTCCAAAGAACAGGAGTTCTAACCTTATAATTCTTCATTTATTGTTTAAGCCGGAGTTGAACCCGTTTCACGCGACCACCCATCTACCACACGGTGCACGCCGTGGTGGTGTGGTCGGCTCTGAATCGGGACTTGACTCAGGCGCACTTTTGTATTATTAATTGTAACATTTTTGAATTGAATTGAATTGAATTGATTTCGCCGAAAGTCAAAAAATGTCACCTTTCGTACACTCCTGTAGGCTAGAATTATCGATTTCGCTGGTGCACTTGCAATTCTTCCTCTTTCCATAATGACAGTATGGCCCTTCAACTCATATATTAAAAATGATCTGAACGTTCAAAGATTTCGTGTTTCGCCTTCTTTGCAGATTGCGAAAACGGACGCCTCAACACGGTTTTTGTCGAATAAATCGAAAAGTATCACTGCTAGCAAAAAAATAAAAATCTCCAAGGGAAAGATCATAAACCGAGGAACAATTTACTGCTTTTTAAATCTCCGTAACTTTTTGTTTTTTCGGAGATATGGAGGTTTAAAAATGGCGTCAAACGTTTTTAAGTCAAAATACCTCTTTAAAAATTAAATATCTCTGAAACTATGGCACTTGCGCCAAAAATGTTAAGAAACCAAATTAAAGATTATCGATTAAGCTAACAGTCTTTTTTTAAATTTTCTCTCCTGCTTAAAAAATAAAGAAGTTATGACCGATACAATGTGCTTCTTCGCATTTTCCCTAAAAATCTCAAATTTACCGTGAAGTTCAACTTCCTGTTGAGTAGTCGTAGAAAAAGTATAGAATTCTACTTGCGTGTAATAGCTATTACTCACTCGGTTGAATTACGACACTCGCATTCGGCTCGTGCCGTAAACATCATCCTCTTGATTAATAGCTATCATTACACGCTCGTTGAATAATATATTATTATATTATTCTCAGTCAACCATAATTACCACAATTACCAAAATTCATAAATTTTAGAAAGCCTGCATTAAATTCAGGGGAAGTTGCATGAATCTTTTCTACCAAATGGATTGTTAGCGCACGCTCTCATTTGTATGGTAAAATGTATCTTACCTTAGTTGGGGAGGCGTGATTGTTTCACATTATAATTTATTGGATAGGATATTGCAAAATTTCACTGTACTTTTTTTATACCTATGGTATAAATGATATTCTTTGAACTATTTGCATTTTATTGATATTATGACTTGTTGCTAGTTTCTTAATCCCTTGAGGGTTTTCGTTTGGAACACTGAGTTAATCGGAGTCTCATGATTCCGCAAGTTTGAAACTCAATGTTCTGGTCGCCTTACGGGAACTCAATAGAAATTTCTTTATGCGATTTTTCAAGAATCATTAATTGTAGAATCCATTATTAGTAGGTGAATAAGTGGGATCCTGTCAAAGAGAAAGACCAAATTCTTATTAGAGAGAGGAAAATAGATTTTTATTAGAGAAGAGCGTCGCTGATAATCTAAGGTAGTGCAGCCTTGGCCTATTGTCTATCGAGTAATATCTTATCTCGAACCCGCTTGGGAGAGGACGAATGGGGCAGAACGCGACTGGCGCCCCTTAATAAATAAATTGGTGTCGCATCACGCACGGTCTCTCTCTCTCTCATCAACGATAGCATCAACGATAATATTGTAGGTCCAAGTTAGAATTGTAGGTCGAAGTTACAATTGTAAGTCCGAAGTTACAATTGTAGGTCGAAGTTACAATTGTAAGTTCGAAGTTACAATTGTAAGTCGAAGTTACAATTGTAAGTCCGAAGTTAGAATTATAAGTCCGAAGTTACAATTGTAAGTCGAAGTTACAATTGTAAGTTCGAAGTTACAATTGTACGTCGAAGTTACAATCGTTTAGTTAAAATTGCAACAATCAAAGTGAATTTTGGTTGAAACTTGTGAAAATTTTTATTGGCCCTTCTACGCCTTCGTAGTCCAGTGCATTTAGATGAAAAAAGTGCGTTATAATGGAAATACTTTGAAATTAAGAGATTTGAATGAAACCTTTTGCAACGTACTTTAAAAATGACCAATTTAAAAGTATACCCAATAAAAAAGTGTGTAAATAATTTTGTTTTAGAAAAGATCCAAAAAATCAATATTTTATAACAAAGTATTTTCAAATGATATAACTCAAAAAATTTAAATGATAAAATTACGAAAAAAATCATACAAGAGTTTTCGATTACGATGTTGAAGTGCAAACGATTGAATTACAACATTTTTTTTTGGTAGAGAATATTCGAGAATATGGCGAAGTTGCTAGTCATAATTTAATTATGTAATAAAAAAAATCAAATTCCATCGGAATTGCATTAAGATTGGTAGTTAGGTATTTTAGAAGTAGCTAATAACGAATATGATGTCAAAAGTTAAGAGTACAATATGCCAATAGTTCCAATATTTTTGCAGATTTATATCAAATTTGATACATCGTGATTTCAGGATTCTCTGATGAAAAGCTTAATGCTAAAGCTTAAAAAATCCTAACGAATTTAACGACGGATATTTTAAGTGTAGAATTTAGATATAGAGGCCACTAAAGAGGGTGAAAAAAATTTAACAGCCTTAACGTCGCCCAGTTAATTGAATCTTATTACCTAATATCAATATTGAGGTCAGTGTAAAAATGAACAAATAACGAATCCAAATGTATTCTTAACTGACTTCAATATCGATATTACCTAATAAGATTCAATTAACTGGGCGAAGGAACGGTGAAATTTTATTTCTCGATTTTTAACGAAATTTTTTTTGGCGCGTTAGCGCTTAAGCGGTGATAATTTATTAACGTTTATATTTAAGTAGGTGTATTGTTCAAAATAACTTTGCACTTCGTCACGTCATCAAGTTTGAATTGGCCGCCCGCGCCCCTAAGAAAACGGCCGGCGGCCGCCCTGTGTAGCTGCACGCTCGCACAGGCCTTTAGCACGGCCCTGTATTATTACTGTACAGTACTGAAAGTTTAAATTTGGTAATAGAGAAATAGTATACTGGATAATTCGATTCAGATGTTATTAATAAAATGGACAGCTACTGGAAGTGGCTGAACCTTTCCACCAAATATATGCAAATACTCGTTGATTTAGTTAATAATCGGTTCATTACCGCTGAGCTATGCATGGGTGTTAGAACTCAACGATCCACCATCGCGAGACTGACCCTTTTTTTTACGGAAAATGAACGAATATATCGTTAAAATCGGAATAACATCTAATTTAAAGTATGGATATTATGCTGAAAAATAAGAAAGTGTGTGTGCCAAAAGTGGGCCAAACGTCATTCAATCTGCATCAAAACCTTTTCAGCTCTCATACGGTAGGTACCAATATTACCCTTGTGCCAAATTTCATCTATTCGTTAGTTTCGACATTTTTTAAAAAAAAACTTTCTCGTACTCCTGGGACCTCAAGATTTTAAATAATTTGCAGTAACCTCCCCATTTTTATGGGTGAGGGTTAATACACATTATAATAGAATAATATAATTAGATGATAATCGCTTACGCACAGTATAAAATATACAAATTTAATTACCCTTCTAAATGTGAGCTATTATAACGTTGAGTAATAAATTAAATTTAATGTTTAGTGGAAGAATAAGAAGTAAATGAAAACAGTTTTAAATATATCGATAGAACATACCTGAGAAAATAAAGCCTTGAAAAATTCACATGGTTAGTGTGAAACTATATTTTACTATAACTATTAATGGTACTAATAAAGTTGCATAACACATACCTGAATGATTTAATAATATCAGCTTAATGCATATTTACAACATGTGGGTGCCTCCAAAACACAGCTGTCCTTATTCATTGTCATTGCTGTAAATACAAATTACTTAAATTAGTATATTGTAGTAGTTGACAATGCATTTAAATATCTAGCTGAGCTGAATATCGGAATTTTACATAGGTAAACCCGTGCAAAAAGATGATTGTCTCGATATTGATCATTTAATTAGCTTTATAAATAAGTAGAAGTTGCAATCGGGTGTAGCCGACCACGTATTGTAGAAAATATTTTCTTCTAATCCCTACACTGTAAAAAGAAATACTGCAAAATTCCGGTAGTTAAGATGGGTATTTGTACCTGTTGCCAGCAATATAGGTTGTGAAGTTTCAAGTTAAATGTGAATTCACGAGTACATTGTAGAATATTTATAAGGAGAGTACTGTAAAATACCACGATTATTTAATGTAAAATTACAGTACACATTACTTTGAAATCTGAGGTGAATTTACCTAACATTTATCCAACAGTATCTAATTTCATTTTAAAATTACTGTTTTGTGTGTAATTACACTAAAACACCGTAGCAACAACAGTAAAATTGAACTAACTATTGCTGATTTAATGGTTTAAACTTGTAAACGGTTTCCGCCGTACGTTAAAAACATTGCAATTGTCATTATTGTAAATTTCTGATATTGCTAATTGTCTATGTTTCCCTGCTACTGTTACTGTATTTTATCTATTTAGTTTTGCTTTTCTTTACATTAGATTGTTAAAAAGGCTAATAGTAAAGTGCTCGTGATTACTAAGCACTCTGAAAAAGTGCTTTAAATTCAGGAGCACTAAGCACTAAGCACTTTTTAAAAATTTAAATAATGGAGTGTCTGTTGATTGAGGCCAGAATTTCATTGAATTTATGTGTTATTTAATAAGCTAGATATCCATTCCTTTGTTTTTTTCCTATTGTTATATATTCCTTTCCTTCCGTAGTCGCACTATTTGTGTTAGTCTCTATATAATGCCCTGATAAACCTCTGGGTGAGAAGAGAGTGTCCCTGTCAGTGGCGGTCTGGGTGTCTAGGGCTTAGTCGGCATTTTGCAATAAAAAAATTTTTTGTGAGCGGGGGGCAGAAATCCGAAAACATTTTTTTCGTCCCAAAATTCTTTTGATGAGCGAGGGGAGAGAAATCCAAAAAAAAAAATTTTCGTCCCAAAATGGCCCCTCGTTAGACGCGACCCTAAGGCCCAGTCGGCATTTGCCGACTAGCCGACCTGGCCAGACCGCCACTGGTCCCTGTTCATTAATCCCAAAGTCCAGTCATGATACGTAACATGGGTTAGATGTAGGGTTTTTATTAGGTAATAGTCAATAGTCGTCGTAATAAATTAGTTATAGAAATATTAAATATTTAATTTGTATCTGGCTGTATCGACTCATGTCGTAATGCCAAAAAAAAGTGTTATTTATAAAAAATATCAACAAAAACAACATAGAAAGAAATTGAGAGTTTTTTGAGAGAAAATATGTTACAGAAAGAAGTTTTTTTAGTTCCAATGAAAGTTCAGATATAAAATTTGAACATCGTATCTCAAAGTTATGATTAAAATAATTAAATTGAACCAAAGTGCATAATGATAAAAAAAACATCAATAGAAATATTATATGCATATTTTTTTATTTTTTATTTTTGAATTTATTTTTTATTTTTTAATTTACTTTTTAAAATTATTTGAATCATAATTTTGGCAAAAATATCAACTTTGAGATACGACGTTCAAACTTCTTATCTGATCTTTTGTTGACATTAGAAACAACTTCACGTGTCCATATTTGTTAAGCAACGTGTACGTTATTTCGAAATTCTGACTATAGCTAAGGACTTTTCAGAGTAAGCAAAATATTTTATGAAGAGTGACTTTTATTCTAAAAATGCAAAATAAGAAAGATTCCAAGTATAGTTAGGTGTCCGTTCGGGGACTCACTGTAATACTGAATACTATTCTGATTTTCACCTTCGTGGAGAATTATTTTTAAGGATAGAGACAATGTATCAGTATCACATCTCACATCATGCTTTTAGGTAGACGGTATGAGAGTACACCATTTTGTACTTCTGACTAGATCAGAATATAGATAATGATAAAGGTATCATTTTTACGTGAATTTGGTAAGTACGCGCTTATTGTGCTTGTAATGTAAAATGTAACATAATACGATGACTGATGATGATGTATTAATGAATTTGATAATCCCAGCCGTTTTTGAGTCAAAATGTAACAGGAAACCATCACTGGCTTGGCACACAAAAAATTATTTGAGACTATTTTGAAGAAAATAATGAATGAAAGCAATTTATTATAAAGCATTTTCTTAAGAATTATTATTATTGCACGAGATGTAATGTAAATCAAACTTTGATGTAATTAATTATATATTTTTTCTTCATAAAATAAATTTTCTTTAGTCTAATTTTTTTTTCTAAATTGGGTGTGAATTCACAAATATCATGTAGAAATGATTCTTTGCTTGCAAAAATTTTAAAGTGCTCACGAGTCATATAGTGCTTGGGAGCTTTTTGGAGTGCTTGCAAGCATTTTAGTGCTCGCGAGCGCTAAAGTGCTTACGAGAGCCTTTTCGAGTGCTTGCAAGTCCTTTCGAATGCTCCCGAGCACTTTGTGGGATTACTATGCACTAAGCCCTTTCGCAAAGTGCTGTAAGCCCTAAGCACTAAGCACCGATTTTAAGAAGTGCTCTTAAGCACAGTGCTCCCGAGCACAAAAGTGCTTAGAGCGTTTAGACAAGCACTAAGCGCAGTGCTTAGGAACGGCTCTGGAATATAGTATGTGTTTCGAATGAAACAGCTGCGAAATATATTCCTTTATTTAAAAACAGCTCATAAATATTTGAGGAAAGGGGAAAGGTATATATATATATATATATATATATATATATATATATATATATATATTCTGTGAGCAAATAATAATAACGAACAAATAAGAAACACATGTTTGATGCCATTATAAAACATATCTAATAAAATTAAACCACAATATTACTGTATTGGCTTGTAGATTAAATCTAACACTTAAAAAAGCTCTAAAGGGTCACATTATAATTTTTTTTAAGTTGAAATTTCATCTTTTTTTCTTGAAATTTCAACTTTTCAAAATGTTGAAGTTTGAAGAAAAAAGTTGAAATTTCGAAAATAAAGTTTAAATTACAACTTTTTAAAAGGTTGAAATTTCAAGAAAAGATTTACTACAATGTTCATTATCCTCATGTGTACAGAATATCCTCCAAGAGGAGTCGGGTTCTGAGAGTTTTGTAGCCTGTATGCTCCCATTTTAGCCTCCCTCTGAGTCATCACCAAGGCGCGGGAGATTTATTTCTGTGACGTCAAAAACCAGGGTTGGCTCTAGGTTAGCGCGGAAAAATTTCTATGCAAGTATTACCTTGTACTTTTTTTTAGCGAATTTCATAATATCGTAAAGTTTATGACCATATTAACTTTAGATATTACAGAATTTTCTAAAAAAAAGCACAATGTAAAATATATTGTGTCATACTTGCATACAAATCGTTCCGCGCTGACCTAGAGCCAACACTGATTTAACCGTCACAGAGATAAATCTCCCGAGCCTTGGTCATCACACATTGCTACTTGGGTACCCAGACAGCACCAGATATTCTAAGAATAATCTGAGAATGTACGTTTTGGAATAATTGATTATTCATAGAAAACACCCTAGATATATACAAACTTTTGAGAATATTCATAGAATCGTCATATTGGAAAATGCCAGATAAACCTAGAATATACTTTATAAATATTCTCTAGATATTCAGCATATTCTATGATTATACATAGAATATCAAAAATGTTAAACATTAGAATATTCTTTTGGGGATAAACTATGTATAATCTTTAATGATTCAGATTATTACAGGAATATACCCAGAATATATAAAAGGGATAGATTATTCTATGAACATCTTAGACATATTCCATGTATATCAGAATATTCTGCTAATGTTTCCAGTATATTCAAACTCTGCTATGAATATACCTGAAATTATTTTAAAATATAGGGAAGAAATAATTTTTTACTAAATTGTGAAATTATTTATTACACTGTTATAAATAAGTAATAAAGAAAAACACAAGATAGTAAAAAAATATATGATAACAAAGTAGGGGGGTAGTAAAAAACGATAAACACCACATATATGTGGTGTTTATGGTTTTTTACTGTCTTGTGTTTTTTTTATTACTTATTTATAAACAGTATAATAAATAATTTCACAATTAGTAAAAATTTATTTCTTCCCTATATTTTAAAATTGTAGATCAATTGTATGGCATACAAAAAATAGCGTTTTTTTTTCTTTATTAATTTCAAACTTTATTTTAAACATGATTTTATTTTGGTAAAGACAAACATGTTTTAAACAAATCCATCATCAAAACGCACCTAAGATGAGGGAAGACACTCGCAATTGTTTACAGCAGCTCCTTCAGCTTGATGTTTGTATTATCTTACTTTTCGAATTAAATAATTATATAAAAATTAAAATGTAAAATAATAACCGTAATCACCTGAAAACTTTCCACTCCTTGCATATTAGTGCCTTCTTCCTAAAAATTCTAAAAATATGAGAAAATAAAATATTGAAAATATAATATTTCAGAATTATTTATTAAGTATTTAATAAACATATTTATATTTTGAATCTATTTTATGACTAATCTGCTCTGTCCGTTTCATTGTTTCTCGAGTTGTTTCTAAAATAAAAGAAAACTATTCAGAAGATTTTTATTTAGAATTTAAACTTGTATATTGAAGAAAGCTAATGGTACAACCAAGAGTACAACTCATATTTTTGTAATTTTGCATTTTGTTGAGAAGAAAGCATAATGTCCATTTTAATATTGATTCTGTCATTTTGCAACAAAAATCATAATCAATTCCAACTTCCAACTTAATGTGATGCTGTGATATCATAATAATTTAAATCTAATTCAAAATTTATTAATTTATTAATCCATAATTTCACTATTTAATTGATTAAATTGATTAAAAAAGAGCAGACAAGAAATAATAATTTTATATTATTTATAATTTTACACGTTATGTTCATCTGTCTTCTTTAATCTCTCTGTGGCCTTAGCTAACCACTGCCCAATGACAATTTCAATATTTTTTTATTGCTACTTTTGTCACATTTTAATATAACATCTAAAAAAGTATTCAAAATTCAGAATAGAATTAGAAAGTTATTCCTCTCGCCAAGACACACTAAATCATATTAACGATTTCCTTTCAAAAAACTGATTCTTCTTCAGCATGCCATGTCATGCAAAATCAAAATCAAAAAAAAAAATTACATTAAAAAAATCAAAATAGGATGTTTAAAAAAAATTGCTAATATGATTTACTGTTTTTGGTGAAAAAAAAACGCTTCGCAGGAGGCCATGTATGTGAATTAAAACCAAATTAATGTCACCTACACATAGAATTTTTGCCACTCTACATTAAAAAAAAATTATTCAAATCGTGCAAGAAATAGAAAGTCACAGGCTTGTTCCTCATTTAAGCAAGTAATATCCGAACCGTAAAAAAATATGAAAAAAATGTTGAATAATTATCGGTAACTGTTGCGAAAAGGGCTGTTTTGGAAAACACTATTTTGTCTTTGTGTCTGTGTAAACTGTAAAGCTTGGCCAAGTCATCACTCATTACTTTTCTCATAAAGCGGCGTAAACATTCCTTGTAATTATCGCCACCCAATCTACACATACTATCAATCTAGAAAAAAAAATACAAACAGGTAATTAATATCTTTTTACAAAAAATAATAGAGAAGATTGATTAAAATGAAAACTTATAGTAATAAAAGTTATTACAAATTATTTGTCCTTTGCCTCTAAGCACAGAGGTTTATCATTTGCTAGTCACATAATCTAGGAAGTATATGGGTAATTTATGTGTAACAGCCCAGTTACGTAATTTATCAATAATTTAATTTGAATTTTTATCGTGTTGCTGCACAAATGCTTGACTAGAAGTAGTGCTCGATGAAAAATTTGATGATATGTCATGCTTAAAATTTTCGCCAGAATCATTTTCCAATAAATTACTTTCAGTGCCACTATTTGAAACATTACTTCTAACAATAATCTCTAAATGAACACTACTCATTGAGTTCGTGGTGCCTGCAATACTATGATTAAAAGTTTGGGAATTATTTTGACTGATGCTATCATACTTTCTTGTAAATCTGAAGAATTTGTTGGTAAGATTTGGTTCAACTGTAATTTATATTATCAGTATTATGGTCTAATAGAGTAATAGAGTTCTATTAACTTCTCTATGAAGCTGCCTGTGCCAGTAGTATTTCTTTCCCTTTTTCTTTTCATTTTAGTAAGAAAATTTACAAGTGACGTGATGCCCTGTTAAATTTTCCCTATAAAAAAAGGTTAATGTACTTACTTATTGTTCATCAGTCACTTGTCACTTATACTACACATAAAAACACTTAAGTATCTCAACAAAAACAGACAAACGATTAAAGCACGTAAATTTTGAATTCTGACATTGAGGTTATGTTATGTTTCGATTTCAGTTCAGTTCAGTTCAATTGGTTCAAATTACGTTTTCATGCTTTTCAGAATATTCTGAGAATAAACTAAGACGTATATACCTAAATGAATATTATTAGTATATTTATTGAGCACATTGCAGGTACATACATAAAGAATATTCTAGGAATATGCTGTGAGCACGTATATATTCTAAGAATATTCTAGAAATATTCGGAATATATATATTCTTCTTGGTACATTTACAGATTATTCTTAGAATATCTGGTGTTGTCTGGGTATTATTTTCTACCGTTTTGAAGAATTATCAATTTCGCTCGTAAAGTTGAACAAATAAAAGGTCAACAAATCAGCGAGAACCTGGACAGTCTCACGCCATAAGATTACCATCTTCATCAAAAAGCTGAACCTGTAGAATAAAATATAATTTGGTGTGAGCGACAATTGACCAAATGGCTGTTTGGAAGTTCTGATTATAAGGCCACTCACGTATTAACCTAACCTGACCTAACCTAACCTATGGCTTGCCGAACAAACAAAAGTTGAAATTTCAACTTAAAAAAAAATTATAATCACAGCTTCCGTAAACACTTACCTATCTTGGATATATTCTTCGATAAATAAAAAAACACAAATGTTTTAGTATACACTGAGGCAAGTCCGAAGTACGACACAATCTTATATAGACTAATTCACAAGTTCAGACACTTGTTAATTCTTGATAAAGCTCGTAAAAATATGAGTGAGGGCTCACTGGATTCGGAATGACGTCTAGAAAATGTGTTTCGTTTTTTGCAAATAACTCTAAAACTATTATTATTTAAGAAATTTTAAAAAAGGATTCTTAAAGAGCAGGAAATTTCCAATAAAAAAGTCCCGACTCTCGTAAACTGTAAGTGTCTAAATAATACCATAATTTTTTTAATTCTTAAATTAGTATTTAAAAATATAAAAAAATTGTTTTACTTGATCCAGACGGTTTCAGAGCATCGTAACGGCTTAGCGTTCGCCATTCAACATTGAATTAAAATTATTACTAATAGAGATCCGAGAGTTCCGAGAGTCGGGAGTTTTTTATTCTTCCTCTTTAAGAATCTTTTTTAAAATTTCTTAAATACTAATAGTTTTCAAGTTATATGCAAAAAACAAAGCTCGTTATGAGCCCTCACTCATATTTTTATGAGCTTTAACAAGAATTAACAAATGTTTGAATTTGTGAACTAGTCTATTAGTCAGGGGGCATACTTAATGAAATACACACTCCGTGGGAAATTTCATGACGAAATTGTGGGAGTAAGTTTAATACATTCCTTATGCCCTACACAATCATACCTTACCAGGTGATTTGCTTGAATTTGTGGCAGACGGCCTATATGGCGTCATATATCCAAGATGGCATCCACCCCAGACATCATCGGAAGTTCTCGATTATAACTGTTGATAGGCCCACCCTAACAATATAATGAATCTTTTTTGTTCTAAATAAAATTTTAAACAAAAAAAGCTATAACAGTTTTTGTGGTATAACCTATCGGTTATCAGTTATAGTCAGTTAAGGCTTAGTTAAGAAATTAATATTTATTTCAATATTTTTATTGAATTAATTGTAAGGTTGTATTGCATGTAAAACGTTTTCAGCTTAATACTCTTCATCTGAAAGGTCATCGATATCAAAATATTGGCCATGATTCTCGCATGTCTTCATCGCCTCCACACATATAAAGCTCAGTGCATATAATGTTTTGGGATTTACATTTACAGTATACATCACGTTTCCCTTTTACATATCAACACCGAATTAATTTTAAAATGGTTTCAGGTGCACAAGGAAGTGTTGGTAGATTAGGGTGCTGCTGGTCAGCAAGATGCCATTCCATAACCTGGTAATGTGCTCTACGAATAAAAGAAGAGAGTAACGTTTTTGTAATAGGCAGATGTTCACTTTGCGTCTTGTGCTTGGAGAACATCAACCAACAACGCTCCCCAATGTCTGAAATCTTCGTCCCTGGTGTATATAACTTACGAATTAATTTTTCAATGATAGTTTCAGGTTTCAGCTTCATCCCCTAATTCTTCAATGGATCCAAATTTCCCAAAAATGTCATTATTTGCGGTCTTATAAACCTTCCAAAACGATGAATTTTCCCTTCTTTGCAAGTGAACCTGTGACATCATATACTGACAGAGCATGCACACCTTGTAACCCTTTTATCTTTTCTGGTCCTAATACGGTGCAAACGCCAACGTCAATAATTCTTCGATTATTTCCTATACCACTGACAAACATGCTTAGACATGTAAAAGATTTTGACCACCACAATATTAGTAGAAATATGTCTGTAACAGGCGAATATACAGTGTGTCCCAGGATAGATGTAACGAGAGGTGTAATGGACCAAAAATTTTGGAATTTTGGAATGGTATTTGGGGATTGAGTCCTGCTTGTTGTAAAACTAAAGTATACCAAAAATGACTTGATTTGTTTTATAAGCAAAGTTGTAAAAATCACCACTAATAAAGTACCTTTATTTATCAAAATATGAAAAAATTCCACTAAGAAAAGGTATTTAGAATGCAGAATGCTCTATACCAAATTTCAGGAATATAAAATTATTTTTTTGAAACTTCTCATTTTTTGCGAATTGAGAGTTGAATTCATATTTAAAGTTGTGTAGGAGCAAATGTTAATCATCTCAAAACGTAGGCTATTGGTAAATAAAAAATTGAATATACGAGATATAAGAAGGTATAATGTTAGTCGAACTAATTGTAAAACAAGAAACAATTACTAACAGAAGATTAATGAGGTTTAAAAATTATAACAAGTAATAAATGTCAAAAACATAACAAATTAATTATTGACCAATAAAAAACAATGTTTACAATTTTTTTATTATTCGATGTAGCTACCACCCACATCCACACACATTTCGATCCTTCGCCTGAGGTCCTTACAACTGTTTCGAATATGATCTAACGGTATGGAGTTTACGGCATTTGTAATTCTCTGCTTCATACTGCTACATCGTTAGGAAGTGGTTCAGCGTAAACCAACTGCTTGAGGCGACCCCATAAAAAGAATTCCAATATTGATAGGTCTGGGGATCTTGCCGGCCACATGATCGGACCATTCCTGGCAATCCAATTTTCTCCAAACTTTAAATTCAACCACCGATTAACCATTTCTGTGGAGTGGCCAGGGCAACCATCATCTTGAAAATGAACTAAAGGCATATCTCTTAAAATATTTAAATGTTCTTCAGAAAATCTTTCAAGAAAAGTGTGCTGGTTTAACCATCCCTCAATGAAATAAGGTCCAATAACTCCAACGTGATAAGAAACGGCACACCACTCATTCACTTTTTTATAATATTGTCTTCTACAATGAATTCTAAAATTTGGATTTTCAGAAGCCCAAAACCGACAATTCTGAGATGAAACAACACCAATGGTTGTGAATGTGGATTCATCTGAGGAAATTATGAAATGATGAAAAAATCTCTCTTCCATGATTTTTTTTCCAATGGTCAAACAAAAATCCAACCTACGGCCGTCATCTCCCTCTTCAAGCGCATGTTGATAATTTGCTTTATATGCCCTAATTTTCTTTGCCTTGTAAATTCTTTGGGGTTCAGACTTGCTAATATTAATAAGAGCCGATCTCTCTCTTAGTGGCATCCTAGGATTTTCTATAACAGAGGCATGAGCTATAATAGCCCCAACATTGTCTTCATCATATGCTTTTATTTTTCTTTTCATGTTAAGAACACTACCAGTAGCCAGAAACTTTTTAATTATTCTCATAGCCTGAGTACGTGACAAAGCAGTGTTTGGAAATTTCAAATTAAATTGGCTTACCACTTCTCTTAGCGAGTTTTCACCGCCAATTCCGTAGCATTGCACAATATAAATTTTTTCACGCACTGTGAGTACCATTTTCACTTAATTTTTTATGCTTGGTTCGTTAATTTGAAACAGAAATCAAGGATAATATTGACTACGTTTGACAGATATGTCAATAATAAATGATAAATGTGTATCCACTGCTTTTCTCATAGCCTACTTTTAGTTTCTACATGACTTTAAATTTTAATTCACAAAAAATAATTTCTATGCAGTTTTAACTGAATGGTTCAAAATAAAATACTAATTTATTGAAAAAATGGGAAGTTTCAAAAAAATAATTTTATATTCCTGAAATTTAGTATAGAGGTATAAAATTGCATTCTAAATAACTTTTCTTAGTGGAATTTTTTCATATTTTCAAAAATAAAGGTACTTTATTAGTGTTGATTTTTACAACTTTGCTTATAAAACACCCTGAAGAACACCAAATCAAGTCATTTTTGGTATACTTTAGTTTTACAACAAGCAGGACTCAATCCCCAAATACCATTCCAAAATTCCAAAATTTTTGGTCCATTACACCTCTACATCTATCCTGGGACACACTGTATATGAATGGCAGTAGCTCCTTTTTGGGAGGCAAAATGGCAGTATTATTTTAACGTCAGCTTCTTCATGACTACTTTGAAATTCATTTACGTCACTTCCGAAATACGATTTGGCTTGAGTCCTCCAGCTTACGATTAGGCTTCTCTAAATATTACGTGCGTACAACAAAGCTTTTTCTGCAAGATACGCTTTAGCTATCCTTTGTTTTTATATGAGAAAGGAGGGATTTCATCTGTAGATTTGCAATGTTTGTGGAGTCGGTTATTTTGTACTCAGTGGGTGTTACTGTAGATGTCTTTTTATGTCACTCACAGATTTAAGAGAATTTTCAATATACAGGGTGTCCCGTAAATAATGGATAATCCTGAAAATGGTAATAGGTCAGGGCATAACCTATCAGAATATCACAACTTGACCTTATTGAAAACCCTACGGTTTTCGAGATATGGGCACTTTTCTGAAATTTTGAAAATTTCTACTCTGGGATAGTGTTTTGCATGCCACTGCCACAAGGTAAGGATTTTTTCATTTTATTTTCTGGTGAGAATTCTAGAAGAGTTGTGCTATCAAACGTGTATAGGAGTTTTTAGATAACGACGACGGTATTCTCAAAAAAAAAATTATTTCTTAAATTTCGGTTCCACCAAGATTCCGCCTGCTGACTTTGACCTGTGATGGTGTAAAGAAAAATGCGAAGCGAAACTTGCCACTTATCTTAAAAACTTGCCTACTTATTATTCTATTCTAAAATATTTAAAAATTCTTATTCTTCCTGTTAGAAAAAAAGATATAGATGTTTGAATAGTGGAGGAGCTAAACTTATCAATTTAAAATTTTTAACAAGTAAGCCTTATTTTTAATTGCATGTGACGCATGTCATTTTGTACGTCTGGTGTTACCGATTCAGACTTTGTTTCTTTGTCGATAATAACGAATTAGCGTTTCTTTGAATTTATTGAAAATTGTTGAGAACAACAATGCCTCCTATACAGTATACACAACGTGAGTATGCTAATATGCATACTATTTACGGCGAATGTCGAGGCAACGCCACTGCATCCGCTGTGCGTTATCGAGAAAGATACCCGAACGCACGCTATCCTGATTATCGTGTATTTATTAGAGTGCATAATGAGTACTGTGAGGGGAGGATTTCTAGTCTTCGTAGTATTGGTGGTGCCAGTGAAGGAACCAACTCCATCCTTTCCATGTACAACGTGTGCAAACTCTACCCAGAGATTATCCCTTGAGAGTGGTATTTTGGAGAGGATCCAGAATTTTTTAATAAAATTTTGTGAACTGACTAATCATCGTACAGAAAAGATGGCTTTGTAAATTTACATAATCTGCATAGTTGGCAGTTTGAAAATCCCCACTTGATGAGAGAAGATCGGTCCAATATCAGTTTAAAATAAATTTGTGGACAGGCATCCTAAATGGTCAAGTGGTAGGCCCATTCGAACTGGCACCAACATTTACGTCAAACAATTATTTGGAATTCCTTCAAAACGACCTACCGGTCTTACTAGAAGACTTTCCTTTATCCCCGAGGCTGACAATGTGGTTACAGAACGACGGATGCCCTGCACATTATGGGAGAAAGGTGAGAGCATAGCAAAATTTGAAATATCCAGAAGATGGATCGGTCGCTTAGCTCCAATTCTGTGACAAACCAGGTCACTAGACCTAAATCCTTTAGATTTTTCTACAGGGGATGTATGAAGGAAAAGGTGTACTTCCGACCTGTTCAATCCTCAAATGAATTGCATGAGCGTATCGGAGTAGCCACTGAAGAAATCAGCCTATCCGGATATTCACGCCATTTAAAACGTTCCTTTATTAAAAGATGCAGAGCCTGCATTGGGGCTAGAGGAGAGCAATTCGAACACTATTATAAGTTGTTTGACTATTTCTTTTTAATAATGTTTAATAAATGGAGGTGAAATTACTTTTAATTTTATTTCGATCTTTCTTCGTTCTCTTACCTCGGAATTTTTAAACATTTTAGAATATATTCCCGATAACGCACAGCGAATGCACTGGCGTTGCCTCAACATTCGCCGTAAATAGTATGCATATTAGCATACTCACGTTGTGTATACTGTATACGAGGCATTGTTGTTCTCAACAAGTTCCAATAAGTCCGGAGAAACGCTAATTCGTTATTATCGATAAACAAATAAAGTCTGAATCGGTAACAGCAGACGTACAAAATGGCATGCGTCACATGCAAATAAAAACAAGGCTTACTTGTTTAAAATTGATAAATGTAGCTCCTCCACCATTCAAACAGCTATATCTTTTTTTCTAACAGGAAGTACCAGAATTTTTAAACATTTTAGAATATAATAATAAGTAGGAAAGTTTTTAAGATAATTGGCAAATTTCGCTTGGCACTTTTCTTTACATCATCAAAGGTCAAAGTCAGCAGACGGAATCTTGGTGGAATCGAAATTTAAGAAATACTTTTTTTTTTTTTTGAGAATACCGTCGTCGTTATCTAAAAACTTCTATGCACGTTTGATAGCACAACTGTTCTAGAATACTCACCAAAAAACAGAATGAAAAAATCCTTACCTTGTGGTAATGGCATGCGAGATCCTAGAGTAGAAATTTTCAAAATTTCAGAAAAATGCCCATATCTCGAAAACCGTAGGGTTTTCAATAAGGTCAAGCTGTGATATTCTAATAGGTTATGGCCTGGCCTATTACCATTTTCAGGATTATCCATTATTTACGGGACACCCTGTATATGTCAAACACCAAGTGAATTTCATCATATTTTAAGAGTTCCCTTGATTTGATTGTTAAACTCCAAAACTAGATCATTGCATGTTTTAACTTGCACTGATTTTTTCAACGACTACAGCTTTGCCATTCCATCAACAACAGCGACACAGCGGAATTTCGCATTCAGATGCTCTGTTATATTTGAATCCACCAAAGGTTTAGACAAAGAAGTTTGTACAGTTATAGCTGATATGAATTCAATAAATAAAATTTAGTAATACAATATATATTTTTACAATTAATTATTTTTTATTTATTTGCTTTGATCATGATTAGAGAATATTATTTAGGTATTATGCAAATCACAACTTACACACTTTTTATTTATTATGAAAATACCTACTTTCTGTATATTGTTGCCCTAATCTGGGCACGCTAATATACTAGTCAGGTAAATACTTTAAAACACTCATTATTGGAGAATCAATCAAAACAACTACTCTTCTAGCTAATACTGACGAAGTATTGAATTACATGATAGGATTCTTAGCATTTTAAAGAAAAAAATATATTGAAAATACTTAAATCATTTATTCAAATTTAATCATTCACACTTTTTTATTTAATACGAAATTATCTACTTTCTGTATATTAGTGCCTTAATCGGGTCACGCTAATATACTACTTAGGAAAACACTTTAAAACACTCATTATTGGAAAACCAATCAAAACAACTACTCTTCTAGCTAATACTGACGAAGTATTGAATTACATGATAGGATTCCTGGCATTTTAAGGCAAAAAAAATATATTGAAAATAGTTAAATTATTTATTGAAATTCAGTCATTCACAACAATTATTGAACCATACATTCTATTTCAACTCTAGAAAAGTTGTACAAGTTTTTTCGAACTCGTTAGTTCTCATCAGTAGAGTATAGAAACATTCATTCATTATTTACAAGCCTATTCTTGATTTATTTTTACAATTAATTATTTTTTATTTATTTGCTTTGATCATGATTAGAGAATATTATTTAGGTATTATGCAAATCACAACTTACACACTTTTTATTTATTATGAAAATACCTACTTTCTGTATATTGTTGCCCTAATCTGGGCACGCTAATATACTAGTCAGGTAAATACTTTAAAACACTCATTATTGGAGAATCAATCAAAACAACTACTCTTCTAGCTAATACTGACGAAGTATTGAATTACATGATAGGATTCTTAGCATTTTAAAGAAAAAAATATATTGAAAATACTTAAATCATTTATTCAAATTTAATCATTCACACTTTTTTATTTAATACGAAATTATCTACTTTCTGTATATTAGTGCCTTAATCGGGTCACGCTAATATACTACTTAGGAAAACACTTTAAAACACTCATTATTGGAAAACCAATCAAAACAACTACTCTTCTAGCTAATACTGACGAAGTATTGAATTACATGATAGGATTCCTGGCATTTTAAGGCAAAAAAAATATATTGAAAATAGTTAAATTATTTATTGAAATTCAGTCATTCACAACAATTATTGAACCATACATTTTATTTCAACTCTAGAAAAGTTGTACAAGTTTTTTCGAACTCGTTAGTTCTCATCAGTAGAGTATAGAAACATTCATTCATTATTTACAAGCCTATTCTTGATTTATTTTTACAATTAATTATTTTTTATTTATTTGCTTTGATCATGATTAGAGAATATTATTTAGGTATTATGCAAATCACAACTTACACACTTTTTATTTATTATGAAAATACCTACTTTCTGTATATTGTTGCCCTAATCTGGGCACGCTAATATACTAGTCAGGTAAATACTTTAAAACACTCATTATTGGAGAATCAATCAAAACAACTACTCTTCTAGCTAATACTGACGAAGTATTGAATTACATGATAGGATTCTTAGCATTTTAAAGAAAAAAATATATTGAAAATACTTAAATCATTTATTCAAATTTAATCATTCACACTTTTTTATTTAATACGAAATTATCTACTTTCTGTATATTAGTGCCTTAATCGGGTCACGCTAATATACTACTTAGGAAAACACTTTAAAACACTCATTATTGGAAAACCAATCAAAACAACTACTCTTCTAGCTAATACTGACGAAGTATTGAATTACATGATAGGATTCCTGGCATTTTAAGGCAAAAAAAATATATTGAAAATAGTTAAATTATTTATTGAAATTCAGTCATTCACAACAATTATTGAACCATACATTCTATTTCAACTCTAGAAAAGTTGTACAAGTTTTTTCGAACTCGTTAGTTCTCATCAGTAGAGTATAGAAACATTCATTCATTATTTACAAGCCTATTCTTGATTTATTTTTACAATTAATTATTTTTTATTTATTTGCTTTGATCATGATTAGAGAATATTATTTAGGTATTATGCAAATCACAACTTACACACTTTTTATTTATTATGAAAATACCTACTTTCTGTATATTGTTGCCCTAATCTGGGCACGCTAATATACTAGTCAGGTAAATACTTTAAAACACTCATTATTGGAGAATCAATCAAAACAACTACTCTTCTAGCTAATACTGACGAAGTATTGAATTACATGATAGGATTCTTAGCATTTTAAAGAAAAAAATATATTGAAAATACTTAAATCATTTATTCAAATTTAATCATTCACACTTTTTTATTTAATACGAAATTATCTACTTTCTGTATATTAGTGCCTTAATCGGGTCACGCTAATATACTACTTAGGAAAACACTTTAAAACACTCATTATTGGAAAACCAATCAAAACAACTACTCTTCTAGCTAATACTGACGAAGTATTGAATTACATGATAGGATTCCTGGCATTTTAAGGCAAAAAAAATATATTGAAAATAGTTAAATTATTTATTGAAATTCAGTCATTCACAACAATTATTGAACCATACATTCTATTTCAACTCTAGAAAAGTTGTACAAGTTTTTTCGAACTCGTTAGTTCTCATCAGTAGAGTATAGAAACATTCATTCATTATTTACAAGCCTATTCTTGATTTATTTTTACAATTAATTATTTTTTATTTATTTGCTTTGATCATGATTAGAGAATATTATTTAGGTATTATGCAAATCACAACTTACACACTTTTTATTTATTATGAAAATACCTACTTTCTGTATATTGTTGCCCTAATCTGGGCACGCTAATATACTAGTCAGGTAAATACTTTAAAACACTCATTATTGGAGAATCAATCAAAACAACTACTCTTCTAGCTAATACTGACGAAGTATTGAATTACATGATAGGATTCTTAGCATTTTAAAGAAAAAAATATATTGAAAATACTTAAATCATTTATTCAAATTTAATCATTCACACTTTTTTATTTAATACGAAATTATCTACTTTCTGTATATTAGTGCCTTAATCGGGTCACGCTAATATACTACTTAGGAAAACACTTTAAAACACTCATTATTGGAAAACCAATCAAAACAACTACTCTTCTAGCTAATACTGACGAAGTATTGAATTACATGATAGGATTCCTGGCATTTTAAGGCAAAAAAAATATATTGAAAATAGTTAAATTATTTATTGAAATTCAGTCATTCACAACAATTATTGAACCATACATTCTATTTCAACTCTAGAAAAGTTGTACAAGTTTTTTCGAACTCGTTAGTTCTCATCAGTAGAGTATAGAAACATTCATTCATTATTTACAAGCCTATTCTTGATTTATTTTTACAATTAATTATTTTTTATTTATTTGCTTTGATCATGATTAGAGAATATTATTTAGGTATTATGCAAATCACAACTTACACACTTTTTATTTATTATGAAAATACCTACTTTCTGTATATTGTTGCCCTAATCTGGGCACGCTAATATACTAGTCAGGTAAATACTTTAAAACACTCATTATTGGAGAATCAATCAAAACAACTACTCTTCTAGCTAATACTGACGAAGTATTGAATTACATGATAGGATTCTTAGCATTTTAAAGAAAAAAAAATATTGAAAATACTTAAATCATTTATTCAAATTTAATCATTCACACTTTTTTATTTAATACGAAATTATCTACTTAAGTATTTTCAATATATTTTTTTCTTTAAAATGCTAAGAATCCTATCATGTAATTCAATACTTCGTCAGTATTAGCTAGAAGAGTAGTTGTTTTGATTGATTCTCCAATAATGAGTGTTTTAAAGTATTTACCTGACTAGTATATTAGCGTGCCCAGATTAGGGCAACAATATACAGAAAGTAGGTATTTTCATAATAAATAAAAAGTGTGTAAGTTGTGATTTGCATAATACCTAAATAATATTCTCTAACAATATATATATTCGAATAGTTTCTTTAAAAAATAACATTTTAAAATAAAATACATGTTATTATTGTTATTCGATAACATTGTTATTATCATTATTTTGTTTTTTCTTCCGAGTCCTTGGTTACTTGAGCCTGGGGTGTGTGACTTATATTTACCCAGCAAGTGAACTGATCGCCACAACAGTATTATCAATTTTTTGCAGGGTATTGCTCTCCTAAGATCTTCATTAGTTTAGATTTATTTGTAGACAACTTCATTGTTCCATCCAGATTAAACATGGAGAATGGAACCGACGAGAATTCATAATTACTTAATGATGTTTTTAGTTCAATATCAGTACGGCTTCTCGATATAACTAGCAAGCGTGTGGATAATGATTGGTCGAATTGTACTACAGTATCAGCTTTCTTCATTGGGTCCCACAAATTCGTACTATCAGTTTCAATTCGGCTCTTTTTAAAGCGGTGTACATTTCACAACCCTTTTCTAAAATGCTTAATATATCCGTTTGTATGGTTTCATGAAATACACACTTTGTTGTTGTGTTGATCAGTTCATTGCCTTCATATGTCATAGGGTTGGTCGATGTTCTGATAGTGTTATAGATACATTGCACATTTTCATATTCTTCATGTTGTCGCTTTCCTCTAGATCGTGTCAAATGGTGGTGTTTTGTTTTTACTTCTTCTGCTATTCCAATCATTGCTTTGGTTTCTGTAGGCAGTCTTGCCAGCTCAGGAGAGGTCAAAAAGAATCCTGTTAAAGTATTTTTCTTTTCTGTTATGTTATTTGAAATGATACGAGTGATAACAAAATTAAAAATGTTTTTATACAAAAGACCTAAACGATAAAAGATATCGATAAATTCCTAAGAACCTTCTTTATAGAGAATTTCCTTGTAAATAAAAAAGGCTCAGTATAAAATATTGATAGGATGGCTCTATCAAGAGTTTTAATCGAGAACATCCGATGATGTCTGGAGTGGACGCCATCTTGGATATACGACGTCATATAGGCCGTCTGCCACAAAATCAAGCAAAGCATCTGGTAAGGCATGATTGTGGAGGGCATAAGGAAGGTATTAACATTGGTCCCACAATTTTCTCATCAAATTTCCCACGGGATGTGTTACACCCCCCGAATATACAGTGTGTCCCACTTTTCACGGTAACACGGTTCTACAACATGCTGATCAATAATATTGCATTAGTTTTTCAACAAAAAAATGAATAATTTAATTTCTCGAAAAATTCCTTTTTTTCATAATAAAAATGCACGCCAATGACTGAAATTAGTTCCGTTTTACTTAAAAAAGGTATAATAAAGGTCTTTGATACCCATCCAAACTTGGTTAAAATTGGGTGACTAATAACTGAGCTACAAAGGTGTTACCGTGAAAAGTGGGACATACTGTATATAGCGTGATACCCAGCCGGGATCATTAGATTAGGAATGCGCATCGTATACCAATGTTTCCAAAACATCGATGTTATGCAAAAATACATCGGTGTTTTGATATCAATGTTGCTTTTACTATGTTTATTCAACAGTAAAATCACAAGAGCTTTTTTTTATCGGATAAATTTCTCTTTGTAACGAAATAATTTTGCCAATCAGTGATTTTATGAGAAAAACTGACATGAAAAAATCGCGAGACCGGAGGTCGAGTGATTTTGTCAAATGTCAGTTTTTCGAGCAAAATTACTGATTGGCAAAATATTGAGTTAAAAAGAAATTTATCCATAAAAGAAAAGCTCGAGTGATTTTTGGCAAGATAAATTAACGACAGGATATGTGAACGAACAACAATTAAAAATAATTATAATTTTCTCAAAACGACTCATATCGTACAGTATAGTTTCCACAATACTTAAAAATTATAGCCGACAGTACAGATTTTAAAATGACGTGCTACTACTAGATATACTCTGCTTTTGAGGAACAGGCATTTTTATCAACAGTAAAATCACAAGAGCTTTTTTTTATCGGATAAATTTCTCTTTGTAACGAAATAATTTTGCCAATCAGTGATTTTATGAGAAAAACTGACATGAAAAAATCGCGAGACCGGAGGTCGAGCGATTTTGTCAAATGTCAGTTTTTCGAGCAAAATTACTGATTGGAAAAATTTTGAGTTAAAAAGAAATTTATCCATAAAAGAAAAGCTCGAGTGATTTTTGGCAAGATAAATTAACGACAGAATATGTGAACGAACAACAACAATTAAAAATAATTACAATTTTCTCAAAACGACTCGTATCGTACAGTATAGTTTCCACAAAACTTAAAAATTATAGCCGACAGTACAGATTTTAAAATGACGTGCGACTACTAGATATACTTTGCTTTTGAGGAACAGACATTTTTATCGTGATAAAAAACGATGCACCTTTTTTATCGCTGTCAAAGTGACAAAATGTGACTGTCAAATTGACTTTTTTTATATCGGAGTTAATTTATCGTGATAAAAAACGATGCACCTTTTTTATTGCTGTCAAAGTGACGAAATGTGACTGTCAAATAGACTTTTTTGTATAGGAGTTAATTTATCACTGCTAAAAGGTAATTTTAATTATTTTTATTGTAGCACCCTGTAGTGGTAAGAGGTAGCTATTTACTCATTAGTTACAAATAGCATGAAAATTATCGACAAATTTATGATTGAGGGGATTTTTCCAAATCATTCCTAATCTTACATATTTTTTCTTATCTTTTAATCTAATATATAAAAATCTCGTGTCACAGTGTTTGTTATCGAACTCCTCCGAAACGGCTTGACCAATTTTTATGAAATTTTTGGTGTATATTTGGTAGGTCTGAGAATAGGTCGTAGGCTATTTTTTATACCCCTAGGTGATAGAAATTTTCTTTTTATTTTTTGGACAAAAATTTATAATTTATATGGCAAAACAACGTTTGCTGGGTCAGCTAGTAAAATTATATTTTTGTATTACATTTTTCTCCATGCCATTCAACACACATAAATAAACTCATTGGAAAAGTATTAAATACTAATTCAAGTCTCCGATGTTTGCAAAACATCGATATTGAGGGGAAATACACCGATGTTCCAACATGGATGCCACTATTTCGATTTTTCTTTACATCGACGAAATTTACCGATTATTATCAACACTGATGCTAACATCGATTTTGATTTCTACCTTACAATACGCATTCCTACATTAGATGATGATGATGCAATAATAACAGCTCGGTGATTCACAGCGTTAGCCAATGTAATATTATTTTTTATATTAAATTTACAGCGAAATGTATATTCTCTGTAAATTTAAGGAATTCTGCGAATTACTTCCACATCCAGTGGAATTATAGTAACGATAAAAAAATTAAAAATGTTTTATTGTTCAAATAGACTTAGAATGTCATGAAACGTCGAGATTTTAAGTGTGAGCAAAAGAAATTCTGTCTGTCGGTATGTCTGTCTGTAACTTTTTTGTGCGTACGATTACTCTGGAACCGTTTAAGATATTTACTTGAAATTTGGTACACATATGTATTTTAACGAGATCTGGAACTAGATTATATTTTGGTCTTATTCCGTTGAAGGGTTGGGTGGAAAATTGGACTAAATGGTGGTAAATAGGTAAATCAAACAGGTAAGAGTCCATAAAATTAGTGTTTAGTATATACAAGAGAAGCTAATGTCTCAAAAAAATTTTTGGCATTAGCCACCCGCATTACTACTCCCATCCCATTATAAAATGGGGTGAAAAAAAAATTGTGATTGATTGTGTGTACAAGAACCAAAGGCCTCAAAATATATTTTTACTTCATCCATCCCCACTGCCAACCCCCTATCACTACCTCCACCCCACTATCGATGTGGGATCTCGTTTTATGGGTTTTTGGTGGTAGACGATTATTACATTATTAAAGTTCCATAAACAATTATTTCCACATACAAAATGTTTTCGTCGTGAGAGACTTGGGTAGCAAATCTGTAGTAGTGATTCCTTGGGCAGCGCAGATATCTCCGAAACGGTGGGAGTTAGCCCGAAATAAAAAATAAGGTCAAACGAGTATTTTCCACTACAAATCTTTTGCTATCACCAGACTTTTGATTTTTTTTTTTTTTTCGTTTCGGAGATATCTACAGAAATGTCGGCCACGTACGGCAAAAAATCGCAAATTTTGAGCTTCTACAGTTGGCAACTTTTTAATCTTGGCTCCTACGCCAAAACACTACTCTAGCTAATTTAAACATAATTTGCTAAAACTCTTTTTTTTATTTTTTGAATTCCGACAAAAATTAAGGAATTAGAGGGGGCGGGATTTGGGACTTTTTTTTTTCGGTAAAATTTCTCCATTTTGTCACCGTAATTAATCGGTAATTAACTGAAATCGATCTCATTTACGATGTTCACTTAATATCATGTCCTATTTTGACGCTCCGTTAATCTCGGCCCTTCGAAACAAAGGCTTCTGAGAAAAAATATTTTTTTAAGATTTACATACACTCTATAGGGAAACGTGTAATTTCCTACATTTCCTCGAATATCTCGATAATTATCGGTTTTTTCGAAAAATTTGTAGACAGCTTATGTAAAGAAAATTAATTGAGCTTTCCGACACTTTTTTTTATTTTTTCTCTAACATAAAAAACAAAAGACTTATAACCGAATATGCGGACGTCTCAAAGCTAACCACCGCCCGGTCTATTAATTAGGGTGAATGGCTAAAGTGCGCCATCTGTTAATACCACGCGAGTCTAGTTTTCACCCGGTGACGTCACAGTGCTTTTCGAGAGGAGTGGCGAGGATTTCAACTTTAATTATTTATTGTAAAGTAAGTACTACGATTTAAGAGCTGATATTCGGTGTGGCGTGTTTTTATGCATAAATACACACTTTAATGAAATAAAAAAAAAATGGGCAAGTTCCCCATTACATGAATATTTAATGTGACTGCATTACGAATTTACTCTGAGTTTTTGGAAACCATAGCCATCATCAGTCAGAACCCATTGCAATCGGAATCGCCAGGTTGAAACTTTCACTCGATTCGCAACGGTCTTATTAAAAATACCTGAATAACATTTGAGCAAAAAAATCTACGTAAAGTTGATGCGAACCTGAGAGACACTTTCTGTAGTGCATATTCTTGGCTACTATCTTAGTAACGTTTTACTTTAAAATTATAATAACGGATATGACCCAAATCCTACAAAGAATATTATGTTTTTGTATTTTTAACCTTCGACACAAAAGGAAGTCTGACGCGTGTGTTTGTATGTCTGTCTGTCGCTTCGTATCTCTTTAACGGGCGATTCGATTTTGATGCGTTTTTTGTTAAACTTTATTCATCTCGGTAGACTTTCAGGGAGCTGTATATCATCAATAAAGAGCTAATTGTTGTTATTAACATATTCGCAAAGGACCCCGCATAAAATACATGGAAATCTACTTTTCGTAATTAAGAGTAGTATGGTGATTAGAAGTGGTAATGGTCGTCATTCATTAAACCCCATATTTTCGGCTCTAGAGGTTTCTAAACACGAAAATTTACCATTAGACCAGTCGGAATAGCTTTTTTGTGCGAAATGTCGTTAATCCGCATTTTTTCTTTTTAAGTATAGTTTGGGATGTCCAGAAGTATATGCCAACTATTCGTACGCGTGACAGGTGGAGCCAACATACTTTAAAATTTAAAAATCGTCAATTTTTTGCCATTATTCGCTTTATTTGCAATATAACTCATAAATGAAGCATCGTTCGAAAATATATCAAGAGATAAAAAAGTTGAGAAAAGTGACTTTGAACATTTTACTATTCTTGGCATTTTCCCAGAAAATGCTCGTTTAAGAGCTACAGACGAAATAAGAATGCTACCTTTCTATTTTTTAACTTAAAAAAAAAATGAATATAATAATTCAATATTGTTGCTATGAACCTTTCGTGTGAAAAATATTTATAAACAAGTTTTCAACCCATTTAAAAATATAATATATGTAGTTATACATATACATAAATAATACTTCATGTATAATCGATATATTATATAAAGAATTTTTTCAAAATCTTATTAAATGCCGTAGCAAGTAGAGAAATTATTGCTTGTTGCCCAGTGTTTGATAATGTTATAGTTAGATTAGGTGAATTTCATCTTTTGATGTCATTTATGGATTCTATTCTAACCGCTGCCTAAGGAATAACTGCTTTCACTTCCAAATTTCCGGTGGGGGTGACTGATGTAAAAACTATTTTGAAGTCCTTTGGTTCTTGTACTAAATTACAATTTCCTTTTTTTGCCTCCTTTAACAATGATGTAGCGGTGGTAGTGGGGGTGGCTGGCGCCAAATACAATTAGTCTTTGTTTCTTGTACACACACTAAATCACGATTTTATTTTTTACCCACTTTAATAATGGGGTGAAGGTAGTGTGGGGGTGGCTGATGTCAAAAAAATGTTGAGGCCTTTGGTTCTCGTACACGCACTAAATCACAATTGTATTCTTTTCACCCCCTTTAACAGTGGGGTGAGGGTGGATAGTGTCGAAAGAATTTTGAGACCTTGGCCTCTCGTATATACACTAAATCCCAATTTTATGGACTCTTATACTTGCTTGTTTTACCCAATTACCCTCATTTACCCCCCAACCCTTCAACGGAGTAAGATCAAAATATAATCTAGTTCCAGATCTTGCTATAATACATAAGCGAATCAAATTTCAAGTCGATATCTTAAACCGTTCCAAAGTAATCTTGCTCACAAAAAAAAGTTACAGACAGGCCGATCGACCTACAGACAACATTTTTTTTTGCATAAATTTAAAATCTCGTCGTTTCATGACATTTTAAGCCTATTCGAACAAAAATAAATTTCAACTTTTTTTTACGATTACTAGGTATACCTCCACGATGTGGAAGTAATTTATATTCGGTTTAAGTAATAACTAAGAGATTGCCTTAAACATTTACACCATATCATAAAGGACTACCTATAATGTAATTGGTTTTCACTGTGAGGTGGTGTAACTAAACACAAATAAATCATTAAAAAATAAATAAGATTTTTTTTAAAATATAAGTTCATATTTAAACATCTTAACTCAATACAATAGCGATAATAAAAATTTCAGAAAATGTCTACAGGCTTATACGAGAGTATATTGTTTAAATACAGTACGAAATGACCTCTATAGTAGGGCCAAAAAGTGTAGTCAGTAGAGGAATGCGAGTACGGGCTCCTAAAAGTGGAGCGGCACGTGTTTAGAATACGTATAATACGGCAGTGTGCGCCGGCTGAGAGCGGGCCGCTCCACTTTTAGGAGCCCGTACTCGCATTCCTCTACTGACTACACTTTTTGGCCCTACTATAGTTACGTGGTATGCAGAGACTAAACTACGAGTGTCCAAAGCCCAGAGCCACTTAAAAATTGCTTCATAAATCATAACCAGATGGAAATAATCTGTAGGGTCTGGAATAAAGTAATGTGCATGTATGAAATATTGTAATAAAACTCGTATGCACTTTTAGTTCTTACATTAGTTTAGCATAATGAAACACCCCATACCCCAATCGTATATTTATCTCTCTCTTTTGAGTGAGACAGAAAAATATACAAAGTTGGCCATTTACGTGATCGTCTAGTTTTTTTTTAAAGTTAGGACCCAAATTTACGTTGTGCTTGTATTTTTTGTTTAACCATAGATTCTTTTTATAAAGTTTGATATTACTTGTTTCTATTTACTGATCAAATTTATTTATTAATTTTGGCAACACTCAGTTATTAGATGATTTTACCTTGGTACTGTTTTATTTGACTGTACTTTATTTAATACTGATTTCACTGTAATTACAAATTGCATTTGTAATTGATTTATTTTGTCTAAAGGATTATATTCTTATTTAAAATCTCACTTATTCCTGAAAAGTAGAATATTGAAGGAAAACACAGAAAACGTTTTAATACGTTTATTTTAGACAACTGTCATATTCATTTGAAACATTGTATTATATAATTGTTGGGGCAATTGTCACAGTTTACATGAAAAGAAGGAAAACATTCGTTGGGACAATTGTCACATTAATCCGTCGAATAATCAGGTCAGCTATGCAAACAATAAAATAAATTGTTTACAATGACAATAGTCATTTTCCTGAAGTATTTATAATGGTCGTCGTCATACGTAAAATTTGACACAGCTCGGGACATTTCCCAATCATGATAATAATATGGTGATAAAAAGGCAATCAACAAAATCTTATCAAATTGCCACGACAACTGTCATTTCGAAGCGTAGTGTTGTTGTTGTGTCTAGTTACAATTGCACTTGGCCGAGACCAATTGGTCCCATTTCGTTGTATCGTTGTTATTTGTATCTAGATGAAGTGACAACCAACAAAATCTTGTGCTTGCCTTTCGAAAATCTTCGAAATTAAAAATGATAAAAAAAAGAGCCGTGTTCAAATCTTATCATATGTAAATGATAACTTGGTGAGGTATAAATGCAGAGATGGCAATTAAGAATTCTTAAATGCAAAAGCTGAAGACTAATAATTACAAAATCTGCAATAGACCATTCGCGACTGTACTAAATATTATTTACGTAGCTGAGCGGAGTATTAAAACAACAATCGTTGTAATAACATTTTAAAAACCCAACTAAACTTTCTATTAATTAAACTACTAAAATAGTTGCAAATCACAATCGTGAGTTAATTAATTTGCATACTGAAAATGCATACTTTTAAATAAATAAACTATTATCAAAGTACCACAATGAAAACCTAAACGCAAATTACTTTTGAGTTGACTTCGCAGATTATAGAGTCGTAAATTTTAAGGAGAAGAAGAAAAAACGATTAACGTTGTCATTAGGTTAAATTTGGTAAATTTAGAAAAATAAAAATTCGAGTTTAAGGTCATATTAAATTAATGAGCAGAACAAAAAATGACAACGCGTCGCATATGATTAAATAATTTTTTATACTTATTGTTTGATATACTGTGAGGTCTCCAGTTAAATCTCCCCCAGCTCCCATAGTAGCGTCGGCGTCGTGTGCGTCGCCCATCTTAAGAGCGAACTTGAAAGTACACAGTGTTAGCAAAGTTAACTAACGTTTGCCTTCTCCCGTAGGGCGGGCGAGTGACCCGCGGTAGGCACCTCACCGTCTGCACAAGGGCAACCCCAGAGGGTTACACTCAGACAGACAGACAATAAATTACCTACTCAAAGCACTCGTCGCTCTGTGCGGAGATTGAAAAAGCCAGTAAACCTTTTGATTTCAACGGTCCCTGCTTCGTCGTTCAGCCTTCAAAGATTCGTAAGAAATCTGTATAAATGCGAAATCACATAGGATGACCCGCATCTACGGAACTAACCACGGATAGCTCGCACTACGCAACCATCTAGAGACGGCCCGCAAATACGTACCATCTGACGATGGTCGAAACATCCAATTATCCAGTATTTTACGTCAAAGGAACAGTTAGAGGGTATTTTTGACAAATGATATGAATAAAAATAAAAATAATGTATTTTGCTGAATCTTTTCCTTTCTCAAAGCTTTATTACAGAATATATTATGTGCTGTGTATGTATAAATATGAGTTTTATTGCTTATTTTTTTGGGACACAGTGTTTAAGTAGGTACGCTAGCAAATACTAATATTCACTACGTTTTATAAGATTTTGTTTTATAAAATTTATTTGATTTTAATTTCATTCGCCGAAGATTTACATAAAAAATTTAAATTTCCCAAACGCCTTATTTCTGAATCTTTATAGGAACAGAAAGTCCATTATAGTTTTCTTTAAATTTTCATGTTGTCCCTGACGTTTTAAGTTTTTTTGGCCAAATATACTTACCAAATATACTTTCAAAAATAAAAGAGGAGGAAGCAGCGCCAGTTCTAAGGATTTTTTACAGAGGATCGAGATGTTTTGATGGCACCCCATCCCAGTAGTCTACTCAGTTTTTTTCGGCTGAGGAGCAGTCCTTTTAAAAGTCGGTATAAAAAAGTTGATGAGGGGGAGGAGGCGCAAAAAGGGAAAAACAATTTTCGGTGAGCATGGGGGTAAACCACTTGCAGACTGTAGTTTCGAGCTTTTAGCTCTCGTCAGGGCGCGGTAGGCATTTTAAAATTGCAGTTTTGTGTGTAATTACACTAAAACACCGTAGCAACAACAGTAAAATTGAATTACTATTGCACCTTTATACTTCCATCAGATCTCCGAAACCATTAACTCTATAGAAATTAGAAAAAACAGAATTCATCCTTAATTATAGTATAGCTTTCTATTTGTCTGTAACATGTTTTCGTTCAATGTAATACTTTTCGAGTTATTTAACAAATATTGTTTTGAAATATCTTAATTTTTTTAAGCCAAAAACCCAGTTTTCAAGTCCTTATAACTTAAAGACTATATAAATTTTTATGAAAAGTTGCATAAAGCCCTTTCTTCTTAACATATTATTTACTTCACTCCAATGTTGTTAATTTTTTTCTTAGTTGCCACCCCCTCAATAAGGGTGGATGTCACCCACCCTCTATAAATTAGCAAGCCGCAGCATAATATACAAACTTTTCTTTGATGCATTTACTATTAAGTTGCCAAAAATGAACTAAATCCGTTTCATATGACATTATTCCGAAGTTACTGTACTATATACCTAAAAGTTAAATGATTATTTTAACATGATGTTTAAAACTTACCTGATGCTTTAAAGGTTTGCTGAAGGAATACCAAGCCCCAGTCATGTAATTATCAATATCCTGATTATCCATTATATTATAACTCTGATGATAATACACCTTACACACCTCACAGCTCGCACATCTCGTAATAACGCGTATAAAATAAACACACAACTAATGATTTAGCACTGCCGCATGTAATAAATTATATCAATATCCTGATTATCCATTATATTATAACTCTGGTAATACATACATATCACCGTGTGGTCTCGTAATACTCACAATAAAACGCACAACTAACAATTTATCACTGTGGTCTGCCCGTAATTGCATCAGCCATCTTTAATTCTATAAGATGATGATGACGACTTCTGCGCCGGCGCCGTGGTCTATTAAATATTTAATTGTCAGAAACAAATATCTAATTCCCAGAAAAAAATATTTATTTCACATATATTATGATTAACTACGCTAAAATATTTCTTTATAGGAAATAAACGTAATATTGGTATATATTTCTGAGAAACAAATATATTATTCTCAATTAAATCTATTATTTTTATATAGTAATTTAGTTAGGAGAAACAAATATGACTCAAATAAATCATTTTGTTTTGTCAATTAAATCAATATTTGGGATATTCTTATTATAACAAAATAATTATTTGGTAGCAATAAATTTTGTAGTCAATATTAAATATTTATTAAATTGAAAAAACCATGGCTTTTTACTCATATCTGGGCTCAGATTTCTCTCAGTGTATTGTTAATTTCATGATTTAAACTCGTTTCCTGATTACCGTCTTACGTTAAAAACATTGCAATTGTCATCATTGTAAATTTCCGATATTGGTAATTGCCTATGTTTCCCTGCTACTGTTGCTGTATTTTACTATGTAACTTAAACGCAATTTTTAATTATTGGAATCTAGTTAGTTTTGCTTTTCTTTACATTAGATTGTTAAAAAGTGCTTTATTTTTCGAGCACTAAGCACCGTTAATAGTAGAGTGCTCGCGATTACTAAGCACTCTCAAAAAGTGCTTTAAATTCAGGAGCATTAAGCACTAAGCACTTTTTGAAAATTTAAATAATGGAGTGTCTGCTGATTGAGGCTAGAATTTCATTGAATTTATGTGTTATTTATAAAAAATATCAACAAAAACAACACAAAGAAATTGAGAGTTTTTTGAGAGAAAATATGTTACAGGAGGAAGTTGTTTTTAGTTCCAATGAAAGTTTAGATATGAAATTTGTATGTCGTACGTCGTATCTCAAAGTTATGATTAAAATAATTAAATTGAACCAAAGTGCATAATGATAAAAAAACATCAATAGAAATATTATAAATTTTTTTATTCTTCATTTTTTCAACTTATTTTTTAAAATTATTTTAATCATAATTTTGGCAAAAATATCAACTTTGAGATACGACGTTCAAACGTCATATCTGACAAAATGGTACCGCACATACTTATGTCATATTTTTTCCTTCTGCAACCATTATACTGTATGGTGTATGTTAAAATGCATTTAATATTAATTATATTTTTTTTATCTTCTTACTGGGATTCTCTGTCATGTGTTTTCTTCTAAAAATAATGTCCATGAAATCTACAAGATAATACAATTTCCAGTATTTTACGTCAAAGGAACAGTTAGAGGGTGTTTTTGACAAATGATATGAATAAAAATAAAAATAATGTATTTTGCTGAATCTGTTTCCTTTCTCAAAGCTTTATTACAGAATATATTACGTGCTGTGTGTGTATAAATATGAATTTTATTGCTTATTTTTTGGGACACAGTGTTTAGGTAGGTACGCATAGCAAATAATATTAATATTCACTACGTTTTATAAGATTTTGTTTTATAAATTTTTTTTTCTTTCAATTTCATCCGCCGAAGATTTACATAAAAAATTTAAATTTCTGAAATGAACCTTTATAGGAACAGAAAGTCCGTTATAGTTTTTTTTTAATTTTCAAAAAACAATTTTTGGTGAGCATGGGGATAAACCACTTGCAGACTGCAGTTCCGAGTTGTTAGCTCTCGTTAGTGCGCGGTAGGCCTGGATGACTGGAATGAGAGCTCCTTTGAGTAGGAATAAGTCTTTCGGCTGGTGTTTGTTGCAGTCGAAACCTTAGCGTTTTGTGGCAATACATAATAATTGCACTTAACGTAGACAGGCTTGTAATTCGTAATCCAGCGCTCGGCGAGACATTAGTCCGGAGAATAGCGGTTAGTTGCAGTATGGTTTTTTTTTATATATTTGAGGAAATGTATAGAGGAGTTTGACAAAATATTACACTAGTAAATATTCTGCCCCGTTAAAGAATATCGACTAATAGTGATAATATGCAGAGACTTGGAACAAAAAAAACATTACAACTTAAATTCCCCCACTTGTGCAATATTAGTTCGAGACATTGATATTGATTTTAGGTCTAATGAGTAATGATGTATTTGTTGAAGTATACATGAATATTTAATGCGAGCATGGCTTTCAGTCCCAAGTAAAAAACTTTACTAGATAAATTAATAATTCTAATTCCTGATTAGATCTCATATTTACTTAAAAAAATTGGGTTAAAAATACGTTTGAATATCTTATTTGTTCATTATTACACCCACATAAGTATCAATATTAGGTAATAAGGTTCAATTACGAAATATTGTTTCACAATTTTTTGACGCTATTTGAAGGCGGTTCAGTTTTTTTTAAAATTTTTTTCCGAAGTTTTTAATTGCCTCTTTATTTTTTAGATTTGCTGCTTATATTATACTAAATGTGACTTATTTTCTATAATTAGTTATTTGTGGCATATTCAGTATTTCTTACTGTTTATTGGGTATTTTGCCACCTCTGTAAAAATATTTAATAATTTCAATGAAAGAAACCTCTGCGCCAAACGCATCAGACGAAGGGCTGGTTTTTAATACTTCTGATTAATACAGTACATATATAAACTAAAACAAAATTGTTAAATATTTTTACAGAAGTGGTAAAATACTCAGTAAGCAGTAAGAAATAGAAGTGAGTTTATGAAACTATGGAACCTCCTCTTTTTCAAAATTTTTGGAAGTCTGTTAATAAGCTGATTTAATTTTTTGAAATATACTCATAAAGTAACTGTAATATGAAAATTAACATATTTAAATACGTAATCGTGACTTATGTTCGACGATTTGGCTTTTTTAATATCAGAATCGGTTTCAACATGTCAAAGAACATATGAAAAGATGGTTCTGATCAAAAGCGCAGCCGATTTTGTATTTGTTGTGAACCTGTGTTATTGTAGAACTCACTACCGTGCGCCTAGGTGACGCGACATCAATTTATTGTTAGAGGGGCGTCAGCTGCGTTCTGCCCCGTTCTTCCACTCCCAAGCGGGTTCGAGATAAGATATACGTCGATAGACCAGTAATAGGTCAAGACTTCACTACCTCAGATCATTAACGATGCTCTTTCAGGACGTGATTTCAATTATTATTCACTGTCAACTACTCTTTGGATTATTGCGATTTTTGCATAAAAAAAAAATCCCTCTCGAAGATTTCTCTCCGACGGGATTAGAATTTGATGTGATTAGTATCTGTTTACCTATTAATAATAGACTCTACACTTAAAGATTTCTGGAGCAATCGCATAAAAAATCCCTATCAAGCTCCCGTAAGGCGACCAGACCACTGAGTATCAAATTTACGGAATCATGAGATTCCGATTAACTCAGTTGTTTAGGTCTTCCAAACGAAAACTCCCGGGATTAAGACTAGCAACAAGTTCTTACATCAATAAAATGCAGTTAGTTCAAAGAATACCATTTATTTAATAAGTTTAAAACAATACAGTGATTTTCTGCAAAATGATATAATGTGAAAGAATCACGCCTCCCCAACTAAGGCAAATTACCTTTTAACCATACAAATGAGAGCGTGCGCTAACAATCGATTTGGTCTTTTAAAAAGAATTCGCCCGGTTTCGCCCTTTTGATACATTGCATCGCTAAAATTTTATTGTCAGTCTTTAGAATAGGATATATAATGACGTACCTCCATGGTCAATGTCTTCGGCGGAGGAATAAAATAGTTAAAAAAAATTAATTTCGTAAAAATTTGGTGTTTCTTCAAATTTTTTACTTAGTTGTGCCTCATGTCTTAATGAACTCATATTGTCCCTTTTGGGTTAGTTTATGGCTCTGAAGTCTCTCAGACTCTTAAAACTATCCTCAAATGAATTTTTTACCTAAGTCGAATTTTTATTTTGTCATCGACCTAGGTCAATTCAGGAAGGTTCTACAACATTATCATAGAAATAAAGTTATCTGCGAACTATCTAAAATAACATTTTTTTCAATAAATAAAAACAGTTATATATTTATTTATAAAATACTACAAATTCTATTAAACTTCCAGTTTCTAATTCTCTTCGGAAATTCAAGTGTGTATTCAAAATAAAAAAGTAAAAATATTTACTGTGTAGTAGTATGTTTGTCTATAAGAGATTATTATGTTTATATACTAATTCCAATTTTGAAACATCTGTTTGAAAGAACATACTATTACATAATTATTATGTCTTTTATGGATATGCTAATTTTCATTTTCTGGTTTAGTTAATGGAATTAGTGGTGGCGTCAATAATGCGAGATATTTTATTTGATTTTTATGTTAGTGCTTATATTAATGCGTTTTGTTCTATATTACCTGACACTTAACGGGCGTCTGTTGAATTTTCCTAACAACTATAAATAGCTGATGCGTTTTCTTGTAAGCAGTGAAGAATTTGATTTGTGATATTACTGAAAAGACATACATTTATGCAGAGTTGGGCTGGGTCCGCAGGTGATCAACGGGAGGAGGCTAATATATTCCTCTAGCTTTTTCGAATACCATTTCGAATTAATGAGATAAGAATATTTTATTGCAAACTAAAGAATTTAGAAAGAAATAGACACCTACTTTTTCACTTCAATTGCAATTACTATCAAATAAGCACATTTCTTTATTTTGGCAATCGGTTAATCATCAGGCTAGTCATCAATTCTATATTATTTATTTTATATTCTATCATAGTTTGTGAAATGTAAAACGGTTTCATTAAATTAATAAATATGTTGGAGATGATTATTATGAAGTAGGGGATGTTGATAGTTCAGTGGTTAACGTGGCTGGCTTTCCCCCTGGGCACACTCAGCGAGATTGATACCATGAGCCACATATACAGCGAAATCATTTTTCATTGTAAATTATCCTCAACAAGTGGTTGCTGCCTCCTTAGCAGACAAATCTAGATCTCCTCGATTTAAGAGGGATATTGAGCTGACTTTGAAGACGATTAAAAACACTTTCAAATATACAAATCGTAAGGTGTAGTTGAGCTATGTAACAATAAAATAATTAAAAAGTTATTTTACAAGTAGAAGACAGTACCTATTACACATTAAACAACCTCGTACCTCCGACCATAGTAGAGAAACAACAACTTTCTACTGCTCTTCCGTTGTCAGAATAAAATTGGGGAATTGAATAATAATGATATCCTATCCTAATTTTCAACAGGAACTTAGAGAATATTATATTTCAATACACATTTAAAGAATTTCGATAGATTCGGCAATAGTAGTATATTTACATAAATTCCGTGTGCTCCTCACATTAATATGTGTTTGATATTTTGAAAAATAATGTTTCGTTTATAAAAGAGAACAAGATAATCTGCTGCAAAGATGACGACGAAAGTAATCTCAGTGACGTAGATGATGAAAAAAAGCATTCTTGAAAAGACAATTAATGATTTAAACTCTGATAGTGAACTAAAAAGCAATTACATTAAAAAATTAAAAATAGAAAATCGGAGATTTATTCAAGACGCAGTGAAAACCGAGGAAGAAATGGATAAAGAAATAAAAAAGCAGGAGAATATTATTAATGACTTACAAGATATGATAAAAGACCTTAGGAAAAAGACTGAAGTAAAAAATATTACATTAAAAACTGTAGGAATTCAAACAGCACTAAATTGTGAAAACGTATCTACATTAACAGATAAGATAGAAGAAACCAGTGCCGTGGATCAAACCAAATACTCTAATGCTAGTACACAGTATGAGAATACAATGAAACGAAATTACCGTGATGCTCAAACGGAGACTGTTGATACACTTATTCACCAGTCTATACATATTATGGAAACGACAAAAATTACTACTTTAGCAGATGAACTGGGAACTGATAATGCTGATACACAATACAGAAATATAATTCTACAGATGCCCTTACAAGGTGAACTCAAAAAAGATAAAATTTTAATATTAAGTGACGATTTTGGTTACAACATTAATACAATACTATCAAGAAAATCAGATATGCGCAATTTCCAAGTGGAATCAGTTGTAAAACCTGGTGCTACGTTTCAACAAGTGATTGAAAATATTGACCCTCTGACCAAAAACTTTTCGACCAATGATCATGTTGTTATCTTACCCGGCTCAAACAATTTTAATAAAAAGAATAAATACCCACTTTTCAGAGACCTTTGTGGTAAAATAAAATTATGCGCGAGATTAAATATCACAATTGCTACAGTACCATTAGGGAAAAACCGATACTTAAACAAATTTATCTATAAGTTTAATAACAAATTATTTGAAGTAGTCACAAAATTAAACAAGTGTGTACCTGGCAAACTAAGTATATTAAACGTGAATAATAGTATATTATTCAACGAGCATATAATGATGGCGTTTATTCACGAGGGTGAAGTTTAAGACACGAGCCGTAGGCGAGTATCTTAAATCACCAGAGTGAATAGTAGCTATTATATGCGAGTAGAATACTATACTTTGTCCACGACAATTAAATATTTTTGATTAAATTATTTACTGAAGAAAATAAGTCCCATTTATTTTTAACATTTTAATGTAAAATTATTGTAAATACCGTTGACGTTTAAGTTCAATTTGACAAGCCGTTCTTTTGACACATAACCACCTACTCAATAAAATTTAAAAACAAAATTGTATGATAAAAAATTTTGTGAATAGTTCGGAAAAGTACACCAATAGAACTGATTCTGAGAACGAATTAGCATTTTTGACAACTCTCCAATGCATAAAAGATTTGTTTACTGAATTTCTGGCCATAGATGCATAGAGGTGATTTCAGCAGCTTTGATAGTGTCTGGCGGTTTCCATATATAGTTTCACTTTTTTTATTTTAGACAACTAACAAACTTAAATGGACGAGATAAATATGACGCACAAATTTTGACGTTTCAAATCAATATCAAAATTACGTTTTGACGCATTGTCATGGCTTACTTATAAAATACAGTTTGTAGGCGCGTAGGTAAATGGTTTCAAAAACAATGTTGGAGACTGCCGCGTGTTGCTAATACATGATGCTTTGAAATAAACTTACTAATGTAATTTTTGAATGTTCATTAAAGTACCTCTTCGGCATGTACCATTTGAGTGCTTCCTAGAAAACTTAGAGAAACAACACTTGTCTTTTGGTTGCTGCAATTTTGACATTTTAAATTTTTAGTAAAAAGTCACTAACGTCATTTCTTATAAACAACTGACTGTCCTCATTATTCACTAGTGAATAATGAAATCATTATTCACTGCAGGGAATAATGGATAGCATTATCCTTGAGGAAACACACACATAATGAGTACATTATTTAATAGTCGTGGACAAAAACCATTATACCCATTTCAGTAAAAGTGAAATAAGTAAAAATATTATGAATATAATAAGAACGGTACGTTTATAAAAATCTTGTGTTTATAAATAGTGATGCGTTAATGGAGATCAACCCCAATTACAGAGAAAACGTTCCTTTGGTCACACAAGTGGACTTAACAGGATTATCCTTAGGTGAGGCTGAAAACTCAACACAGGTTACTCAGATTACTGCAACTGATGACCCGGAAGATATCAGAGTCAATAATATTGTACAAACTGACATGCTACGTGACTCCAGGATTACAAACAATTTTTTATACCCTCGTTTATCCCAAATGATGCTACCACTGTAATATCAAACAATTCAAATGTAGGTAAATTAAATATTCAAAATTCGAATAATCAGTCAGATATAAAAAATAATTTAAATATTATGCATCAAAATGTACAGTGTCTCTCTAATAAAATTTTGCAGATCGAAGTAATCTTAGCTAATTACAATGTTGATGTATTTTTAGCCACTGAACACTGGCAATCAAAGGAGCAAATCTCACTGCTTGCTATCAGTAATTACACCTTGCACTCATTCTATTGCCGTGAGATTGCTAGTCATGGTGGAACAGCCATTTATTTAAAAAGAGATCTCACTAATATAAAAATGATAAACGTAAGTGAGTACTGTAAGGAAGGTATTTTGGAATGTTCCTGTATTGAGCTAGTCAACCGCAATATAATTATTGTTGTCATATATAGGGCACCAACAGGAAATTTTAATGCCTTTTTGGAATTATTTTGCGATTTACTTCATGCAATTTTCAAGTCTAAAAAATAAGTTGTTATAAGGAGGGGATTTTAATATTAATTTTAATGTACATAATAATAATGTATCCTTACTTACTGACTTATTGACCTCCTTTGGTCTTGAAATAACAATAAATAGTCCGACTCGAGTAACCCCCACCACAAATACTTGCTTAGATAATTTTTTTATTGGTCCTTACGATACAGAATATGTGATAAATAATGTCAATTTACATTTATCTGATCATTATTCCCAATTTCTCTCTATAGAATCACATAAAAGTAAAAGTATAAAAACTAAAACATATATGTATAGAAGAAAAATTAACTCCGATAATATATCTAAATTCTCCAACTATTTAGAACAGGAAACTTGGAATGATGTTTATTCGGGAAGTAATTCGAATTCTGCATTTGAAATTTTTAGTAATATAATTACTTACTATTTTGAATTGTCATTTCCTATGATTCGTTTTGTACAAAAAAAGAAAAATTCTAATCAAGAGTGGATAACAGATGCAGTAAATGATTTAAAAAATAAAGTTCAACTATTTTCGGATTTAGCACAAAAACATCCTGAACTAAAAAACTATAGTAAACACCTAAATAATCAATACAAAGAAAAACTAGGTATAGCAAAACAGGAATATTACGATAACAAAATTAATCAGTCGAATAATAAAACAAAAACTATGTGGCATATTATAAAAGAAATACAGGGAAAACAAAACCCCAAGAGGAAAATAAATATTGTGGAAAATAATGTTAAGTTAAACAATAATGAAATTGCAAATAATTTTAATAAACATTTTACGACCAGTTTAGTAGCTAATAATCAAAAAAGAGATTTTGAATTCTTGAATGCGAATGTGCCTTTGGGTAATGTTTCCTTTTTTCTCTCACCTTTAAACGAACAGGATGTAGTAGCCATAATAAACAATCTCAAACCATCTAATTCTAGTGGCTACGATAATGTATCAAATAATTTATTAAAAAATTGTAAATATCTTATCTCTCAACCTTTATCGTATCTGATAAACTTATCACTTGAACAAGGAGTATTCCCTGAAAAATTAAAGCTCTCAGTGGTTAGTCCTTTATATAAGAAAGGTGACGACAACTTGTACGAAAATTATCGAGCTATTACATTACTATCAAGCTTCTCCAAGATATACGAGTCAGCCGCAAATGGTCAACTAGCAAACTTTTGCATTCGTAATAACATAATCTCACCGGAACAACATGGTTTTGTAAAAAACAGGATACGGCCTTAAGTAGTCTTCATATAGAAATTGTAAATGGACTTGACAAAAAAATGTGCCCACTTGGTCTATTCATTGATTTTTCCCGGGCTTTCGATTGCGTAGATCATCAATTGCTTTTAGAAAAATTATGCAGGTATGGAATTAGAGGGCCTTCATTAAAATTTATACAATCATACCTAAGCAATCGAGATCAGGTTGTTCAAATCAATGATGTCAAAAGTGAACCCAGGAAGGTAACCCAGGGTGTCCCACAAGGCTCCATCCTGGGCCCTCTATTATACATTATTTTTGCCAACGATCTAGTTTATTTTTTAAAGCCAATTGAGAATTTACAAATAGTATGTTATGCTGACGATACAAATTTTCTAATAACGGAAAGCAACGGCACGGAAGCAATAAATTCGGCAGAAAAAATATATAAAAAATGCATTCTCTGGTCTGAAAAAAACCTAATCAATTTAAATAAGCAAAAAACCACCTCGATACTTTTCAAGCAACAAATTTCGCAAGCTAATTTAAATATCCAAAATTCTAACCTGTTCAACATGCATAACTTAGGTAAAATTTTAGGAGTCACTTTTGACTCTGGCTTAAAATGGGATATTCACATTAATGAATTGTGTAATAAACTACGCACTTGTTGCTATGCGTTGCGATCACTAGTAAACCACTGTAGTCAAAATATTGTAATTAGTCTTTATTATGCAAACTTTCACTCTCAGATGCGATATGGTATCATTAATTGGGGAATAAGTACTTACTCTCAACGTGTCTTTACCCTACAAAAATATGCACAGCGAATATTAACTAAGGTGTCAAAAAGAGAATCCTGCAGAACAGCATTCAAAGATTTAAAAATTTTAACACTAATTGGTACATATATTTATGAACTGGGCTGCTTTGTTTATAAAAATTTGCAAACATACCTGATCAACATTCGACAGCACGGTATCAAAAAAGTATCTATTTTAACGGTTGCAAAATATTCAATGCTTTGCCAACTGAGATAAAAAATTCTCAAAACATTACTATTTTCAAGAAAAAGCTCAAAACCTTACTTATTGATAAAAACTGTTACACTCTTGAAGAATTTTTCTTTAATTAACGTTAAACTTAAGTTGCCTTTAACTGTGTTTGTTTTGTTTTATGTGTATTAGACACATATATGTTGTCCAATGACGTTATATACAATAATCGCTGTGTATGTAATATTTGTATGTATATTATATAACTTTGTGCATGTATTGTTTGTTCTTAACCTGACGCTCTCTACAATTACTTGTATTATTTTTTCCTTTATACAATTAATTGAGAATAAAGAATTATTATTATTATTATTATTATTATTAGTGATATGTCATATTAATACTAAATATTTAGTAAGCATTAATATGTGGAAGATAATGAATTTTCAATAAATCTACTGGAGTGAAGAGAGCTGAGCTTCCTCAGCCCGACATCAAATGTAAAATTGTTCAAAACCACTATGAAACAGCTCAGCCAATTTTAATGATTTTTTGCATACATTCGAAATCCACCTGTTCTTGCAAAATAATATCTGAAATATCATTTCCTTGAGGAATAATGACGAAATTTGTTCATTTACTCATAGTCAAGTCCCCTATCCCTACATCCACGAGTACCTCCGAGACGGGACCGGCCATGATGTCATAATCGAACATTTCGACTTTTTCATCGTCGAATATTTAGATACACACCTACTCAACAAGGGTTGAATAAGTGATATAAGTAATTAGTAAAATGAATGTTAATGAAAAAATCAGCAGCTACTGGAAGCGGCTGGAAGCTCCCCACCCGGTGAATCTTTGAAGCCAAAAAGAGCACTAAACAATATGAACGATCTCATTTAATTATATTTATTAAGTTGAAATATTTTTTTTCATATTAAATCAGAAAAAAAAGTCTTGCGTTCGGTGAGATTTGGACTTAAGAACTTGAGTGTTAAATTTATAGTCTGCACAACATTAATATTTTACTCAATGTTTTAATATAAATATATGCTTCATCGGATCCTAGTTCGGAGCCAGCCAGACAACCACGGTGAACACCCCCGAGGTGGGTGTGAGGCTGGAGGGGTAGGTCCGGTTTCGCTTGGAGAAAAATAGAAAAGTAGCTCCTGTCTTCTGTAGGCAGGCTTAAAAACTAGGTTAAAATTACAATGTGTCCACATGGACCTAAAATTAATATAAAAATAAACACAACACTATAAAAACGTTCGTAGGCAAGAGCACTTATTAATTTTGATTATTGATACGGGAAACAACTAAACGAAAAAACCTGTTCGTTGGTAATGGGATGGATGGCAGGGATGACCTTTGGAAAAAACCATATAACACTTGGTGGACAACTTCCCTGCTATCCTTTTAACCATGAATAGAACTAGTCAGAATAAGTAGATTTTCGAAAAGACCCACCTCGAGAAATCATGCCTGCTCCCCCTACTCCGCCCCCCCCCTCAAAGGGGCAACCTGTATCTGTCTATATATATATATATATTTTTTTTCTCAAATACGGTAGGAGCTAGAGGAATGATCTTGGCGCCATTCGATAGAGTATAAAATTTTGCATACGACGCTCCGTTTGCTTTTGATATTTTCTTTTTTTTAAGACCCCACAGCAATAAAAGGGTGAGGAGCCTTCCAACAACGACACATTTTTGTCTATACCTCTAAAACGGCCCAATAAATCAAAATTCTACAAGATATAAAAAATAAAGACCATTATTTTTTCTATCGATTGGTATATTATCTGTATAGGTTATTTGGTTCTATGAAGCCGTCAGTGGCGTACAAAGAGAAAGCTGTACATGTGCGTAATGAATTTATTTAAAATAATTTATTATTGTTGTTAAAAACTGCGAAAATATTGATTGTAGGTACCTGTTCAAAATTACTACATTATTATTGTTTGTAATCTACTTATTTTGACTAGTTCTATTCACGGTTAAAAGGATTTGCTATTACTCAAAAGTGGCAATATCAAAACACCTGAGTCACTAAGCTATAACTCGGTTTTTGATTATAATGACCTTTTGAGTAGGACATTTTTTGACGGCTTTGAGATTTTGAAACATCAGTATATCATCATTAATTTTATATCAAATTCAGCTTGTGACAACGAAACCCCCACAGAACTTATCTTATGCGTATATCTGGGCACCGAGCACTCTACTATTGATATATTTTGTTTTATCTTTTGGCCTCGACCGATTCTTCACTAAATCGGTCGGGGAAGTGATAGCTGTCAAATTTTTGGTTCCAATGTTTCTCTGGGGAATTTGGTTTTTGAAAAATATTTAGGTTGGTACCAATGTCTTAAATTGTTTTTAGGTTATGTAGCACTATTTTCAGGTTATGTTGCCGGAAGAATTTCCGGCGGGATGACGGAAGTAGCAGAAATAGTTTTTAAAATATAATGTCATTGTCACTTTTGAAGTTTCTTTGGAAAAAACTCACCGAAAGCGTTTCGGTAAGGGTTGCTTATACTTGTAAGGCTTGTAAGCGGTTCAGGAAGGCCTCTCACACCATCCGTGGGCTTTATAAACGTCGAAAAAACTTGTAATCTCTCGATGCACTTGACACGTCAAAAATACTCAGCATACAGTCTGCACGCTTTAACACACTAGCAGAGAACTTATACCACAGATGGACCCGTAGTATTTTTTGGGAATTTTCCTTTGAGTCCATTTAATAAAATTTGACATTTTTCTGAAAAGTGACATTTCTTCTCCGAAAATTTGACATTTTTTCAAAAATTTGACATTTTTTTGAAGTGACTCCGAAAAATTGACAATTTTCAAACATTTGACATTTTTCTGAAAGGTGACATTTCTTCGAAAATTTGACGTTTTTTCGAAAATTTGACATTTTTCTGAAAAGTGACATTTCTCCGAAAATTTGACATATTTCTGAAAAGCGACATATCCGAAAATTTTACATTTTCCTGAATTTCTAACATTTTTCTGAAAAGCGACATTTCTCCGAAAATTTGATATTTGGAAATTAAAAAAAAAATCGTGACTCGTCTTATACAAATATTTTTTTGATATGACGTCATCAGAACGTAGGTGTGTTTTTTAATTCACTCGTATTCCATCCATCTACAATATTTCCACCTACGTTTCAAACTTTAATTGGATGTTTCCAATTGTTAAATTGATATCTACATCAGTCCGCCCTTTGTAAGAATTTTTCTTATTTGTGATGTCATGTGACGTAGGAGTATTATTAATTCACTTGTATTCCGTCCGTCTACAATATTTCCACCCACATTTCTAATTTTAATTGGATGTTTCCAATCGTTAAGTCGATATTTGTACCAGTTCACCTGTTGTAAGAATTTTTCTTCTTGGTGGCGTCATGTAGACGTAGGTGTATTATTAATTCACTTTTATTCCGTCCATTTACAATATTTCTACCTACGTTTCAAATTTCAATTCGATACCTCCAACCTTGAGTCGATATTTGTATAAGTTCGTCTGCTGTAAGATTTTTTCTTATTTGTGATGTCATGTAGGTGCATTTTTAATTCACTCGTACTTCGTCCATGTACAACATTTTCACCTACGTTTCAAACTTTAATTGGATGTTTCCAATAGTTTAGTCGATATCTGCACCAGTTTGTAAGATTTTTTCTTATTTGTGACGTCATGTGGACGTAGGTGTATTATTAATTCACTTGTATTCCGTCCGTCTACAATATTTCCACCCACATTTCAAATTTTAATTGGATGTTTCCAATCGTTAAGTCAATATTTGTACCAGTTCGCCTGTTGTAAGAATTTGCCTTATTTGTGACGTCATGTAGATGTAGGTGTATTATTAATTCACTTTTATTCCGCCCATTTACAATACTTCCACCTATGTTTCAAATTTCAATTCAATAACTCCAACCGTTAAGTTGATATCTGTACCAGTTCGTCTGTTGTAATAATTTTTCATTTTTGTGACGTCATGTGACGTAGGTGTATTATTAATTCACGCGTTATCTGCCCGTCTACAATATTTATACCTACGTTTCAAATTTCAGTTCGATATTTTCAACCGTTCCTGAGTTATCAGCCGAAATCACTGAACACCTCTGTCATTATTAGAATATCACCCTGTACATTGCACTGCTTTGAGGGCAAAAAACTATAAATTTCACTTGGCGGAGATTTTAAAAATCAGTATCAAATATAATTTGGGCATATGGGAAAATCGAAATTTTGTGTTGAAACGTATATAGCAGTGAAAATTTAAATTTCCACTTGTTTCGTTCCTAACGTCCTTATTTTTTGTCTTATGTCAAAAAATAAAAAATAATTTTTTGTAGCATTAAATTCTCTACAAATTCGTTAGGGCAAAGTATTTTGGCCTAGGGACCGCCATTTAAGAATTATGAAGGTTTAAAGGAAAAAATCAAATCGTGCAAATATAATTTGGGCATTTGGGCGAAATCGACATTTTTTTTAAACGTATATAGCAGCGAAACCGAGAGCAAAACGTTAATCCTACAAGAAGTAAATTCATCATCGTTTTATTATCTTTCTAATACATCCCTACCATTTTTTTTCTAAAACCAATATTTATCCAGATATTCGCAAGAGAAGAGAAAAAAACACGTTTCCTTGGAAAATGTAAATTTCCACTTGTATCGCTCGTAGCGTCCTTATTGTTCGTATTATAGGCCGGAAGCCCGTGTATAAAATGACTGAGTATTCGGCGAACTTTGACAATATGAAAAATGGATTGTTCTTATATAAGTTAGCAATGAATGGACAGTCAGCTGGTTGGGTAGCGGTGGGGGTGGCTGTCAAAGAGTTGAAAACACGTAAAAAAATTGAGAAAAAAAACTATCCGGCGTATGCTGAAACTTATACGAGGGGAAGATTATGTTATATAATGAAAGTAGAAACTAGTCAGCTGGACGGGGGGCGGTGGATTTAACGTCAGCTGATCGATCAAACAGGTCCATAAATATGAAACATTTAAATTATTCGGCGAACTTTAAAATTTGGGTTTAAGATAATATTGATAATGAGATTCACGAAAAACATAGTCAGCTGCAAGTATGTGGGTGGAAAAGTCGTCAGCTGGTACAGAACAGTGCTGAGTGTTGATCGCCTGCGAGGCAGCGCGCATCACCTTTCTTGCATCAGCTGACGACTTTTCCACCCACATACTTGCAGCTGACTGTGTTTATCGTTAATCTTAGTATGAATATTATCATATACCCGAATTTCAAAGTTCGCCATAAAGATTTAATTAGTAATATCGATATTGATAACTTAATGTTAGAAAACTGTGTGCGGCATTCCCGAGTTTCTTTTTTTAATTTGATTAAATATTCAATTTATTATTAATATACATTATTTTATGAGAATACAAATTAATACATTCGTACATTTCAAAATTATACAGAATGATATGCTCAGAAAATTTATTTAGTTTAGTGAAAATAAAAATAAATTTATTCGGCTTCCGATAACAGATCTTCCTCATTTTCATTTTCATCCAACTCATCACTCTCTTGATGCTCGGTGGGTGAAAGATCATTTTTCTCTTTGTAACTCGCATCTAAAAAAAAATGATTATTTATAAAAAAATTGATTAATATTATAATAGGATGAAAAGTGAAAAGCACAAATGCAAGTTAAATTTGTTTTCTTCAAGCTGTCACCCATAACCAAGGGATCAATCTAATGTAGATGGTACTTGTTTGTGCGCGTTGTTCCAAATCATATACATACATACTCAGTTCTTCAAACTTCTCTATTATGTTAACGACATTGTTTAGATTCTCTGGTAAATTATTCAAACTTTTAAATGCTTCAATAACTTCTTTTAGAAGCTCTAATCAAGTTTCTTTCAATGTATTGGGCAAGTGATGAAATGACTCCGTTCTTAGGTAACAAAACCCTATACCTAAATGCTGAAAACTACTATAGTGTCACTCAAGAAACCGTGGAAAGCTTATCGTGTTCTAGTCACGAGGAGGCGGACACTAAAATGATTTTTCATGTATAAATGAGAACACCAATGTGGTCATAAGTTCAGATACTGACATTGATATCATCATGCTGAGAAACATGAAAAATGTACATAATAATGTGAAAAATTGGGTAAAAATGGGCGTAGGAAATAAAGAACGATTTTTATATCTAAACGATTTTTATTCAGCACTTGGCCACTTGGCAACGACTTGTGTAATGCGTTGCCCGCTTTCCACGGTTTCACTGGATGTGAATATAATCCCGCATTTTTCAAGAAAGAAAAAAAAAGCCTTTTACTATATTAAGAAAAGATCAAGAGTTTATTGAAGCATTTAAAAGTTTGAATAATTTATCAGAGGAGAACCTAAATAATGTCGTTAACATAATAAAGAAGTTTGTTTGCAAGATGAATGGATTTAAAGCTATAAAAAACGTCAATGTTGATCGAGTAGCTACCTTCACGAAGGTGTATAAATTTAGCGAAAATGATAACGAATTCCGGTTACCAGACAAAAATTTTGATGCATCTCTCTCGCTACTGTCGAAATCGGAACTTGTACAGCACGTTTCAAGAACTGTGTATGTATGTATACGATTTGGAACAACGCACACAAACAAGTACTGTCTGAATTAGATCCCTTGGTTATTGGTGACAGCTTGAGGAAAACAAATTTAACTTTCAAGTGGTTTGATGGAGATCAATTACCTCCATAAGTGGAAATGATTATCCAAGATGCCGAAAATACTGAAGGTATTATATCATTTGTGCCTTTCACTTTTCATCCTATTATAATCTTAATCAATTTTTTATAAATAATCATTTTCTTTTTAGATGCGAGTGACAAAGACCATAATGATCTTTCATCCAGTGAGCATCAAGAGAGTGATGAGTTGGATGAAAATGAGAATGAGGAAGATCTGTTATCGGAAGCCGAATAAATTTATCTTTATTTTCATTAAGCTAAATACATTTTCTGAGCAGATCATTCTGTATAATTTTGAAATGTACGAATGTATTCATTTGTATTCTCATAAAATAATATATATTAATAATAAATTGAATATTTAATCAAATTAAAAAAAGAAAATCGGGAATGCCGCACGCAAGTTTTCTAACATTAAATTATCAATGTCCATATTACTAATTAAATCTTTATGGAGAACTTTGAAATTCGGTTATATGGTAATATTTATACTAAGATTAACGATAAATACAGTCAGCTCCCACTAAACAATGCATTATTACTTTAATAGAACCTCAATATTACAAAGTTACATGTAATGTTATGTAAAACAGATCATGAACAGTGTCGTAATGTTGCTACAAAGTAATTTGTCATACTATTAAATGTTACTCTGTTACATTGTTAAAAAGGTAACATTGTGAAAATATTACTTAATGTTCATAACATATTGACGTAATAATTTATCAATATAACTTGCCACATTACATACTTATTTAACGTGTTACATTACATACTTATTTATATCTCACCATGAATATCATTGCTGCAATGTATGCTTAATATTCGAATCAAGCGCGGATCTAGAAATTTCAATAATTTTTTTCTCGTCTGTGGCGCATGGGACCCATACGAAATATGGGAAATAACATCTCGAGAAGCACTTCTCTAACGACCCCTAAAAAATTTTGAAAAAGCAGTTTGCGAAATTTTTTTTCAAAATTCGGTTACCCCCCCAGGTCTAGACACTCCTGTTTAAAATATTTTTTTTTTGTTATATGAATTTTACTTTTCACAAAAATACATCAATACGTTTCATTACTAACTGAGATACAACGAATTGAAATTTTGTGATTTGTTAAATTGTAAATCACAAAATTTCAATTCGTTATATTTCAGTTAGTAATGAAAATATTTTCATAAACTTCAAAACATATTGTTGTATTTTTATGAAAAGTAAAATGCATACGACAAAAAAAATTAAACAGGAGTCCCTAGACCTCGCCCCCCCCCCAGGTTACCCCCCCCCAGGTTACCCCCCCCCGGTAACCGAATTTTGAAAAAAAAATCCACAAACTGCTTTTTCAAAATTTTTTAGGGGTCATTACAGAAGTGCTTCTCGATATGTTATTTCCCATATTTCGTATGGGTCCCATGCGCCACAGACGAGAAAAAAATTATTGAAATTTCTAGATCCGCACTTGATTCGAATACTAGTAAGGCAATGTAGTATCAAGATAAATGTAAATATTAAGGTAACATTAATTTAGTTCTGAATTAATATTGCCCTAAAGTAACAATAACCTTGGTTGAATACTATAGTTGTCCCAGTGCCAGTTAGTATTAGAGGATTACGGAAAGAAATATTGTGTCAAATTATGTGTTTCTACTCATAGGAAATTGTAAGATGTACTGTACAAATTAGTGGGGGACACATTATTCGACAGGCACCTGTCCATAATCCTTCAGCACTAACTTGCATCAGTTGATGACGTAGTATTTAATAAATAATCACCTAAACTTAAAATAAAAAGAAAACATTTAATTAAAAATATATTTTGTTAAAAATATACATAAAAATATACAATGTATAAAAATAAATAAAAATAAAAATGCAAATTCCCAACAACAAAAAAAAATTGTGTTATAAAAAAAATCCATATTATTCATTGCCTCTCTCGCTGTTTCCTTTGTTTGGCGAAGCGCTGCCATTCAGCTACCACATCTTCGAATTGTTTTGCTGTGGTGGCTGCGAAGGTAATTTTGACAGCCTCTGTTAAAAAATGGAATATATTAATATCTGATCGAGAATACAGTATAGAAGTATCATAGTTACTGACATAACATAGTTAATCATTATCTTTATTATGGTACAAAAACACGAGACCATAGGTCGAGTGTCTTTCAGTTATCGAGTTATATTATCAAAATGGCAACCAAGCTTAAGTGCAAATAAAAATGTAGGCTATTCAAAATAGAAACCTCGAATGGTGTTTGGTAATTTGTTAGTTTTTATATCCATTAGCAGAGAAAAACATTGGCTGACGTGTACGTTGCTGATTTTCAGAAATATTCTCAATTTACTCCAAAAAATGTCAAAGTAAGACAATCAGTCGGGAATTTTGCCCTGCAAAATGTGGAGTATTAATGATTTTGACATATGTTGTTTAAGTCGAGGCCATGATAAAAAACACAAGTTTTCAACCTTGGAGGTGGGGAGGAGGCGCGAACCGCCATCTTGAATTAAAGGTGCAAAAAATTGTTTTTCAAAATAATTCGGCAACGCTCAATCCTACGAGAAAAATGCTGAAGACAAAGTTGAAGAGGACGAAATTTCCTACATTTTTTGTATATACATTTTTATTGTAAGTCTAATGTTTAAAGAGATACAGCGTCAGACAAATGGGTTTAAGAAAATTTTTTTTTTATTATATAATGCATGTTCACAACATAACAAATTTTATATTATTATAATAAAGATATATTATAATAATACTTGTATTGAAACTAAAAAAAAATATTAAATTGACGGAATAGTATTACAGTGGCTTACATCATTTCTCGAAAATAGGAAACAAAAGTTATTAAATTTAATGACAGGTATTCAGAAGAATTGGCAATAAAAATGGAATACCTCAAGAGTCGGCACTTGCTCTTATACTCTTTTTATAATTTCTAGATAATCCAACATTTTTTAAAGAAATTTCAAATTATAAAATTTTATGTCCTGACTATTGGCTACAAAATTTTAAATCCCTTACAAAATCCTTACACACATTTAATCCTTACAATTGCTTAGAAACATTCAATATACCAAAAGTGTAAGTAATTATTATCAAATCAAAAACACTGCTCTCTAAGCCTGTACGTATTAAAGGCAGGACCGTCCGCGCAACAAAGGAGTTCGAGCATTTTTTGAAAAAAAAAAAAAATCAAACATTTTTCCACCGCTGTATCTTCTTACGTATTAGACTTACAATAAAAATGTATATACAAAAAATGTAGGAAATTTTGTCCTATTCAACTTTGTCTTGAACATTCTTCTCGTAGGATCGAGCGTTTTTTTCGCATTTTTGAAAATTCACCCTCTTTAAACTCAGCAGTACGGGTAACTGAAGTTTGTTTTATTGTTTCTTACCGCTTTGCGAAACTTTTGATATATGGTACAGCGCCAATAAAATCACTTAATTTTTAGTATATCATAAATTAATAAAAAAAATTAAATTACAAGAAAACGCAGACACATAGATTTCAGACGACTGCATTTATATCAATGTCATATTGACACAATAAAATTATATAGGAGCGTTTGTTTTTTTTGCACTTTTAAATAACTGTTAATTAAAAAATCAGCAATGCCGTAATGACTGAAATGGTTTTTCCGGCTTGTTATTATGAGATCTTTACACTTTTCGACTTCAGTCACATGATAAAATCATATAAAAAATTCTGCCACCAACTCCCTAGCTATTACGTTGGTCGAGCAGCCAACTTAAAACAGGGACAATTGATCGGTGGCCTAATATCAAATTTTTATTTTTTTTTATCCCCGTGATCAGGACCACATATGCAACGGATCTGGGGATAAACCCCTAGCCTCCGACGAGTAAAGCAATAAATAACTGACCTAAAATAAGCAGGTTGAAACAAGAATAATATTTTAATGTTATATGTTTATCAATAAAATGCAATTAGTGTGCTTCGACAAATAAAAGGCGAGTTTATAAAAAAAGTCCCAGTCCTAACTTAGCCTGTCTTAGTCTTAATTTTTCCCTAAAATATATCTGATGTTTTAAGACGGGTTTATAAAAACTGGCCTTTGTCTTAAGTTGATCGTAAAATAGATACGCGAACTTTTCATGCCAATTGGAACTGATTTCTGATCTATTCAGTGGTATTAGCCCCTAGGAAAAATTAATCTAAAAATTTTAGGTTAAGTTAGGACAAGACAGGATTGCGACTTTTATAAACGGCATACGGGTAACCTGTACATTTAACTTTTTAGGGAAAAAATTAAGACTAAGATAGGCTAAGTTAGGACTGGGACTTTTTTTATAAACTCGCCTTAACACAGGGTAAGGTAACTAAATAAATAAAATTTAAAGTTTATTTTTATTTTGTTGCTAAAAGTTTCCACGAATTTCTACATTACTGTAATTATCTACTCACCTTATTCTCGCTTTATCACCCATATCTGAAATTAAAGGCATTAAGGCGCAACACACTTACTCACAAAATATCGAAGGTTTTAAGGGTTTGTAGAAACGACGCGTTCTGTGAATAGGCGAGTTTTCATAGAAGTTCATGGTAGTTACATAGAATAAACGTTGCAAATAATGTTAATGTATGATCAAATGCATATTATTCATAATGTATGAGATTCATTCGTAACACATTTACAGTTATATATGTGAAATATTTTCGTGTAATATTACAAGTTACATTCTTGTAATATAATATGCTTATTTTAATGGCAATATTAAAGATACATTGATTATAATATGTGACATACATTTGTTAAATATAATTTTTTATATTACGGAAATATTTTCGAGCTAATATTAACTAAATGTTTCTTCAATATTTTGCAATTTAACATTTCTCAGCTATACCAAAGTTAGGTTATTTTAATATAAATATCATATTGCAAGAAAACATTTAATATGTTACTTCTGTTTAATATTGCGTAATATTACGGATATATGTTTTGTTTAGTGGGCTGGAAGTATGTGGGTGAAAAAGTCGTCAGCTGATGCAAGATAGGTGATGCGCGCTGCCTCGTAGGCGATCAATACACTGTTCTGTACCAGCTGACGACTTTTCCACCCACATACTTGCAGCTGACTATGTTTTTCGTGAATCTCAGTATAAATATTATCTTATACCCAAATTTTAAAATTCGCCGAATAATTTAAATTTTTCATGTTCTTGGACCTGTTTGATCGATCAGCTGACGTTTAATCCACCGCCCCCCCGTCCAGCTGACTGTTCTATTTTCATTATATAACATAATCTTCCCCTCATATAACTTTCAGCCTTCGCCGGATAGTTTTTTTTTTTTTTTTTTATTTTAAATGCCTTATTTATATTAACGTCCTGGCGAAGTTTAGCTAATGCTACTCTACCACTTAACCAGTTCTTTTTCTCAATTTCTTTTACAGCCACCCCCACCGGTACCCAACCAGCTGACGGTTCATTCATTGCTTACAAGAACAATCCATTTTTCATATTGTCAAAGTTCGCCGGATAGTCAGCCATTTTATACACGGGCTCCGGACCTATTACGGCAAAAAGTAAAAAATAGTTTTTTGTAGGTTATTAAATTCTCTACAAATTCCTTAGGGCAAAGTATTTTGGCCTAGGGGGCACCGTTTAAGAGTTAAGAGAAGAAATTCGAGATTTTGGACGAATATCAAAAAGTCTCCACTTTGGCCGACCGTATCTCGGTAATTTTTGGAGCAGTATAAAAGTCAAAAAAAAAGACTTTTGGGTAATTCAATTCTCTACAATTTCGTTAGGTCGTAGTTTTATGCCGTAGGAGTTGCCGTTTAGAAGTTGCGAACGATTTAATGAAAAAAGTGCATGACACCGTCATCTTGATAGGCCCGCCGGGCCCAAACGAAAAGTCCCATTAAAATTTCGAGTGCGGCAAAATGTTCCTGACATTATGTAGTTTTTCTTTGGTAGTGTTTATTTTTGAGCTATCTCTCACAGTTTCCGAGTTACATGAAAAACCCTCTTCAGAATTGCGGCATCCGAGGGTAAATTTTGGTCGAAAACACAACATCTAAATTTACTCGTATTTTAAAAAATACTATACCGCGACGACCGTACTATGTAGCGATGGAAATAGGAAGACTTGTAGATGATCCGCATCGTAAATTGCATGTTGAAATTCAAAAATTCAGCTCGGCACTAACGAATCAAAAGTGACATTTTTGCAATTTATCGTTTGACGTTTCTCGATCGCGAATTTGTGTTAGAAGAGTGTCCATCTTCCATCTCGTTCCGCCACAAAAAAAGAGATAGACAGTCTTTGCGTGTTAATAACTAATTAACCGTAGATAATTAGTCGTTCGGAATGTCGCGTTGAGATGTAGAATTTCACTCTCGACAGATCAGTACAGTCCCGATTCCATCAATAGTCTCTAAAAAAAGCCTTTGCGACTGCAAATTTGCAAAGAGTAAGGGGTACAGCCCTGTATTATTTTGTGGTATAAGTTCTCTGATACTAGTCTATGGAACGTTAGGTTAGACTATAAAATTTATCTTACACGAGAAGAGTGTTATTTTGTTTTTTAATTTTTTTCACGGAAACCAAATCGAAAAAGTGCAAGTGTGATATATCGTTGAAATCGGAATTTTTACTGCTTTTCAATGGTTCGATTACAAATTGTAAGTAATCATAAAATAAACAACTTGTGCCAAAACGGCACCAAACGTAATCCGATCTCAACCAAAACATTTTCAGATCTTCTGGAGCACTAAAGAAACCCTCATGCAAAGTTTCATCCAAATCCGTTTAGTAGCTTCGCCGCTATCATGCTAACACACATACACATATACACACACACACAGACATTTTTCAAAAACCACTTTTTTGAGTTCCTGGGACCTCAAAACGTACAGATTTGATGTTATCTCAATTTTCGATTTTGGACTAATTGTAGTCACCTCCCACAATTTTATTGTTGGGAGGTTAAAATAAAGTTGGCATCATCTCTCGATGATATCTACTTGACCAACGAACTTGGTACGTCGCAATTTTTAGTAATTTCCTGTTTTTATTAAAAACACAACTCTAACTCCCATAATACTGCTGGCAATTTAAATGTGGTTTATAGCGTGCGTAAAACCAAAATGATAACGAATATTCCGAAAAGTCGGAGAAAGTTGGCCGAAATGTATTGTTATATAAGTTTTGCTTAACTCCATTCTTCTTCTTTTTATTCACATCTTGGCAGACGGTTTGTGATCCATGAATTATTCTAGTTGGCTTCTCTTTGCCGTATGACACGTCTGATAACATCAGTCCATGTGTCGCGGTTGCTTGTTAGGTGCACAGCCTTGCCGAAGTTTGTCCCATCAGCTCCTTGGTGATATCAGCCCAATGTTTAGGAGGGCGTTCTCTTCGCCTTTTGCCATATGATTTTCCATGAACTATCAGTCGTTCTATATTTTCCTCTCTCCGGTTGTTGTGACCAAGAAACGGGAATTTGGGAGAATACGATGATGAGTTAGAAATTCTAAAAAAAATTTTTCTGGACAAATTACCAACTTCCATCTCAAATTTCCAACTATTACCAAGTTCCGCCGAAATAAATATTGATAAGCGGGGGGAGAAAATCTAAAAAAAATTTTTTACAATAAAAATTGCCAACTTACATCTCAAATTTCCAACTTTCGCCAAGTCTAACAAGGTTGGGGGAGTAACGTATCCCCTCATACCCCACCTTCGCTACAGCCCTGTCACCATGTATGAGTATTGATAAAAATATAAACATAAACTCCATATAATAGTGCAATTAAAATTCAAAACTGTCGAAAATTTCATATCAATATATTTTTTGGTTTTACAAAAAACAATGGACAATGAAATTTCATAAAATTGCACGGAGCTCAATATTCAAGCCTATTTACAAGGTTTTTTTTATTGCAATTCGATGTCATGGTTACGATCATTTATTCTAAATTCAATTTCAAAAAAACTCTAGAAAACTGCATATACCGCAATACCACCTTTCCCTTTGAAGAAATTCTTTAAAATTTCCCTAATTTAAATTATTAGGTTCACTTCAGGAATTAACTGCACAGATCTACAAAAAAAGGTCTTGTCCTAAGGTTCTCATCTAACTTTTCTGAAGTATTTTGATACGTTGAAGCCAATTTTGGAGAAAAAAATTTCCTGTCGTGTCAGTTTCCCTCTACCGTCCGCTAAGAAGGCAAAAGAAATGTCTTGTCCTAAGGTTCTGATCTAACTTTTCTGGCATGTTTTGAGGCGCCGAAGCCAATTCTGGACACATCAGTCAGTTTCCCTTTTATCCCCTAAAAAGGGAAAAAGAAGGTCTTGACCTAAGTGACCTAAATTTCCGAAGTATTTTGACGCGCTGAAACTAATTTGAGATAAAAAAAATTTTTGGGGGTTAAAAGGGGAAAACTGACTGGATGGAAAAAAAAATTGTGTCCAAAATTGGCTTCAGCGGGTCAAAATACTTCAGAAAAGTTAGATGAGAACCTTAGGACAGGACCTTTTTTTTGTATTAATTCTCTTTTGTAATAAACAATTGTTCTTATTACTGACCGAAATTGACCATAAACAGTATTATTCCAGAACTTAACTCAATGAATAATACAATATGTTGATTTTAAGGCAATCATTTCTAAAAATTAAACGCTTGAGCAAACCAAATTTACAAAAACAGTGTTTAAATCAGTGCATTTACAAATATCCTGAAAGTGTTGAACATTCGTCGTGAAATCAAACTATTGTTTTAAATCCTATGGACTTATTTAATTCAGTTTCAGAGTGACCTAAAATTTTATTGTCATAACATATGAATAAAGTGCCTCCTTTCAACATGCTTAGCAATACTAAACTCATAAATAATATAACAAAGATAAATTTCACGAATATAAATTCATAAATTCATTGCGTAAAGATAGATATCTTATTTTTTGCACATTACTGCATTGAGTTCAATTAGTTTATTTTAGTAAATATGCACAACATCTTAACCTAAATATTTTGATATAAAAATAAAATTCGTTACAATCTGTACCAGATATTTTTAATTTCGTAAAAATATTTCACGTTGAATATTTTTAAGATATAATTTACTACATTGAGTAATTAAAAATAAGAAACATTATGGTCCTCTATAAACGGACACCTTGCAACGATTTATTTGTTAAATAGCATTTAATAAAGTAGGACATATATATTTTAAATATGATAATGTCATGAATACTACAGTATCATTATATTATCTGTACCCCTGACCTACCTTCTACCTAATGTATGATTTTATTATACTTGTATCATAATATGCCATATAAGTAAATATAAAAACAAATATTTTAGAATAGGCCGTTTATTGTGAACATTAAGGCACGTTATTACCTTTTTAACATTAATGGTACTTATGACATATTTAAATAAGTACTTGAAGGTGCATTGTTTTCATATTTAAATGCACTTAATGTTATTAGTAGCCAGTCGTTTTAAATTTTGACCCAAAAAAAGATACATTTGTACATTTTGAAACGTTGTATTTAGTGTGATAGACAACATAGTAGAAGTCTGGTATGCAAGGAGTATAAGTGCAGATATCAGGTTTGTAAAATAAGACAAAAAATATGAAAAAAAAAATACATAATTAGAAAAATGTAGTACAGAAAATAGAAAAATAAGCAACTCGTCCAGTGAACCTGTGTTCATGTAAAAGAACCCTGCACTAGGCGTATGAAGGACGCGACACCGCGATTTATTAAAGGGCGCTAGTCGCGTTCTCCCTTGTTGGTGTATAATTTTCCTCTCCCAGACGGGTTTTATATATACTTATGAGATGTTCGACAGACGAGGAAGGTAAAAGCTGTACTTACCGTAGATTGATAATGGCGCTCTCCCCAAAATTGGCTTATCTCTTAATGCACTGTATCTTATTTATAGTAGAGTGCTCAGCGCTCAAATATACGCATAAAAATAAGTTCTGTGGGGGTTTCGTTGTCACAAGCTGAATTTTATATAAAATGGATGATTGTATACTGAAGTTTCAAAATCCCAAAGCCGTCAAAAAACGTAATGTTCAAAAGGGCATTATAATTAAAAAACGAGTTAAGCATATGGTGGTAAAGAAGACAAAAATTGGAATTTTTTGGTATATTTTTCATAAAAGGTTTTGTAGAGGAAATATTTTTTAATAATTTTTAAATATTATCTTATACATTGGACCTTACGGAAGAACGAAACTTAAAACCTCAATATCTCGGTTTGAAGTGCCTCAAAATTTAATTCAATTTAGACAATTTTTGCGTCCCCATCGTATTATCTCCGAAATGAAAGCTCAAATCAAAATTTTGTACTCTTAAGAAAAATTTGCTTTATCCTTTACGAACGTAATGGCGTATGATCCATAATTTTACGACTAATAATAAACAAGATACAATTAAATGCAATGCGATGCATATTTCCTAAGATTCGTCTAAAGCCATCTAGTAGGCGACCCCACTCCAACAACGCATGTTGCATTTCACTTTTCCTCATAGCTCCGTTGCGCTTCCACTTCATAAGGCGCAATACTATACAGGATGTGATTTCTACGGCGGTATAAAAATACATAAGAAATAATAATATATACGTCAATTTTTTTTCCAAATTTCTTCTTTAAAGCATCTGTAAAAGTACGTTTTAATTTGATTCCTTCTAATGCAATATATTTGTCATATATAGATGTCATAGCAAAAGCCTTTCCTTTTGAAATACCTTTATCTACCATATTTATAATATTTTTTAAAGCTTCGTCTTCTTTAACGTCGATTCTCAGTGTTGGTACCTGAGATGACGATTTTTTAAAATTTTCTTAGCCCTCTAATTAAGCACCTTGTGTGATATTTCACTTCCAGTGCAATTAAATCATTCGCTCCTATTCTTTTCACTACTTCTGAATTTATAGTAGCTATATTTTTTATTTTCTTATCAATATTAATCGATATAACTTGTGATAAACGTTTTTCAGAAGACCACTTTTGACAAATTACGCATTTATTTACGTCAAAGATATTTTTTCGTAGATCTCTACCTATTGGATAAGGCGGTTCGATTCATTTCCTTATATTGTGCTTGCCTGTTTAATTAATTTCGTAAAACTTCTATATTCTTTTTGCTGGAGTAACTTAAATAACACGACTTATACCAAAATAAATTTTCCCAGTATCCATTTTTAATATTAAAAATTACTTTATGGATGTCCGAGTAGCATGTTTTGGTTATGGCTTCCCTAAGTTCTGTAGATCTTATGATTTTTCAGTAACATTTAAAGACGCACCTTCATTTATGCAAATTATCCAAATTGGTCGACGTTTCGTTTTAAATGTTGCTAAAGATTCAAGTTCACTTCCAGAACTTGTACCATCCGTACTTTCCATGTTTAGGGTGGATTTCTGCAAACTCTACTTAAATTTAGTTAATCAAACATAAAAAGAAATGAGGTACTCACAAAAGTCACAAACCACAATCTGTTAACTAGGTACAGGTACAGTTTCAAAGTTTTTTCACAATAAAAGTAAAATTAAATGTTAAATGGTGTAAACCGAACACAAAAGCTACTAACACACACAAAAACAATATTTCCGTTCCACTCTTAAACACTTTACAAAACTCTAAATGAATCCCCATCAGCATTTATTTTTTAAATTTTAACTTCAAACAAGAATACACATAAATAAAAAACCGCTGCCCAAGAAATCACCACTTCCACATTCAGATTTTCTATCCAAGTCACTCACAACGAAAAAATTTTGTACGTGGAAATAATTGTTTATGGAACTTTAATAATATAATATTTGAAATCCTCTACCCCAAAAACCCATAAAACGATACCCCACATCGGTAGTGGGGTGGGGGTGGTGATAGGGGGTGGTAGTGGGGGTGGATGAAGTAAAAAAATATTTTGAGGTTTCTGGTTCTTGTACACACACTAAATCACAAAATTATTTAAACATATTTCCGGTACAAAACTTTTTATGAAAAATATTTTAAAAAATCGCAATTTATCTCTTCTTTGCCGCCATATGCTTAACTCGTTTTTTGATGATAATACCCTTTTGAGCATGACATTTTTTGACGGCTTCGAGATTTTGAAACATCAGTATATCATCATTAATTTTATATAAAATTAGCTTGTGACAACGAAACCCCCACGGAAGTCACAATAAGCGTATTAATGCACTCTACTATTTACCTAACAATTTAATGGATCTTGTGGTTTAGAGATCTCTGATCTTCCTTCAAAAAGAAATCCCTCTCGAGTTCTCGTGATGTGACCGGTTATTGAGATACAAACATGTGGGTGTCTGGAGACATCCGATACTCAATTCCGGTCTAACACACAAAAACCCTTGAGGGATTAGATTGTAAGTCAACCATTCAATCAATAAAAACACGACAGTTTGAATAATGCCATTTATTGATTATATTCAAAACAAGTACAAATGATATGCAATATCCTATCTAAGACGATCTATATATTTCAATGCGCCTTCAAGTAGGGCAAGGACGAGTGAGGACTTTGGTTTCACAACTAGCATTCAAATGAGAGCATGCATTAGCAGCAATCGATTTGGTAAAAAGATTCACACAATTTCCTCGGAAGTTATGTATGCACTTTGGTTTTAGGATTGATTGAAAATAATATAAAAATATTTTACTTCTTATAGATTTTGGGACACTAGTGGTTAGTTTTAACGTTCCTTTTAGTGATTACATCATTCACAAGAACGGAGTTCGATTTGTGTTCAAATATATATGAGTTATTACAACTTTCCGCCTCGCGACGTACCAATCAATCAAAACAGATTTATTAGATGTTTTATATACAATTATGCACCTAGCTGGAGTTCAGCCCGTAGCCAACCGTACAACCACGGCGAGTATCGTCATGGTGAGTATGCGGTTAGACGGGGTGGGTCCGGTTTGGCTGGAACGACAAAGATTATTCAGAGTTAGCACTCCACTTTCAAAAAGGTAAAACTTAAAGCTAACAATTCTTAATAAATAATTCATGGACTTTTTAAAAACTTAAAAAATATTTAAACACTATCACTTTGCACTAATCAATTTCTGATTGCTGACACGGGAAAAAACTCAACGAAAAAATCCGTTCGAGCTAATGACGTCCGTCCTGGTAGTCGTCCCGCCTCCAGGAAGATAGGATGAAGATGCGGTTGTCATTTAAAATATTTGGATGTGAATGAGTTCGCCTTCCAGCGCCTTTTTGGCAAATGGCCTTTTTGTCTTACTTATGCACAAGGCGGTTTTCTCCATAGCCGGAGACCGAGACCTTCGAAATATGCAATATAAAAGTGGCCTATGCAACTCGCGAACACACAAAAACTTAAGTTATTTTATTGTGTAAAATGACCTGCCGAATTCGAATATGGAGGTCGCGATTTGGTTTGGAATTGCGAAGTGGGAGAAAATTGCACTTTTCCCCTTTTTCCAAAATATGATGAATTGATTGCCATACATAAAATTATACTATAGTCTGTTTTTAAACCAGGAGGATCGTTTCAAATTTACCGCGCTAAATCATACATCTGTGATTGGATTCACCTTCGCCAGTTTTATACAGAGCAATAGTCGTAAATTTTGACATATAATAAATTTTTTCTACACCAATTTAATTATATGACAATTATTAGTATTTTTTGGTGAAAAATCGTGCCTATAGTTCACTGTAGTGAATTATCGATTCATAATTCACTGCATCCGGCCAATCACAAATACAAATTCAAAAATCATTGTCTCGCTGATTCAATGATATTTTAAATCGACCGCGATCAACTCTTGCTGCTGCGGCTGACAATCAACTCGCGTGACAGTGACAAGTGTACCACCATACCGCCATATTGTTTGTTTACGTTTTCGACTTATTAAGAATAGGTACCGATTAATGCTATCAAATTTCAGTCTAATTTATTTGTTTAATAGGTGTAGAAAAAGCATAGTATTACATTCGCGATTATGGCCATTATTGACTCAGATGATTTGCGCCACTCGCCTACGGCTCGTGGGCTTAAACGTCATCTTCGTGAATAATGGCATAATCGCTCATATAATAATATACTATTAATTTCATATCATAAATTATTCTGTTTTAATTTATATTTTATCGTTTACACATTATATATCAGTTTTTAATCCCTTTTGTATAAATCTGAAGGTAAAAGTGGCTAATTACTTGATGCTTTTATATTGTGTAAATTGTATGGATGGTGTATCAAATACATAGAGGTAAAATGGAGGTCGATGCATTATATAATGTAATAAAATGCACACAAATATACTGTAGTGGTGTATTATTGGCTGCTCAAAACTCCAAAAAGGTTCTAGTGTATTTTCTGGTTACTTCTATGGGGTGAATGGGACTTCTATATTCAGTCCTCCTGGTTTAAAAACAGACTATAAAGATAAATTATCTGGCGGAAAAAAAAATATTTTCGCCCGAGTTCACATCAATTCTTCAGTAGCGACATTGAGAAAGTCTATCGAGGAATTTTTTTATTATTGAAGATAGAGTACTAGTATAAGCGAGTGGAATGCAGTTTAAGGTCTGAATTAATTTTTGAAAAACATAAAATCGTTGTTTACAACCGTTTGGTGGTCTAAAAGCGTAATAAGGTTGAGCGTTGTACGCGCTGCATTAAATTCTGGATTCACCATGCACCAGACAACGTAGAGAATATGAAATGACACGGTACGGCATTCGTTTCGAGATATATTCATAAAGTAATATTGATAATAATATACTGGGTAATGGAATTCTGCAGTAGCACACAATAAATGCATTTTTATTTGATATATACACACTTGCCTTCGCATAACAGCTTAAGGAAATGTGTTACAAATTAGGTGTTTGCACTTGCAAAATGGTGTTATGTTTAGAAAATCTGGCTTCGCATTAATTGTCATCGTGATTGGAATTATGTCTAGCATTGGCATTATGTCTGTTTTGTGCCATCAAAATTCAAAAAGGTCTGGTATTTTTGGCTGAACGAAATAAGGCAGTTTTGTAAAAAAAATTGCATAACGAATTTGGAATAATTTTAGAAGCACATTGTTTAGTAATTTCTGTTATCAACTGCAGATTTACATAATTGAATATCTGTTTTTAAGACTTTAGCAAGATGGTAGACTGTAAGTGACAAGAAGAATTGGTCTGGCCGACAACATCCTTAGTATCTGATGACTGATGACTTGGTGAGGTACAAGGCATCTCGGGATAACTGATCGTGAGCATTCACAATTCTGAAAACAAGAAAAACAAGAAAACTAAGATGTGCTCTCTTCTGACACGTTCAACAATTTTATTATTTTTGCCGTTGAACAAACATAACTAGACAACTTTGAACCCCTTGAAATTATTAGTAATTTATCTCTGAAATGTTACTTTAATTTCCTGGAAATCTCATCTGAACTTTGATATGATTCAGTCCAATAGATATTGTATTTAGTGGCTTCTGTATGAAGAAGGTGACGAATTTGAGCTATTGTTAAAACTTCAGCATTTACCAATACATTTTTTTCTAATTTTAATAAGGCTTGCAAAAACAGGTCTTTAAATTAAAGAATATTAGCTTTGTTTTGTTTCTTTAAAGAATTATATTTTCTCATAAAATCTAACACAAATTGTGATATTTCAAATCATTTGCTGTCATGTCTATGCAACTGTCGCCGAATCCTTGAATGCTAGATAGTATTTCCTCGTCATTTAACTCCTCATCTTTCTGGAAAATTTCGTTTTGCCGGTTAAACAAGCGCGGATTTATGGTGGGGGGGGGGTAACGTGGTAATTACCCCCCCCCCCAAGATTTTGTAAACCACCAACTTTCGTTTTAAAATGTCATAATTTTTATTATTTTATTTTATATTTTTGAACATATATTCTATTTAGTTGTGTTTATAATTTTGTTTGTGATTTTATCCCTCTCCCCGCTCACCAATTTCAATTTTCGAGGAAAAACATTTTTGTTATTTTCAGCACGCGGCTATGTTACCCCCCAAGCTCAAAGTCCAGATCCGCTCTTGCGGTTAAATGACACTACATACAATTGCTTTCCTTTAATGTCGCGTTATTTATTGCAAATAAGACATTTTTTTGGGTCCGTAGACATACTCAATCTGGTTTGTAATTTCGAAGTAGTGCCTTTACTGCCGATATTTTTCATAGGAACATGTATGTCTTCATAAAAAATCCTCGTATACGATCTTCTGCACTGGGCGTGATAAACGGGATCCTTAGAGAAAATATTCCTTATTTTCCAAAATAGCTCTCAATGCCACTGACATATTGTCCGATTTAATAATAATAATAATAATAATAATAATAATAATAATAATAATAATAATAATAATAATAATAATAATAATAATAATAATAATAATAATAATAATAATAATAATAATAATAATAATAATAATAATAATAATAATAATAATAATAATAATAATAATAATAATAATAATAATAATAATAATAATAATAATAATAATAATAATAATAATAATAATAATAATAATAATAATAATAATAATAATAATAATAATAATAATAATAATACGTCTGCTCAGGGCACACGATTCGCGGACCCAGTAGTTACTTACCCCACGGGCGTGGGGAGTGGCTACCGGTACTACCAGCTCCCCTCTGTGAGTGTCGGAGCCAAAAAAAAAAAAAAAAAAAAAAAAAAAAAAAATAATAATAATAATAATAATAATAATAATAATAATAATCCTGATAATCGGTGTACTTGGTGGAATGAGGCCTACGCTGCTCTCGGAATTAAAGGCCATACCAGCCTGCCAAAAGTCAGCCGAGTGGTTGGCAGGCCAAATGCAGAAGGCAGTTATCCTGGGGTCCCTTCGTCTTCTTAGGGCACACGAATCTGGCATCTACAGTCACTAACCCTGCGGGATGCGGGGAGTGGCTGTGGATAATTCGCTGGCGCTTCTCCCGTGAGAATGTCGGAGACACGGGAGAACTGTCCAGCATCGCGCACGCGAAAAAAAAAAAAAAATAATAATAATAATAATAATAATAATAACGAGACACACACTGCTTTCAGAACTTAAGATCATACCGGCATGCCGAAATTCGGCAGAGGTCTTAGCCGGCAGAATGCAGAAGGCCGTCATCCTCGGTTCATTACGTCTGCTCAGGGCACACGATTCCCGGACTCAGTAGTCACTTACCCCACGGGTGTGGGGAGTGGCTGCCGGTACTACCAGCTCCCCTCTGTGAGGGTCGGAGCCACAGAGAAGGGTGACTGGTTTTTAACAAAAAAAAAAAAAAAAAAAAATAATAATAATAATAATAATAATAATAATAATAATAATAATAATAATAATAATAATTGAAACCTTTAGCCAAAGGTTTCGCCAACCACACGAGGTGTGCCAACCAATAACCCCAGAAGAGGTTCGAAGAGCTCTTGAGGGCTCTAAGAACTTTGCTGCTCCAGGTCCCGACGGGATAAATAACTTTTGGTGGAAAAAGTTATCGAGTACCCACCACCATTTGGCCAGAATTTTTAATGCCTGGCTAAATGGGGAGCAGCAAATTCCTTCTTGGGTTGTTGAGGGGCGGACAGTGCTGATCCCCAAGAACGGAGATTTGTCTAACCCAAAGAACTACCGCCCGATAACCTGTTTAAACGCATGTTACAAAGTGTTTACACGCATTTTGTACATGCGGGTGCTCCACGCAGTTGAACCGGTTTACGAACGGATACATGAGCAACGAGGGTCGAAGAGAGGTGTCGCTGGCTGCAAGGAGAACCTGCTGATTGACAGATGTGTCACACAGGACTCCGTGCAGTATGAGCGGAACCTCTCCATGGCCTGGATCGACTACCGCAAGGCATTTGACATGACATCTCATGAGCTTATTTTACACTTGCTCCAATGTCTTGCGGTACCCGGTCCCGTAGTGAGATGTATTGAAGAACTGATGCCGCTCTGGAGGACTCGCTTTACTATAACATCCGGTAACGATAGAGTCCAGACGGAGCCGGTATCGTTCAGAAGGGGAGTATTTCAGGGAGACTCCCTCAGCCCCCTTCTGTTTTGCATCTCACTACTGCCATTATCCGTTTCGCTCCGGAAAACCCGTGGATACAACTGCGGTACCCCCGGCGATAGGAGGCATAAGGTCACCCATTTGTTTTATATGGATGACCTTAAACTTTATGCCTCCGGAGAAAGGGACCTACACCAGTCCCTCAGGGTGGTACAGGAGTACACGCAGGCTGTCGGTATGGAGTTCGGGTTGGACAAATGTGCACTGGTCCATCTCAAGAGAGGACGATGCGGGGACTACGGAGAGGACGCGCAGCTCGTAGACGGAAGCATCTTACATCATCTAGATGCCGGAGAGTCGTACACTTACTTGGGTGTCGAGCAACGCTCCACCCAAGAAGTGAGTGTAGTGAAAAACGCTCTCCGCGGCAAGTATCAGCACCGACTCCGACAGATTTGGTCTTCAGAACTGTCGGGGAAGAACAAGGTGTCTGCTACCAACATGCTTGCCGTTCCGATCCTTCTCCACTCCTTTGGAGTGGTGAAATGGAACCGAGAGGAGTTGCGTCAACTCGACGTAGGAACCCGCAAGAAGATGCATCTCAATAGGAGTTTGCATCCTAAATCGTCCGTTCCACGGTTATACCTCCCACGACATCGGGGAGGCCGTGGACTCTTGAGTTTGGAGAGTCTCCATAACAGGATGGTCCTAGATGGAGCCTGTAAGATTATCAGGAGTTCGGATCCCCTCCTCTGCATGGTCCGAGACCATGAAAATGCAGGGGTAGGAGCGTTTTTGTTTAAGGCAGCACAGAGAGTAGCCGATGAACTTGGTCTCTCCTTCGACGTCGAGCGGGTAAATCGCGACTATGTCACCGAGTTGGAACCTGCTCGGCGAAAAGCCCAAATTAAAGCTGCAGAACACAACATCTTTCTGCAGCTTCATACGGATAAGCCAATGCATGGAGTCTTCTATAAAAATATAGAAGATCTTGGCTTATCCGAAAGGCTGACCTTTGCCTTCTTAAGGTTAGCCGGGCTGAAGTCTGAGACCGAGGGATTCATAATGGCTTGCCAGGATGGTGTATTTAACACTCTCGTTTATCGAAGTCGTGTCATGGGTATAGAGGTCCCTGATGTCAGCTGCAGGGCCTGCCGCAGGGCGCCAGAGACTTTAATGCACCTGTTGTCGGCTTGTCCGACATATGCAGTCTCGGCCTATATCCAGAGGCACGACGGAGCATTACGAGTGCTTTATTATCACCTAGGGCACTCGTATGGGATAGGCGAGACACCAGTGCTGCCTTACGCTCCGGGGGATATTGAGTCCGTTGTGGGAAATGAGAAGTGTCTAATTTATTGGAACTACTCTTTTCCCACAGTCAGGCAAATACAAGCCAACAAGCCTGACGTAGTCCTCCTCGACCACCAACTCAAGACAATGTTTGTCGTGGAGTTCTCGGCTCCCGCGGAGAACAACATTGTCTTAAAGGAGGAGGAAAAACGGACAAAATATCGAGATCTGCTCTTCGAACTCCGCAGACTGTATCCAGACCATACTGTTAAGATAGTGGTACTGATTATAGGAGCCCTCGGTGGAACGAGACACACACTGCTTTCGGAACTTAAGATCATACCGGCATGCCGAAATTCGGCAGAGGTCTTAGCCGGCAGAATGCAGAAAGCCGTCATCCTCGGCTCATTACGTCTGCTCAGGGCACACGATTCCCGGACCCAGTAGTCACTTACCCCACGGGTGTGGGGAGTGGCTGCCGGTACTACCAGCTCCCCTCTGTGAGGGTCGGAGCCACAGAGAAGGGTGACTGGTTTTTAACAAAAAAAATAATAATAATAATAATAATAGAGTAACGGACAAACTTACCAACATTAAAGCTTAGGACTCAGGTAAAGTCCCGGTTAATAGGGAACCAGTAATAAGCTGAGAAAAACATATAATAATAATAATAATAATAATAATAATAATAATAATTTTATTAATCAAACAGTAACACCGTAGTGTCTTGACAAGTCAAATAAAAATAGTACAAAAAATATAAATAAAAAACACGTAAGACTAAAATATATCATATGACATTAGGATAGAGTCCTAATATAGTCAAAGAGAGCACATAACATATAAATAATTAACATATACTGTGACGTGTCCCTAATGGCAAAATTAAGAACACCCCAAGTATGCCCGAAAGCCCAAAGTGAAGAGCGGGTGTGAATTCGTTTTCTTATTCTGAATTTTAGAATTTTGGGGTGCACCGGTTAAACTACTCTGGGCGCCAGCCAATTGTTAAAATTGACAGAGGTGTGTATAGGCAAAACTAAATTAAACCTCAAGATAATAGTGAAAATTTTACTAAAAAAAAATTTAGTGAGTATATGACAAAGTATATATAGGAATGTATAAAACAAGCTTAAAACTAATTCGTGTATATGTATGAAATGGATAAATAATTGGGACAATAAATATAATACAACATTAAAATTAAACTGACAAACAATAGAGATCAACAACTGTCAGCCACTAATCCTTATGGCAGTTATGTATTATGTCAAACGACCTACTTATCACTTGCCCCGTGTACCAAGTGTCCATAAGGGTAAGCAGAAGCAGAACACAACCAATGTGATATAAGACGCAAGTTAATATAACCTCAAATATTCAAATACAGCACATATAAATACAGAATGCAGGCTTTTAAATTACATGTAAGCTATTTACCAAGTAAATTAAGTACACTAAACCAGCAACAATTATGTACAATGTTTACAGTAAGTATTTAATTATTCACATCTACTCATAATGTGATGTGTAAAGAAATATGAATTGATAAAAATTGTATTTTAGCGACAAGTCAAAATGAGTGCCCCTATATTAAATACTCGTTGAACGGCCGTTTATCGAGTTCATGAAATGAACATGAAATTTCTAATTATTGTAACACATACGGATTTAATCAATCATTATCCAGCGGTATACTATTAGGACGAGACACAAAATTACCATCGACTAAACTAAATATTAATATTATTGAAAGGTAACAAATCCACTATTCTCGTAAACAAGATATGAATAATAAATTGCTTAGTTAACTTGCTTTTACGTTACACCGTGAGCTTCTATAGTGATAACGTAGCACTATCGTTACTTGTAGATATGCTGTACGCTGGTTCTCTGCAACTTCTGGTGGACAACAAAATAAATGCCAAAATTACTTACAATATGCTGGTGATACTTGAGGACAATCCAAGAAAAATTACGGTACTTGCTTACTTCTCGGTTTTACCATGAGACCATGATTAACAGGCGTAAGGCTGATGATCTCCAGGGTGCCCCGAAACAAAACAATGTGTAGGTAATTTCTCTAATATTCTCTTGACTCCAGCCAAAATAGTCCCAAAATTAATTTACCACAGACAAACAAAATTTAATATATATATATATATATATATATATGTTAGATCACGGTTCACATGAATGACTTTTTAAAAACTTTTATTTACTTGAATGGAGCCAACGTTGGCTCTTGGAGAAAGAATATAATAATAATTAGAAGTGTTTCATTCTAAGTGAGTTTAATAACTGATTCAACAAAGCGTGTTTAGTCATATTTATAACATACAGAACCTGAGTAAGCAAAATATATAACAAAGGAATTGCAGTTCTGCAGTCTGCACAAGTTATGAGAAACAAAGATGTAATATGGTATCTTGAAGATAAGCAATTAATAAGAGAAGCTGTTATCGTGAAATACGATATACCTGTGAAGGTTTATTATGGCTAAGTCGCAATAAGATAGCGTGTAATATTATATAACAACTTCCCCCTTAATAAAAAAGTTGATGTTATGCAGCAACTTTTGAAAATTGTTAAAACGTTAAATGAATATAATGCAAAAATAAATTGAAACAATGTTGAATGAATACAAAGCAAAATAATAAAATAATGTAAAAGTTAAAATTGGTAAGCGATAATAAAACATTACATAACGTAATAAGGATAAAATACAATAGTCTAAATTAATAGACAAGGGTAAAACTCCACATGAAAGTCTATGTTAACTCGATGTCCTCTTCTTCTTGAGGTCTAATACCGGGTCGCTTTCTTGGAGGGATCAGTCTAGGAAATTTGGTAAATACTCTGCTTCGCTCTGAAGGAGGTGAAGGAGGGTTATCCGTTGAGGGTTGGATTCGCAATGCTCCACATCTTCTTCTTCTGCATTTACAAGTTATGTAAAGTAGAACTAATAAGATGATGAGAGTGATTATGAAATATGTGAACCAAGATATGTGTTTGGTCACAAAAGGTTCATTTATGAGGTCATCCAAGTCTTTGGAATATTGGTCCAATTTGTTTTTAGCAATATCTAGGTCTTCTACGTCGAGATTGTTTAATTTGAGAGGTTTTAATTTTGGAATTTCGATTTTGTCGGGCATGTGATTACAGCATTCAAAAGGAATTTGGATAGGATGTGAATTGTCCTTAATTTCGGAAAAGTCTTTGGCACTGGCTTGTATTCTAGTAATGCCTGCATAGGCGTAACATCCTGGTTGTAGTTTGATGATGGAATTTTTGTTGATTAACTCTGTTGTGGATTCTCTCTTTGGACAGTTGATGGTAATGTGAAGTGGTTCGGAATTAATTACTAGCCATGCATTGTCTTCAAGTTCTTGGACGTTGTATCCCTGACTAATAATGAAGGAAGTTTGACAGTTCTCTGGAAGTTTTGGCAATGGTTTTAGTATTCTGGCTTCACATATGGCATTTTGGTCGATAGGATAGGCAAACAGGTTCGAACATAGTTTGGTTCCAAAATAAAGTGGTTTGCATTCTTTCAAATTTTGTATAGGTATGTACATCAAAGAATCATCATCTCTCGCGATATATTTTTGTGAAATAGATAAAATGTGATGTAGACCAGTTCTGTTATCAAGTATCGGGATAGGATATAGGCGATAGGTGTTATAATTTTGGGGTTCAACAAGTGGTATTGTTAAAACAAATACTAAGTTAGAATCCATTTGAAACGCTTGTAATTCAATAATATCCAAATACTTAGCAACTGCCGATAATTTAATGGGGAGAGGCAAATTGTTCCTTCGTAAGTTCTGTGAAATTTCTTGTAATGCTGTTACCAAATGATTAGGGGTTATGATTGACGTGTGAATGATTCCTAGTCTGGCAAATGTTATTGAATTTAGAATGTCGTTTAAATTATCTTCGATATACATATAGCTTGCCATTAATTGTTCGGAAATGTATAAAAATTTTAGTTTTATGTGAGCAGCCTCGATAGCTTGAGTCATTGTTTGAATTGTGTGTTCTATTTCTTCGAGATCTTTGTTAAAGGTTTCCTCGTCAATTTGTAATTTTTGTATAGTCGAGTTGAAGTTTTTAATAACAGAAGTTGTAACTGAAATTTGATTTTTGATTAAGTTTTCCAATTGATGTTCGTCATTATTTAGTATATTTATACAATTAGTATAGTACTGGCCATCTTCAGCATCTAGGTTACCAGTTATGGATTTGAATATTGTACCGATACCGTTAAGTATTCCTCGTTTATATCTTTTTGTATCTGAAAAGATTTCGTCAAATTTCATTTTTATAGAGTTGGATGTTTGTGTTAAAAGGTTAAAGTCTGTTTTAATTTCACTCGTAAAAATAATTGACTTATGATCACCATTATGGAGAGTGTATAGGATTCTGTCTAAGATATTTTGATTTTTTTCAAAAGCTAGTTTGAGGGATGAAATGTTTTTATGCACTAGTAGAGTCCATTTGTCATTTGTCACCACGATGTCCGTGTCTTGGTGGTAGTATACACCAACGGTGTTATTGATTGGGATAATTTTGTATTGACAGAGTGCTGATCCGAACAGCAGGAGAAACCTGAAAATAAATTTAATTTTCAGTATATGGTTTCATTCTATCAAAATTTACTTTGGTTTCTTGTTTCGTTTCAAGGTTTAATAAGGTAGCAGAATTTTGAAAAATTTCTTTTATTTTAAAAGGACCGTTAAATTTGTTTTGCAATTTGTTTTTGATTTGTGATTCTTTTACGTAAACTAAGTCACCTATTTTGTATTCGGGTCGTTTTTGGGGAACATTTCTATCAAAGCGAACTTTCGCTTTCTCCTTTTGAGCTTGCGTTCGACTACGGGTTATTTTATAGTAGTGAGATATTCTGTTGTTTAAATCCCTAACGTATTTGGTTATTAACTCTTTTTTGGTTATACAAAGTTTCAGGTGGTCTGTTGGACGTATGTCCAAATACAAGCTCGTATGGGGTGAAACCGTGTGTTTTATTTACTGAATTGTTATAGCATATTACTGCATATGGTAAAATTGTGAAAGGATGTTCGTTCGGATTTTCAGTTTTATGAATTCTTATCATTTCAGCTAGAGTAGCATGAAATCTTTCTATGGATCCGTTCGATTGGGGATGTCCTACGCTTGAATACGTCAGTTTTATGTCGTAGAGGGTGCAGAGATCTTTGAGCAAACGGTTGTCAAATTCGCCACCGTAATCGCAATGGATTCTTAGCGGGGTGCCGTAATGTTGAAAGTATAACAACAAGGTATTTACGACGGATTTTGCGGATTTGTCCGGGACTGCATAGGCTTGTGTAAATTTAGTTAACTCGTCGCGAATAGTTAAAGCGTAATTTCGAGTTGGGAATTCAAATAAATCGATATTAATTCTTTCGAATGGTGTTCTTGGGGTTTCTGTGACTACTAGAGGGTTGTTAAGGTTTTTCCGGCATACTTTAGTCTTTTGGCAAGTTTCGCAATTTTTTATAAAATTTTCAACGTCTTTAGTTAGACCTTGCCAAGTGTATTTTTCTCTAATTCTTCGAATCGTTTCATTTATTCCACGGTGTAGATTATTTTTATCAAAATGATTTTGCTCCAATATAATTGGAATTTCATCTTCGTCGGCAGTTCTGACGATATCTTGACAAATTACTACTTTTAAGTCTTTTTCCGCAAAAATGAATGATAGGATTTCAAGAATGGGGAGGTCTATGTTATTTTCGACAAAGTATGTCTTAGAGAGATCTAGAACATCTTGGTTTTTAAATAATACCAAAAATAAATGTTCAATTACGGATTCGATATCAAACGGTAGGGGAATGATAAAATATCTCCTATGTCTGACTGTTTTGCTCGATACAATATTGATTTTATCGTTATGAAATTCGGGGTTTTCTTCGAATATGTCCTCAATAATTTTGTGATGTAGGTCTTGTAAGTTATTTTGTTGGAAGAAGGTTATAATATCTTTATGTTCTCGATACAAAAGTTGTTTGTTCGAGGCTTTGATTTTCGAATAGTCAATTAAAGATGTTGTTTTATATAGGTTGGTGAAAGTTTCAAATTATCGGGAAATTTGTTCGTTAGTGATTTCGTTGTTATCGTCTGGGTTTTCGTCGTCGTCTGACTCTTCGTCATTCGCGGCTAGAACTTTTGAATAGAATTTGGAACATTCGGAAAAATGATTAATTTTGATTCTGGAAAGTGCGTCCGCGTTCTTATTGATTTTACCGGGTTTATAAATTATTTCATAGTCGTACTCTTCTAATTTGAGTCGCCAACGGGCAAGTCTACTTCCTGGATCTTTTATAGAGAATAGCCAGGTGAGTGGTCTATGGTCGGTGACAAGCTTGGATTTTCTACCATACAGATATGGTCTAAAGTGCTTTACACTCCATACTATCGATAAAAGCTCGCGTTCAATCGTTGAATATTTAGTTTCTGCACTGCACAAGGTTCTAGAAGCATAGGCAATGGGTAAATCTTTGCCAATAGGCCCCTGGCTCAGCACCGAGCCGACGGCAAATGCGCTCGCATCAGTGGTTAGAACGAAAGGTTCATCAAAGTTGGGGTAGATTAATATCGGAGTGGTCGTTAATGTTTGTTTTAAATTTTGAAAAGAATTTATGCAATCATTGTCGAAGAGAAATGGTATGTCTTTTTGTAGTAGTTTTGTTAAGGGCTTGGTAATCTTGGAGAAATTAGGGATAAAGCGCCTATAATATCCGGCTAAGCCTAGAAATGATTTAATTTCTTTTTGATTTTTCGGTTGAGGGAAATTTAGAATAGCGTCAACTTTCGAAGGGTTCGGTTTTACGCCGTCTTTTGTAATGAGATGTCCTAAATAAGCGACTTCTTTGCGGAGAAACTCGCATTTGTCGGGTTGAATTTTGAGATTCGCTTTCTGTAATCGTTTGAAAACTTCCGTTAATCGAGAAATATGCTCGTGAATAGTAGGGGAGTAAACAATAATATCGTCCATATAGACGAGACATCGTTCATTTTGGATACCTAATAAAATGTTATCCATCACTCTTTGAAATGTTGATGGAGCATTCTTAAGTCCAAAAGGCATTCTTACGAATTCAAAATGACCATTTTCAACTGTGAAAGCAGTTTTTTGAATATCTTTTGCATCAATCTCGATTTGGTGAAATCCGGAGGCTAAGTCCAAAGTTGTAAAATATTGACATTTGCCTAATTGATCGAGGAGGTCGGAAATATTGTGTAGCGGGTATTTATCGTCAATAGTCAGTTCGTTGAGTTTTCTGTAGTCCACTACAACTCGCCATTTTTGTTTACCGGAGGCGTCGAGTTTTTTTGGTACAACCCAAACCGGATAGGACCAGGGAGAAATCGAAGGTCTAATGATGCCTTGATCAAGCATATTAGAGACTTGTGTTTTGACTTCCTCTTTATGGATATGAGGGTAGCGATATGACTTTGTGAAAACCGGTTTTGAATCGTTCGTATCAATGGAATGCTTAATTTCGTTAGTAAAAGTTAAATTGTCTCCTTCCAAATAGAATATATCTTGAAAGTCTAAACTTAGCTGCGTTACTATTTCGGCCTCTTCTTCGTTTAGATGATCCAAGCGCAATTCGTTCCTAATTTCGAAGGATCTGTCCGTCTGTAGTCTGAGTCAGAATTTTGAGTGTTTAAATTGAAAATTGATTTGAATTTTTGTACTGGCTCTAGTTTTATGTTAGAAAAATTTACCATTTTTGGTATTGCATTCGCGTTTATAATTGAGGTTAAAAATTCTCCATTGTTATCAATTTTGACAATAGCATTTGGTAAGCGTACTTTCTCGTTTTCCTGGGCTAACAGTATAGCCTCGGTATTTCGCAGGTTACATTTTAGTTTACAAATTTTTTCCATGCGAGGTTCGATAGAAATTAAATTTTTGATATTGCCTAAATTTGGATTTTGGTTTTTGATGTTAGAGTTACTAGTTGGTTGTACAGGTAAATTTACTGTAGTTTCTTCAGTGACTTTAAATAATGGTACGGTTTTAAAATTTGTGACTAGTTGTTTATTTTTAAAGTCTACTTGGCATTCGTAATGTCCTAAAAAGTCTGCGCCTAATAATCCATCGAAATCTATATCTAGATTATAGATATAAACTTTGTGTGACTCATTTGAAAAGGGGATGAGAACAGATTCGTTGATATAAATTTTTTGATCAGTGATACCCTGTATGATTACATTTTCAGGAGATCTACGTCTGTAATTATCAGCTGTTTTAGGTTTAAAAATTGATATGCCTGCACCTGTGTCGATTAAGATTTTAAATTTACCAGTTGCGTCTTTCATATAATAGAGATTTTTTGAGTTTACGGTTAATAGGGTATGAGAAAGTGTATTTGCATGAACGTCTGTTCTGGGAGATTCAGCATTGGGTCGAAACTGTCGTTTAGGTTCATAGTTTGTATTTGGGTTTCTAGTTCCGTAATCGGTTCGAATTGGTCTGTTTGTTGCGTTGGAGTATCCGTGGGGTACTCCGGATCTAAGCGAAAATCCTGAGGATTAGCAGTATAATCCTCGTATTGCTCGTTCTGAGAATTAGCGGTATAATTCTCCTGGATATTTTGATTGGTTTCAAAATTATAATTTTCATACGATTCATTTTGACTTTGGCAATTTTGATAATTGTCGAAAGAGTAGTCGTCGTATTGGTTATAATCACATTGGTTTTCGTAAGGTTCATAATTTAGATGATGAGCCTTTTGTTGATTGAAACGGTTGAAATTCGGGTTAGGCTGAATAGCGGATGGTCGTTGTTGTGTGAAGTTAGGGTTCGGTCTTATGGCTGAGGGCCTGTTTTGCTGTGGTTGATTTGGTTGGCCGTTTTGAGGGAATGTCCTCTGGATAAATTGATTGTTTTGTGAAAAGTTTTGGAAACTTGAATTTCCTGGGTAATTTGGTCGTTGGAAATTTTGCGAAGTTGACGGCATTGTTTGCGATTGTTGCCTTGTGCGGCATTCGCTTATGACATGTCCATTGCGTTTGCAAAATGAACAGAATTTTTGTTGGAAATTTGAAATGGGTCGTTTTTGTTGTAAAGTGGGATTTTTGACCGAACTATTTTTCGGAAATTTCTGTTGTTCGAAATAGGAGAGTTGTAGCTCTCTACGAATTCTGCTTACGGCTTTCAGTATGCTAGGAGGATTGCTAGCACGTATGATGCGGCCTAAATTCGGTTCTAAGCCCGTTAATAAATTGTTTAAGGTCATCGTTTCGATGAGATCTGATTGTGCAGCTCTTTGCGTTGTGGTTAAATTTTGCTTTTGCACTGCGGCGTGCATTTTAGCATTGTGCGTTTGTAAACGCGAAATAAATGTTAGAGCGGATTCACCTGGCAATTGGTGAATGCGCTGCAGGTCCTGAATCAGGGCCGTTAGATCTCTGGAATCCCCAAAGTGGGTTTCCAATAGTGCTTTGATTTCTGGCCAGGTGCCAGGGTTGCGAGAATTTATTAATTCGGCAGCTTTGCCTTTCAATTTATTTTTTATGTGGACGGTCAAAAGAATTTTTTGATCTCCAATTGCCATGCTTTGGGCGCAATGACAGGAGTTGAGGAATGTTTGTAAATTAATGGCATTGCCATCGAATTCAGGTATTAGAGAAAATATCTCAGAGAGCTTGTAAGGCTCAATTTGCTCTGGTTGAGGTTGTTGTTGTTGTTGTTGTTGTAGTTGTTGCTGTTGTAGTTGTTGTTCGGTTGGTGCCGGTGGCACTGGTTGAACTGGCTCTGGTTGAGCTCTATCTGGCATTTTGCTTTTTGTATTTAAATATTATTTGGACAAAAATTGGTTGCGTATCAGCAGTATGATACGATCTTAAATTAAATTAAAATTAGCTTGTTAGGTTGCGTGCGTAAATGGATTGTATATTAGCTGTATAATACACAATGTTTCGTATTAGCAGTATAATACGAAAATAAATAAACTTAAAATTAAATGAACTTGTTTCGTTGCGTTTGTAAAGGAATGGATTTCACTTTGACAATAGAACTGGCTTTGTGCGCCGAGTGTATTAGCAGTATAATACACTTTTAATAAAATAAGTTGCGAAAAATAATAAAATAATAAAATGGTACGAGATGATTCTTATAATGACTTTTGTTAGTTTCGTTTCCATGGGTAGGTTCTTCGTCCGTCAAGGGATTGGGATCCGCCACCACCAGTGAGGAAGGTCTCCTTGTTCTCGCAGGTGTACACGCACTAGTTAGGCACCTTCTGCAGATGTTGTAATTGTTCTTTTGCGCTTCACTACCAGTTAGGCTTCTTGTTCTGATGATGTTTACGGATCCTACCGACTGCGCCAATGTTAGATCACGGTTCACATGAATGACTTTTTAAAAACTTTTATTTACTTGAATGGAGCCAACGTTGGCTCTTGGAGAAAGAATATAATAATAATTAGAAGTGTTTCATTCTAAGTGAGTTTAATAACTGATTCAACAAAGCGTGTTTAGTCATATTTATAACATACAGAACCTGAGTAAGCAAAATATATAACAAAGGAATTGCAGTTCTGCAGTCTGCACAAGTTATGAGAAACAAAGGTGTAATATGATATCTTGAAGATAAGCAATTAATAAGAGAAGCTGTTATCGTGAAATACGATATACCTGTGAAGGTTTATTATGGCTAAGTCGCAATAAGATAGCGTGTAATATTATATAACATATATATATATATATATATATATATATATATATATATATATATATATATATATATATGCATTTGTATCGTGTCCGCCTCCTTACAAATTTGTGGCGCCCGCACCTCCACTAGAAATAATATAGATAGATTAGTTCTGTTTACATATACATAACCGCCGAATTTCACTTACCAAGGGCACGCGGAGAGGGGAAAGGATTTTTATCTTTTTTTACATACACTTTTTTGTTCATACGATTGGTATGTTTACACCTCGTTATATAAATAGTACCTCTCTGACTCAATGTATTTAAAACTGTTATACATAACGGTAGAGTTTGCCTCCTTCGAGGTTGCCAGACTTCTATAGTGTAAAATGCTCTAGCGCTTGCGCAATTAGTTGCGCTATGCAACCGTATGCGTTTGTTATTATGATGATTAATATTGTGTAAGCAGCACTCTATGAGATTACGTTGGTGTTTTACCCGATAATGTGTGATTATCTGTTTTAAAATGAGCCGTTCCCGCTAAGTATCTATTGTAGAATAATGTATGTAATTCAAAATGTGTTCTTAAGGGAATTATTATTACTATTTAATATGCTTTTCAAAAGACATCACTGAATCAGTTCAATTGCTTCCACATCCAGTGGAAGTATAGTAACGACAAAAAATTTTTAAAAATTTTTATTGTTCAAATAGGCTTAGAATGTCATGGAACGTCGAGATTTAAAGCTTGAGAGAAAAAAAAAATTTGTCTGTCTGTCGGTCTGTATGTCTGTAACTTTTTTTTTGTGCGCACGTTTACTCAGGAACCGCTTGAGATATTGACTTGAAATTTGGTACACATATGTACTTTAACGAGATCTAGAACTAGATTATATTTTCATCTGGTTCCGTCGAAGGGTTGGGGGTAAATTGGGGTAAATTTGGGGTAAATAGGTAAATCAAGCAGGTAAGAGTCCATAAAATTGGTATTTAGTATATATAAGAAAAGGCTAAGGTCTCAAAAAATTTTTGATATTAGCCACCCCCATTACTACCCCCACCCCATTATTAAAGGGGGTGAAAAAAAATAAAATTGTAATTTAGCGTGTATACAAGAACCTATGGCCTCAATTTTTTTTACTTAATCCACCCCCACCCCCAATCCTCTACCACCACCCCAACCCCCACTATCGATGTGATATATCGTTTTATAGGTTTTTAGGGTAGATGATTTCAAATATCATGTTATAAAGTTACTTCGAGTAATATGGATGCGCAGTAGGTTTCCCCGAGTATTATGGATGCGCAGTAGCTTTCCTCGAGTACCATCGATGCGCAGTAGGTTACCTCTAGTAGTATGGATGCGCAGTAGGTTTCTTCGAGTACTTAGGATGCGCAGAGGCTTTTCTAGAGTACTATAGATGCGCAGTAGGTTACCTCAAGTAGTATGGATGCGCAGTAGGTTTCCCCGAGTATTATGGACGCGCAGTGGCTTTCCTTGAATACCATTGATGCGCAGTAGGTTACCTCAAGTGGTATGGATGCGCAGTGGGTTTTCTCGAGTAAAATGGATGCGCAGTGGGTTTCTTCAAGAAGTATGAATGCGTAGTGGCTTTCCTCTAGTAAATTGGATAAACAGTGGGTTACCTCGGGTAGTATGGATGCGTAGTAGGTTTTATTGAGAAAAATGCTTGAAGTAGAGGCTCTACTTCTATGGTGTAGTCCACGGCACAAAATGATTTTTTATATCTTTGTCATGCTATTTCTGCGTATTACTTCTACATCCAGTTGAAGTATACTAATGCAAGAAAATTTTTTTAAAACTTTCGTTGTACGAATAGGCTTAGAATGTCATGAAACCTCGATATTTTAAGTTTGAATAAAATAAATTTGTCTATTGCGTCGTTCTGTCTGTTAGTCTTGTATCTTTTTGTTGCTCACGATTAAGATATTGACTTAAAAATATGGCATACGTATGTATTCTAACGAGATCTGGAACTAGATTATATATCGATCTTATTCCGTTGCAGAGTTGAAGGTAAATGGGGGTAAATAGGCAAATGGGTAAATCAAGCAATTAGGAGTGCATGAAATTGCTATTTAGTAAATATAAGAGGAGCTAAGGTCTCAAAAACATTTTTGGCACTTCTATCATTGAAGGGGGTGAAAAAAATATTGTGATAGTGTGTATACAGGAACCAGTCACAAGAATCACCACCCCTACTACTGATGGGGCATATCATTTTATGGGTTTTTGGGGTATACGATTTCAAATATTATACTATTAAAGTTCCATAAACAATTATTTCCACTTAGTGGAGTACAAATATAGTATTTTCATTGTAAGAGACTTAGATATGAAGTCTTGATGTGGAAGGAGTGATTCCTTAGACAGCGGTTTTTTGTAATACAATTGTTACATATTAGTCCACTTAAATTAGATATTTTAGAAGAAATAATTTATAAAGTAATAATATTTGGGATGCGTAATCTAGATAGAGTTAGAAATAGATACAGATACAGATATATCTTTGTCATGCTATTTCTGCGTATTACTTCTACATCCAGTTGAAGTATACTAATGCAAGAAAATTTTTTTAAAACTTTCGTTGTACGAATAGGCTTAGAATGTCATGAAACCTCGATATTTTAAGTTTGAATAAAATAAATTTGTCTATTGCGTCGTTCTGTCTGTTAGTCTTGTATCTTTTTGTTGCTCACGATTAAGATATTGACTTAAAAATATGGCATACGTATGTATTCTAACGAGATCTGGAACTAGATTATATATCGATCTTATTCCGTTGCAGAGTTGAAGGTAAATGGGGGTAAATAGGCAAATGGGTAAATCAAGCAATTAGGAGTGCATGAAATTGCTATTTAGTAAATATAAGAGGAGCTAAGGTCTCAAAAACATTTTTGGCACTTCTATCATTGAAGGGGGTGAAAAAAATATTGTGATAGTGTGTATACAGGAACCAGTCACAAGAATCACCACCCCTACTACTGATGGGGCATATCATTTTATGGGTTTTTGGGGTATACGATTTCAAATATTATACTATTAAAGTTCCATAAACAATTATTTCCACTTAGTGGAGTACAAATATAGTATTTTCATTGTAAGAGACTTAGATATGAAGTCTTGATGTGGAAGGAGTGATTCCTTAGACAGCGGTTTTTTGTAATACAATTGTTACATATTAGTCCACTTAAATTAGATATTTTAGAAGAAATAATTTATAAAGTAATAATATTTGGGATGCGTAATCTAGATAGAGTTAGAAATAGATACCCGAAAAGTTCCCCCCAATTTAGAGATGGAACGTCCTTAATGATTATGAATAGAGCTGCTTCGGCCATATTACGGGGACTTAATGCTGGTCTTTCACTTTCATCTTGTAAACCGTTCGTCGAAAGAGAAAAAGTACAGGAAATAAAAAATTTGTCGCATTAAATTCTGCATAAAATATGTACCTTGTAGCTTATCCTCAGCTATTTCGCGCTAACAGCGTCCGAACAGAGGGGCGCAGAGGTAAAAATCCATCATATTCCAAGTTTGACACCGAATATTTTAAAACCGGTTACTTTAACGAGAAAAATGCTCAGGAATGAATTTATTGAGCATAATTTTCTCTATTAGATGCATATATAGAGGGTTTTGTCGCAAGTAGTTTATGTATTTTCCCCTTCTTTGCAATTATATTAGATAATAATCTGTACTCTTCACTCAAAAGAAGATTTGGAGTCATATTTCAACTTTGAGCTTGCTTCAATTCCACTTCTTCTCTTCGATGAAAAGGGGTTAATGAGGAAAATTAAGAAATCGTCTGTATGATATTTTCAATGCTGTACGAGAGAGGCCAATAGATTTTTCCGATTGCCAGTTCATTGTTGATGGCGGCAATTTGATTCATCGTGTAGTATGGCCGAAGCAGCTTTATTCGTAAACATTACGGCCAAAAAGTGACTGTAGTGTTTGACGGATATGCTGACAATGCCTGCAGTATGAAGAGCATCGAAAGAAAGCAGCGACTTTTGAAACCCATTTCACCGGAAATTATTTTTCATGAGAACACGCCACTGACTGAAACGCAAAATAAAATGATAAACAATCTCACAAAAAGGAACGGTTTATTTCGCAATTGGTGGAGAGATTTAAAGACGAGGGAATCAAAACGATTACTGCTGTAGACGACGCTGACGTACTCACAGTTAAAACCGCCTTAAACGAATCTCATGAAAACAATACAGTGGTCATCTCGGAGAAGATATTGATCTTCTCGCATTGATTATCGCTCTCGCACCTGAAGATAAAGATATCCGTTTCTTAAGAGAGGCTCAGAGAAGAATAAAAAATAAAGATTACAGTTCTCGTGACTTGCAGTCCTCGGAAGTTTTAAAAAGCTGTATGGCCACACGTTCAGTGGATGCGATAACACTTCAGCTTTCTTTGGTAAAGGAAAAGTGCAAACGGTGGAATGCGTCAATAAAAGAAAAGATCTCGAAGAGGTTGTCCGTATATTCAACAACCGTAGCTCAACGAAAAAAGAAATTACAAGTGCTGGAGAGAAATTCGCACTAGCAGTATACAAAGCCCCCAAAAAAGAGACATCTTTGAATCATCAAAGATTCATTATCTTCAATAAGTTAGTCGGCCAATCTAGTACTACCGGGATTCTACCAAGACTGCCACCAACATCCGAGGCATTACGTCAACATTCTTACAGAGTATTTCTTCAAATTCATGTTTGGCGAGGAGAAAACTTGGAACCAACGGAATGCAGAAAAGCAGAAAATAATATAAAATATTTCAGAGATGATATACTTAAAGAAGTAAAATGTTCAAAACTTAATCATTTTGGAGCAAAAATGTAAATCTTTCCCTCCAAGAAGAGAAAAATTTTAAATGTTTAAAAAATTTTGAAAAGCATTCGAGATGAGTCCAATAAACTATCATTAATTAGTAGCAAAATTTATGATTAACCAATAAATATATTCTATAGTGTTGGTCCTGAATGCTTTTTAAAACATTTTTATTTCTTGGTAGAGGGAAATATTTACATTTTTGCTCCAGAATAATCTAAGTTTTTAAAATATCTTTGGAAGGTGGAAGATTTGTTTGAAAAAATACACCGGACTCTACCTAGGTACCCAGGGGTTTTTGGACTCGCTGATTTCGATGCCGAGGTTGGTTAAGCTCTATCACGTCAGGTTCAAGGTCATTTGAAGGTCAAACTAAGAAAAGGTTTTTGAAAAAATCTAAAAAAATTCACACACAGGTTTTTAGGGCCGCTGAGTCCGAATCCGATGTCGGTTGACCTTTATCGCCTCATGTTCAAGGTCGTTTGAAGGTTAAAGTAAGAATAGGAGGTGAAAAAAATTAGAAAAAATTTATACGAATGCTTACCTACCTACTTATTGTCTGTTTATCTGTCTGCCTTTATACCAGCACACCTGTTTGTTTGCTTGTTAGTCTGTATTTATCATCCGCCTGCATTTTCTCTCTGTCCATCAATTTGATATCCTGCCTTTCTTCCTGCCTTTCTGTCGGTAATTCTGTCTATCTTCCTGTCTGACTGAATGACTAAATGTTTCTATCTGACAGTCTGTCTGCCTCCTTGTCAGTTTGTCTGACTTAAAAAACCATTAAATTACTTTGATCCTGACAGGATTGAGCTCAGGGCCGGTTTTAGGTAACCGGAGGCCCTAAGCTCTAGGTATATTTTTCGTTGAAGCTTTCTCTTCTAATAAAATAAACGTGCATATCTGCGTATGAAATCTGAATTCTGAGGCCCCCTAAAAGCGAGGCCCTAAGCTGGCGCTTAATCAGCTTATAGGCAAAACCAGCACTGATTGAGCTCCAAGTGAGTGAAGCCAACGCCCGTGATTCGCGCCGAACTTATATCTCTCTTCTGCCCCACCTATTTTGCGGTGGGCATGCGCCATCTATCGAATACTCAAGGTACTCTCTACATGCATGTTCGCTCTGCTTCTGTAACTATACCTAAAGGCCATCCTTTCACAGAAGAAAATAAGTAGGTGATTCATTGAGTTAAATATATTTGCACTGAGATAGCCGATGAATCTTCATGTGCAACTAAAGCTGGCGGACGAATGCCGGCTTGAAATGACCTCAGAATGACCTTGAAATGACCTCTAGATGCCTTTTTTTAAGGGTAAGCGAACACCGGATTCGGACTCAGCGACCCGAAAAACCTGTGTGAATTTTTTCAGATTCTTTCAACCACCTTTTCTTACTTTGACCTTCAAATGACCTTGAAACTGACGTGGTAGAGTTCAACCGACATCGAATGCAGACTCAGCGACCCAAAAAACCTATATAAAATTTTTTCAGATTTTTTGACAGCTTCTCCTCTGTTTTTCTCAAATTAACCTTGGAATGACCTCCGGATGCCTTTTAAGGGTAAGCGAACACAGAATTAGGACTAAGCGACCCCAAAAACCTATGCGTGAATTTTTTCAGATTTTTTCAACCACCTTTTCTTAGTTTGACCTTCAAGTGACCTTGAAACTGACGAGATAGAGGTTAACCAGCATCGGATACAGACTCAGCGACCCAAGAAACCTATATGTAAATTTTTTCAGATTTTTTTAACAGCTTCCTCTCCGTTTTTCTCAAATTAACCTTAAAATAACCTCCGGATGCCTTGAAGAGTAAACGAACACCGAATTCGGACTCAGCGACCCCAAAAACATATGTGTGAGTTTTCTCAGATTTTTTCAACCACCTTTTCTTAGTTTGACCTTCAGATGTCCTTGAACCTGACGTGATAGAGCTTAACCAACCTCGGCATCGGAATCAGCGACCCCAAAAATCCCCGGGTACCTAGGTAGAGTCCTGTGTATTTTTTTAAACTAAATGTGTTATTATTAATCATTTATTTTCTGCTTTTTAGAAGAGATGTATATAGGAATAGTATGCCTCTTTACTCTGTTGCCAAGTTTATGAGGCGATGTCACTACTTTACTGTAAGGAAGCATTTAATACCTATATACATCAAATGTATAAAACAGCAGGGCCACCTGGTAAAAAATGTAGTGGACTATGGTGTATGTTTACATATATTTATAGGTATTTTCCGCCTCCAAAAAAAGTGTCGTCATATATAATCTTATATGCGCACCAATAAAGCTGATCATTATTGATAATAATGAGTCATGAATTTACTAATTATCAAGACATTCGCGATGAAAACAGCACAAAACGTCTCCGCCTCCGAAATCGGAGGCGAACGCGTAAAATCGGAGGCAAACACCACCTAACCATATAACATTCGGAGGTGTATGAGTACTAAAATATATATATGTATATATATATATATATATATATATATATATATATATATATATATATATATATATATATATATATATATATATATATATATATATATATATATATATATACGTTTCTACGCAGATCAGCGTACTATGTTTAACAAAAAGATTACAACAAGTTTCATTGAGGTAATAAACAAAAGTACGAGCCTCTTGAAATGGTTATCTCGGAACGAGCCTAAAAATATAATTCCGTCTAAGTATCGAATTATATAAAATTTATATCAAAATTGAGAGGGAAAATTAAATAAGACATACCTTAGTTTGTTATTAGGCGTTTTTCCCAAAAATTGTTAAAATTATGGAAGATGTTCTTCACAATTTTTAAATTGCCAGCATGGCTGCTCTTTCTTGGACAAAAAGGCCCTTTTTTGTTAGCTTTTTACTTTTCAGCAAAAAATTCTGTTTGCCAACTTAAATTAATCACTAAGAGAATCCACTATGTTTGAAATTTGAATTTAAAAGAAAGATAATAAAATAATAGTAACTATCTGTATGTGATAATTAAATTGTCTGCCTTAGCTGTAAATAATACCTTAATAACAAAATACATTTTAGCCTACAAATTGTTCCCTTTCAGGTACCAAAAGAAAATTAAATTTGGCAAGAAAATTCCTACAACCTTTCTTTGAGCCCCTGACATGATTTAGGGAAATAGTTTTCATATTAAGAACAATAATAAGTAAATCGAAGCTCTACACTCTTAGACAAAATACTTATTATTAATCTAGGTATTACTGGTTGCATACCTAAGAGGATATAATAATATTATTCCACCAAATGCGAATAATATGGGTTGGAAATTTTTATTATACAGGGGAATCAAAATGTAACTGTTACAATACATACATAAAACACATATAACAAACATTAGGATATGATGTGAATCTAGTCAACACCATAACAAACAACATAAATATCATATAATAACACAAATTTACATATAATTAAAATCTGTTAGATTATAGTAAGCATTGGCTAAAAGATGCAGTTTTAATTTTATTTTAAACTGTCTAATGGGCAATTCTTTAACAGTATTTGGAAGTGAATTAAATAATTCAATTCCAAAATTAATTCTTTTTGTGTAAGTCAGTCTCTGGCGCGGTGTTTGTATTTTATCCCGATTACGGGTATTGTAACTGTGAGTTTCACCATTCTTTTCGTATTCGCTCAAATGTGCCTTTATATGAATTAAGTGACAGTAGATTACTTCTGATGGTAAAGTCATTATATTAAATTTAATAAACCATGGTTTACAACTTTCAAGTTTATTCACGCCCGCTAAAGCTCTTATGGCTCTTTTTTGTGCAATAAAAACATCTGAAATTTGGTTGGATGTACCCCAGTTGATTAAACCATATATCATAGTACTGTGGAATAGCGCATGATAAGCCATGAGTGCAGCATCCAGATTTTAATCTGTCTAATTGCGTATATTTTTTTAGATAATTTCGTAGTTAAGTTGTTGATGTGGGAATGCCAAGACAACTTATTATCCAAGGTCAAACCTAAAAATTTTACGGTCTCAGATGTATTATTCTTCGTAGAGAAAAGGAATGAGTTTGTTTTATTTGTATTTAAGCCGAGTGTAATAGTTTTGTATAGTTTTCTTCTGTAACATTTTGAACAGTTTCTGAAATTCCTTCCTGGCACACCATACACTGATCAAAGTCAATGTTGACCACAGATAGAGCTAAAAAACTATTTTTAGGAATGTCCACATGTTTACAGTAAAAATTTCTCACCCGATCTCTTCATGTCATACCAATACGGTGAATCATAAACCACTTGAAAATATTGAGAATATTATGTATTTTTTTAAAAACAACACTGTTTACAATAATGTATTCTAAAAAAAGTAATATCAGTGAATTGTAACACTCCTTACTCACATAGAATGTATTAAAATGAAAAATATCTTGCCCGTTACGGTTAGGAATTGCGAGCCAGAGCACCGCGCGTATGATTCATGTTACACGGCCTTTTTCTCACTTAATATACATTTTATGAAAAAACGCTCCAAATAAAAAAAAACTTTCTCATTCCATTAGCTACAGCTTACTCGATTACAGTATGCAGTTATTTTGAAAAATAAAAAAGTTACCTCGATTCACACTTTATCGCTGTAAAGTATACAAAAGTGGTAACTCTTTCATTAATACTTATTTATTTTTCAGTCATATCAAAACATATATTTGTTTTTGCATACACCGTTGGAAATCAAAAGGTTTGAGTATTGCAGTACTAAAATATCAATTTATGGCAACGAATAACAGATATAGAGGAGTGAGAACATTAAAAATGCGAAAATAGTGATTTTCGTATAAATCATGAAAAAGTGCAATTTTTTCCAATTTCGCAATTCCAAAACAAATCGCGACCTCAAAAATATGTTTTGTGATGTGTTTTTACATAAGAATCAATTGTCTGTTTTTGTATGTTCGAGAGTTGCATAGCATGTGTCGAATTCAGGCGTCTACGCTCTCCGGCTTATAACTTTGCCATTTGGCAAGACCTGCATTTGGTTTTCCTACTATCACTTTCTGCCAATTGTCCAACGCACTCCTCCAACTGACGAGCCCCGCTCGATGAATCCAAATTTATTTTATTTGAGAAACGGCCTTGTCCATTTTTGATAATTTTAGCCTAATAATTGCCTATAGACGCAACGCGCCTTTGCCACATTTTCGGTGTCGCTTTTTCAGTACGTCGTCTCGTTAAAATTTCATATTAATTCTTTTGAATGATATCCACAATGACTGTATCTCCACTTTTATCATGTTTCGTGAAACGATAAAAAAGTTAAAAAATATTCAAAATATTTTCAAAGTACATTTTTAGCATACTTCTTAAAAAGTATATTATCTGCTTTTTCTTGTCCACAAAAATATTTTTTATTACAAAAAGCCCATATTTGGCGCACTTTCGAAAAAGTATATATAGTTTTTTCCTGAATCAAAAATATGCTTTTATTTTCGCTACAGACCATAGTATACTTTCACTCTAATGGTCTGGACATAAACATATTTTTCTAAGTGAAAAATTTTTGGGCGCCACATGTGGACGCGGATGAGTTCAATTTTTCTCGACTCAGGTCGATTCTGGGATGTTCTACAACATTCACAAACTTCAGTAGATATCTACACTACTTGTGCCGACGCGCGTGGTAAACATTAGTAGATGGTTTAGTGATGCAGATATTCGGATGATTTCGCCACTCAGATTACACGGAATCGGATGACAAGAATATTCGAATTAATCATTCGAGTCGAATTAATTTTCACTATAGATATTTATATATCTGATTTATTTTTATATTTTGAAGCCTTCTTATTTTTCTTTCCTTTTAAACGAAGTATTTTTCTGGTATGTTTTTTATATTTATTGAGGGAATATTATTTTTTTTTGTGTCTAAATATTTTTTTAGATTAATATTACTGTATTATTTTTTATTTGCACCTGAAGTTTTTTATATGTAGATGTCTTGTTACTTTGTTATTTTTTTTGTTGTTTTTTATATCTATTGAAAAAAATATTTAATTTGTGTTTATATATTTTTTAGATTAATATAACAGTGTTGAGGTTTTTTATATTTTGATATTTTGCTATTTTTCTTTTGTCTAAAAAAATATTTGTTATTTTTTGTCTTTATTGAAAGAATATTATTTCATTTATGTTCGACAATAATAGTACATTATACAACGATGCTATAATGAATACTGTTATTCCCGAGTATGATTACAACTACGAGCGAGCTAAGCGAGCGATCGTCAGAGGGAATAGAGTATTCATTATAGCGAGTTGTGTACTATACTTTATCTACGACTAATTTTTAGAAATAAAAAATGATATAATTTTTTTACTTTGCAGCAAAATGTATATTAATGTTGCTACAATTGATAAATTGAACAGATGATGGAATGTTAATGGTAGGCCGTTATGTGTCAAAAGAACGACTTGTCAAATTAAATTTAAACGTCAACGTTATTTCCAAAAATTTTACATATTACTCAAAAAGAATAAAAGAGTTAATTCATTAATTAATTTTTTCAGTAAACAATTTAATCAAAAATATTTAATAGTCGTAGACAAAATATAGTATTCTACTTGCATATAATGGCTACTATTCACAGGGGCGGCTTAAAGGAGAGCAAAAATTGTTAATTTTCTTTTTTAATATAAGCACCTTTTTTAACAATAGTTTTAGTTGGAAAACGATATCAAATTATATCAGAATCTATATCAGTTAAAATTGTAATAATGCAGAACAGTCAAATAATTATTAATTAGGATGTACTATGAAACAATTGTATAATTAATAACGTTTTGTAATCATAACCCCACAAAAAAAAGTAGTCTGTCCGGCGGACTAGACCAGTGTATCCGTATGTATTTGGACCCGCTGAAACCGAGTCCGAAGTCAGAATTCTCCGATTGGCTCGTTTTTCACCCCTAACCCCCAAAAAAATGGTCTGCGCGTCGGACCAGACCAGCGTATTCCTATATATATTTGGACCTGTTGAAACTAAATCCCAAGTCAGAATTGTCAGAATGGTTCGTTTTTCACACCCAACCCCAAAAAACGCCCCCAAAACAAAAACAAAGTGGTCTGTCCGGCGGACTATACCAGTGGATTCTCATGTAATTTGACCTGCTGAATCCGAATTTGAGGTCGGAATTGTCAGATTTGCTCGTATTTCACACCTAACCTCAAGAAATACCACCAAAACAAAAAAGTTGGTCTGTCCGGCAGACGATACCAGTGTATCCTTATATATTTGAACCCGCTGAAACCGAATCCGAAGTTAGAATTGTCAGATTGACTCATTTTCATCCACAATCCCCAAAAAATTCCTTCCCCCACAAAATGGTCTGCCCGGCGGACCATACCAGTGTATCCTTATGTATTTGGTAAGGATACACTGGTATGGTCCGCCGGACAGACCACTTTTTTTTTGTTTTGTGGGTGTTTTTTGTGGTTAGCTGTGAAAAACGAACCAATCTTACAATTCGGACTTCGGATTCGGTTTCAGTGGATTTAAATACATAAGGAAACACTGGTATGGTCTGCCGGAGAGGTCATTTTTTGGAGAGGTGTGTTTTTCGGGGTTGGGAGTGAAAAACGAGCCAATTTGTCAATTCTAACTTCGAATAGGGATTCAGCAGGTTAAAATACATAACGATACACTGGTATAGTCCGCCGGACACACCACTTTCTTTTTGCTTTGGGGTCGGGGGTGAAAAAACGAGCCAATCTTACAATTCTGACTTCGGATTCGGTTTCAGCGGATTCAAATACATAAGGATACACTGGTATGGTCTGCCGGACAGATCATTTTTTTGGGGGGTGTGTTTTTCGGAATATAGAGGTGAAAAACGAGCCAATCTGTCAATTATAACTTCGAATTCGGATTCAGCAAGTCAAAATACATAAGAATACACTGGTACAGTCCGCTGGACAGACCACTTTCTTTTTGCTTTGGGGGTGTTTTTTGGGGTTAGGGGTGAAAAACGAGCCAATCTTACAGTTCTGACTTCGGATTCGGTTTCAGCGGATTTCAATACATAAGAGTACACTGGTATGATCCGCCGGACATCTTTTTCTTTTTTTTTGGGGGGGGGGGTGTTTTTCGGAGTTAGAGGTGAAAAACGAGCCAATCTGTCAATTCTAACTTCGAATACGTATTCAGCAGCTCAAAATACATAAGGATACACTGGTATAGTCCGCCGGACAGACCACTTTCTTTTTGCGTTGGGGGTGTTTTTTGGAGCTGGGGGGTGAAAAACGAGCCAATCTTACAATTCTGACTTCGAATTCGATTTCAGCGGATTTAAATACATTAGAATGCATTGGTATGGTCCGCCGGACAGATTATATTTTTTTTGGGGGGGGGGGGTGTTTTTCGGGGTTAGGGATGAAAAACGAGCCACTCCGTCAATTCTAACTTCGAATACGGATTCAGCAGGTCAAAATACATAAGGATACACTGGTATAGTTCGCCGGACAGACCACTTTCTTTTTGCTTTGTGGGTGTTTTTTTGGGGTTGGGGGTAAAAAACGAGCTAATCTTAAAATTCTGACTTCGGATTCGGTTTCAGCGGATTTAAATACATAAGGATACACTGGTATGATTCGCCGGACAGATAATTTTTTTGGGAAGGTTTGTTTTTTGAAAAGGGTGAAAAATGAGCCAATCTGTAAATTCAACCTTCAAATCTGGATTTAGCAGGTCAAAATACATAAAGATACACTGGTATAGTTCACCGGACAGATCACTTTCTTTTTGTATTGGGGGTGTTTTTTGCGGTTAGGGGTGAAAAAAGAGCCACTCTGACAATTTTGACTTCGGGTTCAGTTTCAGCAGGTCCCAGTACATAAGGATACACTGGTCTGGTCCGCCGGACAGACCATTTTTCTTTTAGGTGTTTTTTGGGGTTAGGGGTGAAATACGAGCCAATCTGACAATTCTGACTTCGGATTCGGTTTCAGCGGGTCCAAATCCAAATACATACGGATACGCTGGTCTGGTCCGTCGGACAGACCACTTTTTTTTTGTGGGGCTGTGTCTCGGGCTGTGTATTTAGTTAAAAGGGCCGCTGCCACCTTTTTTCTCACTACTACACGTTGATTTGTCACTTATTTTTAATAGTTCTTTTCTGGTTCGTTTATTTTCTGGAAAAATTTTTGTTAAAAATTTTATTCTTTTGTCATATAAGAAGTTATTTTAATTTGTCAAGAAATTATATCGATCTTAAAATAACCACTAAATAATATGTTACCAGATTCTTAATAAATATTTTATGAAATTTTTTTTAGGTTATTACAAGCTTTTATCTAAAAATAGTTTTTTATTTTTATGTTCTGGATAAACTTTTGTTTGAAAATCAGTAAAATAGTTCCTATGTCATTATATATAAAGTTACTTTAATTTACCAGGACATTATAACAACCTTTCAATACCTACCAAACAATATGTTACATAATTTTTGATTGATTTGATTGATTGATTTACCAGCGTGCGGTAGACATTCCTGCCACTCCCAGAGTTATACAGATGGGCCTGCTACGTCCACGCTGGGTTGGACTAAGGTCATGCTTGTTACCAGCAGCGAGAGCCACATGGCGCATGGTAAAGGAATGTAGGACGGGAGGTGTAGGTATTTGTGAGATGCGTTACCGCATTGTGTCTTGAGGAAGCGTTTAAGCTCCCTTTTTGTGTTTTTGGTTCTGGACTTTTGCCTCTTCTGAGTCTACTTGTGCAATGTTGCCACGTTGTGTCGTAATATGGAGTCTTTATTCTACTATTTTTGTGTTTCTGTTTCTTCGAATCTTCTTTTCCTGAGTCTTCTAATTCCTCGGTTTTCGATTGTGGTAGAGTATATATCGTTGCGATTTCTTTGTGGTGTTCATTTTTTTCTTTTTTTTATCTTGATCCTCTCAGTTGTTGTTCTCCTCTGTAGCATGGTCTCCCTATTTTTAGTTTGCTGATGTTCGGTGCTAGCGCTTTCTTCAGTAGATGTGATGGGTCCCTTCCACGGTTATGTCCCCAGTAGGTACTTCATTACGTACATTTTTATCTTTTTTTGTTTTTTTATTTGTCTTTCCTCCTAATAGTGCTGATGTTTTATGTCGTTGTATTCGTCTTTTTCGTTTTGTGAGTAGTTGGACGATGTCCCTTTCTGCTCTTCCCAGAAACTTCTTTCTTCTGTGTTCTGTATTTTGTGTTTCTCTCCAATTATTCCAACTCTCTTTTTTTGATGGGTCTCGCTTCATTATTAGGTTTTTCTTGATTTTTTTTTTCAGTCCAGATGTGTTCTGCAGCGGTTATATGAGCGTGAGGAAGTATAGTGCAAGCAAAAATTATCACGAGTCATGTGGGATACCGAAAAGTTAAATGCTGAAATTGAAAAACGTCCTCCTCTTTACAATATAAGAGTGATTGCGAGCCATTCTGTTGGAGAAATTGGGCTCATCATGTTGATTTTTTTCTTTTGCAAAGCGTTGGATGGCAGGTTGAGTAGTTCATCAAAACTCTCTACAGACATTCGGTAAAATGGAAAGAACTTTTGTGGATGTAATCGGTGTTTACTAAATGTTGTTTCAAAATACCCCGTCGATAACCTGTCAATCAATAAGGGATAAACCCACCACCGATGTTTAGCTCTCATTTTTTTATTTTTAAATAATAAATGAACACAGAGTGCGGAGACACAACCGATTGCCACGGGATTCATTTTCGACTGGCTACTCTGCCTGTACCCAACGTAAAGTTTACGCTCGTGTAATTTCGCAAACACCCAGCGCAAAAAATACGCGCTGCAAATACGCTGGGCGTAATTACGCTGTCTAACCTAGACGGGCGTAATTACGCCCAGCGTATTTGCGGCGTGTATTGTTTGCGCTGGGTGTTTGCGAAATTACACGAGCGTAAGCTTTACGTTGAGTACAGGCAGAGTAGCTGAATGAAATGAATCTCGTGGCAATCGGTTGTGTCTCCGCACTCTGTGTTTATTTATTATTTAAAAATAAAAAAAAAGGAGAGCTAAACGTCGGTGGTGGGTTCATCCCTTATTGATTGGCAGGTCAATTTCAGCAATTAACTTTTCGGTATCACACATGAGTCTCATGATAATTTTTGCTTGCACTATACTTCCTCACGCTCGTATAACTGAACACTGCTTTCCAGTTTCAGCGTGTCCCGACGTGTCGGCGTAGATACGTCGTCATATGTCGCTGAGGACGTATATTGGCGTATATGCGTCAGAGCCCCTGTAATGACATGCTTGTGTAATCACGTCCATAAGAACCTGTGGTTTTCGTTACGGCGCAGAATACGCGCCGCAAATACGCTGTGCGTAAATACGTCCGCCTAACCTAACCCTTAACCGCGAGTATTAGAAAACAGCTGTTCGACGTGCTACTAACAAGCGGTTGAATTTGCGCCATTACGCTCGTTTTGCACACACAATTCTTTGACAAACGGAATATTTGAAAAAATTCATTGTCATCTCACATTAAAAATTATTTATTCTGTCTCGAAAAACTCCTGAAATTCTCAGATTTCTGATATATTCGGCTACTTATGTAATACCAAGGGGAAATTGCATGATTATTTTTTCTACTGAAAATCGATAAAGCATCAAAAGAAAATTATTAAAATGTAAAATTTACGATTTTTTTTAAATGTTAATACAGCGAGAAAAAAAATAATATCATAGGTGAAGAATTTGGATATTTCAAGATGGCAGCTATTTGGCGCAGTAACTGTGTTGTTTTCCGATTAATATACAGCGGTGAGAGCATAAAACATGGGGTTTAGTCCGAATAAGTGCGGGAGTTTTGAAACTTTGGGAATTTGTAAATTTCGACGCCCTGAATGAAATAAGAAAAAATGCAAAATGTGATCTCAGCCGCCGGCGCCGCCATATTGAAAAATGGCGCACAAAAACAGTTTCGTTGAAATATCTCGCTTCGGGGGTCTCATACGGCAAAAAATGTTCTTATAAAAATAAAAGAGCATTACATTTTCTACAAAATATGTTCTATAAATTTTTTCATTAAACTGAGTAGTTTCGGTGCAGCAGCCGATCGAAGTCAAGCACTGTTAACAAAATTATGATTTTTTTGTAATTTCTCAATTTAGTGCGACTTTTATGAAGGAGTATTTTTGTGTTGAGACGAAATTTGTTTTCATACCTGAAAATCCTCATATATAGTTGATTTTATTATATATATTTTTTATTTTATCGTTACCAATGTTTCGTAAGATCGCTCACAAAATGCCAGTTTAACATCGCGTCTCTACCACCTACAGCTGCAGCGGCACGGCAGCATTCATTCAGGACATATTATCAAGTCCAGCAGTAGCAGGGGTTTTGTAAAAATGTTGAAGAATGGAGCTGCAAAGCTGGACTTACCCCAATAACAATGCTGAAAGATCCTGCTTCTGAAAAGCTACTTAAATTTCTTTCCTGTAAATGCAAGAAAGGGTGCAGTGCAGCATGTGGTTGTAGAAAGGCAGGGTTAAAATGTTCGGTAATTTGCAAATTTTGTAACGGACAAAGCTGCGACAATGCACCAGCAAAAGTCGACGAGCTTCATGACGACGAGGAAGTCGACTCTCTAGTCGAAACATTTCTCGCAATCATGGAGAATCAATACCAGTGTACAGCCCAACGGAATCAATTTCCAAAGAAAGTATTGTTGAAGGCTGCAACGAACCTGGACCTTCGACATCAAGCACCTAAAATGCCTCAAGAAGCAGATTAGTCGTTGATTAAGCCTACAGAGGACAACCACGTAGAAAAAACTCGCCATATACTCTACCTCAAAGTGGTGTGGAGACGCGTATTGAACATTTAGCTATGCGTAGCAGACAAGTAAAATCAACTATATTTGAGGATTTTCAGGTATGAAAACAAATTTTTGTGTCAACACAAAAATACTCCTTCATAAAAGTCACACTAAATCGAGAAATTGCAAAATATCATAATTTTGTCAAGAATGCTTGACTTCGATCGGCTACTGCACCGAAAGTATTCAGTTTAACAAAAAAATATATAGGACATATTTTGTAGAAAATTTAATGCTCTTTTATTTTCATAAGTACATTTTTTGCCGTATGAGGCACCCGAAGCGAGATATTTCAAAGAAACTGTTTTTGTGCGCCGTTCTTCAATATGGCGGCGCCGGCACGGCCAGCGACATAATAAGGAGAGACTGGAAAAGTAGGCGTGGCACATGGCCAGAACATATTCAAGCAACTAGTCCGCATGGGCGTCACTTTAACTTAACGTTATGGAATTTGCGAATATTTTAAAAATGTATAGAGCAGCATTTACTCCGTTTATAAATATAATATAATTTATTACTACTTCTACAGTAATTTGATTAATAGATTTCAGCTCAACTAATAATAGAACGGTAATAAAAAATTCACAATATTCATTCATTAATTGTGTCCCTCAAAGCAGTACTCCACTGCAAATCTTGGCAACTAAGGCCAACAAATGCACCCCCACTGCGTCCCTCGAGCATTTATTGTATGTCCAAACAAACCATACGTATACTGAATTGGTATTGCCCCTCTATACTTTAGACCTCGTTGGGCACGGCTGCTGAGATCACATTTTGCATTTTTCTTATTTCATTCAATGCATCGAAATCTGCAAATTCCCAAAGTTTCAAAACTTCCGCACTTATTCGGATAAGAATCTACCTATCTACTGTACTAGATATGATTCCCCAAGAACGTCGCCACGATTTCCCTCAACAATCACAAAACGTCATAAAATGCCATTTTTGATTCGCTCCTGTCAGCCCGAGATTTTTGAATTTCGCCATGCAATTTACGATGCGGAGTAAGTACAACTTCTCCCTCTTTTCGTATTGACATTATACGGCCGTCCTGCTTTTTCTGAAATCGATCGGGAATGTCTACATTTTCGGCGCGATTTCAGAGCGAAAAATGCACAATTCCAGTATTTTAGTCCGTTGCTAAGATACTATCAGAAAACAGACCGGAAAAGACCCGTTGCCAAGCAACGATCAACAAAGCTGTACGGGAATGTTACTTCCCGGCCTAGGCCGTACTGTTTTTTATATATATTTTAATATGTTAATATTTTTGATTTTTATACGTTTAAAATCGTATTGATTGTGATTTCAGAAAATTTTTTTTATAAATGTTTATATTTTTGATTTTTATACGTTTAAAATAGTATTTATTGTGATTTCAGAAAAAATAGTATGTGTACTTCGGTGTGAAAGCACATTCCCAGACTTCAATGCTTGACAATTGCATCGTCGTCCGGGAATGTATCGCTTTCACACCTAGATACACAATATACTATTGCTTAAAACCTAGGTAATACCTTAACCTTGACTACTAGGCCAAGAAACCACTCTAACGAATTTAAATAGATTTAAATTTGCTTATACTCTTGGGGCTTTTTATTTTTGATAAAATTTCGCCATTTTGCCACCGTAATTAATCGGTAATTAACTGAAATCGATCTCAAATACGATATCGTACCAATTTTAACTCAATAGGTATCTCAAATCGTTTCAGAGTAATCATGCGGACAAAAAAAAGTTAGACAGAGAGAAATTTCGACATTTCATGACATTCTGAGCTTATTTCAACAAAAAAATAGTATATTGTGTATTTAGGTGTGAAAGCAATACATTTCCGAACGACGATAGCCGAGGCCAATAAGCATCGAAGTCCGAAGTGCTTTCACACCGAAGTACACATACTATTTTTTCTGAAATCACAGTCAATATTATTATAAATTAAGGAATTTGTATTAATGCATAACATTTCTTCATTACAATCTAACTGCTTACGAATAAATGCAATTTTAATGTGATTTGGTTTGTCTGCGTGTATTTATTTACTATCTAAAATATACATAAAAACCGTACGGGAATGTTACTTTCCCGGCCTAGGCCGGGAAAGTAACATTCCCGTACGGTTTTGTTGATCGTTGCTTGGCAACGGATCTTTTCCGGTCTGTTTTGTGATAGTTTCTTAGCAACGGACTGAAATACTGAAATTGTGCATTTTTCGATCTGAAATCGCGCCGAAAATGTAGACATTGCTAATCGATTTCAGAAAAAGTAACATTTCCGTACGGTTTTGTTGATCGTTGCTTGGTAGTGGACCTTTTCCGGTCTGTTTTCTGATAGTTTCTTAGCAACGGACTAAACTACTGGAATTGTGCACTTTTCGATCTGAAATCGCGCCGAAAATGTAGACATCGCCGATCGATTTCAGAAAAATTTCATTGTCATACTTCCACACCATTACGTGGATGTGGAAGTAATTAGTAATATGCGATTTTGTAGCATTATTTGTGAAACTGGAGTTCTTATCTTCTTTTGGCGAGGCTTTAGTAACGTAATTTTATTCTGGCAATTATTTTTTCTTATTCTGGATGTTATAAATTAAAGTGCAAAAAATATATTCAGGCCATTAAACCTTGCAACCTGTTAGATATCTCTTACAACAAAAATTAACTGGTATATTATTGTAACGTGTTTCCACCCCTAGGAAGCCGCCCTTGCAAAATCCGTGGGTTCCAAAAATTATAACAAGAGATGTCCACTAACACACTTTATTAAATAATTTACTGGATACTTCACAATACTGATTATTAACTTGAATGAACTTTACTGACTAAAAATAACAATGTTTATCACTTTGTTTTCACTTTGTATTCTTAACCTCACTTTTCGAAACTTCATAACTTTCTATACTTTCTGAACTACCCGCCGAGAATGCGGTCTTTTATACCTAAAAATGACAGATCTCGATTTTTCTGTGATGACGCCACCACTCTCTAGATAATTCAGATGTCACTTTAGAACTTCTGGTAGGTTCTTTCTCGAGTAGGTGCAAATACATCTGTCCCCTCCTTAAGCCTGAACGTCCGATCAGGCAATTTGGAATCATCGGTGTATTTCGTCAGTCTATCCAAATGTACGATCTTCATCTTGGACTTTTTGTTTCGTTGAATTCGATAGACGACATCATTAATTCGGGTAATAACAGTATACTGTCCTTCCCAAGGAGGTTGAAGTTTCGGTGACTTCCCTTTCTTTCGCTGTGGGTTGTACAGCCAAACCAGATCTCCTGCCTTGAACCCTTCTGAACTACCCTTACGGTCACTGGCTATGGTGATTTGGTCTCTAACCAGCTCATGAACATTTCTTAGCCGTTCACTCATTTCATCCACATAGCTGTTCACAGGAAGCTGTTCTCCGCCTGGTGTTCCGAAAATCAAATCACACGGCAGTCTGATCTCGTGTCCAAATACTACACGGGCTAGTGTTTGTTTTGTAGACTCGTGGATGGCAGCTCTGTATGCCATGAGAAAGAACAGTATGTGGAGATCCCAATCACGTTGATTCTTATGAACCACTTTAAAGAGATGTTCTTTCATGGTCTTGTTATGTCGTTCCACCATTCCATCTGATTGCGGGTGAAGGGCTGTTGTCCGTGTTTTGTGTATCCCCAATAACTTGCAGATTTGCTGAAACACCCCTGACTCAAAGTTCCTCCCTTGATCTGAGTGCAGCTCCAGGGGTACACCAAACCGACATATCAAATTATCTACCAAGACGTTGGCGACAGTGACTGCTTCTTGGTTTGGAATCGCATAGGCCTCTGGCTACTACTAAAATAGTCCATGGCAACCAGTATATACTTGTTACCATCCTTGGTTACTGGGAATGGGCCGGCTATATCGATCGTAAGCCTCTCGAAAGGAGCTCCGACGTTATATTGTTTCATTGCATCCCTACTTCTAGTCTGCGGTCCCTTACTCGCTGCACAAATTTTGCAATTCCGACACCAAGCTTCCACATCCGAACGACTATTTACCCAATAAAATCGTTCTCGTACTTTATTCAGGGTCTCATTAACGCCGAAGTGTCCACCGGATGCTCCATTATGCACTTCCTGAAGTACTTTCGGTACTCGACACCTGGGAATCACTAGACGCATAACAACTTCCTTGCCATCCAGGCTTTCCCAAACTCTCTTTAACAGCCCGTTCATAACTTTAAGTGAATCCCATTGGGCCCACAAAGCCTTCAATCCAACTGCCTTGTCCGAAACATCCTTCCACGCTGGTCGAATTCCTTTCTTCTTTGCTCTCAATATAGCCCCAATCTCTGTGTCATTCAGTTGTTCTTGTCTCAGGGCTTCAGTTGTCCAATCATTTGGAACCTCTATTTTAATAGTGTTGACGGCCACCGTACCCTGCAATTTCTCAACGTGGCGGCAGTGCTTGCAATCTTCCTTGCACGGTCTTCTAGATAAAGCGTCTGCGTTCTTATGAGATCTTCCAGGCCGATGTTCGATTTTGAAATCATACTGTTGCAGCCGTTCTATCCAACGAGCCAGTTGACCTTCAGAGGTTTTCAACTGTAACAGCCATTTTAATGCAGCATGGTAGGTCCGAATCTTGAAATGTCTTCCATAAAGATATTTATGAGAATGGTCCACTGATTTAACGATGGCCAGTAATTCTTTCCGGGTTACACAATAATTTCTTTCCGGTTTGGACAGCACCTTGCTGAAATATTCGATCACTCTGTTCTGCCCATTCTGGATTTGGGACAGTACACAACCGACCGAAGAATTGCTGGCATCCGCGTCTAAAATAAAAAGTCCTTCCCGTTGTGGGTACGCTAGCACAGGACCAGTGCATAGAGCTGCCTTCAATTTTCTCCATGCCGTTTCACATTCCGGTGTCCATTGGTACTGCACTTTCTCCTCTGTCAGCCGGTGTAATGGCTTCGCAATTTCTGCAAACCCTTCCACAAAGCGCCTATAATAAGTGCAGAGGCCAAGGATGCTCCGTACTTCATGAACGTTAGATGGTCTTGGCCAATTTCGTACAGCAGAAATTTTGTCGAGGTCTGTTTCTATTCCATCCGAAGACACCACGTGACCAAGAAATTTGACTTCTTTCTGGAATAGCAGGCACTTCTTCGGGTTCAACTTCAGATGGGCATTCCTGACTCGTCCAAATACTTCTTGAAGATTTTTCAAATGTTCTGTAAAATCCTGTCCCATAACAAGCACGTCGTCAAGGTAAACCAGGCACGTCCTGCAGGTTAGCCCTCGCAGTACAAATTCCATCAATCTTTCAAAGGTAGCTGGTGCATTGCAAAGTCCAAAAGGCATCACGGTAAATTGATAAAGACCACAGCCTGCTGAAAACGCTGTCTTTTCCTTATCATCAGGATGAAGCCCCACTTGCCAGTATCCACTCCTAAGGTTTAACGTAGAAAACCATCGTGAGCCTGCCAACGTGCTTAACGTGTCGTCATTTCGTGGTAATGGGTAACTGTCTTTCTTCGTGACATCGTTTAATTTTCGATAATCGACACAAAATCTTAATGTTCCGTCCTTCTTGGCAACCAAAACTACTGGCGATGACCAGGGACTCGTTGACTCCTCAATAACTCCATCTTGTAGCATCTTGTCTATCATTGCCGAGGCATCGTCTTGTTTCGCTAATGGAAGCCTCCTAGGTGGTTGTCGAAAAGCAGGTGAGTCGCCAGTATTTATCCGATGCTGAACTATGTCTGTTTTTGTAAGAGCCTCTGTATTCTTGGCAAATACTGAATTTTCCTTTTCCAGGAACTTGATTGCCTCCCTTCGTTCATCCTCAGATAAATGCTCCAACTGGGTACTCAGCAAGGTCAAAACTTCCTGGTATATTTTCGTAGATGAACTTTCCTCTGTTTGTTCCTCGCACCTTGCTACCCATGTAACCGGTTCATAGGAGCTAATCGGTTTGCCTACCTTAATTGTCACTGAGTGGGAATTTAAATTAATGACTCTAATTGAGATTTTGTCTTTAGTCCGGGTTAAAGTTCTTGCCACAATAACATTGGGTAGGGACTTAATCGATTCGTCATCTTCAACTAGGCCAACACGATACCCTCCAGGATTTCCTTCTAAGACAGCATCGATCATTTGTTCTGAATGAGCAGGAATCTTGATCGTCTGTGTTGTTAACAACCTCGCTTTACGTCAACAATAAATCCCTGCTCTCCCATAATGTCCAGACCCAAAATGAAATCATCCGTAATGTCAGCCACAATGACCTTGTAATTGAATCTCAACCGTCCAACCTGCAGTTCCAAGTTGACCTCTCCATGGACCGCAGCCCTGTCCCCCGTGGCTGTCCGAAAGATTACTTCATTTTGCTTCTTGTCAATTTGCAAGCCTGGCCGCGCTATTGATGACGTAGCACCGGTGTCAATCGTAAACACGCATTTTCTTCCATTCACATATCCTTGCAGCAACAGACTGCTTGGAATTCTTTGGAGCTGGGAAATCTTTATTTCTCTGGGGGCACCGCATTCCCTAGCCAGCACAGCCCCCTTGGTGCTGGCTATCTCTAGTTTTCCTGCTTCTCTTCAACATTCACAGCATTTACTCGACTCTCCGAGTTCTGCTGTCGACAGTCCCATTTCATATGTCCTACCTTGCCGCAGTTGTAACATTTAATACCACCACTCGGCTTTCCTTTGTTTTGCTGTTTTTCCTGCTTTTCGAGGTCATCCAGTTTATCAAATAATTTGGTGAACATTTTCTGCATCTCTGTCAACATAGGGTTCTGGTTAATTTCTGGTTGCGATTCTTCGAGAGTCACAGCTCGCACTCTCGACCTTGGAGTATCCCTATAAGCGGCTTCTACTTCCAGTGCACGTACCAAAGCTTCGCTACTACTTTAGTGTCTCGTCAGCCTCAGAACTCGCCTGACTTCTTCGTCCCTTATGCCATCTAAAAAGGCCCCCATGGCTTATTGTTCCTGGAATTCTCTAGGAACACTCGGAACGCCAGGTGTGCCAGTCTCTCTATCGCAGCTTCTTGTAAACTTTCCTCAGCTTTTTATGTCCGTGATTTTAGCTGAGCCTGGTATACTTGGGCGAGATGTTGGTCGCCATATCTCAAGTCCAATGCAGCTTCCAAGACTTTGAAGTCCCTTTGTTTCTCCACTGGGATAGTCTGAAGTAATTCTGAGGCCTGGCCCCTTAACGCCAGAACTAATGCCATAGCCTTTTCCTCGTTATCCCCAGTTATTCGCCGATGCTGCTGCCTCGAATTGTCTCTTGTAGGTTGTCCATGAGCCTTGGCCATCAAAGGAGGGAGGTTTTAATCGAGGGCCCGATGATGTTACTAGCTGGCCTCCTTTTTCTCTCAATTGTCGTTTAAGTCTCTCCATTTCTCCTTCGAACTCGCTCATTTTTCCTCTGATGTCACTTACTTCCCCTTTTACATGACTGACTTCCGTCTTGACTTCAGAAACTTCAACCTTGACTTCACCTACTTCAGACTTTACGCTACCCATATCATCTTTAATTTCTTTCTTTAGTTCCTCAGTGGTGGAAATGATAGCGTCCTGTGTATTTCCATTTGTTCATTCAGAATTTTCCTTAATTCTTCCTGGCGTTTTTCTTGCTCCTCTTTTTCATCTTGATGTCGTCTTTCTTGTTCTTTTTTCTCCTCTTGCTGTCGTATCTTCAGGTCCTCCATCATTTTTCTCAGTTCGGCTTTTTCTTCTTGGCGTCTTATTTCTTGCCATTCTCTTTCTTCTTGACGCCGCTTTTCTTCCTCTTAACGTCTTCTTTCCTGCTCTTATTTTTCTTCTTGACGTCTTCTTTCTTGGTCTTCCATAATTTTTCTGATTTCGTCTTTCTCTTCTTGATGTCTTCTTTCTTCATCCTCTTTTTCTTTCTGACGTCTTCTTTCTTCATACTCTTTTTCTTTCTGACGTCATATTTATTCATCCTCTTTTATTTTCTGACGTCGCTTTCCTTGGTCTTCTATAATTTTTCTCAGTTCGGTTTTTTCTTCTTGACGTCGTCTTTCTTGTTCCTCTTATTCCTCTTGACGTCTTTTCTCCTGCTCTTCTTTATCTTCCTGGCGTTGCTGCGCCATCATCCTCGTAAACTCTGCAAGTAGGTCCTGCATTTGTTTCTCTCCTGCCATACTTTTTGTTGTTACGGGCATACGAAATTTAACTGTCACGTCAATATCGGTAATGGAACTTTCCAGAAAAATCTCGAAACAGCACGAAAAAGTCTTATCCAGAGTCTTGTCACTATCCAGTTCAGAGAATTTAATAATCTCCACTAATGTCCAAATAGAAAAGTTCTAGTAATTCTCGCGCACTAACACAAATGAGTTTTTTTTCAGTGTCTTTATCACTTCTCAGTTTAAAAGATTTAATTATCACACTAATGTCCTAATAACATGTTCTACAATGTGCACTTAACAATATTTTCCCGTTCGGAAATAACCCTCGAACAATGTCCAGTAAATTAGTCCTATGTGTTAGCACTAACCCTCGAGAATACTTCTCGAACACTTCAGCACAACTTCAGAGCTCATCTTGTCATAAAATTCCGCTTCTGACACCAATTTGTAACGTCTTTCCACCCCTAGGAAACCGCCCTTGCAAAATCCGTGGGTTCCAAAAATTATAACAAGAGATGTCCACTAACACACTTTATTAAATAATTTACTGGATACTTCACAATACTGATTATTAACTTGAATGAACTTTACTGACTAAAAATAACAATGTTTATCACTTTGCTTTCACTTTGTATTCTTAACCTCATTTTTCGAAACTTCATAACTTTCTATACTTTCTGAACTACCCGCCGAGAATGCGGGCTTTTATACCTAAAAATGACAGATCTCGATTTTTCTGTGATGACGCCACCATTCTCTAGATAATTCCAGATGTCACTTTAGAACTTCTGGTAGGTTCTTTCTTGAGTAGGTGCAAATACATCTGAATTAATCATCACATTATGGTTCATTTGATGTGCTAGCTCACAGATGTTTATTTTAATATCACCCCCTTCGTAACTCCCAAACATTCTAACAATTTTCTTGAACTCTTTATGATAAGCATAAGATATCACTGAAACGTTTGTCTGCTAATAATAATGGTCAACAGCAGTAACGATTGGTGATAGTTTTAACCTAAAACACGCCAATTCCGTTTCATTATCTAACTTACATATAAAGTAAAAAGTGTAATGTTAAATATTAGATATTTCAATATGATCAGTACTATTTCTGGGTATATAGGTCATTATTGTCATTATTCATTAATCAGTAATGCATATATTTTTGAGACTCAATTATTAAGAGCAATAAAATATACTTGACTTAAAACATAAATTAGATACAATTATATAAATAAACAAACATTTAAGTGTCAATGCCAAATTAGTATGCTAGGATAATTAGTTCGTCATTTATCTACTGTAAGTTTTTTCGTTGTATATTAAATTATATAAATAAATATTCATGATACTCTATATTTAGAATATGTGTCTTATGTAAAATATGTGAATACTGCTAAATGAATGATTTTTGTATTTAAATCAATTTTTTTTTAGGCTTAGGTTATCTTAAATAAATATGTAGACAGAATGCTAAAGGTAATTACTGAAACGTGTCTCATTTTGAATTTGATCTGCATCTCAAACGCGGATTTATGGAGGGGGTAACGGGGTAATTACCCCCAAGATTCCGTAAACCATCAACTTTCATTTTAAAATTTCATAATTTTTATTATTTTATTTTATATATTTAGTTGCTTATATTTTTTTTTGAGATTTTCTCCCCCCCCCCCGCTCATCAATTTTAATTTTCGAGGAAAACAAATTCAAGGTCCAGATCCACCCTTGGCATATCTTGTCATAAATATATTACATTATTTTGCAGGATATCAAAAATTGTATCTTCTAGAAATTATAAAAGGACTAGCTGATTAACCCAGCATTTCCTGTGAAAGAAATGTTTTTTAACTTTATGACTCACCTTCGCTTATAAATGCTTTAAATGTATAAAATTATTTATGTTTATATGAACATAAGCAGCGGGATTAATTACTCTTTCCTAATACGAAAACGAAAAGTATATTGTATTTTGTTCGTAAAACCGTAAATGTCGTTCATAAAGAAAATATTTTCATATCATTGTTTTAGTGAACGAATTCTGAATAACTTTCACGTCCGTCCGTCCGTCACGTTCCTTGTATTCACGATAACTTAAGAAAGAAAAGTCCAATTATATTGAACAAATTCGATAAGTACCTAAATAAAAGAAATATTATTTATTAAATTTTAAAAAATATCATCTTAATGTGTGTTTTTGTAATTGAATTTTGTTTTATACTGACATGACGTGTGCTTTATCAACTAAGTTGAGATCATAAAACTAAACATGTCTAAAACTAACATTGTTTACAAAAAATTGTGAAGTTTCCCGTGAAATGTGTAACAATTATATAAAATGTTCAATAAAATGACGAAGAGTATAATGTTTACTTTAGTTTTATTTCCACATCTACATAGTGGACTGGAGGTATAGTGACGCTAATTTTTTTTTTAATTTAGATAGACTGTCATGAAACGTTGTGATTTTAAGTTTGAGTAAAAAAACTTCTGTATGTCAGTCTGTCGGTCTATCTGTCGTCTGTACCTTTCTTTGTGCGCACGATTACTCAGAAATGGCTTATGAAATTTGGTACACCTATGCACTATAATGAGATTATTTTATTCTTTTTACATTAATGGGTTCGAGGATAAATGGGGGTGAATGAGGTAAAGGTAAAGGGGGTGAGGGGGTAAATAGGTAAAACAAGCAAGTAAGAGTGCATAAAATTGGGATTTAGAGTACGTACGAAAAGCCAATGTCTCAAAATTTTTTTGGCAACAGCCACCTCCACTATCACCCCCACACCATTATTAATGGGGGTAAAAAATAAAAGTGTGTATACAAGAAAGAAAAGGCCTCAAGCATTTTTTTTGGCATTAGCCACTCCCTATACCACCGCCACCCTATTATTAAAGGGTGTAAAAAATAAAATTGTTATTTAGTGTGTGTACAAGAACCAAAGGCCTCAAAAATTTGTTTGACATCAGTCTCTCTCTATCATCCCCACAACCGTGTGGCATATCGTTTTACGGGCTTTTGGGAAAGGCGATTTTATTAAAGTTCTATAAACAATTATTTCGTAGTGGAGTGCAAATATAGTATCAACCTTTTTTTCGTTGTAAGAGACTTGGATAGGAAATTGGATGTGGAAGTAGTGATTCCTTAGGCAGCGGTTTACTTTTACTGTTTCTATTTTTCTTAGTAATGAATACATTTTTGTTCTACTCTTATTATTTATGATATCGCAGAAATTTATTTAAAAATTCGAAAAAGTAAAATTTCCTCGACTTTGCCTTTTACTGCCGAACTAATAAATAAAAACTAACTATTCTGCAATGCGATTCAAGTCTAACGTGGTGAAAAGCGTGTGACTGCAAGCAACGCTTACGATAAATTATCTTGTAATAGGTATGTCAACTATTAAAGAATTGGTTCGGATCTATCTGGTGTGGTAAGTTATTGTTATTACAATTTATTATAATTCGGCGCTAGATGAAGTCTGGTGACTACAGAGAAACTGAATGTCTAGAAATAACATAGCATAGATTAAGCGCACGATGAAGGATATGAATTCTGAAAAATGCGAAAGTTCTCATTTACAGACAAACGAAAAAAGTACCATTCAAAAAAACTTTAAAGATAATCAATATAAAAACATTATTTCCGTTAATAAGACTGTTAAATTTCCATACAATTACCCAATGAGCCAAAATATGAATGAATATGCAGCGGTATTACAAGGTATTGTTTCACAAATTCAAATTGAAAAATTCGAAAAACTGCACAAAAATAATTATGATCTCAACCACATTTATACCAACTCATATTACGCAAATATCGAACTTGAAAGCAAAAATGCCGGCAGGCTTCATGAAATGAAAATAAGACATTTTATATAAAGAAATTGGTATCTATTATAAATTCTCTTGAAGAAGTTAGTTTTATAAGTATGAACTGTAAAAATTCTAAAGAATAATTTAAGAGATGTTCTTCTTAATCCTATACTAAAAATAAAATGGTTTTTCTTCAAGCGTATTAAAATGTTTAAATTATGTCACCAAAAACAGAAGTAGAAGTATGACATTGTTTTACTAGTAACAAAATGTTAGTACCGAACGCCACCGTAGTGGACATTGTTTTACTAGTAACATAATGTTAGTTCCGAAAGCGCCACCGCAGTGGGTATTGTTTTACTAGTAACATAATGTTAATACCGAAAGCCACCGGTGGCGCGCTATCCACTAGCCACTTGTCATATTGTGTCAACATGTAAGACTAGTTTGAATATTTGTACATTTATGATAAATAAATGAATTTTTGCATTTTAATACGCTTGATGAAAAAATAGTATATATTACACGGAGTAGAACGCCTTTTTTTGTGTTTCGCCCAGTTTGCGGCTTCGGCTTCGCCTCAGCCGCAAATCCTGGGCTCAACACAAAAAAAGAGTGCGTTCTACTCCTAGTAATATAATATACTATTAGGTGCTATGTTCCGAGACATTTAATGGAAAGACATATTGTTACATGAAGGGTTGATATTTATTATTGCCGAAAATATTGAGTGTAAACAATGCACTAGTAAAAAGTTGTAGGCGGGTTGTCAAAAAAGTAAATTACCCTGACTGATCTTTTTCACTCGTACTACGTCGGACCGTCATAGTTACATTCCTTGGAAATGGGGTTCTGTCTGTTGTTTTTATAATTAACGATTTTCCACACAACTACACATATTCATAGGGCCAGATATAATCCCATTTTAAATAGTAACAACGTAAAACTGAATTTGTTAATTTATCTCCAATAGAGACTGTTAATAATTCTTCAATATTCCTTTATCTCTCCTCCCCTTCAACCCTCGACCTTCATCCGGGGGTTTCTAATAAAAATTGAGAAAACCAACAGAGCCTACAGTGATTTGAATACCATAAAAGAAAAATAACAAATAAGGGGAGTTAGTGGGTAGCGCGGTACCCAGGTCCGGCCACTTTAGTGGCCGGGTTAGACCAGTAAACGCAATATTCGCTCATTAATTATGACACCTGGACAATTTTTTTTTTACATTTCTCCCTCCGCTGATCAATTATTAAGCGTGGGGGGCCGCCAGAGATCCTGACAATTTTTTTTTCAAATTTCTCCCCCCCGTTCATCAGTTATTAAGCGCGTGGGCCCGTCAGAGATCTTGACAATTTTTTTTTTAATTTCTCTCACCTGCTCATCAGTTATTAAGCGCGTGGGCACAAACATTTTTTTTTTCAAATTTATTCCCCCGCTCGTTAGTTATTAAGCGCGGGGGCTCGTCAGAAATGATGCCAAAAATTTTTTTTCACATCACCCAGTTTCATGTTAATAGTACACGCAAATTAGATTAAAAAAACACTGAATAGGAGAAATAATTTATAAAGTAATAATATTTGGAATGTGTACTCTAGATAGTGTTAGAAATAGATACCCGAAAAGTTCCCCCCCAATTTAGGGGTGGAACATCCTTTTTCTGCAAAAAAACCACCCCCAACGGGGACTTAAATCTGGTTTTTCACTTTTATCTTGTAAACCGTTCGTCGCAGAGAAAAAAGTATACGAAATCAAAAATTTGTCATTAAATTCTGCATAAAAAATGTCCTATTAACCTTGTAGCTTATCCTCACCTATTTCGCGCTAACAGCGTCTGAACAGAGGTAGTTTGTGGCGCAGAAGTAAAAATCGATCATATTTCAAGTTTCACAGCGAATATCTTAAAACCGGTTACTTTAACGAGAAAAATGCTCAGGAATGAATTTATAGAGCGGAATTTTCTCTATAAGATGCATACGATATTTTCAATGCTGTACGAGACAGGCCAATAGATTTTTCCGATTGCCAGTTCATTGTTGATGGCGGCAATTTGATTCATCGTGTAGCACGGCCGAAGCAGCCTTTGACGACGTTTATACAGCCTACGTTCGCTTTATTTGTAATCATTACGGCCAAAAAGTGACTGTAGTGTTTGACGGATATGTTGACAATGCCTACAGTACGAAGAGTATCGAAAGACAGCAGCGGCTTTTGAGACGCATTTCCCCGGAAATTATTTTCAATGAGAACACGCTAGTGACTGAAATGCAAAATAAAATGATAAACAATCTCACAAACAAGGAATGGTTTATTTCGCAATTGGTGGAAAAATTTAAAAACGAGGGAATAAAAACAATTACTGCTGTAGACGATGCTGACGTACTCATAGTTCAAACCGCCTTAAATGAATCTCATGAAAACGATACAGTGGTCATCGTCGGACAAGATATTGATCTTCTCGCATTGATTATCGCTCTCGGACCTGAAGATAAAGATATCCGTTTCTTGAGGGGCTCAGGGAAATATAAAAAATAGAGCTTACAGTCCTTGGAAGTTTTAAAAAGCTGTAAGGAGACAGTTTTGTTTGTCCACGCGTTCAGTGGATGCGATACCACTTCAGCTTTCTTTGGTAAAGGAAAAGTGCAAACGGTGGAATGTGTCAATAAAAGAAAAGATCTCGAAGAGGTTGTCCGTATATTCAACGACCGTAGCTTACCGAAAAAACAAATTACAAGTGCTGGAGAGCAATTAGCGCTAGCAGTATACAAAGTATACATCAAAGATTCATTATTTTCAATAAGTTAGTCGGTCAGTCTAGTACTGCCGGGATTCTACCAAAACTGCCACCAACATCTGAGGCATTATGTCAACATTCTTACAGAGTATTTCTCCAAATTCATGCTTGGCGAGGAGAAAACTTGGAACCAACGGAATGGTGTTGAAAAAAATAGACAACATTTTAGCACCCATTTATGCCACCGAGTTACCAGCACCAATTTCCACCCTAAAGCTAATATCCTGCAGCTGCAAAAAGGTAATGCAGCTGTGTTAAGGTTGGATTGCGCTACTCAACAATGTGCTCTAATTGCCATGGGCAAGGATGTTTAAATTCTGAATTCGAAGAAGAGTTCGTCGATGAAGAACCCCTTAATGAGTAAAATTGGAAAGAATTTTAATGGAATTGGCCTACAGGGGAAACCACCTTAAAAAAACGCACCGAGAGCTCTACCTTGTGGGTGGTGTGGAAACGAGCTCAAATTGAAAAATACAGCTTTGTGGAAAAAAAGGGGAAAATACATAAAAATCACTTGCGTCAAAACCCGCTATATATGCATCTTATAGAGAAGATTCTGCTCTATAAATTCATTCCTGAGCATTTTTCTCGTTAAAGTAACCGGTTTTAAGATATTCGCTGTGAAACTTGGAATAGGATCGATTTTTACCTCTGCGCCCCAAACTACCCTCTGTTCGGACGCTGTTAGCGCGAAATAGGTCAGGATAAGCTACAAGGTTAATAGGACATTTTTTGTGCAGAATTTAACAACAAATTTTTTATTTCCTATACTTTTTTCTCTTCCGATGAACGGTTTACAAGATAAAAGTGAAAAACCAACGTTAAGTCCCCGTTGGGGATGGTTTTTTGCAAAAATTGGGGGAAACTTTTCGGGTATCTATTTCTAACCCCATCTAGAGTACGCATCCCAAATATTATTACTTTATAAATTATTTCTTCCAAAATATCTAATTTACGTGGTTATAGTCCACGTAAATTAGATGTAATTCAGAATATCGTAATACGCTAATAATAAAAAGATTTCATTGTGCTGTATGTATATAAATAAAAGATGATCAAATTTAGATTATCTTTCAATCGTCGTTTTCGTCGTCCTCTTCATCGCTCAAATTTTCTGTGATCTTATTCTCACATAAATCTTCCTGCGGTTGACAATTGCTCATTTCCGTACACCCAAGGTTATTTATTGCACATTTACATGGTGGGTTGCATTTGTTTTTTGTAGATGTACATTTAACTAGCTGTAGTAGTTCTTGAGGTGCACAGGGTTTATCACAAACTACCGGCTACAACTTATTTTCCTCTGAAACTCTCCATCCATAATCAGTAGCCTTCGGTAAATTTTGATAAGGCATATCACATCGTTCTCGGTGAATCGTTTGAAAATTTGCCTTTCGAATAGCAGGATTAAGTGATCCTTTTGATGGTGGCATATTTCCTACGGCGGTATTTTTTTTTTTGTAAAGAACCACTATTTCAAATCTGCCAAATTCTTGATGTTCTGTTGAGACTGGTACACTTGGAAAATGAATCTTTCAATTGATTCAATTGATTCTTGCTGCATATTTTCTTTACCAAATGAGGCTTTAAGACTGGCATCGTCTGCTTCTGGATTTTTTTTCCAGAAGGATGTTTTTCCTTTTCTACTAAATGATCCAGTAATATCGCCCCCTGACAGCACATGTAGTCCTGGCAATGCACTTGCACGTAACGGGCCAAGTGCATCATATGCATTCTTCAACAAAATCTCTCATTTATTAGCCCTAAGAGATACAATCGATGAATTCCGAGGAAGGTGAAGATATTTGTTTATACCAATAACTAAGACATCGGTGTCAGCTGAGAATATCTTCACATTTTCGCTCCCCTTTTTGTAGCATGAAAATCATGCTCTACCGAGCACAACACCCTGCCAAGTACGTAAATTGTCTACTGACAATTCCGACTTCCAACATCAAAACGTTTGTGCGACCCATGATGGGCCAATAAGTGTGAGATCAGATCGAACAAGGCAAGGATCGATCCCACCGCCGACCGTTGATCTCGAAGGTCAATAGGGCTAATGCTACGATCGCGGCGAACCGCGACCACCTAGTAAAGTCACATTGTTTTGAGACTTTCGACTCCCGGAACTCCAAGAGATATCGTTGCCACCTTCGACTAGAAAGGATACGCCCTTAGAGGCCCTCAAAAAACGCAAAAAGATGACACAAAAAGATAAACAACTTAGTTTTGAAAATCCTGAGCCAGGATATCTACTGGAGGGGATCTGGTGAGAAAAAGAGGAGTTTTGAAACCAACTTTTTAAATTTTTTTTTATTGACAATTCGGTTACACGCGTTCTCTTTTATCATATTATCATTGGTTCAGCTTAATCACATGGGGTGGTGGAGGAATTCGCATTTAAAATTCGCAAAAACACGTTTTTCCAGGATAACTTTGTTATTATTGATCTGACGAAAAAAAAGTAAAATTAAAAATTGAAGATCTCGCGGAAGCGCATACTCTGGTAATTCTTTTCTCAAATCGGACGGTAAATTTTCGTGAAATTTTTTTAAAAAAATACTCGTTTTTTGCCCTAATACAAATACACAAAACAGTAATTCCTTAGTTTTTTTACGAAAAAAAGAAGTTAGAGGGATGATATTTTTTTGAGGTAGGTGAAATAGATAAGAATTGATGGAGCCGGGTGGTGGGCCAATTAGGGGAGGGGAGGGAGGTAGGAAAAGGAAAATTATTCAACCCCTTCGAACTTTTTTCCCTGTCGTGCGATTTTCAAAAACCAAAATGAAATTTGTTCGTTATTACGTCTAATATTTGACCGAATAATTGTTATAATTCTTTCAAATAAACAAACTTGTGGGAGGGGAAAAACTTTTGCATTTTTTTTTAAATGCGTTTTTGAGTACGAAGGAAATGGCTCAGAAGAGAAATTTTACAGGTAAGCGAGATTTTTTTTATCTTTAATTTAAAAAGAAAATTATCGCAATCCAAGCAATAGGAAGGGATGGAGGGGGCATAATGCGTTTGCGGAAATAAAGGGTTAAGGAAAGGGGATAGATAGGGACTTTGGAGGTTAATATTCGGATATATAAATCTTTTTTCCATCTTAATATTTTATCAGTCTACCCTCCATCAAATATTTAACTTATTACAAATAATTATTTAACACCGTCACGAGTTTTCGCGGCGCATTTCTCTAGTTTTAGGTGTGTATTGGATATACGTAAATAATGGATAATCCTGAAAATGGTAATAGGCCAGGCCATAACCTATCAGAATATCACTACTTGACCTTATTGAAAACCCTACGGTTTTCGAGATATGGACACTTTTTTGAAATTTTTAAAATTCCTGCTCTAGGATAGTATTTTGCATGCCACTACCACAAGGTAAGGATGTTTTCATTCTGTTTTTTGGTGAATATTTTAGAACAGTTGTGCTATCAAACGTGTATAGGCATTTTGAGATAACGACGGCGGTGTTCTCAAAAAAAATGTATTTCTTAAATTTCGGTTCCACCAAGATTCTGTCTGCTGAATTTGACTTTTTATGGTGTAAAGAAAAGTGCCAAGCGAAACTTGCCACTTATCTTAAAAACTTGCTCACTTATTATTATGTTCTAAAATGTTTAAAAATTCTGATTCTTCCTGTTAGAAAAAAAGATATAGCTGTTTGAATAGCGGAGGAGCTATCGATTTCAAATTTTTAACAAGTAAGCCTTGTTTTTAATTGCATATGACGCATGTCATTTTGTACGCGGTGTTACCGATTCAAACTTTTTTGTTTGTCGATAATAACGAATTAGCTTTTCTTTGGACTTATTGGAACTTGTTAAGAACAACAATGTCTTGTATACAGTACTTATACACAATGTGAGTATGCTAATATGCATACTATTTACGGCGAAAGTCGAAGCAACGCCAGTGCATCCGCTGTGCGTTATCGAGAAAGGCACCCGAACGCACGCCATCCTGGCTATCGTGTATTTATTAGAGTGCATAACGCGTACTGCGAGGGAAGGATTTCTAGTCTTCGTGGTATTGGTGGTGCCAGTGAAGGAAGACCTCGTCAAGATTTCAACGGCGAAATGCTGAATTAAATTAACGATGATCCATCTACTTCTGTGTGTACCATATCACGACGCACTGGCGCATCTAAAACAACGGTGCACAGGATTTTAAAACGATACCAACTCCATCCTTTCCATGTACAACGTGTGCAAACTACCCAGAGATGATCCCTTGAGAGTGGTACTTTGCCGGCGAATGCTGCGGATGATACGAGAGGATCCAAATTTTTTTAATAATTTTTTTTTGTGGTCTGACGAATCATCGTACAGAAGAGATGGCTTTGTAAATTTACATAATCTGCATAGTTGGCAGTTTGAAAATCCCCGCTTGATGAGAGCAGATCGGTCAAATACCAATTTAAAATAAATTTGTGGACAGGGATCCTAAATAGTCATTCGAACTGCCACCAACATTAACGTCAGACAATTATTTGGGATTCCTTTAAAACGACCTACCGGTCTTACTAGAAGACTTTCCTTTATCCATGAGGCTGAAATGTGGTTACAGAACGACGGATGCTCTGCACATCATGGGAGAGAGGTGAGAGCATATCAAAATTTGAAATATCCAGAAGATGGATCGGTCGCTTAGCTCCAATTCTGTGACAAACCAGGTCACTAGACCTAAATCCTTTAGATTTTTTTTACAGGGGATGCATGAAGGAAAAGGTGTACTTCCGACCTGTTCAATCCTCGAATGAATTGCTTGCGCGCATCGGAGTAGCCACTGAAGAAATCAGCCGATCCGGATATTCACGCCATTTAAAACGTTCCTTTATTAAAAGGTGCAGAGCCTGCATAAGAGCTAGAGGAGAGCAATTCGAACATTTATTATAAGTTGTTTGACTATTTATTTTTAATAATGTTTAATAAATGCAGGTGAAATTACTTTTTGTTTTATTTCGATCTTTCTTCGTCCTCTTACCTAAGAATTTTTAAACGTTTTAGAATATATTCTCCATAACGCACAGCGGATGCACTGGCGTTGCCTCGACGATCGCCGTAAGTAGTATGCATATTAGCATACTCACGTTGTGTATACTGTATACGAAGCATTGTTGTTCTCAATAAGTTCCAACAAGTCCAGAGAAACGCTAATTCGTTATTATCGACAAACAAAGTCTGAATCGGTAACACCAGACGTACAAAATGACTACGTCACATGCAATTAAAAACAAGACTTACTTGTTAAAAATTTTAAATTGATAAATTTAGCCCCTCCACTATTCAAACAGCTATATCTTTTTTTTTCTAAAAAGAAAAATACGAATTTTTAAACATTTTAGAATGGGGGCAAGTTTTTAAAATAAGTGGCAAGTTTCGCTTTATACCATCAAAGGTCAAAGTCAGCAGACGGAATCTTGGTGGAACCGAAATTTGAGAATTTTTTTTTTGAGAATACTGTCGTCGTTATCTAAAAACTTCTATACACGCCTGATAGCACAACTGTTCTAGAATACTCATCAAAAAAACAGAATGAGAAAATTCTTACCTTGTGGCAGTGGCATGCAAAATACTATTCTAGAGTAGAAATTTTCAAAATTTCAAAAAAGTGCCCATATCTCGAAAACCGTAGGGATTTTAATAAGGTCAAGTTGTGATATTCTGATAGGTTAAGACCTGGCCTATTACCATTTTCAGGATTATCCATTATTTACGGGACACCTTGTATATAACAATTATTTTTCCGCTTAACTCGCTCTAACTCAAAAACGGCACAATGGATTACTCTCAAATTTTTATCGTGTTATCACTATATATTTGTTAACATAATGTGTTAATATGTAGGTCATATTTTAGTAAGTGTAGAAAACATTTTTTTTCTAAGGCTATGTCGAAAATTAGCATTCTCAAATGTAACATGCGGGAAACTTTTTATCTTTCGAAATAGATACCAAGTGTATCGAGAAGTAACGAAGATAAAAGATGGACGTAACTTTTTTATTTGAAACTTTTTTTCTAGAATTAGCAGTTTTCCAGAAAATTGCAGATGAGTGATTGTTGGCCAAGTACTGCAATTAATTACTATTAGATTTCCACACGTTTGCAGTTACTGATGCCGCCGAGACGAGACATTTCTCGGTCTTATCTCGTCTCGTCTCGACTTGTCGAGACGTGGCCAAATTTTTTTCTCGTCTCGAAAAATCGAGACGAGACGAGATTTTTAAAGTCGAGATCTCGCCAAGACGAGACGAGATCGGGAATTTCTCGACTTTTTTTATTGTAAAATTGTTCTACATTTGACCTTCGAATGAATAATATGAATTAAATTGAGAATATAAATATTTACAAAAATAATACACATATCAGAAAAATTTCATTTTTTATTTCTTAAAAAAGGAACCATTACAAACATTAACAAAAATATCCCTGTCTATATTCAACTCAAGATTTATTTCATAAAATTTATTTGATGCCTCTTACTATTTGGGCATATTGTAAATATTTTAAGAAAAAAAATTATAATAGTAAACTTAATACCTACACCTACTACCTAATTATAGTTATTATTTTGCATTTACATGTTTTTTACATATTGATACGAATTGTGTCCTTTATCGGCGAAGACACCCATAAATTCATACACAATAAAACCCTTGCAGATTCGTTATCAAGGCGATTTCGATGTTTTCTGATAATAAGTCCCGCTTTTGAGAGCAATCTTTCGGCTGGCACACTCGTTGCTGGTGTGCTTAAATAATCCCTTGCCATACGGGCCAAATTAGGGTATATTTTATCATGGTCTTTCCACCATTTTAAAATATCTTCCTTATGATCTGCTATTTTATAAATTAAATAAATAGAGATTTCACTTGTGAAAAAAAAGGAAAAAATGTGAAATTTCACATTTGTCGAGAAGAGACGAGATCTCGACCTCGAGACGAGATTTTGGGTAGACGAGAATATGTCGAGACGAGATGGCTGAAAAATCTCGTCCCGACAATGTCGGGACGAGACGAAAAAACCAATTTCTCGACGAGACGAGTCTCGCGGCAACACTATTTGCAGTACTTGGCCAACAATCACTCATTTGCAATTTTCTCGAAAATTGGTAATTCTAGAAAAAAAAGTTTCAAATAAAAAAGTTACGTCCATCTTTTATCTTCGTTACTTCTCGATACACTTGGTATCTATTTCGAAAGATAAAAAAGTTTCCCGCATGTTACATTTGAGAATGCTAATTTTCGACATAGCCTTTGAAAAAAAATAATGCTTTCTACACTTATTAAAATTTGACCTACATATTAACACATTATGTTAACAAATATATAGTGATAACACGATAAAAATTTGAGAGTAATCCATTGTGCCGTTTTTGAGTTAGAGCGAGTTAAGCGGAAAAATAATTGTTATATATATCCAATAAACACCTGAAACTAGAGAAATGCGCCGCGAAAACTCGTGACGGTGTTAAAAATAATTATTTATAATAAGTTTAATATTTGATGGAGGGTAGACTGATAAAATATTAATACGGAAAAAAGATTTATGTATCCGAATATTAAGCTCCGAAGTCCCTATTCCTTTTCCTTAACCCTTTATTCACGCAAACGCATTGTGCCCCCTCCCTTCCTATTGCTTGAATTGCAATATATTTTTTTTAAATGAAAGGTAAAAAAAAATCTCGCTTACCTGTAAAAAAATGTCTCTTCTGAGCCCCTTTCTTCGTGCTCAAAAACGCATTTAAAAAAAATGCAAAAGGTTTTTCCCCTCCCACAAGTTTGTTTATTTGAAAAAATTTTAAAAAAAATTATTCGGTCAAATATTAGACGTAATAACGAACAAATTCCATTTTGGTTTTTGAAAATCGCACGACAGGAAAAAGTTCGAGGGGGTTGAATAATTTTCCTTTCCCTACCTCCCTCTCCTCCCCTAATTGGCCCACCACCTCAATCCTACGGCTCCATAAATTCTTATCTATTTCACCTACCTCAAAAAAATCTCATCCCCCTAACTTCTTTTTTTCGTAAAATAATTGAGGAATTACTTTTTTGTGAATTAGTGTTAGTGCAAAAAAACGAGTATTTTCAAATAAAAATTTCACGAAAAATTACCGTCCGATTTGAAAAATTATGCGCTTCCGCGAGATCTTCGATTTTTAATTCTACTTTTCTTTCAGGTCAATAATAACAAAGTTATCGTGGAAAAACGTGTTTTTGCGAATTTTAAATGCGAATTCCTCCGCCACCCCGTGTGATTAAGTTGAACTAAGTTCATAACATGATAAGAGAGAACGCGTGTAACCGAATTGTCAAAAAAAAATTTAAAAAAAGTTTGTTTCATTTCAAAACCAGATCCGCTCCGCTAATCAGATTACGCCTCGGAATATAGTACAGTCGAATCGATTTAATTCAATTTATTTCAGCGACAATATTCTACTGGAAATGTTATTGTTGATTCTTATGTAATATGACCTCCTGATTACGAAAAAAACATTTGTTCACAAAAATTCCTGGTGCGTCAAAAATTATATGCACTTTTTGACGCGCCTTCACAGATTTTGTACTTATCTGCTTAAGTAGTAAAGAAATGAGAGTTCTGCTCCACCCCCACCACTTTTTCAGTACCCCCCCACCACTTTTTCAGAACCCCCACCAATTTCTCAGAACCCCCTCCACTTTTCCCCAAGCCACGCCTCATCCCTTCCACTCTTCCATACCCCCCCCCCTCCATTTTTTCATAAGCCACGTCCCATCCATTCCCCACCTCATCACCATGGAAGGGGTAATTGACATGTCATAGGTTAGGCAGAACATATTTTACCATTGCTCCAAACACTTAATCATTATGCCCGTCTGCGTATGGATATGTATCAGATGTAAGAGTGTATTAAAGGAATACAGTACGTTCAAAAATGAAAAAATATTCACCGTGTGTGACAATTGTGACATACAACCTATCAAGGCACCTGCTGCATAATTGATTTCACATTTCAACCTCCCCTCCACCACAATTTAGGCTTATCCCTTCCCCTCATATCATATATATGATCATCATCATATATATGTATGGTGAGGACCTCCCATCTCTCCCACCACAATTCAAAACCTCCCGCCACAACTCAAAACCTCCCACCACAATTCAGCACCCCCACTATATCAAATTATTCTAATTATAAAAAGAGATGTACACAGGCATTGTAACAAAATTTTTCATGTCAATAAGTTAAAGAAATTCAAGTGTTTACAATGGCTTACAGTGGCAGTTTATTTAATTTCCCTGAACTGAGTATTAATGATTTAATTAATAATTTGCCTCCAGCACCGCAAGACAAAAATGATATAGTAGTACTTGGTGAGCGAAGGTACCAACTGAATAAATCCAGAAGTAAATATGTGACAACGGGATTTCAGATGACTTGTGTTATAACCCATGTGTGAAGCTAAGTGGAAACAAACTTGATGTAATAATTTTTAACGAAAAGGAGTGGCTTCATTTTCTCACGTATCAAGGTGTAATAACTAATTATGTATACTCCAATGATAAAGTTGAACCAGTAGAGACTGATAACTTTCTTATAAAATTTGAGCAAATTTCCTATTCCAGAGTTATAAAAATAATAAAAAATAACTCTTACATTTACTTGGGATATGAATCGATCTGCAAGTTGTGGGAAGCATTACCACTCATTAAGGCTAACATTGAGACCTTAAAAAGATTGCAATTCCAAAGTTATTTCAGGAATGTGGTGAGAGAACTACAACATCAAGAAGGAAATGTATTTGAAAACGCAGTAAATCTTATTGAAAGGAATAAAAATGGCTATAATGAAAATACCATTATGCTTATGGAGTTAATTTATATTTATCCGGATGTATTGGAAGCTGAATATTGTGGTAGGATCTAAAGATGAAGAAAGTGACATTTAATTTAAAAGACAATAAGATTAATTTTATGGTGGTGTGGAATTATGCATATAAATGATCAAGAAAGAGATATTGGGAAATTGTAGCCCTCGATAGAGTTCGGTTTAATAGAAGAATAGAACAAATATTATAAACAGACAGTACTCATAGATATAATGTATATAATGAGAGATTTTGTAATTTATATGACACTTAATCATATATAACAACATAGTATTTTTGTATTTATGTGTGTGAAATAGATATATAGAAATAAAACATATTTATGCTTGAATATTTGTTTTATTAGGTAAAAAAGGTAAAAACATATTATAAATTAAATGATACATGAAAAAGTAATTATAAATTAAATGTTACATGAAAAAAGTAATAAAATATAGATTATATTCATACAATGCTATTATTTGAAATCCATGAATTATGTTTATTGCTTAATCCTAACCATTTAACATAAAAGCTTGTTATTCTTTTTTCTTAAAATTTTTTCCACGAGATATACATCGGGATACTTTACTTTCTGCATTTCTTCCTCATAAAAACTCTCTAAAATTTCCTCCCCCATTTGGGCTTATAAAAGGTAAGTTCTAGGATTACCTTTATGAACTTTCCTAATTTTGATAATTTCATTAGAACAGTTAGGCGTATATCCCTTTGAAAAAGCTTGTCGATATTACTAATACTAATCCTCACATAATCATTTACTTTAATTTTTTTTTCCTTGGATCGACTGTTTTCGGGTGGTTATAGACAGTTTTTAGTAAGCGTTTTTCATCTTTCTTTTTAACATTTTTAGGTTGCATCCCAATTGTCCTATGTTTAGTATTATTGTATTCAACAACAATATCCGGTAACAAATTTAACCACTTATAGTTTCCGTTTAGACTAAATAGTTTCCACATTTTATTTTTTAAAGTCCTATTAACTCGTTCTACAACACTCGCTTTGAGATCTGTATAAGACCTATAATGGTTAATTTTCATCTCGTCCATTAATTTTTTAAATTCTTTATTGTAAAATTCTCTACCCAAATCTGTTTGCAAATTTTTCGGTAAAACTTTGATATCTGATAAGATTTTTTTCATTGCTTCCGTAACATTTTTTCCGCCTTTAGTTTTCACAGGTTCACACCAAACAAATTTTGAGAATACGTTAATAACTACTAAAATATATTTATAACCTTTGTTTACTTTCGCATAAGGGATCATCTGTACAAGATCTGCTTGAAAAAGATCATTAATACCTTTAACAATAACTCTTCTTCGTTTAAAAGATTCTCTAGCCGGTTTATGAAGTTCATTTACTATTTCCTTTTTAATGTTACTCATCTTTAGTTATCGATAGGGTAAATGAATCCTTAACTTCCCACATACACTATTTATCTTATTATTTTAGCATCTTTTAATTCCTCTATTAGTGAAATTATCTCGTTATTATGTCCCGTATTTCCTGCCAACTGTGAAGCTATGAGTAGTCTTAATCGGTCTGTCATTATAGTCATCAAAATGTTTATATTCAATTTTTTTGTTGTCAAGTTCCATCAGTGTTAACGCACCACCTTTTTTTTTCATCATTTGCCTTTTTTATTTGTTCCCTTGTTTTTCTCATTTGTTCAGGTGAAGAAAGTGAACGCACTCTCGATCTCGTCACTGGTGGCTTAGATTTTGTAGAAAATGTATTTATTCTTGGTCTTGCCACAGCAGGTATAGCCGATGCACTTTTTTTATTCATCGAATGCAAGGTAGAAACACGCGGTTTAATAATATCTATAAATTTAGACGCATTTGATGTAGATAGACCTCTCTCCGGATCATAACCTAGGTAATGAGCATTACTCCTCCTAATTATATCAATATACTGATCCACATCAGATGCTCGATGCCCTGCTGGATGCTTTTTGAACATTAATTCATACAATCCTGGTATACCTTTGTATGGAAACTGATCATCAATAATAAAATTAGCACCATCAAAATCAACAGTTGCAGTGCCAATAGCGAATTTCTTCTTAAATGGGTCGAAGTAAATAGGTATCATCAAACTCGTTTTGTGAATCCTCAATTTTATCTTGTATGTATGCTCGCGGTAGAGGTGCATTAAATTGTTGCATTTTCTGATATTACGGATGGATCTACTACCTTTGATGGAAAAGTTTCATCAAAGAAACTCTCTACATATTGAGGTCTTTCTTGGGTAGAGTCAAAATGAAATGTTTCATCTTCCAAATTAGTGGGTGTTGTATGATAAAATTCAAGAGGGATTGAATCAATTGATCGCCTGTTTAAACTCTCATTTTTTATTTCTGTTTTCAAAAAAGATTTACGTGGATCACTTTCATTATTAACGATAGTTGTTACTAATTCACGAAGAGGTCGCGTTATCGGTTTATAAGTTTCCTCGAACGCTAACTGAGATTTAGCAATATCAGTTTTCAAACTTCTATACTTTTGCTTTAAGGCATCTCGCGTCTTTAACAGCTCTGCTGCCACTCTACTATCCATGGTGAATGGTTGATAATATTAATGTCTCTATTTTATATATGAAAAAATTGATCAAAACCTTTTCGATATCTCCCAGAGTTGATTGGACAATCTTTATCGATTACAACGAATCCATATTTATCATTCCAACAAAATGCACAAAGTTTTTTGAAATCTTGGAAACTCATATCAACGTTTACATGATCATCATAGATATGTTTGAGAGATTGGTAAGGTCCTGAGGAAATATCACAAGAAGATTGTCTCTACATAATTGTTTGGGGATAGCAGCGTAGGTTTGATATAAATAAAAACAATCTGTGTTTTTATGACGCCCAAAAGAAAAATAGCTTTTAATAATACTTTGATCACATGATACCAAATCATCGAATATTGTGACTGAATTCGGTTCTATTTCTTCTGAAGGTATTGCTGCATCCCCGTCATTATATTCGAAATATCCAATTTCATTCATCGGTTTCACAAGAATCCTCAGATATTCATATTTCGGTTGGTATAGAGATTTAGAATATAAATAGATATTTTCAAAACGTAGACCGTTAGGATGTTCCAACAAACTAAGCATTACATTTGTTTTTCCAGACCCAGAACTTCCAACTAGAAGTCCCCTTTTCGAAAATAAAATACCATACTTTTGAAAAGTGTTTGTCTTGGAAATTTTATCGTGATTGACTATTGGTAAAATCGTTTCTTGCTGTTGAATCTGCATTGTATTCAAATAATCACATCACACTAGTGTGAAATCGAACTGCATTAGAAAGAAAACTTTTAAAAACTGATTAAGCATAACCTTCTACTCTATATAAAAGGGTATTCTACAAAAGCAAGAATCAGTTTATTCCATAATTTGGAATATAATGGGTCGAACCAAAAGTTCATAGCTTACTTGTACTAGAAACTCTAAAAAGAGAGAACGTGGTCTGCTCAATAGTATAATAAATAAACTTCCCGGTGGAACTACATATACCTGGTTATAATTATTGTGGGCCAGGAACTGAACTCACAAAACGCCTAGAACGAGGTGATAGAGGAATTAACCCATTAGATGAAGCGTGTAGAGAACACGATATAGCATATTCCAAATTTGAAGAGGTTGAAAAAAGGAATCAAGCAGATAGGGAATTAGCTGAAGCTGCATTTAAACGTGTACAAGCACCCGACTCTTTTGGTGAAATTGGGAATTGGTGGGGTAATGAAATTAAAGAGTAAATTGGGAATGGGTCTTAAGCGACGAAAAAATCGTGATTCAACGAAGAAGAGGAAGAAAGGGGGAAAAATAAATGTAAAGGTTGCTGTAAAAAAAAACATTAAAATCAAAGAAGCGAGGGAAAAGAATTCTCAATACTCCAAAAAGAGGGGGGATTTCTATTACCTCTTTTGGGAGCATGAGGAGCTGTTGGAGGGGGTGTAGCCGGTATTGTGAAAGCAGTTAACGATTCCAAGTCAAATGGTAAGGTGATAGCTGAACAATTGAGGCATAATTTGGCGATGGAACAGGCCGCTAAGGGGAAGGGTTTATATTTAGGCCCTCATAAGAAAGGTTCTGGATTATATCTTAAAACGTATAACAGCAAAAAAAACTAATTAAGCTACCTCACCGACCACTAACTAACAGATTTAATGAAATACTCGAAAATTCTAAAAATTCCAAATTTTCGAGGTATTTTCATGAAAGATACACTCTCCAAAAAAATTAGGAAAAAAGAATCTGGTATAGTAAATTTGGATATCAATGATGGAGATGGAACTCACTGGATTGCATATATAAAAAAAACAAGGAAATAGTTTATTTGATGAGTTGAGAAAATATTTTTTAAGTGATGGTAGCTTAAATGAAATAAAATATAATTATGATTCTGTACAAAATTATGATTCATATGTCTGTGGACATTTATGTCTATTATTTTTATGTAATCAATGTAAATAAGTTTTTCTTATTCATTTTCTAATAAACGTTCAAAGTATCACTATGTCTTTTACATTCGCTCTCAGTGGAGAATCTTCTGTATTAAATTATCCACCGATATATTTATATGATGAGGCAGATTATGAAATTGGATTAACTAATTTTGATACTTATAATATTATCCCAAATATTGACAACAATAACAATAAATTTGCGTGGGGGAGAAATAATGAACATATTGTTCAAGTACCTGTAGGGTGTTATGAAATTGATGATATTTTAAAAATCATGACAAATAAAATAGTTCAAGAAGATGATGAAGCAGTTATTAGGATTGATATAGATATTAATACGTCCAAAATTATTATAAGCAAAACAGGATAATTAATTTTAACGTGGAGGATTCGATAGGTCCGGTATTAGGCTTCAAGAAAAGAGAGTTAAACGCTAATGATACTAATATTTCCGATGATCCAGTAAAGGTTTTCAAAGTGAATGCTATCTGTATTGACTGTAACATTGCTGTTGGTTCTTTTTTTAATGGAAAACCTGTTCATATCATTCATCAGTTCTTTCCAACAGTTCCAATTGGGTATATAAAGTAGTAGAATCACCTCTAAATATTATTTACTTCCCAGTGAGCGTTAAAACCATTAACAACATCACAGTTAAAGTGATTGATCAAGAATTACATCTTGTCAATTTTCAAAAAGAAACGATAACTGTTAGACTACATCTTAGAAAATCAATTCGATAATAAAATGGTATTGATATTTAATTCAAGGTCTCCCATTCATACACAAAAACCACACTATAAAAGGATACGTAGGAAAAAAGTCAACAGTTCTAAAAACACTCTCAACAGAATAACATCAGCAAATCGACGGTTCTTAAAATCACTTGGCTTCGAAGTATTAGTATAATGGAATTACTGAATATAACCGAGCAACCCATAATTGACAACTCCGTAGTAGAATATCAGTATCATTCATATCAACCCAATATATCTGGAACTCTAGATTATAATGATGAAACGAGAATTACCATTCAGGATTTAGATACCTATACAGCACCATGTCATAGCTATTTATACATCGAAGGAAAATTAACAAAGGAGGATGGAACTTCACCTACCAACTTAGAGTTTATCAATAATGGTGTTGCGTTTTTATTTCGAGAAATTAGATATGAGTTAAATGGAATAGTAATAGATTCCGTGAGAAAGTTGGCTTAGTTTCAACTCTATTTAATTATCTATCACTGAATCAAAATGAAAGTGTTTGTATGGAAAATGCTGGATGGTTCCCAAAACAGAAAAAAGGTAAAAAACCTAAAATTTTGATAGATGCAAGTGGGAATTTCAACGTCTGTATTCCATTAAAATTTCTGGTTGGTTTCTTTGAAGATTTTCAAAAAATAATCATTAACATGCGACAAGAATTAGTACTGGTACATAATAGTAATGATTTTGACTGCATTACAAATACTAAGGATGAAGTGGGTAAAGATAGTGTTGCTATAGATGAAAAGCCGAAAATCACGATTTATAACTTATTTTGGAGAGTCCCACATGTTACCGTGGGTATTTCAGAGCAGCTTCGATTAAATAAAATTATAAGTAGGAACATGGATCTTCCTATAACATTTAGAAGTAGGGAACTGATTGAATATCCATCATTACCTGCCTCAAGCAGACATACGTGGCCTATCAAGACATCTACTAAAGTTGAAACTCCTAGGCATGTAATAATAGCATTCCAAAAAAATAAGAAAGGAAATATTAGGGCTGATATGAGTAAATTTGATGATTGCGATCTTAGAAGCATTAGAGTTTTCTTGAATTCTGAAAGATATCCATACAATGATTTATATCTAGACTTCAAGAATAATAAATTTGCAACTCTATCAAATGTTTGCTGATTTTCAAGAATCCTATTACCCCCACCAAATAAATCAACCCATTTTCAATCCAACTGAATTTGCACCAATAGCTCATATTGATTGTTCTCGTCAAAAAGAAGCTTTACAAACAGGATAGGTGGTTATGAGAATAGAATTTGAGACTGGCACCCCTACTACCACGGATACTAATACATATTGTCTCATTCTGCACGAGAAGCATTTCACCTATAATCCTCTAACAAAAATCGTTCGTCAGCAGTAAAATGCACATGACATACTTTTACCTATATTAAAAAAAATAATAATGTAAATTATTAGTATGAATATGAGATCAGACTATATTCAAAAGTTAAAAGAACACAGAAAAAAATTATGTGACTTAAGAAGAGCGATTGAATTATACTGTATAAAAGAGAAGGTGCTAAAAGAACTACAACACTCATTATTGGAAAACCAATCAAAACAACTACTCTTCTAGCTAATACTGACGAAGTATTGAATTACATGATAGGATTCCTGGCATTTTAAGGCAAAAAAAATATATTGAAAATAGTTAAATTATTTATTGAAATTCAGTCATTCACAACAATTATTGAACCATACATTCTATTTCAACTCTAGAAAAGTTGTACAAGTTTTTTCGAACTCGTTAGTTCTCATCAGTAGAGTATAGAAACATTCATTCATTATTTACAAGCCTATTCTTGATTTATTTTTACAATTAATTATTTTTTATTTATTTGCTTTGATCATGATTAGAGAATATTATTTAGGTATTATGCAAATCACAACTTACACACTTTTTATTTATTATGAAAATACCTACTTTCTGTATATTGTTGCCCTAATCTGGGCACGCTAATATACTAGTCAGGTAAATACTTTAAAACACTCATTATTGGAGAATCAATCAAAACAACTACTCTTCTAGCTAATACTGACGAAGTATTGAATTACATGATAGGATTCTTAGCATTTTAAAGAAAAAAAATATATATTGAAAATACTTAAATCATTTATTCAAATTTAATCATTCACAATGAAATTATCTACTTTCTGTATATTAGTGCCTTAATCGGGTCACGCTAATATACTACTTAGGAAAACACTTTAAAACACTCATTATTGGAAAACCAATCAAAACAACTACTCTTCTAGCTAATACTGACGAAGTATTGAATTACATGATAGGATTCCTGGCATTTTAAGGCAAAAAAAATATATTGAAAATAGTTAAATTATTTATTGAAATTCAGTCATTCACAACAATTATTGAACCATACATTCTATTTCAACTCTAGAAAAGTTGTACAAGTTTTTTCGAACTCGTTAGTTCTCATCAGTAGAGTATAGAAACATTCATTCATTATTTACAAGCCTATTCTTGATTTATTTTTACAATTAATTATTTTTTATTTATTTGCTTTGATCATGATTAGAAATATTATTTAGGTATTATGCAAATCACAACTTACACACTTTTTATTTATTATGAAAATACCTACTTTCTGTATATTGTTGCCCTAATCTGGGCACGCTAATATACTAGTCAGGTAAATACTTTAAAACACTCATTATTGGAGAATCAATCAAAACAACTACTCTTCTAGCTAATACTGACGAAGTATTGAATTACATGATAGGATTCTTAGCATTTTAAAGAAAAAAAATATATTGAAAATACTTAAATCATTTATTCAAATTTAATCATTCACACTTTTTTATTTAATATGAAATTATCTACTTTCTGTATATTAGTGCCTTAATCGGGTCACGCTAATATACTACTTAGGAAAACACTTTAAAACACTCATTATTGGAAAACCAATCAAAACAACTACTCTTCTAGCTAATACTGACGAAGTATTGAATTACATGATAGGATTCCTGGCATTTTAAGGCAAAAAAAATATATTGAAAATAGTTAAATTATTTATTGAAATTCAGTCATTCACAACAATTATTGAACCATACATTCTATTTCAACTCTAGAAAAGTTGTACAAGTTTTTTCGAATTCGTTAGTTCTCATCAGTAGAGTATAGAAACATTCATTCATTATTTACAAGCCTATTCTTGATTTATTTTTACAATTAATTATTTTTTATTTATTTGCTTTGATCATGATTAGAGAATATTATTTAGGTATTATGCAAATCACAACTTACACACTTTTTATTTATTATGAAAATACCTACTTTCTGTATATTGTTGCCCTAATCTGGGCACGCTAATATACTAGTCAGGTAAATACTTTAAAACACTCATTATTGGAGAATCAATCAAAACAACTACTCTTCTAGCTAATACTGACGAAGTATTGAATTACATGATAGGATTCTTAGCATTTTAAAGAAAAAAAAATATATTGAAAATACTTAAATCATTTATTCAAATTTAATCATTCACACTTTTTTATTTAATATGAAATTATCTACTTTCTGTATATTAGTGCCTTAATCGGGTCACGCTAATATACTACTTAGGAAAACACTTTAAAACACTCATTATTGGAAAACCAATCAAAACAACTACTCTTCTAGCTAATACTGACGAAGTATTGAATTACATGATAGGATTCCTGGCATTTTAAGGCAAAAAAAATATATTGAAAATAGTTAAATTATTTATTGAAATTCAGTCATTCACAACAATTATTGAACCATACATTCTATTTCAACTCTAGAAAAGTTGTACAAGTTTTTTCGAACTCGTTAGTTCTCATCAGTAGAGTATAGAAACATTCATTCATTATTTACAAGCCTATTCTTGATTTATTTTTACAATTAATTATTTTTTATTTATTTGCTTTGATCATGATTAGAGAATATTATTTAGGTATTATGCAAATCACAACTTACACACTTTTTATTTATTATGAAAATACCTACTTTCTGTATATTGTTGCCCTAATCTGGGCACGCTAATATACTAGTCAGGTAAATACTTTAAAACACTCATTATTGGAGAATCAATCAAAACAACTACTCTTCTAGCTAATACTGACGAAGTATTGAATTACATGATAGGATTCTTAGCATTTTAATATTCTCTAATCATGATCAAAGCAAATAAATAAAAAATAATTAATTGTAAAAATAAATCAAGAATAGGCTTGTAAATAATGAATGAATGTTTCTATACTCTACTGATGAGAACTAACGAGTTCGAAAAAACTTGTACAACTTTTCTAGAGTTGAAATAGAATGTATGGTTCAATAATTGTTGTGAATGACTGAATTTCAATAAATAATTTAACTATTTTCAATATATTTTTTTGCCTTAAAATGCCAGGAATCCTATCATGTAATTCAATACTTCGTCAGTATTAGCTAGAAGAGTAGTTGTTTTGATTGGTTTTCCAATAATGAGTGTTTTAAAGTGTTTTCCTAAGTAGTATATTAGCGTGACCCGATTAAGGCACTAATATACAGAAAGTAGATAATTTCATATTAAATAAAAAAGTGTGAATGATTAAATTTGAATAAATGATTTAAGTATTTTCAATATATTTTTTTTCTTTAAAATGCTAAGAATCCTATCATGTAATTCAATACTTCGTCAGTATTAGCTAGAAGAGTAGTTGTTTTGATTGATTCTCCAATAATGAGTGTTTTAAAGTATTTACCTGACTAGTATATTAGCGTGCCCAGATTAGGGCAACAATATACAGAAAGTAGGTATTTTCATAATAAATAAAAAGTGTGTAAGTTGTGATTTGCATAATACCTAAATAATATTCTCTAATCATGATCAAAGCAAATAAATAAAAAATAATTAATTGTAAAAATAAATCAAGAATAGGCTTGTAAATAATGAATGAATGTTTCTATACTCTACTGATGAGAACTAACGAGTTCGAAAAAACTTGTACAACTTTTCTAGAGTTGAAATAGAATGTATGGTTCAATAATTGTTGTGAATGACTGAATTTCAATAAGTAATTTAACTATTTTCAATATATTTTTTTTGCCTTAAAATGCCAGGAATCCTATCATGTAATTCAATACTTCGTCAGTATTAGCTAGAAGAGTAGTTGTTTTGATTGGTTTTCCAATAATGAGTGTTTTAAAGTGTTTTCCTAAGTAGTATATTAGCGTGACCCGATTAAGGCACTAATATACAGAAAGTAGATAATTTCATATTAAATAAAAAAGTGTGAATGATTAAATTTGAATAAATGATTTAAGTATTTTCAATATATTTTTTTTCTTTAAAATGCTAAGAATCCTATCATGTAATTCAATACTTCGTCAGTATTAGCTAGAAGAGTAGTTGTTTTGATTGATTCTCCAATAATGAGTGTTTTAAAGTATTTACCTGACTAGTATATTAGCGTGCCCAGATTAGGGCAACAATATACAGAAAGTAGGTATTTTCATAATAAATAAAAAGTGTGTAAGTTGTGATTTGCATAATACCTAAATAATATTCTCTAATCATGATCAAAGCAAATAAATAAAAAATAATTAATTGTAAAAATAAATCAAGAATAGGCTTGTAAATAATGAATGAATGTTTCTATACTCTACTGATGAGAACTAACGAGTTCGAAAAAACTTGTACAACTTTTCTAGAGTTGAAATAGAATGTATGGTTCAATAATTGTTGTGAATGACTGAATTTCAATAAATAATTTAACTATTTTCAATATATTTTTTTTGCCTTAAAATGCCAGGAATCCTATCATGTAATTCAATACTTCGTCAGTATTAGCTAGAAGAGTAGTTGTTTTGATTGGTTTTCCAATAATGAGTGTTTTAAAGTGTTTTCCTAAGTAGTATATTAGCGTGACCCGATTAAGGCACTAATATACAGAAAGTAGATAATTTCATATTAAATAAAAAAGTGTGAATGATTAAATTTGAATAAATGATTTAAGTATTTTCAATATATTTTTTTTCTTTAAAATGCTAAGAATCCTATCATGTAATTCAATACTTCGTCAGTATTAGCTAGAAGAGTAGTTGTTTTGATTGATTCTCCAATAATGAGTGTTTTAAAGTATTTACCTGACTAGTATATTAGCGTGCCCAGATTAGGGCAACAATATACAGAAAGTAGGTATTTTCATAATAAATAAAAAGTGTGTAAGTTGTGATTTGCATAATACCTAAATAATATTCTCTAATCATGATCAAAGCAAATAAATAAAAAATAATTAATTGTAAAAATAAATCAAGAATAGGCTTGTAAATAATGAATGAATGTTTCTATACTCTACTGATGAGAACTAACGAGTTCGAAAAAACTTGTACAACTTTTCTAGAGTTGAAATAGAATGTATGGTTCAATAATTGTTGTGAATGACTGAATTTCAATAAATAATTTAACTATTTTCAATATATTTTTTTTGCCTTAAAATGCGAGGAATCCTATCATGTAATTCAATACTTCGTCAGTATTAGCTAGAAGAGTAGTTGTTTTGATTGGTTTTCCAATAATGAGTGTTTTAAAGTGTTTTCCTAAGTAGTATATTAGCGTGACCCGATTAAGGCACTAATATACAGAAAGTAGATAATTTCATATTAAATAAAAAAGTGTGAATGATTAAATTTGAATAAATGATTTAAGTATTTTCAATATATTTTTTTTCTTTAAAATGCTAAGAATCCTATCATGTAATTCAATACTTCGTCAGTATTAGCTAGAAGAGTAGTTGTTTTGATTGATTCTCCAATAATGAGTGTTTTAAAGTATTTACCTGACTAGTATATTAGCGTGCCCAGATTAGGGCAACAATATACAGAAAGTAGGTATTTTCATAATAAATAAAAAGTGTGTAAGTTGTGATTTGCATAATACCTAAATAATATTCTCTAAATAAGTTTATTTTTAAAGAACTGGCAGGATATGATGGAATGAAAACATGTCACTATATATTAGGGTGCTACCCATTTAAGATGCTTTCACCAGACTTACAAAAACAAGTGTGCTGGTTAACAGGAAATTATCACTGCATTAAGTGGTCTGATGGCTTTACACCACTACACATGTTTGGAAAGATTTTTGATAATTTGGTCACATCTGATGATTGTGTTTACATAAAAGGAGGAGAAAAGGCGAACTACATCAGACAGTTCACTTCACAACCCGTTATTGGATTTGAGGAGCAGCCACCTTTACGAAAATCTAGTGCAAAATATTTTTATCATTTAAATACTAATTGTATGTGTGCACTTTCTAATGTATATTATTTGTATGAAAATTTTATAATGTCATGAGTAAAACAATAAAAAAAACTATAAAGGAATTTCTGTTGTTTTTATTTAAAAACTACTGACAAATACAATTCCAATTTAGCTACACATCTTCACTACTATCAGTCAGAATCCCCATTACAAGCCATTACCTTGCTGGCAAGATCCGGCTCCAAAAATTGTTTTGTCCGATCCAAATATGCGCATAGATTCAAATCTATCAAAGATTGGACAAAACAGTGCTGACACATCGCTCTCTCCAAAAAGTTGCTTGATCATATCTCATGGCTAGATCGTTACACTCATCCTCTTAGTATATTACCATTTCATAAACTATTTCTTATTTGAAAATATATGTCTTAAATAAACCACACCACTTTCTAAATCAACAATTTTGATTTCTTCTTCCAAGTACGCCAACATCTTGAAATTTACTGTTTATTTCTTCCCAAACTAAATTGATAGTCACTACCTCACTACCCCTACCCATTCCCTAAATATACAATTTTATCGTTGCATGTACTCAATTTAGCTACACATCTTCACCACTGTCACTGTCACAGTCCCCATTATAAGCAATCACCTTGCTGGCAAGATCCGGCTTTAAAAATTGTTTTATCCGATCCAAATACACACACAGATTCAAATCTATCAAAGATTGTACAAAGCAGTGCTGGCAGATCTCCTCATCCAGAAACTTGTCACATTTTTGAAGACCTTCATCGTACTTATTGGCCAGCTCGTTACACTCTTCCTCTGTATAAAATTTACCCATTCTATAAACCGCTTCATGTTCCGCATCGAATCTCAAATTTGAAAATAATTGTCTTAAATGATTCACACCACTTTGTAAATCAACAATTTCGATTTCTTTCACATACGCCATCCACATTTTGAAATTTACTGTTTATTTCCTCCCGAATTAAATTGATAGTGACTAAAGTGTTAAATTAATGCTCGAGTTTTATAATGAAACTCCCACCTAACCATATACCCCACCTATTTCTTAAAAGTCTATACAAAGAAAACGATTTTATCACTTGATTTACCCATCTACACAGACAGCAGTTCTATTTTCAATTAACACTTTACAATCCGAATAATGTTATTATTGTATTATCTATCCGCACAGTCAGCAGTTCTATTTTTAATTACCATATCAGCATTTGCATAGTTGACACTTTACAGTCTAGATATTTGAAATGTTATTGCAAGTTCAGCAAAACTATTCCTCCACTTAACCCAGCTAAAGATAATATACAACTATAAAGCTTGTGAATGGCAGTTGCTTAATAAAATTTATATAACCCAAATTAAAAATAGCTGAAGTGAGTACAGTGTGTGTATGTAATATATTCAGGAGTCCTGCAGTAAATTATTGCACGTGGAATTATAAATTGGTGCAAATAATTAAAGAACACTTCCCTGAAGAATATGAAGTTTTGAGAAATTTACCAGGTCAACGTTGGATAATAGCTGGCAGTTTTATATGTTTGCTATTAAAATTAACTAACACAAGTGGGAGTATGGACATATTTTATTTCAACAACGAATTTAGTGAGAAATGCGACAAAGCTGATTGGCATCTATCCTCAAGCTACCGCAATGTTTTTAATGTATTCAACCATCGAAAATATAATATACAAATTATAGAATTTATAAATATAATACCAGGGATACATCTGAGCCATGAAATATTCCAATTGCTGTGGTGTTTTGATTGTGTCTTGGTTAGGAAAGCCCTACATTTAAAAAGTGCTTTATTTGTTGACTGTAATTTTGGCCCTGTGAAATTTGGAACTCCTTTTCGACAAGAAAAATATAAAGATCGTCTCCTGCAACCGATTATCACTCAGCACAAAACACTGTACCTAATAGCTTATGAATGTATACACAAAATCAAATAAAAAACATAATCAGAATATTAATGTTGTTTCATTATATTGTACACACATCCACTTTCAATTCATATAACTATGATTTAACTCTAATAAGATGGGATTAAACGATAAAAAAAACACAAAATTTTTATAATAGTGTTTTATTAGACAAATTTAGTGATGTTATTCATATTATTTACAATAAATTAAAGTCCATTGCTAGATTTTCCTGTTCAATAATTTCATCGGCTAGCCTTAAAAGAATTGTGAGGTTATCTTCAGCGGTATTATGGTCAGCGTTATTGTGTAAATTACTGATAGAGTAATGCCCCCACACCACAGTGACGTAGCCAGGGGGGGGGGTCCTGGGGGTCCGGACCCCCCCGAAATTTATTGACATTTGTATAATTGATAGACATGATAATTATGTAAAATTATTATATTGATTTTATTTTCGGTTTTAGTCAAAAATTTTTTTTGGCCGATTACAAATCATCATTCCATGCAACCAGTCCCGTAGCAAATCGTAATTTCTTGCAATTTATTGCCGCAATATTGACACGGCGGAGCCTTAATTCAGTCAAATGTATAAAACCTTGTGGAATCATGAGTAAATTCGATTTATTTTTATTACTAGCCAAGCGAAATCCACGTTACATTGCGCATAGTCGCCATCAGTTATTTGGAATATAAGTTGTTGAATAGTTCAACTAAAGGACCCCGCACAATTCTTATGCAAATTGGCGTACCTACAACAGTCAAATCGGCCTTTCCTTCATCATTCTCACAAATATGACAAATTTGACTGTTGTCGAAACATTTTTGTTGACTTTCTGTCAATGGCTTCATTTCCACTATATTTTTCAGATGATTCTGATACAATTGTAAAACATGTTCTTCCAATTTTTTAACAAAAACTTCCGCAACATCAGTTCCTCGATAATATTCAAGTGTGGAAAATTTGTCATCAAAATTACACTTTATATAGAAACAAAATGAATATGGTTCATGCTGGTACCTTTTAACAGTAAATGATTTACTATCGCATGGTTTATTGTGATGAATCGGGGGTGGGGGTAATTTTTTTTGGGGGGGTACTTGTGGTACATAGTGTAAATATGGTAAGTCATATCAATGAATAATACAAATTATTAAACAAACATTACAATGGAAATGAAGGTACTTCAATACTTGCTGACTAAGTTCTTTTCATGAGAAAGTTGCATGAGTTTGCTGTTTGTTTCATTCCTATCAAAGTGTATAACTTGACAATGCCTCGAAAGAGGCATCTACAATGTAGATAAATAAGGCGCCTACATATTTTTTTTATCTATTCATATCAATTCTTTACAAACAATACCTGCTTGCAAGTTCAGCACATTATTTCCTTACTCGGTGGTGTGTGTTTATAGTTTCTGTATGACTTGACAATGCTTCTTTCATTATTATGATAAATAACAATGTAGATAAAAGATATTTACATATCTTTTTCGTTTCAATGAATTCATTTAGTAAATTATTACCTTACTCATCTATTCTTATCAATTCTTCGCAAACAATATCCACTTGCAATTTCAGCACATTATTTCCATATTTAAAGCTTAACTTTATCAGAAATACATTTAGTTTCAGTCTCACTTTTCTTGCGTTATTTGTCCACTATAAAAAATCATTAAAAATGTGTGCACAAACAAGTTTTTCAAGTAACAAACGTTCGGCAACTCCTGATAATTATATGAAGACATATCATTTGAAGAAAAAGTGTGTCAGCGAATGAACTCAATTCGTTCAGTCGAATCTGTAGATTCTGAGTTATGCATCACTGAAGGTGATCTTGCAACCCTTCGCCCCATTTTTGAAGCAGTCCCATCAGCATCAGCCCCATCAGCATCACATCAGAGGAGAGAGTTTGCTCGTCATAGTCCTGAGGAAAATGAAAATGACTCGGAAGATGAGCTCTTCACAAATTACATTCAACAAGTTAAGAGGAAATGTAATGCTCATGATAAAGAAACTAATGGAGCTAGAACTAAATTCCTGCACGAGGTACGGAAGGTGCTAATTGTTGAGTCGACACTGCCAAATTCAGCAAAATACTTTATAGAGGGAAATTGAAAAAAAAAAACAACGAAAATTAGCCGATTTACACTCCCATATAAAAACAAAGGAGAGTGAAATTGAAGGGAGTTTGGAATATGTGAGAGACTTTGTGGTAAATTTTCCATTTAAATAGAGTATTTTTTTTTCTAATTGCTTTTTAAATTTATTTTAATTATTATCGAGATTTTTTTCGCACTCGATTCTGGACAGTTCTCCCGTGTCTCCGACATTCTCACGAGAGAAGCGCCAGCGAATTATTCACAGCCACTCCCCGCATCCCGCAGGGTCAGTGACTGTAAATTCCAGACTCATGTGCCCTAAGCAAACGGAGGGACCCCAGGATAACTGCCTTCTGCATTTGGCCTGCCAACCATTCGAGACTATTATTATTATTATTATTATTATTATTATTATTATTATTATTATTATTATTATTATTATTATTATTATTATTATTATTATTATTATTATTATTATTATTATTATTATTATTATTATTATTATTATTATTATTATTATTATTATTATTATTATTATTATTATTATTATTATTATTATTATTATTATTATTATTATTATTATTATTATTATTATTATTATTATTATTATTATTATTATTATTATTATTATTATTATTATTATTATTATTATTATTATTATTATTATTATTATTATTATTATTATTATTATTATTATTATTATTATTATTATTATTATTATTATTATTATTATTATTATTATTATTATTATTATTATTATTATTATTATTATTATTATTATTATTATTATTATTATTATTATTATTATTATTATTATTATTATTATTATTATTATTATTATTATTATTATTATTATTATTATTATTATTATTATTATTATTATTATTATTATTATTATTATTATTATTATTATTATTATTATTATTATTATTATTATTATTATTATTATTATTATTATTATTATTATTATTATTATTATTATTATTATTATTATTATTATTATTATTATTATTATTATTATTATTATTATTATTATTATTATTATTATTATTATTATTATTATTATTATTATTATTATTATTATTATTATTATTATCATTATTATTGTTAATACTCATTAATATATGCATATTCATAATTTGTATTTACACAAATAAATGTATAAAATTAAATGTGTATTTTTGTTTTCTTATTACAACTCTAATTATACAGGGTGGTTCAATGAAAAATTAATTTATTTCTTAAATAAAAGGACACACATTATTGTTTGTTTTTTTATTATTTCACCACATAAAAGTTATTATCATAAATATTTACAATTATTTAACACAGCATAAATCACCCACATTTTTTAAGCCCCCATTTACATACATTACATCTGGATTGCGACTCTGGTGGGCCATCCACATGACTATGCCATTCTGATCGGTTATGGTGTACAAAGCAAGGTAGTTGAACCATTAGTTTAAAATCTTGTGTATATACTCTTGGTAATTTAGATGATATATAAAGAAGTTCAATGGGTTTGACTTTTTCAATCAGATATATTAATGGGAAATGTAACGCTTCCTTGGTAAAATCATACAAATTTTTACCATGCTGGTGCTCTTTTATTAATTCACTTCTTTGCCAGTGTGGGCAGCTCAAGGCTGGATCCATATTTTCCGTAAAATCCTTACAATTGATTTGGTAACTAATCACGAAGAACAGCGTGATGTGGTAAACTTTTACATCCGACACATTCATACACGATGAGTATAATAATGTTAAAGTGTTTAGAATTGTGGTAAAATATGTACTGATTAACCTATGACATCTCAGATTACCCTCTTCCATGGTAATGAGGAGGGAAGGGGGTTCAGAATTATAGTGGGGATGTGAGGTGGGAGGTTTGAATTGTGGTGGGATAGATTTTTATGTATTTCTTTAATATACTTTTACATCTGATACATATCCATGCACAGACGGGCATAATGATTAAGTGTTTGGAGCAATGGTAAAATATGTACTGCCTAACCTATACATGTCAATTACCCCTTCCATGGTGATGAGGTGGGGAGGGGATGGGGCGTGGCTTATGAAAAAATGGAGGTGGGTTATGGAAGAGTGGAGGGGCTGGGGCGAAGCTTAGGGAAAAGTGGAGGGGGTTCTGAGAAATTGGTGGGGGGTTCTGGGAAAGTGGTGGGGGGTACTGAAAAAGTGGTGGGGGGGTGGAGCAGAACTCTCATTTCTTTACTACTTGCTTAATATATCTTGTACTAGTAATCGAATGGGAATTTAAAAAATACCGGCTTATTTGAAATAAAATTTGGACTTGTCTGCCATCTTGAAAAAAAAATAGAATACCAAAAATTGCCGAAATAATCAAAACTGAATATCTTTTCGATAAGAAGGAGTCATTTTACCAATATTGGCAAAAATAAAACACATCTATGGTCAAATATAATGCATCAAACCAGTCGCTGTAAGTCAAATAGAACGGTCAAAGATGGAGGACGAAATATTTTTTTTAATTCTTCGTCAAGTATCAAGGCAGCATTGTGCGTCACTTTTTTTCGATTATAGGTTCTTTTAGGTACTTTTAATTTTCAAAAAAGTGCATTTTTTATAATTTTTAAAAATTCATTTTCTTTGACCCTCCTTTTTATCGAAACAAAATAAAAAAACCTTGGCCGATTAAAGGCTGAACAACAACAACTACAACTATTTTTGTGTTTGCTGCGATTGTGACAACACTATTCACATTATCGATTTCGTTAAAAGCCATGCATTTTAAATTTATTTATTTAACGTCGGCCTATTTCCGCTACCAAGCCTATCAAAAAGTGCATATAACTTTTAAAGCACCAGGAATTTTTAGCGCAAATATTTTTTTCGTAATCAGAAGGTACATAGAATCAACAATACAAATTCCAATGGAATGTTGTCGCCGAAAATAAGTAATCAATTCAATTGTATTAATACAGGTCGAGTGACTAAATATTCCTTTACAGAACAAAAGCAATACTCAAACAAGTAGTTTTTTACATGTCTTTTATCTTCATTATTTCAATTCATCCATTATTTCAATTTTTACTGGTAAGTGATTATAAAAATGGACATTCAGAATTTTTTTTGAAGATTTTGCATGTATATACCTAGATGGCTTAATGTCATTTTCACACTAGTTATGAAAATCAGAGTTTAAATTGAGACTAATTTTTTAATGTCTTCCAATTAACCGGTGATATATATATATCGACCGGATATATATATATATATATATATATATATATATATATGAAGCCTCAATACGAAGCCCAAAACAGTATATTCTGCCGCTTACTCGAAGCCCACAACACACATACGAAGCCCGCCTTCGGGCTTCGTAAAAATAAGCGTGTATAAAACCTAGACTATGTTATTCTCAACAAATCCCGCCAATTGGCAAAATTTCGTCCGGGCATCAAATTGCACCTCCTTTCTCTCAAAACATACGCGATGTAGTTCAACGAATTGATGTTCAGATGGCGCTACAGTTGTCGGTGTATAAGCGATATATACAGTGAATATATTTGACGCATTTTGCAATGCCCTATTTTATTCGATGCATTATACGAATCCCTAAGTCTTGGCAACACTGTACATCTGCTTGGTAAATATTATGCAGCCAACTAATATGTCTGTATCTGTAATATTTTTGCTGTGGCAATGATAATTTTTGGCTATGATAATTAAATATTTTATGTTAATTGTGTTTATCTAATGGCTGGCTTAGAACCGGACTCGTAACTAAATAATATTTATATCTGCTATAAGATGACAAAAAAACTGTTGTTATTTAACAAAAAATCTATTGATACATTTTACTTTTTTACTTCACTAGGATTATATAGACTGTCTTTCTTTTCCGTGCGTTCAGCAGCAAAAATCGTAATTATAAATATAATTAATTTGTGATTTTAAGTACACCTATACAGGGTATTAACTAAAATGTAGAGGATATTTCTAAGTAGATTCCTTGGCAAAAATTAAGGAAAGTTTCTAGTATTAACTTTTCCAAAATTAACTCTCCCTTTTAAAGGGGCGAGTCCAAATCTCCTCTACTTTATATTTGTTAAATATTTCCCACCTTCTTTGTTATTTCCGTTCATTTAGTTTACATTACTTTTAATCTGAATAATTTTGAGAGAAGGGTATTAAATACATATGGATAACTTCCACGTCCACTGGAAGTCCACTGGAAGTATAGTAACGACAAAAAAATTTTTAAAAATTTTTATTGTCCAAATATGCTTAAAATGTCATGAAACGTCGAGATTTTAAGTTTGAGCGAAAAAAAAATTTCTGTCTGTCTGTCTGTAACTTTTTTTGTGCGCACGTTTACTCTGGAACCGTTTAAGATATTGACTTGAAATTTGGTACACATATGTACTTTAACGAGATCTAGAACTAGATTATATTTTCATCTTGTTACGTCGAAGGGTTGGGGGGTAAATTGGGGTAAATTTGGGGTAAATTGGTAAATCAAGCAGGTAAGAGTCCATGAAATTGGTATTTAGTATATACAAGAGAAGCTGAGGTCTCAAAAAAATTTTTGGCATTAACCACCCCCATTACCACCCCCACCTCCTAATTAAAGGGGATGAAAAAAAAATGTGATTTAGTGCATGTACAGGAACCAGAAACCTCAAAATATTTTTTTACTTGATCCACCCCCCACTACCAACCCCTATCACCACCCCCACCCCACTACCGATGTGGGGTATCGTTTTATGGGTTTTTGGGATAGAGGATTTCAAATATTATATTATTAAAGTTCCATAAACAATTATTTCCACATACAAAGTTTTTTCGTTGTGAGTGACTTGGATAAAGAATCTGGATGTGGAAGTAGTGATTCCTTGGGCAGCGGTTTTTTTATGCATGTCAGGGTATTTTATTTTTTTTAAGCAAGAAGCAAAAAGTTTTAAAATTTTCTGATGAAGTTATAAGCTAAGTTTCAACCGTTAATAACTGTTGAAAAGTCATAAAGGGTGGTTTATTTGATACATTTAAGGGATGCCACGGAGGATGAAAAGACTTTTGCATAAATATCATATTGAGTAAAAACTATTGATAAAAGCTTGCACTATAATGAGTCTGAAAAAAATAATTTCAAACATTATTTTAATGCACGCTTTACAGAAGGGCGTAATTATTCAGGAAAAGCTAATTTTAAAAAACTTCATATGAAAGATCCGACTTCATTTTTGTCAAGTAATCTAGTTACTTACCTAATATATGGTAGATATATATTATTCCGTAGTGTAGAAATAATAGTATATTAAGTATCATCAGAACGGTAACGGACGTTTACCGCCGGAGATTATAAGGTTCGCGATGCTTATACTGTTTTTGTACAATCGTATTAAATTGCACTTCAATTAAAATAATTTAATTTCTACTAAATAAACGAAAAGTCAAAAGTCACGTTTATATTTCGTGGCAAGTACAACTTGTCAAATAAGATATTTGTATTTTGACATTTCGTTTATTTACTAGAAATTAAATTACAAGTCTGTTATTTTACAATAACCACCCTATTTTGAGATACGTTAAATGAAAAATAACGCCCTAGGGCGTTATGAATATCTATAACGCCCTAGGGCATTATAAAATTATAATACAACCCAAAACAAGCAAATTATGATAGCGTTATTGACAAACAAAATGCGTTGCTATGCAACGGTGGCGTTTACAAACAATTTTGATTTTTACTCTCTTTTAAATCAAATCGTTCTGAACATAATAGATGTCAAAATAATAAATCGTAAATGTCAAAAAAAAAAAATTTGAATTAAATAACAGACTTGCAGGACATTAAACGTTGAAGGCACCACGGGTGTTATAGGATAGTGACGCCCTCGGTCGACGTACACTCCCTCGGGCCAGAGGCCCTCGGGATTGTATACTGCCGACCTCGGTGCGTTATTATCCTTATAACACCCTTGGTACCTTAATAACTATAATTGAAGTGTAATTAAAAACAATCGTGCAGAAAATAATGTTATTTTTTTTTAATACATAATAGAAATGACCTTATCTTTTGTACTAATTTTTGTGAAATATCGGTAATATATATTATATTAATTTCACTTACCGGTAAGGAAATTACTTACCGACTTAGCAATCAGTAAATATAACCTGACGTCTTAGCAACAGATATTGTAAATAAACAAATAAGCCCGATCGTACAAAAAATAGATTTTTTTGAAATCGGAAAAAACCTCAAAATTGTCATTGAAGTGTTAGAGATAGTCACTAAACTAATCAAATATTGTACGATTTCTTGTAGTTGGAGGAGGTGACAGGTAAACGTCAACATAAATTGTCCATTGCTTGTGACATAATTACATTACAAAAAATTATTGAGATTTGAAATTTAAATAATTGACATTTCTTAATGTCACTTAAAATTATTCATTAAATAGAGTTGATTAACCTTAATTTCACAATTTCAAGAAAAACTTAGTTATGCACCTTGGCACTAAAGTTTCTTGTTATCATTTATGTGGTTTATTTAACTAAATTCTACATCGTGATAAAATGTTTAACTTTAGTGCTTAGTTACATAAACAATTATTATCGCGTGTTTCCAAATAATTAATAAATTATACCTACCTATTTTATTTATTACTTTTTCCGTTCATCGTGTATTTGTAGCTTTGATAAATATATAAAAATCGTTCATTAATAACCCCTATTAATAAATGATTTTCTATTAATATACGATTTTAGTTTAGGTAACTAAGGACATAATTGAAAACAGTTAATATGACAATTAATGTCAAAACTCTAATTGTCAAACGTATAAAACGCGTATGAAACTTTTATAATTAATAAAAGAGAAGCAGGTATCGCGATATTCGGAATCGGTGCTATTGGCATATTTCTCCGATGTTACAAAAAGAAGCCTAATGAATTTGTAATTGTATTTTTGATATTTTTTAAATTCCATATGTGTTACCATAATTAAATAAATAAAGTAACACTTAGAATTCAATTTTGTGTCATAAAATAAAATTAGATTTTTTTCCTATTACTTCCACATCCAGTGGAAGTATAGTAACGACAAAAATTTTTAAAAAAATTTTTGTTGTTCAATAGGCTTAGAATGTCGAGATTTTAAGTTTGAGCGAAAAAAAAATTTCTGTCTGTCTGTAACTTTTTTTTGTGCGCACGTTTACTCAGGGACCGTTTGAGATATTGACTTGAAATTTGGTACACATATGTACTTTAACGAGATCTAGAACCAGATTATATTTTCATCTTGTTCCGTAGAAGGATTGGGGGGTAAATTGGGGTAAGTTTGAGGTAAATAGGTAAATCAAGCAGGCAGGAGTCCATAAAATTGGTATTTAGTATATATAAGAGAAGCTAAGGTCTCAAAAAAAATTTTGACATTAGCCACCCCCATTACCACCCCCACCCCATTATTAAAGAGGTTGAAAAAAAATTGTGATTTAGTGTGTGTACAAGAACCAGAAACCTCAAAATATTTTTTTACTTCATCCACCCCCCACTACCACCCCCTATCGCCACCCCCGCCCCACTACCGATGTGGGGTATCGTTTTATGGGTTTTTGGGGTAGAGGATTTCAAATATTATATTATTAAAGTTCCATAAATAATTATTTGCACATACAAAATTTTTTCGTTGTAAGTGACTTGGATAGAAAATCTGGATGTGGAAGTAGTGATTCCTTGGGCAGCGGTTTTTTTTCCTAGATACAATCAACGGAAAATTTTTGTAACTTACTCGTGTGTTAATCGGCGATCAATAATCTCGACAAATAATGCGCTCGCTGGCGCTCGCACGTTAAAATGTCTCAATTTATCAATCGCTCTCATTAACATACTTGTTTGTTAAATAACTATTATCTTATAGGTGTGTATTATCTCTAGATATATGGTGGAGTGAGGTGAGAACAAATAGCAAAATAGAACATATACTTCTGGCTGCTGGTTTCCGGGTCTTCTTCCGCGTAGACTTGGTTGAGTGCTTGACGTTTCGACCATCTTGTCGTGGTCTTCTTCTGAAGCGAAGTGAGCTCTGCTGGACTGAGCTCCTCTATTTATACAGGTTATCAGGAGGCGTGTTGCGGATCATTGCTCATGCGGAACATTGACTTCCACGTTATTGGTAGTTGTAGTCCGTTGTCACGGTTATAGTTATTCGGATGTTTATTTATTTCAATGGCTTCTCTGTATCTTCTTGGCCAATAGTTCTTGGTGTTGGCTAATTTCTTTGTTTTGTCGAATTTTATCAAATGGCCGGTTTCTTCTGAATGTTCGGCAACTGCTGATTTTGTAGAATTTCCCTTCTTTGTACTTCTAATGTGTTCTCTGAGTCTGGTGTTTATACGTCGTTTGGTCTCTCCGGTGTAGACTTGTCCGCAGGAACATGGGATACTATATACTCCTGGTGTTTCTAGTTCTTCTGGACCTTGGTATTTGGGAAAATGTTGTGCCACCTTCTGTTTTGCATTATATATTACTTTGACGTTCTTTTTCTCCAAAACTCTTCCGATTCTGTCCGCACATCCTTGTATATACGGTAGGTAAGCTGTTGCCGTGTATTTCTTTTCTTCTTTTTCTTCTTCTGTTCTGGTTGTATCTTGTCTCTTTATTGCGTTGTCTATGTCCTTCGGTTTGTATCCATTTTTCTGTAGTGATGTTTTTAAGGTCCGATATTCTTCTTGTAGATGTTCTGACTCGCAAATTTGCTTTGCTCTATGTACTAGTGTGTTGACGACGGCCTGTTTTTGTGCTGGGTGGTGGTGAGAATTGGCGTGCAGGTATCTGTCGGTGTGCGTCGGTTTTCTGTATACCTTGTGTCCTAATCCTCCATTATCCTTCTTGAACACGAGGGCGTCTAAAAATGGAAGTTGGTTCTCTGTTTCTATTTCCATGGTAAATTTAATCTTATTATGTAGGCTGTTTAGGTAGTCTTTGAAATTCTCCAGTTTCTTACGGCCATGTTGCCATATAATGAAAGTGTCGTCCACATATCTAAACCAACATTTTGGTTTTAATTGGTATTTGTCCAAAGCATATATTTCGAAGGCTTCCATGAATAAGTTAGCGAGTACTGGTGATAAAGGTGAACCCATTGCTGCTCCATCTTTTTGTTTATATAGACTTCCATTGAAGTTGAAATAGGTCGAGTTGACACAAAGCTCCATCAGGTCTGCTAAGGTGGTGTCCAAACCGTTGTTCTGCAATTCTTCCCGAGCTAATTCTATCGCCTCATTAACTGGTATATTTGTGAAGAGTGATGTTATGTCAAAACTGACTAGTATATCTTCTTGGTCCAATGTGATGTTTTTTAGCTCTTGTATGAAATGGTGTGAATTCCTGATATGATGTTCTGTTTGCCCAATAAATGCTTTGAGAATGTCTGCTAAATATCTTGCTAGCGCATGGGTTGGTGAATTCACTGCACTTACAATGGGTCGTAACGGAACTCCTGCTTTGTGGATCTTGGGTAGGCAGTAGAATTGTGGTGTCCTCGATTCTGATGGTATCAGTTTCTTCTGGTACTCTATTGGTATGCATGATTCCTTGATCGCCTTTGTTACCTGTTTTTCGATGGTCCTTGTTGGATTTCGTGTGATTTGGACGTAAACTTGGTCTTCTAACAGAAATATTTTCCCAAATACCAAGGTCCAGAAGAACTAGAAACACCAGGAGTATATAGTATCCCATGTTCCTGCGGACAAGTCTACATCGGAGAGACCAAACGACGTATAAACACCAGACTCAGAGAACACATTAGAAGTACAAAGAAGGGAAATTCTACAAAATCAGCAGTTGCCGAACATTCAGAAGAAACCGGCCATTTGATAAAATTCGACAAAACAAAGAAATTAGCCAACACCAAGAACTATTGGCCAAGAAGATACAGAGAAGCCATTGAAATAAATAAACATCCGAATAACTATAACCGTGACAACGGACTACAACTACCAATAACGTGGAAGTCAATGTTCCGCATGAGCAATGATCCGCAACACGCCTCCTGATAACCTGTATAAATAGAGGAGCTCAGTCCAGCAGAGCTCACTTCGCTTCAGAAGAAGACCACGACAAGATGGTCGAAACGTCAAGCACTCAACCAAGTCTACGCGGAAGAAGACCCGGAAACCAGCAGCCAGATCACCAGCTCCGCGAAAGCCTTAGCACTAAGAACATATACTTATTTTATTTTTAAATTTTTAATTAAGTTTATTTGAAAAAAAATTCTATTTGAAAGGAAATTGACAATATTTATTTTATATTTATTGCGGACAAGGAAAAGTGGTAGAAAACTTCATATTCGATTATAGAAAGCCATTAAAAAAGTTTTCAGGGAAATTCATTCAAATCCAATCGATTTTCTAATAACTTACTTTTTTCCACTATTAGTGGAGTGAAAATAAATTTTGAATGAAACTGTTTGGCTGCAGTAATTTTTGTTTTATGAATAATAACAAGTGCTATGAGCTGTTTTGGATTAAATCGGTCCATTGCTTCTTGTAATATTTTAACAATTTACCTATTTTTAAACACTGAAATTTGCTGTTATTTTCATTAGTATCTCCGGTCCTAGTAATCGTATCGTAAAAATAAAAATAGCGAATTATTCGCAATAAAATCTTGAATAAGACTAGGCCTATGCAAAAACTAGATGATAGTTTGTTAATTAGTAAAAAAAATAAAAAACACCAAAAATTGCCTTTTTTGATAATAATTTAATAAAAATATAACATAATAATGCATCAATTTTAACGAAAGTCCGTGGAACTAAGCTTTTTATTGAACTAAACCTGTGCTAAATTTTAACGCAAAATAAATATTTTTGAACAAAACTCAAACGGCTAAAAACCAATAATAATTTCGAAATTTTTATCGCTTGTTGTTTAAGTGCAGTGACTCGTGTGCGGTAAATTTTTGTTGAAAATGTAGGTTTTTACATGTATTTTCCAACAGTGTTAAGAAAAAAGAATACTCACTTAAACGGTTTTTGCTTGAAATTTATTTATTATTTTCAAAGTTACAGTTGTAAACAAATTCAAATAACTCTGGATTTTTATGAAACCAAAAGCGGGAAACGAATTGTGAAAATAGATGAAATATCTAACATTTTTCTAAAGAAATTAATGATCTACTTGCATTTGGGGCCGTGAAACGTCAATTTTTGTGTTTAGGTCACTTATAAATAAACAAGTCGATATTTTTTCTAGAAATTTGGACTGATTGTTTTTCGATGCTTATGTTTTTGTCTCCGCTGTTTGAAAATGAGTCAAAACTACAATTACTTCCACATCCAGTGGAAGTATAGTAACGACAAAAAAATTTTTAAAAATTTTTATTGTTGAAATAGGCTTGGAATGTTATGAAACGTCGAGATTTTAAGTTTGAGCAGAAAAAAAATTTCTGTCTGTCTGTCTGTCGGTCTGTAACTTTTTTTTGTGCGCACGTTTACTCAAGTCAATACCTCAAACGGTTCAAGAACCGTTTGAGATATTGACTTGAAGTTTGGTACACGTATGTACTTTAACGAGATCTAGAACTAGATTATATTTTCATCTTGTTCCGTCGAAGGGTTGGGGAGTAAATTGGGGTAAATTTGGGGTAAATAGGTAAATCAAGCAGGTAAGAGTTCATAAAATTGTTATTTAGTATATACAAGAGAAGCTAAGGTCTCAAAAAAAACTTTGGCGTTAGCCACCCCCATTACCAGCCCCACCACATTATTAAAGGGGATGAAAAAAAATTGCGATTTAGTGTGTGTACAAGAACCAAAAACCTCAAAATATTTTCGTACTTTATCCACCCCCACTACTACCCCCTATCACCACCCCCACCCCACTACCGATGTGGGGTATCGTTTTATGGGTTTTTGGTGATATTATATTATCAGAGTTCCATAAACAATTATTTCCACATACAAAATTTTTCGTTGTGAGTGACTTGGATAGAAAATCTGGATGTGGAAGTAGTGATTCCTTGGGCAGCGGTTTTTTAAAATTACATCGAATAAAGCGGCTTTGAGATTATAACACACTTAGTCAATTTTTTTTTACTTTCTTATTCATTTTTGTCGCGGAAGGGAAAACAAACCTAACCTGAACAGTTATTCTTATGTCTATGTACACAGCTTTGTAACTTTTAATTTTACTGATACAATAAAAAAAAATCGCAGTTAGGATTTGAACCAGAGACGTTGCATCCAAAAAAAAAAGTGTTGGTCGTCTTACACACTGAATTATCTTACCAGTGAAGTATGATCTGTAAAACCATAATATCACATTTAGAGCTATTTGGCGATTTTTGGATCTCTAACATAATCGCTAAAAGCCCGACTATCGGGCCTCTATCTTTTTTAACAATTGTGCTTCTGGATTGTTCTCAACTAGGTGAGACTAATATTACTGAAGAATAACCAGTCCAAATTTTAAGAACATATATCAATTTGCTTATTTATAAGCGACTGAGGCGCAAACACTGACGGATCTCGGCCCCAAATGCAAATAGATCATTATTTTTTTAAGAAATATTTCATCTATTTTCATAATTCGTTACCTGTTCTTGGTTTGATAAAAAAATCCAGTTATCTGAATATGTTTATACCTATAATTTTGAAAATTATAAACATATTTAAAAAAGGTTTAAATGAAGATAATATCATTGTAAAATACATGTAAAAAACCTACATTTTGAAAAAAAAATGTTCTACGAATCGATGCACTTAAACAATAAGCGATTAAAATTTCGAAATCTTTTTTTATTTTTAGCCGTTTGAATAAATATTTTATGCTAAAATTTGGCAAGAAGGTTTAGTTCAATAAAGTGCACAGTTCCTCCAACTTTCGTTAAAATGGATGCATTATTACGTTATATTTCTTAAATTGTCAAAAAAGGCAATTTTTGGTGGTTTTATTTTCTTACAAATTAACAAATTATCAGAAAGTATTTTCATAGCCACTCGCTATTTTTATTTTTGCGATACGATTATTAGGACCGAAGATAATAGGAAAAGAGCAGAAAATTTCAGCGTTGAAAAATACATTGTTAAATTTTTTTACGCTGGACCGATTTAATTAAAAACTTCTCGGTGGCACTTATTATATCTACGACAAATTAAAATAATAAAATTGCTGCAGCCAGAGAATTCCTTATTCACCTATTTTGTTACTTAATTTGACTTCACTTTATATGATTTAAAATGTTAACATATTTAAAAACTAAATTAAATAACTAAAAAGTCAGAACGTGAAAAATTTATAATACTGTACATTACAGCAAATTGAGAAAGTATTAGTCACATATTTAAAATTACTAACTATAACAGCCCATTGTTGTGTCTGACCCACAGATGTTGGGGTAGGTCGACACTCTCTATCCAATTCCCGCTAAATTTGTTTTAGGTACCTGTAAATGGTCAGTGCCACTTGTTTACGGAATGTTAAAATCCACTATTAAAGCATTTAGAAATATTGCCATATGGATCAAATTTCGTTTTTTACTTCCCTCGCTAACCGAAAAAAAATTACCCTCCGAGATTTCTTCGGATTTTCGCGTTTCAGACTATACAGATTACGAAAATTAAAGCCATTTAATTCCATCAGTCTCTCTGTCTGTCGGTCTGGTGTCTGTCTGTTGGCGCTATATCTACAACTATATCTACAAGAGTCAGAAGTACTTATCTATTTCTAACAATACATGTGTACACATAACAATTATTGTAGTTTATAAGATATGTATTGTGGGGAAAATATTACAAAACCATTTGACGCAGAAGAAAAATATTTGGTCGTTAATTGACGCTACTGTCAAAGAAGAACAGTGGACACCTGAAAAAATAATGAGGAAAAAATGTGACAAAAGACAGTTATATTTTGTGTGTAGTTAACACAACTGTCAGGGGAAAAATATGAAAAATGTACAGGGTGTTCACTCTAAGAAAATAATGAAAAAATGGATTGCGGACAATAATGTTTCTCATATAGTTAACACAACTGTCAAAGAAAAATATGAAAAAATATATAGGGTGGTCGCCCCAAAAATAATAATAAAAAATGAGATGAAGGACGACATTATTTCGCATGCAGATATCACAACACAACTGCCAAGTAAGAAAAATATGAAAATATACAGGGTTGTCACCTAAAAAAAATAATGAAAGAAGATGTGGCGGAGATTTCGTATGTAGGTAACATAACTGTCAAAGAAGAAAAATATGAAAAATTTACAGGGTGGCCACTTTAAAGAATAAGAAACGACACAGTAAAATGATATTTGAAATGTAGTTGTCAGTCGCTATTGCCAGGAAAAAATCTGATATAGTTTTTATAAGAAAAATATGCAGGGTCGTCATCCAACAGAAAAAAATAATTCATAAATAAAGGATGTCAATCAAAGGGGGAAGAAAATTTTAGTCCGTTCCAATATGGTAAAAAATTGACCGAGAAGTGATTTTTTTTAAGGTTTAGTGTTTTTTTTCTGCCCTCCAAAAGTCAAATTTCGACGCTCGTTTTTCGCGATTAACTCAAAAAAACCGTTGCCCAAGGAGTCAATACTTCCACATCCAGATTTTCTAACAACGAAAAAATTTTGTATGTGGGAATAATTGTTTATGGAACTTTAATAATATAATATTTGAAATCGTCTACCCCAAAAACCCATAAAACGATATCCCACATCGGTAGTGGGATGGGGGTGGTGATAGGGGAATGATAATAGAGGTGGATGAAGTAAAAAATATTTTGAGATTTTTGGTTCTTGTACACACACTAAATCACAAATTTTTTATCCTCTTTAATAATGGGTTGGGGATGGTAATGGGGGTGACTAATGCCAAAAAGTTTTTAGAGACCTTAGCTTCTCTTACATATACTAAATATAAATTTTATGGACTCTTACCTGTTCGATTTACCTATTTATCCCCCATTTACCCCAATTTACCACCCAACCCTTCGACGGAAGAGGATAAAAATATAATTTATTTCCAGATCTCGTTAAAATACATACGTGTACCAAATTCTAAGTCAATATCTTAAACAGTTCCAGAGTAATCGTGCGCACAAAAAAAGTTACAGACGAACCGACAGACAGAAAATTTTTTCGCTCAAACTTAAAATCTCGACGTTTCATGACATTCTAAGCCTATTTGAACAATAAAATTTTTCAATTTTTTTTTTGCGTTACTATACTTATGTGGAAGTAATTAACGCTTGAGGAGAAGAACGTTGACCACAATGTTGAAAGATATTTTAATTCTCTACAATTTCTACAAGTTATATCTATTCTTTGTCCAAAAATTTGTTTACATGAAAATCGAATTTTGCGAAAATGTTTTCCTCTCGGTTCTCCTTTAAATTGCGTTCTAATAAAAAAGTTCATTTAAAGTTTTTTTTTTAGCTTTTTAAATGATTAATTAAATAGTATAGATGCCTACATTATTTTCCTTAAAAATAATTTATAACCTAAAAAATCCAACCTTATTGTAAAACAACATTTTATCCATTTATAATGAAACAAAATATTAGAAATTTTTGTTGGAAAATAAAGTTTATTCAATTACCTTTCAACTGGGACCAACCGATTTCATTTACCCTAATTACAGCGTCTTCTGTCAACACCACCTAATAGACAAGGCCGACGCACAAAATCGGTGAGTCATCAACACAAGACTTCAGTTTTGGTTGCTTCATAAAAATTTAAACAATTTATGTAGCAATATTAAATTTCTGCTATATTTCTTATTATGGTCTTAGTCTTCATATCGCAAATAATAAAAAAACTAATTTTGAATAAAAATAGACATTAAAAATTGCCCTCTTTGTATAACTGGGGTAAATTTATGCCATTTATTGATTTATTTTTCAAGTTATGTTTACTTACTTTTTTTTGATAAAATAATAAAGTTAAAAATATCGTGCGTCTATTCAAATAATAAAGAAAATAAAAATTGAAGATAACTGTATCATCTACAAACAATTTTTTTCGTAAAGTATGTATTTTTACGTAATTGAGAATTACTTTTTCTGCTCTAAAACATTCTTATAAACAATGACTTTCATGTTATTTTAAGTTTCCAACTGATCAGGTAATTTGTTGTAATACGCAGTATTATGTATTTCTCATATCCTAATGTTTTGGTTATTAATTTTTACGAATTATAAAATAATTTTTCTGCTCTATTTATACATTTTTTTCGTCATAATAATAGGACAATTAATTTTTTAGATAGATTTATGACTAAGTACTGCCTTGCTTCAAAGAGGTGTAGCTTTACCATTGCCAACAGTTCTTTTGACATTTACTGGACTATTTACGAAACCACCATGTGCTTTGTAAGCACGATAACTGAAGGACCAAGAGTCCGATCGTATTTAAATTTGGACAATTGTTATTAAAAAAATTCCAATCTGCAAATACAACAGTTAAGACATCTTAAGCAAAAAATGCAAATATAAACTGTTGTAACTCTTGATAAAGTCTGACAATAACAAAAATTCTGTAGAATTTAGCTAGAAGCTCTTTGCCAACCAAGCTGGCATCATCAGGAGACGATTAGAATTACAAATATAGCAATTATATCTAGAAAAATCAACTTATTTTCAACAAACTGTAGAAGGTCATATATAATGTTTAACAGTTATATAAAAAGTTCAGTAAACTGGCGAACAATATTTACATTCAGTTATTTATTTTTGCTTTCTATTGACTTTGACTTTTATCATGTGGGTAGTTCCAATAGAAAAAAGAACAGTTACATTAATTCTTCAACGTTTTATATAACATTGTTCTATTTTCAAACTTCTCAAACCGTCTAGTTCACAAGTTCAAACCCGTGTTAATTCTTGATAAAGCTCGTAAAAATATGAGTGAGGGTTCATTGAATTCGGAATGACGTCTAGAAAAATGTGCAAAAGTTTCAAACCCGCACATAAACAATTGCAAAAGTTTTAAACAAATTAAGATTGAAAAAATAACGAGATTCGTTTTTTGCAAATAACTCGAAAACTATTAATATTTAAGAAATTAAAAAAAAGATTCTTAAAGAGGAAGAAATTTCCAATAAAAAACTAATTACATGATAGGATTCTAGAAAAGTTGTACAAGTTTTTTCGAACTCGTTAGTTCTCATCAGTAGAGTATAGAAACATTCATTCATTACTTACAAGCCTATTCTTGACTTATTTTTAACCATTAATTATTTTTATTTATTTGCTTTTATCATGATTAGAAAATATTATTTAGAGTTGAAATAGAATGTATGGTTCAATAATTGTTGTAAATGACTGAATTTCAATAAATAATTTAACTATTTTCAATATATTTTTTTGCCTTAAAATGCCAGGAATCCTATCATGTAATTCAATACTTCGTCAGTATTAGCTAGAAGAGTAGTTGTTTTGATTGGTTTTCCAATAATGAGTGTTTTAAAGTGTTTTCCTAAGTAGTATATTAGCGTGACCCGATTAAGGCACTAATATACAGAAAGTAGATAATTTCAAATTAAATAAAAAAAGTGTGAATGATTAAATTTGAATAAATGATTTAAGTATTTTCAATATATTTTTTTTTCTTTCTTTAAAATGCTAAGAATCCTATCATGTAATTCAATACTTCGTCAGTATTAGCTAGAAGAGTAGTTGTTTTGATTGATTCTCCAATAATGAGTGTTTTAAAGTATTTACCTGACTAGTATATCAGCGTGCCCAGATTAGGGCAACAATATACAGAAAGTAGGTATTTTCATAATAAATAAAAAGTGTGTAAGTTGTGATTTGCATAATACCTAAATAATATTTTCTAAATGAGCCTATTGTTAATTAATAAATTTTTTTAGAGTTTGCGTTTATATTTCAAGTCGGATAATTGTTAAACAAAAGCCACTAAAACTGTTTCGCTTCGTGGAGACCTTATGTCAACTATACTTTATGAGATTATGACATTGAGATGATTTTAATTGTTATGGTTTATTAGTTATTCATTATTTAAGGTAACAAAAAACTAAAAAATGAAAAAGAGAGGAGTTTTTATTAATTTTAATTGTTATTCATGTTATTAAATTCAAAAATACTATAAGATTACATAAACTTTAAATTTTTAGTGCTATTTGCTTAAACAAATTTTATAGACAAATAGATAAATTACGTATTTTTGAAAAACATTTTTTGCCATTTTATTTGTTATAAAATATTAGGTGATTTAAATTTTTTTTTAACTGTTTATAATCAATTATTTCCTTTTTTCATTATTTAAACATATTATAAAAAAAATTATTCTTAAAATTTATTATTTGCAATTCTCTACAAGGGAAAAAATTTTTTCGTTGTTAATTTATTTGTTTATTTATTAATAAACAATTTGTTATTAACAATCGCTGAACGTGTTTATATTTTTTTTGATAGAAAAAAAAAACAAAAACAACCTTATACATAAACATGTAAAAAAAAATATATTTAATAACATAAAAAAATGTTTTTACTTGCCAAGGTCGGTTTCAGAGCATCACAACGGCTTTGCGTTCTCCGCGCGGAGCCCTATTTTCAACATCAAATTAAAATAGAGATAGAGTTCCGGGAGTCAGGAGTTCTCTATTGGAAATTTCTTCCTCTTTAAGAATCCTTTTTTTTAAATTTCTTATATATTAATAGTATTCGAGTTATTTGCAAAAAAACAATTTTTCAATTTGAATTTGTTTATAAATTTTGCAATGGTTTATGTGCGGGTTTGAAACTTTTGCACATTTTTCTAGACGTCATTCTAAATCCAATGAGACCTCACTCATATTTTTAAGAGCTTTATCAAGAATTAACATGTGTTTGAACGTGTGAACTTGTCTAAAAGAACAAGTACATAAAATAATTAATTTAATAATCCTCATAAAATGAAAAATGTTTATAGACAAGCTAAAAACTACATTTTGATATGCTTTTTATCCCTGTTGGGATGATTCAGTACCTTTTTAGCAGAGGGTCGTAGGATGACTCAGTACATTTTGACATGTTTCATTTTTCTTTTTTTTTTCTTTTTGTATTGACTAAAGTAAAGGCTAACTACATTTTGAAATACAGAAAGGACATCGTTTATATTGTTATTTAGTAAATGAAAATCGGTCAAATATTTATAAAGATAGAATTTTCCCCGTTATGATCTTTATTTTTTTTTTGGTTTGGACACCTATAGATAATTTCGTGTATTATCAAAATAGAGACTTTTTCGAGAAGGGAGTGATTTCGGACTTACAATTTTATTTTCGGGCGGACTGCTACTCTGATATACCGGGCGTGAACATGCCCATCTTTGTAAATAACTCGTTTATTTTTAATTTTTCGAAAAAACTCCATTTCAGATTTTTTGTACAAAAAGATCTATGCCTTATACTGGTTATAGAGATTGATCGACGGAATATTTAATTTTCGATTTTTATTAGGAAACTGTTCGGTATTTGTAGAATTTATCAAAAAAATAAAATTTTTCAGGATTTGTAGATTTGCTTTTGTTTTGTCAAATTTCTCACAAACGTCACCTATTAGACTTAATCGAGCCCTACAATCGCAATTTTTGAAAATCAAAATCGGACCTTCGTTTCGGGAGTTATTAATTTCTTTGGAAAATCATACTCGGCCTTGGAAAAAATACTTACGGTCAACGGATTCGAGCCTCAAGCAATAGGCTTCATTTGTGGCTGTGTACCTTCGATCCCACCAAGTCTTATCGAAATCAATCAATATCCTGGACAGTTATCGTGCTTCCTAGCCCGATTTCGAGAAAACCAGTTTTTGCAAAAAAATTCACTTTCCATTTATTTTCCGATATAGTATCCGGTATACTTATCTGTAGACCGTTGCCAGCGGCACCATTTTGAAATATCTCGATCTGACTGCCCGTTGCAGAGTTATTCAATTTTTCCCGAAAAACTTGAAACGTCTATATCGGGTATTTCCGGTTTCCGAATTGAGCCGAGCTTCCAGCGTTAAGGTCTTCTGAAGGCCTCCTATCAACCACCCAAGTTTCATCGAAATCCGACGGACGGAATTTTCTAAATTCGCTCTCAAGTCGATAGATATGACTTTCATTTCGATCCGACGTTTTTTTCGGGTTTCGATGGTCCACCGGAGAAATGCAAAACCTATACTACATTTTTTCTTCAAAATGTAGTAACAAGCATAGGCAGGGTGTGGACTTCAAGTAAGCGAGGAATATGCTACTTTGGGCTTTATTTTGAGGCTTCATGTTTGTACAAAAAAACCTATTTTAGTCAAACGTCAATAATGGAATGAATACGTTACATCTGTTACCTATTTTGCATTATAATAAATATAAATTATATCAATGGAAATACTTTTAATATGCATACCCTAAACATAATTATTTATATTAAAAATTATATCAATGAAAATACTTTAAACATGCATACTCTAAACATAATTATTTATATTAGGGCGGCCCCTTTGGTGCCATGCGGCCGTGACCTACAACAAAGCAATTATATTATTAACACATCGACTACGCAATTATATTGTCGCACACAGTTATATCATTTAGTTAAAGAATTAGAAGAGAAGTGGCAACTATGTATGGCTTCGTGTAATCTGAAATATCTATACATTTTATACAACGGGCTTCGCAATGTACCATAATTATAAAAGGCTTCGTATGACATGTCGTGTTGTTTTTAATTTGTATGTCCAAAAAAGTTCCCCCCTCTCATGTTGCTCGCGTTATTATTCCCACTTAAAACATTATTAACAGTTGTACACACTATTTAAATTACAAATAAGGCTGGGCTTCTGGTACCCTGTAGTGTGTGGTGGGCTTCGTTTCATGCGTACCGTACGTATATATATATATATATATATATATATATATATATATATATATATATATATATATATATATATATATATATATATATATATATATATATATATATATATATATATATATATATATATATATATATATATATATATATATATATATATATATATATATATATATATAGGTATAGACAGTATATTGTGAAGCCCGATATATCGACAGGTCGTTCATAAACCCGGCATTTCCCGAGTGTATAAATTAACAAATTTATTAAATATGGCGACTGTTATGAATCTTTTCTAATAGGAAGCCACTAGAGGTAGCTAATTATTGTTTTTCTTTTAATTATATAAACATGGCATATTTCAGAGCCCGGATATATTTACTGATCCTTTCAAAGCCCGCTGTACATAAGAATATAGCTAGCGTTCGTTCTCCGTCCCAGCGATGTTGCCAATGTAATCGGGCCTCAATAGGTTATATTTTTATAATATATATTTCTTTGATCATGCATCGTCACGAAGCACAATATTATAGCAGTACTTGCTATACTGCGCCACTACCATTACTGTTTACAGTAGAGACGCTATTGGATGGCCAGCTATTAAAGAAAATATATTCATTCTTTGAACGCCAAAATAATATAACAGTTACGTTTTTTATTATTCATTGTTATGAATTTGAAGATATATTAGAAGAACCTAATAAAATATTAGGTTATTTTTTATGTAAATAGACATTATTTATTAATAACTGATAATGTAATTACTCCGTGGTAGGCCTATAAGTATTTAAATATTTTGAATTTGTCCTCATTTTTTGCTTTCCACTTTTAAAGTATTGCTCCATTAACAGTAAAATAAAAAGATGCAAAGGGGTAGAAATTAAATTACGTTTATTTATCTAATAGAGATATATAAAACGAATTGTTTTAATAGTACAGTAACATTAGGTATAATAGTAAAAGAATCCCTTGATGCAATTTTTCTTTTGAAACTGTACTTATTTTGAGACAGCAAGTGACCCTCGCGTTTCAGAATATATGGATCAAATATGAGCAAAAATTGATTGCCATTAAATAACAACAAAGCATGAAGTTCTCTTTGAAGTATTTATAAGTTTTTTATTTAATTTTATTTCACTGTCACTATACTTATAGGCTTAATTTTGAAAAAGTTATTACAATGACCTTTACTACGTACCAGCTGTCCCAAGTTAACATCAATTGAAAGTTGCATTATATGAAATAAGTTTTCAGATTCAGTTTGTCCCACTGTGCAAAGAAATATCTTTAAAAATTAAAAAATACATATTTTTTTAAATTGCGCAGAACCCTTAAGGTGTACAGATAAATGTAATGGGACAAAAAGGTGTCTTCTTTACAAGAGCTTTCAAACAAAAAAAAAGAAAATAGAAATCGAACCATTAGGAGCTGAGATAAAAAAACATTTATTGTGGCTAATGGCAGCCATCTTTAATGGTCGCATTTTGGTGTGTTGCACAGATTTTAAAGTGGCTCCCTATATGAAAAGTTACCTTTTGGCATCAACTATGACCACAGAAAGTGGCACATCTCAATCAAAAAGTGCAAATTTTTGGCTTATATAGCCATGTACTCGACATACTATAAAGCACAAAGTTCCCTTTTAAGTATGGCAAGCAAAAATTTAATATTTTCTTTTATTCATTATATTTTATATGCTTGCACTAATAAAAATAATAATTATTATTATAGTACAGTACCTAGAGGTAAAAAATATGCAAAACTTCGGAATAATGTCATATTGAATGGATTTCGTTCATTTTTGGAAGTATAAGCTCCACAGAAAAGTTTCTATATTGTGCGGGGGTTTGCTAATTTATAGGGGGTAGATGCCAGCCCCTCTCAGGGGGTGGCACTTAAAAATATATATTTATTGGAGCTGAAGTAGAATCAAATTTTAAGAAGAAAAGGTTCTATGCAATTTTTCACATAAATTGATAGTTTTTAAGTTATAACAACTTAAAAAAAAGGTTTCCAAACGGCTTTCGTCAGGTATCTCGAAAAGTATTACTTTAGCGAAAAAATGTTACAGACCAATTACATAAAGTACAAACTGGGAATTAATTATATTTTTTGTTTATTGATGTAGGATTAATAATTTCGGAGATATTTAAGTTTACATTTGGCATCCAAGTGTTCCAAGATAATTATTTAGAGTGAGAGTTAAATATCTCAGAAACTGTGACACATATGTCAAGGATGCTAGTAGGTAGAATAATAAATTATTAATTAGGCTTTCAACTGCTTTTTTATTTGTTTCTATAGCATAAAAAACAAAGAAGTTATGACCGAAGCAATGTGCGTCTACACATCTTTTTTTAAAACAACGTCGCCATTTTGTTACTGTAATTAACCAGTAATTAAAAAGGGGAATTTCAAACACGGTTTCTCATTAATGCTATAGCATAACGTAGATGCTCAAATTTTTTTGTCTGTATACAGCACTTGCTTTAGAAAAAAATGCAGTTTAAACTATAAAGGTATTTTCGATAAAACGATATTTTGTTTTCCTTTTCCAAATAGGTATCTCAATAAATATTAGTTTTATTGAAAAATGGGTAGAGACCAAAAATAAAGCTCATAAACTGATAATGAATTTAGCTTGTTTATTTATTTACATAGATTTAATAGTTTCGGAGATATGAAAGTCTACAAATAGCGTCCGAACGTTTATAAGTCGTAAAATTCAGTTTAAATGTTAAATATCTCAGAAATTGTAACACCTACGTTACGCATGCTAAGAAATGAAATTAAAGACAATTAATTGCGCTTTCAAATTATTTTTTACTCGTTCTTGTAGCATAAGAAATAAAGAAGTTATGATGGAAAAATATGCGTATTTATATTTTTTTATATAAAAAGGTCGCCGTTTTGTTACTCTAATTAGCCAATAATTTAAAGAAGTTATCTCAAATACAGTTGTTCGTTAGGATGTAGCATTACCTAGATGCTCATTTAAAGCACTTGCTTTAGAAAAAAATGCATTTTAAACTTTAAAGGTAATTTCGAAACACTTGGATACCAAATATAAACTTAAATATCTCCGAAATTATTAATCCTACATCAATAAACAAAAAATATAATTCATTCCCAGTTTGTACTTTCTGTAATTGGTCTGTAACATTTTTTCGATAAAGTAATACTTTTCGAGATACTTGACGAAAGCCGTTTGGAAATACCTTTTTTTTAAGCTAAAATCGCAATTTTGAAGTCGTTATAACTTAAAAACTGTCAATTTATGTGAAAATTTGCATAGAACCTTTTCTTCTTAAAATTTGATTCTATTTCAGCTTCAGTAAATATATATGTATTTTTTAAGTGCCACCCCCTGAGAGAGGGGGTAGCATTCACTCTCTATAAATTAGCAAGCCCCCGCACAATATAGAAACTTTTCTGTCAAGTATTTACTATTATACCTTCAAAAATGAACGAAATCCTTTCAATATGACATTATTCAGCAGTTAAAACCTCCAGTTACTGACTATTAGTGCAAGCATATAAAATACTTGTGCCCGACATTAATTAGTCTTCGCAGGTCACACTCTTAAAAAAATTTGTGTGATATCTTTTCTTTTCTTTCTTTTCGGGTTCAAAAGTTACTAACAATAATTGCAACAAAATATGCTTTTTCGTCAATATTTTGAAAATTAAGCAAGATAGGGCAAAACAATATACGTAACTTTTCGGTAGAGCATAAAATTCTCTCGTATAATGTATATTTGATAGTTAAATTATCGTTATTAAAGGTAACACAATATTTATATTTTATTTTATATAAATGTTTATAATTATATAACAATTTTGTTTAATAGTTTTCTCAATTTAATGTAATACTGCGTACAGCCATAATATGTTTTCTTAATGTATATGGGGAAACTAGTTTAGGCTGACCTCTTCCTTTTGTGTGTAAACTTTTTTGTGCACAATAAATGCTTATTTATTTATTTATTTTACTTAATTAAATTTGTACCGGTCTCCAAACTATCAAAAATGAGGTAACGAAACGCTTGTCTGTCGTCATTTTTTAATTTTTTGTCGATCATTTAAAACGCAATTAAATAATTGAAAAAGCATACGTCATCTGTAGATTCCAGAAAACAATTTTCAAGACACAACGGATTTTTAAATTTATGTTGTTTCCATTTAAATAAAAATTGATTTCTTCGTATTGTCACAGCATTTTGCGATTTTCGGGTCTTAGATAATTTTATGATCTTATAGAAACATATTTTTAACCATCATTTCTAAAAATAAAAACTTTTACTACGTGTAGGGTCATAAAATTATGAACAAACCAATCGAAATTTTGCGAATTTATTAACTGAGAAGTTTGTGCATTTGTCAATTAACAAATAGACCTTTTGACATGAAATTTGAATTGGTTGAATTTTTATTTACACATAAAAAAGTATTACAATCATGTTAAAACATTGTTAGAACACTGCTTATATTTCGTCAAGCACGTGATCTCTCCCTCCCTTCTGTGATGTTGCATTGTGTGTGCCTCATTGAGATAGCTGGTACCTTTTTTTCATTCTTCTACCTACATTCAACTTAAATCTGGTGACAGTTGCTTTCTTGCACAGAGCAATAAAACAATTAAAGCATCTCCAAATGCCAAAAGAATTGTTGCCAGTGGTATACAAAAGCTGCACAACGCCTGTTTAAAGCAAGATAGACTTATATTACAGTATTTAGCCATAAATCTAACTAAAAAATTATTAGTCCTAAATTACAGTGACGAAAATAAAATGTATAAATGAAGCATAAAGAATTATTTTAGAATTCTTTAAAATTAAATAATCAAAACATTAGAATACATTACAGCAAATTAACTGAGCAGTTGGAAATTTAAAATAAAATGAAAGTCATTGTTTATAAGAAATGCTTTAGTACAGAAAAAATAATTTTCAATTCCGTAAAAACACATGGCCAAAACTGCAGTCCTAGAGGTAATGACGTATACTTTAGGAAAAGAATTATTTGTAGATGGTACAAATTTTTTTCTTTATTTTTTGAATAGACACGTAATATTTTTAACTTTACTATTTTATAAACAACTCGAAAAATAAAGTAATAAAAGATACAGTTTCACTCACTTTCGTTACAGATTTATGCATTATTACACTATACTTCTTAAATTATACAGAGACAGTAATTTTTAATGGTTTTTATTTTCTTGCTAGTTAACAAATTATCAGAAAGTTTTTTGTCTATTTTTGTTCAAAATGCGTCTTTTTATTTTTTGCGGTTACTAAGACCGGAGATAATAAGAAAATAATAATGACATACATTGTTTAAATTTTTTGAAGCAATGCTTAGATTTAATTCAGGACTTCTTATTGCACTTGTTACCACACCAAAAACAAATTAAAATAATAAAATCGCGGCAGAAAGAATTCCTTAATCACCTTTTTTGATGCTATCACAAAGTTGTTTAGGGCAAACGCTCTGCACTTTTCCCACTAAAATTTTCGTTAGTGTTTTCTAACTGTGATCAGAATATACCTTTTTAATCTAATTATGTAGGTATATTATTTGCCTACATATAATAAAACAAGAATACCAGTAGGCTATGTTTTGATTCCAACATGTGTTAAATAAAATGGACATTTCAAACAGAACGCTTTGGTTATGCAGACAAAATTAATGTTTTGAATCTAGTTTTTGTCAATTTCCACGGCATACTTGATACGAGTGTTTTCTCGATTTTTAAATTATTATTCACAAAAGAATTTCCATGTTTATGTATACGATTGTTTTTGTTATTTTTTTTCTCTCTAAAAGAAATATAAACACATTCGGCAATTGTTAATAACAAATTGTTTATTAAATAAACAAATAAATTCACAACAAAAAAAATATTCTTTTCACCTTGTGGAGAATTGCAAATAATAAATTTAAGAATAAAATTTTTTTCTTAATAACATATTTAAATAATGAAAAAAGACAAAAGTCATTATAAACAATTAAAAACAAGTTTTTAGAAATGTTTTTAAATCATAATATTCTATAACAAATAAAATGGCAAAAAAATATTTTTTCAAAAATACGTAATTTATCTATTTGTTCATAAAATTTGTTTAAACAAATAGTAATAAAAATTTAAAGTTTATATAATCTTATAGTATTTTTGAATATAAAAACAGTAAGAGTAATTAAAATTAATAAAAAAAAGATTTTTGACCTCTTTTCATTTTTCTTTTTTTGTTAGGTTAAATAATTAATAACTAATAGACTATAACAATTAAAAACATCGCAATATCATAATCCCATAAAATATAGTTAACATAAGGTCGCCACGAAGCAAAAAAAATTTACTGGCTTTTGTTTAACAATTATCCGATTTGAAATATAAACGCAAACTCTAAATAAATTTGCTAATTAACAAAAGGCTCATTTTATGAAAAATCTGTGAAAAAATGTTTTTCCAACGGGATATTGTTACTTCAAGTGTTTAAATAACACCATAATTTTTATGAATTTTTAAATTAATATTTAATAATAAAAAAATATTTTTACTTGTTCCGAATGGTTTCAGAGCATCGTAACGCCTTAGTGTTCGCTGCGCGGGGCTTTATTTTCAACATTAAATTAAAATTATTAATAATCTCGTTAATAATAGATGTATAGTTTCGGGAGTCGGGACTTTTTTATTGGGAATTTCTTCCTCTTTAAAAATATTTCTTTAAAATTTCTTAAATATTAATCATTTTCTAGTTATTTGCAAAAAACGGAACTCGTTATTTTTTCAATTTTCATTCGTTTATAACTTTTGCAATTGTTTATGTGTGGATTTGAAACTTTTGCACATTTTTCTAGACGTCATTCCGAATCCAATGCAATCAAGGTAGGTGCATGATGTCAAATGCACCATGCAGAGAGACCGACTACAAATATAAATTCAAATAACCATCATAAAAATATATATGTGTTCATTAATAAAAAAAAAACTGCTGCCTGAAAAATCACTACTTTCACATCTAGATTTTCCTATCCAAGCCTTTTACAGCAAAAAAATGTCGATACTATACTTATTTGCAATCCACTGTGTAAAAATAATTGTTCATAGAACTTTGATAATATAATATTTGAAATTGTCTATCCCAAAAACTCATAAAACGATGTGCTACATGGTAGTGGAGGTAGTAGAGGGGGAAGCTGTTGGCAAAAAATTTAGAGGCTCTTGTACACATAAATCACATTTTTTTTTTGTATTCCCTTTAATAATGTGGTAGAGGTGGTGGCTAGTGCCAAAAAAGTATTCAGGCCTTTTGTTCCTTTATACACGCTAAATCACAATTTTATCATTTTATTCCCTTCAATAAACACCTTCAATAATTTGAGCAATAACATTTTTTTACGATTACTATACTTCAACTCCACTACATGGGTGTGTAAGTAATAAGTATTCCGCAGTTGTTATGACGTTGTTCTCTTTTGCACGTCCAAATAGAATAAAACAATCAAAATTGTGTCTTTTTAGAGACCATGTAGGCTTAACAGGGAACCAAGACAGATCACGTCATGCAGTCAGGTGCGCTATACAGTAAAGGGAACCTGACTTAAAAAAACACTACCTAACGAATCACTATTTCAACATCCAAGTCTCTTACAAAGAAAAAAGTTTGATACTGTATTTGCAGCCCATTATATGGAAATAACTGATCATAGAACTTTAATAATATAATATTTGCAATCGTCTACCAAAAAAGCCCATAAAATAATATGCCATATCGACAGTGGGGATGGTATTGGATATAGCTGATGCAAAAAAAAATAGAGGCCTTTGGTACTTATACACACACAAAATCACAATATGCCATATCGACAGTGCGCACAAAAAAAAAATACAGACAGATTTTTTTTGCTAAAACTTAAAATATCGACCTTTCGTGACATTCTAAGCCTGTTTAAAAAACATTTTTTTTTACCTCTATTATACGTCCACTCCCCTATGTGGATGTGGAAGTAGTACCAGGTTATAATCATTATGGGCAATGCCTATCTATCCTTATAATATGTAAAACATCATTCTGCACAATAATAATAATTGTTTAATGACCGATATTTCTCCATGAAAATTTTAGTACCAAAATTATAATAATTAAGTATAGTATTATTGAGTACTGAATGCAAAAAAAACACAATCCTAATTTAGGGACATTTATTTGAATTTCTGTATTACAATTCAAAACACATTTTAAGATGTTTAAGATGCTAACAACTATTCTTCTTTCATAACACTGTACCATGTATTTTATAATTCTTACTAGGCATATAAATTTTTGAATTTAGAAAAATTGTTCGAATATGATACAATATTTGTGAGGTTAAAAAATTGATTCAAATAAAGAGCTTTCATTCATCGATTGTGACTTCATGAAGAAAGTATTTAAGAGGAAATAAGAATCGAACGTTATCGAGCCATTGCAGCGATGCCAAATATCGGGCTATATAACGAGCGATGGATATCAACTGTATAAGAGTCTCGGATATACAGGAACAGCGCCGCCTGACTCAGTAGTGCTGAACTAAAAGTGTATCTCGGAACATGAAAATATGACTTTTTGAAACCCACCCCAAAATTTTGTAGGAAGGAAGCTAACGTGATTTGTGGCCATTTAGTGATGATATATACAGGGGTACGTTGATGAGCCCGACCCCGGGCTGCACAACGTCAAATCGGGCTGCACTACAACCGTTCAGTGTAGGAAACGGGCCTGTATATGACCATGCATATCTCTCTCTCTCTCTCTCTCTCTATATATATATATATATATATATATATATAACCAATGGGTCCTGCACTAGAGAATATTTTTAATGCTTGTTAGTGTAATCCAATAATTTTAATTGCATTTGAAGCATTTCCCCATAAGATTATGCCAGACGGTAAGTGTGAATGGAAAAGAAAATGGTAAAAACTAATTAAAGTTTCATAGTAATCTACTTTTTAAATTGACGAAGCACAAAATGTGTACTTTCCGTTTTCAGTAAATTGTTTAAATGTAGATCGAGACTGTATGTTTAAATCAGAATACTGCAAAGTTGCATTGTCTGCAAATAAAACAAGCGCATCAGGAGAAAGATAATAAAATAATGAATAGCAGCGGCCCAAGTACCGAGCCTTGGGGGACGCCGTGGATAATTAATTGCGGATCTGATGGGGTATTCTTGACAGCCCATTGTGCGTCGGTGGCGCCCAGTTAATCGATATTTGGTTATAAGGTTCAATTAACTGGGCGACGCGACGGTGAAATTTTATTTCTTAATTTTTGGGTATCTCTTTTGAAGGCGGTTAATTTTTTTTTGTTTTTTTTTCACTCTTTTTAGTGACTTCTCTATTTAGCTTCTACACAGTAAAATATGCATCATTGTGACTTTATAAGCTTTAACATTAGGCTCATTGCCAGAGAATCCTGAAATCACTATGTATCAATAGTGCGAATCTACAAAAATATTACATTTATAGCAGCCATATTGTTTTAGTCATTTTGTATTCTCAACTTTTGACATCAGATTTGTTATAAGCTACTTTCAGAATACCTAACTACCAATTGTAATGCAATTTCGAGGGAATCTGAATTTTTTAGTACAAAATGAAAATATTTTTCACGAAATTTTTTTAAAATTATCTTTGGATTGGTCTTTTAACGGTCAAGTTAAAGATCATGCTGTGGCTGGGCCGAGCTAGTATAAAAACCACTGGGTGCTTAACCTATCAATTGGCCATTCATCTACATGGCGGCTTATCCTGTAACCCCATCATACATTGGAAAATGGAGACCTTCTAGAGCCCTCAAGATACACATGCCATTTTGCACCAAATTGGTTAATTATATTTCTCATATGTACATTTATTTCAATTAATCAAAAATAGCCTACATATGGTCAGATGAACTCAATGACGTCAATTTAACGTCACAGAATGACGTTTCTGGGTTGTGACATAATCACGTCATTGTTACGTCATTCCAGAGGTCAAAATGACGTCTCAGGTGTCCAATAAATGCTTATATTATTCATCGTTATTATACATATTCGATTTAATCAAATATGTATTTATAACCAGGCAAAAATTTTTTAGTAGTCATCGTAGAAAAAATTTTTTGAACAGAAAAACGTTTCATAACAAGCTGAACTCAAATATCGAATAAAAAATGTCTGCGTGTCTGTATGGGTATGTGTATGTGTGTAGACCGTTTCTTGTAAACACCGTAACTTCTTTTAGACTTAATATTTTCATTTCAAATTTGGAGTGATGTAAAATAGCATAGTAGAATACTCCCTGAAATTGGACCATATCCTTCACACAGGGCGATGGTCTGAGGCATGTAAAATCACATCTTTTATATAAACTATGTTTTACTATAATTTTAGAGCAAAATGTTGCTAAGGTTTTTAATTAAGCGTACAAAAATATGAAGATATACAAGGCAGATAAACCTCAATAAACAAGGTAACTCTCAGGTTCGAACCAACTTTGTGTAGATTAGCATATCAATTTCACCTTAAAATATCATTAAGGTATTTTTAATAAGACTATTATTAAATGAATATAAGTTGCAGTGAGGCATTGCCGACTGCAAATGTCAATTAAATACGATAAAGTTTGTTAGACTTAAATTTTTATTTCAAATTGGGAACATATATTAAAATATCATGAACACTAAAATTGGATTATGTCCGTCATACAGGGCGATCGTCGGAGGGGTGTAAACTCTTATCTTTTATATAAACTATGTTTTATTATAATTTTAGAGTAAAAAGTTTTTTGATTAAGGATACAAAAGTATCTAAACTGCAACATACAGGGTGTCTCTAAAGTTCGAACCAAGTTTATGTACGTTCCCAGTGAACACCCAGTCGTTTAGAAAACGTTTATTTTACGAAAATTATACGAAATGATGGTTTAATTTTCGTAATCGTATATTTATTATACGTTTTCTGTAAACGTCTATAATATAAACGTTTTTATCACGTATATAATAAACCAGTGAAATCTATATTTTTATTTATGTTATGCAAAAGTCTTCTAATTAATTTCAATACATGTCAACAGTTTTACAAATGTGAGTTAAATGAAGAAATCTTGTTAGAATCATATTTATTGTTTTGAACCAGTTTATAATGAACTTTCTTTAAATGTCTGTTTTATACGTATAATAAAACCATATTTATACCAAAACTTCCCGATTCATCGTTTACCGTGGATGTTCCCGACGCAGTGCGCCTTGGAAAGCCAATCACGAAGCTGCATCTACATCATGTGAGGTGGTAAGACATCAGGGCTATCAGAGTGACCTGTTAGAACTTCGATTTCTTCTTAGATTTTGTGAAAAGTGGCACTGTTGTGTTTATCATTGTGACTGTGTATTGAAGGTATTATTACCTGTTCCCTTCAAGGTAAGAATCACTATTATTTATAGTAATTTAGGGTTAAGGTTTAAGAAATTATTCTAGTCAATCTGTCATTTGAATAATTCCTACAAGGACTTTTATGTTTGTATAACGTAGGAAGAAGATTGCTTAAACAAAGGTTTTAAAAAATATATAATATAATCTATAATATTGATAACTAATTACTACATAGGAGCAACGGGGACAGGTGTAATTGCAAAATCTGCAGTGAACACACACATTTTTACTATACTAACGGCTGTAAATGGTAAAATATTAACAATAGAAAAAAATGGTTTGAATACAAGTTGTATCTCTTTTTATTTTCTACAGTATTGGTAATGTCTAACTTCAAAGTAAAACTAACATGAAAGGAAGTAATTGAAAAAGACATTTTGACCATAATTGTTTCCATATGGCGGATGTAGCGGCATGACGTTTTTGTAGAAAACATTCCGCACTCGGCATGTTCTTTTATTCATCGGACGAGCCGTGCGCAGACATCCATCCGTCCCTTTTTTACAGCGTTAAAGAGACAGAGATAGCAAAACATCTGATGAATAATCACAGGCCCACGAAAAAAAAAGTTGTCTGTGCCGGAGTACTAACCATACCTATCCCTTGTATTTTGATCCGCTGAACACGAATCAGACCTTAGTTTCTCCCCAGGACGTCAGTTTTTTGTTAAGCAAAAAAGAGTTGGATCGTAATATTTATGTATTTATTTGCGTTAAAAGAAAAACCTGACGTGCCGGGGAAAAACTAAGGTCAGATTCGTGTTGATCAGCTCAAAATACAAGGGACAGATGTAGTCAATAGCTCCGCGCAGACCACTTTTTTTTTAGGATTATGCCACACTGAGTGTGGCAGAGTGGCAACCAAAAAAAGTGGTCTGCCCTTGTATTTTGAGCTGCTGAACATGGATCTGACCTTAGTTTTTCCCTAACACGTCCATTTTTTTTAACAGCAAAGAAAGTCTGTTGAATCGTAATATTTATATGTTTATTTTCTGTTAAAAAAGAAACTTGACGTGCTGAGGAAAAACTAATGTCAGATTCGTGTTGAGCGGCTCAAAATACAAGAGATAGGTATGATCAGTACCCCGGCGCAGACAATTTTTTTTTGTGAGCCTGTGTAATCGATGAATAATAGAACTCGCGGATTAATTAAAAGACTGGCAATCTCCTGCATTATACAAACAAAAAATTCCTCGTAGAAATTATTTGCTCACAGAATATGTACTTTACAATCAGCGGTATGTGAAATGGCCAAAAATATATACTAGGTGCTCAAAAATATAGATAATATAAAAGTAATTGAAGAGATAACTATCCTTATTTTTCGCGTTATTTGAAAAAGTTGTTTAAAATATTAAAATAAGCCTGGATACAAATTTTCACTCTTTTTTTGAAAAATGTAAAAAGGTGAACTTAGTGCGTAATCGTTACATGTTATTTTCTGATTTTTAATTAATTTAAAATGAAAAAAATAATTTCACCAAGGATAATTAACACTTTTAATATTTCCAGGGAGGCAGTTCAGGAGGTCAGTGAAATTGCAATTAAAGCAGCTGTGCAAGATTGGCTAAAAGTAGCTAAATCTAGATATGCTAATAGCAATAAATGAGATTTTTTATTTCCTAATTTATTATTGTTTCGTTTAAAATAATGTTAAATTATTTACTTTACTTAATAAAGACTTTTTTGCTTCTAGCTTATATTTTTTATTTCTACTATACTCAATTTCTGAAAGCAGATTCTGAAGATAATTCTGCTAAGAGACCAAAATGATAACTGAATAAGATTCGTTAGTATGTTTTCTTCAATTCTCTTGCTATAAAAGCATAAAAAATTTCTAATTAGTATTCAGTGCAATGCAATGGTCATTCAATATTTTTATTTTCTAAAGTGATTTATTTTTATTACGACAACCTCAAGTTTTAAACGTAAGTAAAATAACAAAATAGGACCGGGTTGTTTTATAAAATATACCTTAAAAGTTTGCTTAGGCTATATGATTTTCTTATTATTTTTGTTATGACTAATTGTCACTGTTGTCAGCCATTAGTATCTTAAGTAACTGAGTATAAAATAAAAAATAATAGGAGAATGCATTTAGCGTAAAGAGGTTTTTATAACTTAGGTTTCATATAGGTACGTGAAAGAATCGTCAATACGCATAGGTGAATTAATAAATAAGTAATACATTTGTAAGTCTTTTTGTATTCTATATTCACACAAATAATAAATGCATATGGAATATATTTATATGACATGCCACATATATAATATATGTGATATAGACATATTTCATATGCGTTTATAAATTGTTTGTGTGACTGAAAATATAGACGTTTATTAATGGTGTGGCATATACCGAGTGACCCAGAAAGTACCTACCCCCCCCCCACTTTTTTCTTCAGTTTTAAAAATAAAATTCTGAAATTTGGGAAATCAAATATAGGTATCAATAGCCACATTTTGACCATTCGGTGGTAAAAAAGTCACTTCCGGTATGGCCGGAATTGCCACAACTTTCTTATTTTAAATAGCACCCAGTATATTTAAGTCACTTTTCTCATAAAGGTGTAATTTCTCTTTCCAACGCTTTTTTCAGATTTAAAATCGGATGAAAAATAACCTTGGAAATGGCATTTATTTGCTATTTCTAGTTGGCTTTGGAATTCAGGAACAAATTTAAAAAATTTCGAAGTAGGCTTTGAATTTGAAAAAAGGGTATTTCTCAACAAATTAAATGTAAAATTGGCCTATTTTGTTCATTTGCTTGAATTTAGAAATGTTTTTCCCATTTTTCCATTTCATGGAAATTCAATTTGTCAACTTCAATTTTTCAAATAGTACCCTGTATGTTTTATTTTTTTATCAGATGGAGTGGTAAATTTGCTTTAGATTCCCGATTCCCGATTAGAAATTGAATATAAATTAAAATAATATTAAGCTTGATATGGACTCAAAGCTCAATATTTATTTTAATTTATATTCAATTTTTAATCAGGACAAACCAGTCTATAGCAAATTTACCACTCCATCTGATAAAAAAATAAAACGTACAGGGTACTATTTGAAAAATTGGAGTTATGACAAATTGAAATTCCATGAAATGGAAAAATGGGAAAAACATTTCTAAATCCAAGCAAAGGAACAAAATAGGCCAATTTTACGTTTAATTTGCTGAGAAGTACCCTTTTATTCAAATTCAAAGCCTACTTCGAAATTTTTTTTTGTTCCTGAATTCCAAAGTCAACTAGAAATAGCAAATAAATGCCATTGCCAAAGTTATTTCTCATCCGATTTTAAATCTGAAAAAAGCGTTAGTAAGAGAAATTACACCTTTATGAGAAAGGTGACTTAAATATACAGGGTGCTATTTAAAATAAAAAAGTTGTGGCAATTTCCGGCCATACCGGAAGTGAATTTTTTACCACCGAATGGTCAAAATACCTGTATTTGATTTTCCAAATTTCAGAATTTTATTTTTAAAACTGTAGAAAAAAGTGTGGGGGTAGGTACTTTCTGGGTCATGTAAGATATACGTTTAATAGTGGGATAACAGTTATGGAACATCAACGTCTTCGATATACGTTTATTACTGCGGTACCATATACGATACATAAACATTTTAGATTTACCTTTATTAGTGGTGTGCCATATACGAAACATATACGTCTTAGATATACGTTTAATAGTGGGGTGTCATATACGGAATATAGATGTCTTGGGTATACGTTTAATAGTGGGATATCATATACAAACCTCAGACGTCTCAGATATACGTTTATTGATGGTTTGTCATATACGAAATATAAACGTTGATTGGGCGGACATTTTGAAGTATATTCAACGACTCGATAAACTTCAATTATACGGGTGGTATAAAAAAAACGTTTATTAAATGGTTTAGTGTTCACTGGGTTAGATGATATATCAATTTAACCTAAAAATATCATTAAGCTATTTTTAATAAGACTGCTGTGAATTGAATGAAAGATGCAGTACGAACATTTTTGTTGGACTTATTTTTTTTACCATATGAAATAACATTGCAGAATACTTCCTATTGAAATTGGATTATATTGGTCGTACAAAATGATGAGAATGAGCCAGAGATGTGTAAATCATGTGTATCATGTTTTACATGGACTACTATGTTTTATTATAATTTTAGAGCAATATGTTCCAAAGGTTTTGATTGAGAACATCAAAAATACAAAACATACACGATATCTAAACTGCAATATACAGTACGTCTTTCAGGTTCGAGCGAACTTTACGTAGGTTAGATCATTTTACCCTAAAACGTTAGTGAGGTATTTTGAATAAGACTGTAACAAAACCAAGAAAATTTGCAGTCCCGCGTTGCCGAATAGCTAATAGCACGTTTCAAATTTGTAATTTTTAATAAGACTGTTATGAAACGAATAAAAGTTACAGTCGTATGTTTCCAACTGCGAAAATCTATTAAATACATAAGTTTTTTATTACAAAGTGGGCATATTTATAAAATAGCATTGTAGAATACTTCCTAGTGAAATTTGGTCATATCCGTCATACAACTATAATATTTTATATGAACTATGTGTTATTATTATTTTAGAGCAACTTGTTCCAAAGGTTTCTGATTAAGAACATAAAAACATAAAGATTTACAAGAACTGTACATAGGGTATATCAATTTTACCTTGTCGACGTTGCCGAATACCTAATAAGCACGATGATTTCTGATATGAAAATTTTATACGTGGTATAATACCCTTACTTAAACTGGTCCATGTCAGTAATACACAGTGATCGCCAGAGGCGTGTAAACTGTCTTGCTATACAAAATGTTCCGTATCGTTATGTTCAGATTTCCAGATCGTAAAGCAGACTTACTTACTTGTAATACTAAAAAACACAAAAATCAATTAAATTTGTGAACAGTAAAAAAAATATAAACTTATCTTATTCATATATGCGGAAACAACAAAAAAAAAAATGTAAAAAAATAAAAAAAAAATAAATGAAAAGAAAATAGTTAAATAAGATCAGTTTTTATTTAATTCCGCTTATCTACTATTAACAAATTTAATAGGACTGCAACTTCTAAAAAAATAAAAATCGACCTACCATTTTTCTACTTTATGCTCCCAAAATTTGAACATAACGATACGAGGCACCTTATACATAAACTATACTCTATTAGAATTTTAGAGCAATATGTTACTCAGGTTTTCAATTAGGCACAGAAAATGCTAAAATGTATAAATTATATCGAAACTCTAACATACACTGTATATCTCAGGTTTGAACAAACTTTATGTAGAATAGGTGATATATCAATTTTACTTTAAAAGGTATAAATTGTTTGTATTTAATAAGTGTATTAAGAAGTGAATGAAAATTGCAGTCTGGCGTTGCCGACTGTCAATACCTGTTTCAACAATAAAAATAAATTGACTGTGTACTTAATCTCTGTTGCATTAATAATGAATTGTGACGGGTTGGTGCAAAATATGAATTAAACAGGTATACGCAGTCGGCCACGCCCGACTGCAACTTCTATTCGTTTTTGCTGTAAATAAATGTAATATTTTTAAAAATAAATATCTTGTATTTCTGCTTACATCATTATAAAATATTATTTTGGGTATTCAGCAGATAACTTTCAAAGAAATCATTCGTTCCTTTCCTATATCATTGATCAAAATTTGACCAAGCCAGAATATCAACAAGGAGTTCCCTTACGAACCGACTTGTCAACTTCTTTCATACAATTACTCTATATCTAACAATCAATATAAAAAACAAGAAAATAACCATTCTTTCTATATACTGAAAATCTAAGTCTGATCATGCCAATATATTATAAGAAAATCTCCCTTACGAGGAAATCTTTCAAGCATCTCTAACACTACCTAGAGGATACTCCATCACAAACAAACATTTGTTACATTTCAAAGCTAAGAACTACTAAAAAGTTGCGCAATTTTTAGGGAGATTTGATCAGTCAAACGTTGATTGAAATATTTTATTTATAAAGACATCTGAGTGAAATTTTATGCCTATTTTTCCTTATGCTTTTTAGTAGTTCTTGGCTATGAAATGTAACAAATGTTTGATATAGTAACTGTATGAAAGAAGTTGAAACGTTGGTTAAGGGAACTCTTTCTAGCTTGGTCAGATTTACATAAATGATGTTATGAAAGGAACGAATGATTTCGTTAAAAGTTATCTGCTGAATACACAAACTAATATTTTATAAAAATGTTACATTTCTATAATCATATTATTTTCATTATTATTATTATCGTTAAAACACACATAGGAACAAAATTACAAATTGGGAAAAAATGTAGATGCCATAAGCCATAAGAAAGGATCCCCTTTATGGAAATTCCCTCTCAGTCGAATTTTCTGAAATTTTGATATGTTGTATTTTTTGCTTTTCTGAGTAAAAGTTCTTATGGGCACAACTCTCGGCTATCACTGCTTTTCAAGTTATGAGGGCTTGAACGTCACAAGAAGCACAAAAACTGCTGCCCAAGGAATCATTACTTCCACATCCAGATTCTCTATCCAAGTCACTCACAACGAAAAAACTTTGTATGTGAAAATAATTGTTTATGGAACTTTAATAATATAATATTTGAAATCTTCTACCCCAAAAACCCATAAAACGATACCCCACATCGGTAGTGGGGTGGGGGTGTTGATAGGGGGGTGGATGAAGTAAAAAATATTTTGAGGTTTCTGGTTCCTGTACATACACTAAATCACAATTTTTTTTCATCCCCTTTAATAAGGGGGTGGGGGTGGTAATGGGGGTGGCTAATGCCAAAATTTACGGAACAAGATGAAAATATAATCTAGTTCTAGATCTCGTTAAAGTACATATGTGTACCAAATTTCAAGTCAATATCTCAAACGGTTCCAGAGTAAACGTGCGCACAAAAAAAAGTTACAGACAGACCGATAGACAGACAGACCGACAGACAGACAGAAATTTTTTTTTTCACTCAAACTTAAAATCTCGACGTTTCATGACATTTTAAGCCTATTTGGACAATAAAAATTTTTAAAAATTTTTTTGTCGTTACTATACTTCCACTGGACGTGGAAGTAAAATTTAGCGGAGTGAAGATAGCAATCTTTTTATCAATCCTCCATATTTTTTTTCTCTTACGTCGTATAAATTATTTTCCGTGGAAAAATAGCTTTATAGATATATTTCAAGAAAACAGAACAAAATCTGATATAGATGGGGGCTGACGGAGTAGCAATTCACAAAATGTAAAATATTTTTGTAACTTTTTTAATATCGTTTGTGAATTAACCATTTTCGGTGGAATAACAGCTATACACATACATTTTATGAAAACACAACAAAATCCGACATAATAGGTAGGGGCTGACCGGGTAACAATCCACAAATAGTAAAATATTCTTTTAGTAACTTTTTTTAATTTCGTTTGTGCATTAACCATTTTCGGTGAAATAATAGATATACATCTATTGCAAGAAAACACAACAAAATCCGATATAGGTAGGGGCTGCCCGGGTAGCAATCCACAAAAACTAAAATATTCTTTTTGTAACTTTTACTTCCACATCCAGTGGAAGTATCGTAACGACAAAAAAATTGTTAAAATTTTTTATTGTTCAAATAGGCTTAAATTGTCATGAAACGTCGAGATTTTAAGTTTGAGCGAAAAAAATGTCTGTCTGTCTGTCTGTCGGTCTGTCTATCTGTAACTTTTTTTGTGCGCACGTTTACTCTGGAACCGTTTAAGATATTGACTTGAAATTTGGTACACATATGTACTTTAACGAAATCTGGAACTGGATTATATTCTCATCTTATTCCGTCGAAGGGTTGGGGGTAAATCGGGGTAAATTTGGTGTAAATCAAGAAGGTAAGAGTCCATAAAATTGGTATTTAGTATATACAAGAGAAGCTAAGGTCTCAAAATGATAAGATGAGTCGTATAGGCATTAACAGTATACGAGTTTTTGTTTTTGTGCTAATGGACACAGTGAAGGGATCTTGCACGAGGTCCAGCTACCGTAAAAGTGGAGGCGCAGAGATGCTGCGCGGGATGATGTGTGCTCTTCGCTGCCGCGAGCCCGCGTACTTTTGAATGTATTCTTTTGTATATGTAAAAACCGCTGCCCAAGGAATCACTACTTCCACATCCAGATTCTCTATCCAAGTCACTCACAACGAAAAAACTTTGTATGTGAAAATAATTGTTTATGGAACTTTAATAATATAATATTTGAAATCCTCTACCCCAGAAACCCATAAAGCGATACCCCACATCGGTAGTGGGGTGGGGGTGGTGATAGGGTGGTGGTAGTGGGGGGTGGATGAAGTAAAAAAATATTTTGAGGTTTCTGGTTCCTGTACATACACTAAATCACAATTTTTTTTCTTCCCTTTTAATAAGGAGGTGGGGGGTAATGGGGGTGGCTAATGCCAAATATTTTTTTGAGACCTTAGCTTCTCTTGTATATACTAAATACCAATTTCATGGACTCTTACCTGCTTAATTTACCCATATACCCCAAATTTACCCCAATTTACCCCCCAACCCTTCGACGGAACAAGATGAAAATATAATCTAGTTCTAGATCTCGTTATAGTACATATGTGTACCAAATTTCAAGTCAATATCCTAAACGGTTCCAGAGTAAACGTGCGCACAAAAAAAAAGTTACAGACAGACCGACAGACAGACAGAAAATTTCTTTTCGCTCAAACTTAAAATCTCGACGTTTCATGACATTTTAAGCCTATTTGGACAATAAAATTTTTTTTAAATTTTTTTGTCGTTACTATACTTCCACTGGACGTGGAAGTAAAACTAGACACGAAGTATGCGCCTATTTTTTCAGTTGAACAGTCAATCAAGAAACCTGTAATCATCATCCGGCGTGCATTCAATGATCTGTGAACAAATAATTCATTTTCTCTTATCCGGTGCACTTCATAAAACCGGGTATCAAAGGGGTAGTTTTTGGCCGTTTGAGGGGTTAGTTTGCGTCGGGGAGAAGATCCAGCATTACCATCGTGTTCAGCATCCTCGAAAACGGGGGGTGACGCAGGTTTTGTCGGTATGAGACGGCGTATTCGCGTTAACCCTTTTCGGGGGTGGTTTTTGGCCATTTGGGGGGGTGAGGTTAACTCGGAAAGAGTTTAAACCACCGCTATCGTGCCCAGCATTCTCGAAAACGGGAGGGAGACATAGTCTTCTTAGGCTCTGAATTGGTGACACTTTTCGAGTTTTTTTCCGACTCACAGAAGCCACTATTAACCATTTTCGATGGAATAATAGCTATATAGATATATTTCAAGAAAACAGAACAAAATTCGATCTAGTTAGAGGCTGCCGGGCTAGCAATCCACAAAAAGTAAAATATTCTTTTTGTAGCTTTTTTACCACCGAAAACGATATTAAAAAAACTTACAAAAATAATGTTTTAGTTTTTGTGATCCAATACCTATATCGAATTTTGTTGTGTATTTTTGAAGTATAAGTACATCGATAATTTTCCACTAAAAATGATTAATGCACAAACTATATTAGAAAAGTTAAAAAAATATATTTGACTTTTTGTGGATTGCCACTCAGTCAGCCCCTACCTATATCGGGTTTTGTTCTGTTTTCTTGAAGTAATCTATATAGCTATTATTCCACCGAAAATGATTAATGTACAAAATATATTAAAACAGTTACAAAAAGAATATTTGTTTTTGTGGATTGCTGCCCCGTCAGCCCTTACCTATATCGGGTTTTGTTTGTTTTCTTGAAATCTAATATATATAAAAATCTCGTGTCACAGTGTTTGTTATCGAACTCCTCCGAAACGGCTTGAACGATTTTTATGAAATTTTTGGTGTATATTTGGTAGGTCTGAGAATAGGTCGTAGGCTATTTTTTATACCCCTAGGTGATAAGGGTGGCCCTATCCACAAATTTTCTTTTTATTTTTTGGACAAAAAATTATAATTTATATGGCAAAACAACGTTTGGGTCAGCTAGTATATGTATAAAACTATTTTTCCACTGAAAATAATGTATACGACGTAAAAGAAAGGAAAATATGGAGAACTGTTAAAAATATTGCGATCTTCACTCCGCCAAATTTTTATGCTTATTGTGACGTTGAAGCCCTCATAACTTGGAAAGTAGTCATAGCCGAGACTTGTGATCTGGGGGGTCCTTTGTATATTTATTTAATTTTCAATTCTGTTATTGTAAATAAATGTAATGTAATGTAATAGAAATATTCATATCTCTAAATTTATTTTTCAGATGGGGTCGATTAGATGGTTGTATGGTAGTGCAATATCTATTTCAGTACTATTGTTAGTATCATCTATATCGAATGATGATTTTTGGGACCTTCAAGGACCTTATTGTCGAAACAGAGCAGGCTGTTGCTCAGGAAGAATAGATACTTGCTCTGTTCCAATTCTAGGTAAAAAAAATATATATAAATGTATTTTTACGAATACCAACGATCCTATTAAAAAATGCAAAAATTAAAATTTTATCAAATAATTTTCATCCTCGACAAACTGTACAGGCTTAAGTTTTGGAAAAGTCTCATCGTGGTTAGAAAAAACTGTTTTACAATACATACACCCAAACAGACACGCAGAAGCACATTGTTTTTTTCGATATTCGAGGTAAGGGTTAAAAAAATGAGATTTTTCTGTAAACATATTTTCTCTTGGATTATTATTCAAATATGTTGTCCAATTACAAACAAAATATGTTTAACAATACTGTAACAATAAGTTCGATAAAATATCACATTTTATATCATTTCTTGTATTTACGAAAACTTAAATGTGTAATATGAACATTATTATATACATATTTTTCTTCGAGTGTAGTTTTACATAATTTACATACAGTTTAATAAGCAAATACTCCATATTTGTTTTCGTAACAGGTACATTATGTTATTGTGATGACTTTTGCAATTCAACAAGGGTCGATGATTGCTGCCCTGATTATTGGTCTTTTTGTAAGGGTATTATTATACCCACCACCACCACTACTGTATCAGCCCCGGAAGAAGTCACGAGTTGTAACTATAAGAATCAAGTTAGAGGAGAGTCATTTAGAGATAACTGCAATGAATGGTAAGCTAAGTTAGAAAATTTTATATTACTATGTTCATTAATTTCTGAAATATTAATATTCTTATTCATTTGGTTAATCCAATACTTCTTAATTACATAAAATGAAGCATCAATAGTAATTTATGGAACAAGTGCATGCAGTGGTACTTTTTTCACGAATGGGAAGTTTGACGTAGGTGAGTGCGGCAATCCCATGAGTGAATGTATGAGTTTCATACAATATTTTTCCTATGACAATCCTCAACTTTCATATTTAGACAAATAAATTTCAAAATAAACGTCAAAACACAAGAGACGTTTCTAAAGCGAAGATCGTGGGACAACTTCAATAGCCTCACGGATTCTGCTATATCCCTAGTACAGGTAAAATACAGATTGAATAATGCAAAAATTGGTCCCTTCATGAAACTGTTTTAGTGTAAGTTTGAAGAATCTGAAGCCTCCTTAAAAATTTTAAGGATCGAAACGTGTTTTTCGGCTGGGAGGAGGGAGGAGAATTATCAGAAACAAAAAACTTAATAATAAAATAGGAAAGTGGAGTGTCGTTTTCTGGTTTTTTCTTTTTTACTGAAGAAATCTAATAAAAACAAAATCATGTCGATAAAACCAACCTGTGTATAAGGAAATGACATTTTATTGGTATAAAACTTAAAAAAATCTATTAAAAACTTTAAAAGTATATCAAAAAATTTGAGAATAAAATTGACATAAATGGATCCATGAATGAATATAAAATATTGTAATTTTTATCGTTATCATCATCAGCAAGTTCACATTCTTCTTCATCAAAGTCTTCTAAGTTGATTGCTGAGTAGTTGTCCGGAAAATTTTCTGAGTCTGTATTAGCATAGGTTTCTTCTTCACATGTTTTATATAGTGATGAAAATTTCACACCACTTTTTGCACATGTGCACAACATTGCGGAACAATTTCCCTTGCAGGAGTAGGATATCAGTTTCATAACCGACTCAGAAACTGGATCAAGTGTCGTTTACCTTGGCCTCAAGTCTCCGTGATGCCTTTCCTAAACCCAATGATGTGGATTTAAGGTTTGGAGTGCTGCACGGCACTTGCTTCAGTAGGTGGAAGTGATTCCAATTTTGATGACGTTTTCTTCAAAGATTTCTGGAACATTATGAACTGAAGTTCATTGAGAGAATGGGTCCCATCTTTTGATCAGCACAGATACAGAAATATTGCTTTTCCAGCTTTCTGTACTTCGTCGTGAGTAGCATTCATGTTATTGTATGTTTTCTATTACAAACAGGTTCAGTGCTCTTTTCTTCATTTTCCAGATCGCACTTACAGTGTCACAACCACTGTATGCATGGGCTAAAAGAATGTAGTTTTTAACATCCACATACATTCTGATTCTCAGGGACCAAAACAGTCATAAGAACCGTAATGTCTGTACCTTCAGCAACAATAGCAGTGGAACCTTTTTGGATAGCCGTTTCCACTATAAGCTTGTCAGCATCCCCAAAAGACTATTTCACTTCAATGTTGTTGCAAGGAAATTAATTTTTAAACATAGTTATAAGTTGCGTATTGTTCTTTTGTTCTTTCTTGACTAAGAAAAACTGAAATATCTTCTATTATGTTCAACTGAAGTGTGAGATGTTCATTCTCATAACACTTATACTGGAGCGGATCTGGCAAGGAAAAGAAGAGTTTTGAAACCAACTTTTTTTAATTTTGTTTGACAATTCGGTTACACGCGTTCTCTTTTATCATGTTATCAAGTTAGTTCAGCTTAATCACACGAGGTGGGGCAGGAATTCGCATTTAAAATTCGCAAAATCACGTTTTTTCTATAACTTTACTATTACTGACTTGAAGAAAGAAAAGTTAAACTAAAAATTGAAGACCTCGCGCAAGCGCATAATCTGGTAAAAAAAATTTTCAAATCGGACGGTAACTTTTCGTGAAACTTTTTTTTAAATACACGATTTTTTGCCGTAACACTAATGCACAAAAAAGTAATTCCTTAATTTTTTCACGAAAAAATGGAGTTAAGGGGCTGAGATTTTTTTGAGATAGGTGAAATAGATCAGAATTGATGGAGCCAGAGGATGGGAGTGGTGGGCCAATTAGGGGATGGGGAGGAGATAAGGAAAGGAAAATTATTCAACCCCCCGAACTTTTTTCCCTGCCATTTCATTCAGTAAGCAAAAAGAGGAAAAGAGAAAAAACATTTCTTTCAACTGTCTTGCTTTAATCTCAATTTTTTAACAGGATTTTCCAAGTTGTGTACCAATACAATGTCTTTTTCATAGATACAGTTTGGTTTTATCAACTTGGCTTTGATTTCATTAGATTTATCAGTCAAAAAATACTAGAAAACGACACCCTACCTTCCTATTTTATTAAGTTTTCGGTTTTTGATAATTCTTCTCCCTCCTTCCACCCGAAAAACACCTTTCCACCATTTCCATTTTTAGAGACTATTCAGATTTCTAAAAGTTATGCTAAAAACAACTTATCCCCAAAGTTTCATAAAGGGATCAATTTTTTCGTTGTTGATATGCCTTTTGAGGCTATTTTACCTGTACTAATACATAAGAGTGAATTAATGTTACTTTTTAACCTCCCCACAATAAAATTGTGGGAGGTTACTACAATTGGTCCAAAATAAAAAATTGAGATAACATTTTCTTACGTTTTGAGGTCCCAGGAACCCAAAAAAGTGGTTTTTGAAAAATGTCTCTGTGTGTGTATGTGTGTATGTATGTTAGCACGGTAGCGGCGAAACTACTAAACGGATTTTGGATGATGCATGAGGGTTTCTTTAGTGCTCCAGAAGATCTGAAACGGTTTTGGTTGAGATCGGATTACGTTTAGTGCCGTTTCGATCCAACAAGTTGTTTGTTTTATGATTACTTACAATTTGTAATAGAACCATTTAAAAGCAGTGACGGTGACATTGAAAGTCTGAGAAACTTGAATCCATTTCCGACACAACGCCGGAAATATTTCCGGCAATCGCAAACTAAAAAACATTAACATAACCTAAAAACCAAACAAAGTGCAATACCAACCTAAAAATATTCGACAACTGTCAAAAAATAAAATCCACCGCAAAGTTTAGAACCAGAATTTTTGACAGCTGTCAGTTTGACAGAGTTAGAACTAACAAAGTATAGTGACAAAAAATTTGGCTGTCAAAAATTCTTCTTCTCCTGATACCTTTTGCCATCTATCAGTTTGACAACCGAACAACAACCTTCCCCGACCGATTTAGTGAAAAATCGGTCGAAGCCAGAAGATAAAAATAATATTTATTAGCTCAAATTGAAACGGTCCACTATGAACACTTCACCGGCCACAGGTGGCAAAGAAGCTGTCCACAAAGAAATATATTTTTTTTTTTTAATAAAAATATATATATAATTAAATGAGTTCGTTCATATTTTTTAGTGCTCTTTTCGGCTTCAAAGATCCACCGTAGCTGCCGATTTTTTTTTAAAGCTTTTTACTTTTTTTCACTATTGCCATAAACATGTTTTACGTACTAAAAATAATGAAAAAAGTAGTTTTTCTTTTAACAGTAGTGGTAAAAAATTATGAATTAGTGGATGAACTGGAGGTAACTGTGGTTCTCAATAATTATTTTTAATATGTATATGAATATAATGACACTTGATCAGTACTAAATATGTATCTTTTCAAGATGACTTTCATTTAAATATGAAGAAGAAAAAAATCTCAAACTTTCATTACTTTTTATTTCTCGCTGGTTTTCCGGAAATGTAGAATATATAAAAATATGGAGTAAACTAATTTCGTGTTTTGTCATCGTTTTACTATTGCAAACTTAATTTAATCATCATTGCATTGGAATTAGGCAATAGAAAATAAAGTGTAAATTAAAATTAAAATGAGTTAAACCAGTAAAATTGTACCACTTGTACTATTGATATTTATTAAGATTATCAACACGACGAAAATAATTGAAAAGAAGTATACAGTGTGTTTCCTAAGTTGTGTAAATCCCTGAATCCCTCAAGTGATTTCTTGCACAAAAGTTCATATAAGCATAAAGGATTTAATTTTCGAGATACAGATCGTTAAAATTTTGTATTTATTTTGGACTTTAATTTATATCCCCTACATTATTATTCTAAAATTCGAAACAAGTATATCTGGTGATACTGTTGTAGAACTCTCCAAAATTGTCCTAAGTTGAAGACATAATCAAAATTCGACTTAGGCAAAAATTTCATTTAAAGACATTTTTGGGAGTCTGCAGAGGCGCAGATCAGTCCATAAGGACCGTTTTGGGTTCTATAAGGCGTTGGAAATGACCAGGTGAAAATTCGAAGAAACACCGAATTTTCACTTAGGAAAAATGTTTTTGGTTCAGAATATGAGAGTAGAAGTATATAATGACAAAGATTTATGAATAATATACTTTTTCAAAGGTACCATAAATTGGACTTTGAAAAATAATATTTTTGGAAGGGCGTCAAAATTTGGCCCAGGAATCGATTTATCGAAAGTACGCCAAAGTTTCACTTGCAGACTAATTTTTCAAAACTGCGTTGAAATTTGGCTTGAAGATCGATTTTTCAAAAGTACGCCAAAATTTCACCCGCAGATTAACTTTTCAAAAGTACCTTGAAATTTGGCTTGAAAATCGATTTTTCAAAAGTACGCCAAAATTTCACCCGCAGATTAACTTTTCAAAAGTACCTTGAAATTTGGATTGAAAATCGATTTTTCAAAAGTACGCCAAAATTTCACCCGCAGATTAGTTTTTCAAAAGTACCTTGAAATTTGGCTCGAAAATCGATTTTTCAAAAGTACGCTAAAATTGGTCTTAAAATGGATTTTTCAAAAGTACCACAAAGTCAGTTTAAAAAGTACCACGAAAATATAATTTAAATTATTTTTATTTTTTATTCCTCAACCAAAGACATTGACCTTTGAGGTACGGTCATTGAAAGCCCAATTCTAAAGTATGAGCATAAAATTTTAACGATGCACTGCATCCGAAAGGCAAAATAGAAGATTTTGTTAAAGCCGGCGTAGTGCCGATAAGCAAAAATTGATAAAAATCAATGCACATGTACAAGGCCGGTTTCTCGCATAGAAAGAGTTTGGATTGACCCAGCGGCTCGCAATTTGGTCGAGCGCGTTGAGTGGTCCAGACAAAGCAATGGTAGAAAAGCCAATAACAGGGCTTTTCAAATGAAAAAGTTATAGAGGAAAACGCCTTGTGCATAAAAATCCAAAAATTCAATTTTGCCTAAAAGTCGCTCGAAGGTGAGACGCTGCCAAATCGATAATATTGAACGACTGTCGTGGACTGATCGAACGCCACTCAACTTATGCAGTAATAAGTCCTCTGAATGTGTTTGAGTACGTGAATCTCCACGATACAAGAACTTTAAAGCTAAGTAGTCTCTAGCGAAACTAAATTCATTTAGTAAAACTTTTTTAAGTTAATTTCAGTCAGCCTTAATTATTCATTTACCCAGAGTCTGAAATGATTCTAAAAGCTCACATTTTGATTCTGAGAAGGTATGTATGAATCTTTTCTACCTAATCGATCGTTAGCGTGAGCGCTCTCGCTTGTATGGTCTGAAAGTCACTACCTTGATTGGGGAAGGCACGATTCTTATCTTGAGAATTTTGTATAACCAATTCTGTTAAATAAACGGATTCTTTGAACTAATATTTCTTAATTGATCTTGAGGCCTGTTGACGGTCTATAATCCCTGGAACTTTCGTATAGAAAACCGGATGTGTCGAGTTAATTCGCATTAACGTTCGACCTTCTGGTTGCTTTACGGAGGTTTGATAGGGATTTTTTTATGCGTTTTTTGAGAAATATATTCCGTTATTAATGGACCAAAACGTGATTTTCGCGTACCAAAACTAATCCCTCCGCAGAGAAATTCTTCGGTTGGGATTTTTTTATGCAAAAATTCAGGAAATTAAGAGGTGCCTAAACCCTTAACGAGGGAATTCGGGTCCAGAGAGAGCGTAGTTTCCGATCTGTGGTAGTGCAGCCTTGGTCCATTACTCGGCTACCGAAGTGCATCTTATCTCGAACCCGCCTGGGAGGTAGAAGAACGGGGTAATACGCGACTGGCGCCCCCTGAGAAATAAATTGGTGTCGCGTCATTTTGACGCCCGGTAGTGCGTTCTTCTACATGGCGCCCAACGTGGGGCGTTGTTAGTCAGCAGGGCTTTCTGGAAAGGATATGGATGAATCAACGCCTTTCCAGTTTTACGACGAGCCGACATCTGTGATGGACAACGTCTCTAGAGGGTTAGAGAGGCCGTGCGCGGAGGATGTACTGGGTAGTTCGGGGGTAGGCCCGAGTACCACTGAAGGAGTCATACAGCCCTCCTCAGAACAAGTGTTCGCCCAAATGGCAGCAGGTCTTGCCAAAGCTCTCAGCGAAGCCACGCACGAGCATAAGTATCGGTCGAAGCATCCAAATGCGGAATTTCATGGCTTCGAACACGAAGACCCTGAAACCTTCATTAATCATATGGAGGAATTTTTCGTCCGAGTACGAATTACGCAGGATAACGACAGTCTATATAAAATATCAGAACAGCTCAAAGACGATGCCAGGAAATGGTTCGAACAATACCGAACCCTAATTACCACGTATCCTCTATTCCTCGAGCGGTTCAGAAGCCGTTACGATTCAGGTGAAGTACTCACCGAAGCAGTAGCTAATTTATATGGCAAGAAACAAGATGCCGAGGAAAATACGTCAGTATTTATTTCCAGGAAGGTTTGCCTCTTCAAGAAAATCGATCCGTTTAAGCCGGAGGCGATGAAGGCGGCTACCATCTTCAATCAGTTGAGACCTGATATGAAAATGCTCCTAAAGAGTGCCGTCATACTAGATACAAATACACTAGTGACGATGACCGAACAAATGACCAAAATCAGGGATGAGAATAAAGAATTCGAGACTCTGCATAATGTCAGAAAAAGCAAGGACCAAGAAGCGTCTATCTCTACCGCTTCAGCTCAAGGGAATCAGCAATCGAGCAGTAACTGGAGAACGGAACCCTCCGCATTAGCGAAGCCGTCCTCCAGTTCCTTTGGTGCATCTAGGACACCATTCAATGGATCTCAAAGAAGAGATAATCCGCCAGCACCAAGGGTGCATTTTGCAAATAATATTTCCTCGCTGCCCAGAGGGGATATACCGAGAAGGGGTACTGGAGACGTAAGGAACTCCCGAGTCCCGTATCGCCCTTGCAGATATTGCCCAACGGAGCAGTGGCATTTTCATGCGGAATGCCCAAACAATCCCTATCGTAATATGAATACGGGAAACCAAGCGGGGGTCAGAGGCGATGGCCCAGGCCGAACTGTACCAGCCCCGCCTACCAGGCCCCACCAGGCTCGAAGCGACCCTCGGGGAAGCTCCGAAGCAAGAAGTTTAAATTAAATAACTTCGATGACCTTCCTGACCTTAATTACCTGTTTAAGGATCAAGAAGTCAACCTATCTCCCCACCGATTCACTCCATTAGAATCTATCAATCAAACTAGCGACGCTTTCCCTCTGCCTCGCATTAAGATTATAATTAATAATCGAGCGGTTAACGCTTTATTGGATACAGGTTCGACAAGGAATATTATCCAACCGAAATTTTTGAACGATATTGATCAGCTTACAGCTCCCCAAACGTTTGTTATGGCTTGTGGCGATGGTTTAGTAGAATCCGTCGGGACTACGACCATGAACGTTAATGTACTAGATGTACCCTTTCAGACCACGTTTCAGGTCATTCAAAATTTAAACGAAGAGCTCATTCTGGGAGCCCCGTTTTTATATGCTCACAATGTCGTATTCGATTATCAACGTAAATGTGTCTACGTCGGCACTGAAGAGCGAATAACCGTCTTCTGGAATCAAGCGGCACATCAAGCAAAGAAGCAATGCCGGCTTCCCGAAGAACTGATCATTGGAAACGATAATTTAAAACCTCTATTCGAGGAATTCGCTGAATTGTTCACCGCGGTGCCTACCCAAGCAACCACTGTGACAACTAAACATAAAATAAAAGTTAAAGACGACCGCCCGTTTAATATCAAACCTTATCCTATGTCTCCTACTAAGAAGAAAGTTATGTACGATCAAATTGAAGAGATGCTGAAAGCCGGAGTTATAGAACCGAGTACCGCTCAGTACAGTTCGCCTCCCATTATAATAGAAAGGCCCGGCAAGAAGCCTCGCTTCTGCATTGATTATCGTCACTTAAATGAAGTAACGGAAGACGAAGCATCCGTCTTACCTAAGATATACGAGAGTATAAAGCATCTAGGAAACGCCAACATATTTACGGTGTTGGACCTCAAGAGCGGATACTGGCAAATCCCTCTTGAGGAGTCGTCAAAAAATTATTCTACGTTTACAACATTGGATGGAGCATCTTACCGATTTAACGTGATGCCTTTCGGATTGAAGACCGCTCCATGTACGTTCCAAAAATGTATGGCAAGAGACGTATTGACCGGCTACTTGCATCATTTTTGCAAAGTATATCTCGATGATATTATCATCTATAGTGAAAACATAAATCAGCATGTAAATCATCTGAGAGCCGTCTTTGAACGTCTGCGTTTACATAATTTAAAGGTGTCACCGGAAAAATGTGTGGTAGCCAAGTCAAGCATAACCTATCTCGGGCATCAAATAAATGCCAACACCACTCAGCCGTTAGAAAAACACATATTACAGATACAAAATTATCCGGCCCCTACGACGAGGCGCCAGCTTCAGAGTTTCCTTGGCCTATGTAATTGGGTACGTGAATATATCCCTAATGTAGCAATAATTACTAAGCCCTTGACCCGACTACTCTCGAAAGACTGGCGCTTCAAGTGGAATCCGGAAGCCCAAGAAGCTTTTATTTTACTAAAAGAAGTATTGAATCAACCACTAGGACTACACCGGCCCGATTTTAACAAAATGTTCATTTTACAAACCGATGCATCCCTGATAGGATTATCGGCCGTCCTTTATCAGCTAGGGGATAACGACCAGAAGCACATCATCTCTTATGCAAGCAATACGCTGTCTCCAACAGAGAGAAATTATCACATAAACGAGTTAGAATGCCTGAGCGTCGTTAACTATATAAAGAAATATAAAATTTATTTGGCAGACCATCCTTTCATCGTTAGAACTGACAACAGAGCATTACTATGGCTGAATAAGCATAAAGATGAAAAGACCAAATTTACACGATGGTCGTTATTACTTCAAGAATATAGCTTCTCGATAGAGCATTGTTCTGGTAAAGAAAACATACTGGCAGACTATTTGAGCAGAAATCCTCAAAGCCCGAACGTCGAAGCAGACGACGAAGAGGAGAGAATTCTATCCACCAAAATTCTCGTACAAGGAACGAATATCAGTGATTACCACATTGGAATTAAACGATCAGGTCAGAGAAGCGCAAACGCACTCCAGAGATATCCAAGACCAAATTGAACGATGGAATACTCTAGTGCGACAAGCAGATAAAACCGAGGCAGAGGTGAAATTCGTCAATACACGACAAGTGATAGGCGGCACACTTTGGACGAGAGGCGAAAATGTCAAAGAAAAATTATACGTACCAAAACGTATGGTCATGAGAGTAATATCTCATTTTCACGACCGACCGGAAGTAGGTCACCCCGGCCGCGATGAAACTGTTAGAATCATCTCGGGCCGCTATTATTTTAATAATTTGTCGAGACTAGTTAACAAATATTTAAATGAGTGCATTATTTGTAATTCCGTAAAAAGCAGACAGTCACAACCGAAGGCTCCTCTCAGAAGCCATGCTCCATCGCATCCGTTCGAAGTTCTAAGCGTCGATGTAATAGGACCGCTTCAGCGAACCAAAGATGCAGATAACCGATATATATTAATGGTAGAGGATGTATTTAGTAAGTGGGTCGAAGCCAAGGCGTTCACCCAAGTCAGTGGAAAAACAATAGCACAATTTATCGAAGAGGAACTAGTGGCGAGATATGGCGTTCCGAGGGTCATCATTTCCGACCAGGGAGGCCACTTCAATTCCGGCTTTTACGATACGTTCTGTACACGTAACAATATTGAAAGATTCTTCACAGCAGCTTACCACCAACAGGCCAATCCAATAGAAAGGAGGGTGCAAGAAGCTAAGAAGATCTTAAAAACCTTATTATATGGTTCACCCAACGACGAGTGGGATCGACATGTTAGTCAGATGGCATATATCTTGAGAACAAGAAAAAACGCCGCTACGGGGCATACGCCCAGTTTCGTAGTACTCGGCTATGAATTACCGCAGATTGGTGATTGGAATATGTTCGCTTATAGACAAGAACGTCGTAATCAAGCGGACGTTCCCCGCCTTGAAAGGATAAAGGAGATTCGTAGAAATCAAACAAATTACCAATGGCGTTACGCGCCCAAAGTGGCGGTAACGCCGGTCGTATATAAAGTGGGAGATATGGTAATGACTAAAAGGATCAGGAAGGATCATACCTTCACACCGTCGTGGAGTGGGCCACACAAAGTTTTAAAGAGATTGTCCGATGAAGTTTACCTCATTCACAAGGGGGTAACTTCGACGAGATTACATGTCGATGCCATCAGGCCGGCACCTAAGGGAGATCCCGATGTTGAATTGGAATTGTCTGAAGAATCAGAAGATAGTCCGGATGAAACTCATCTTAGTGACGACGCTTCCTCATCAGACAATGAGATCGCGCCCAGGTCAGAGCGACGTAGCGATACCACACTAGTTCAAATCAATGTTCCCGCAGGTGCTTAAGATGAGCCGGATGTAATAAGTCGAGACCCCGATGATGCTCGAGATGAGCCAGACATAGAAGAGTCGCCTCTAGATATTTCCGAGGTCGACCACGGCTAATAGCCGTTTTTGCTTTTTTTTATATTTTTTCTCAAAATTCTAAGTGGCGATTTTGACCTATATGCGGTCGAATCGAAAATTTAAAGTCTACTCCATGAGCAGACATGGAAAGACGGCGAACCCGACGCAAGAGCGCGATCCGGTAAGCCTAGCTTCTCAAGAGCGAGAGCCGCCAAGTTCGAGTAATGGACGTAGGCATAAGTACGAATCAGTACGAGTTTCGGAAGCTGTTTTTCTTATGCAAGAAGACAACTTCTATTTTAATCATTTTAAGTCAACAAAATTAACGTATACCCCAAATGGAAACTACGAGTTTCAGAAGCCGTTCTTCGCTCAAGACGCTTCAATTTTTTTTTATACCTTTTTCACAAGTCGTGATGACCGCACGAGTATCGTAAGCCGATTTAATCTACCTTACGAGGTAGAAACTACGAGACGAGTTTCAGAAGTCGTTCTTCACTCAAGAAGACGCTTCAATTTTTTTTATACTTTTTTTCACAAAGTAATGATGACCGCACGAGTATCGTAAGCCGATTCAATCTACCTTACGAAGAACCAATTTCTAACCATTATAAGTTAACAAAATTCATGTTAGAAAAATATTTCATTAAAAACAACACATTGTATTTGTTAGTCGACGCGTCCCAGTCGACGACTTGCTAAAAAGTCAATCTAGTTGCAGAACTGCATTTTCCATGTGCAGAAATGGAAAGATGACCCAGCCTGTCGCAAGGGCGCGACATGGTGAAGTCTGGAACTCAAAGGCGAGGACCGTCCAAGCTGCGGAATGGAGATATAGACAGCCTCTTCTAGAAAGGGCCGAAGTTAAGCAAGAGCGAGATCAGGGCGAAAAAGCGAGTGCAACGAATTAGTGAGAGTGGACGCTAATCAAAATTGTGCTACGCTTCGCTTCGCACCTCGACGCGGGTGTAATTAAGTTGATAAAAATGTTGTATCAACTTGGCGTATTGTTTAAAAGATGTATTTATTTTTAAGTTTGATAGGCGAATCAGCCGTCTGCCCCAATTAAGACCGTTATTTTTAAACATCTGTACCATAGGTCAGACCGTCAAATGAAGGCATATAGACATACAAGTGAATATGGAAATTAAAGGCAATCGATGAGTAGAAAAGATTCAACCAAAGGAGGGGAGTGTTGTAGAACTCTCCAAAATCGTCCTAAGTTGAAGACATAATCAAAATTCGACTTAGGCAAAAATTTCATTTAAAGACATTTTTGGGAGTCTGCAGAGGCGCAGATCAGTCCATAAGGACCGTTTTGGGTTCTATAAGGCGTTGGAAATGACCAGGTGAAAATTCGAAGAAACACCGAATTTTCACTTAGGAAAAATGTTTTTGGTTCAGAATATGAGAGTAGAAGTATATAATGACAAAGATTTATGAATAATATACTTTTTCAAAGGTACCATAAATTGGACTTTGAAAAATAATATTTTTGGAAGGGCGTCAAAATTTTTCGAAAGTACGCCAAAGTTTCACTTGCAGACTAATTTTTCAAAACTGCGTTGAAATTTGGCTTGAAGATCGATTTTTCAAAAGTACGCCAAAATTTCACCCGCAGATTAACTTTTCAAAAGTCACTTGAAATTTGGCTTGAAAATCGATTTTTCAAAAGTACGCCAAAATTTCACCCGCAGATTAACTTTTCAAAAGTACCTTGAAATTTGGCTTGAAAATCGATTTTTCAGAAGTACGCCAAAATTTCACCCGCGGATTAACTTTTCAAAAGTACCTTGAAATTTGGCTTGAAAATCGATTTTTCAAAAGTACGCCAAAATTTCACCCGCAGATTAGTTTTTCAAAAGTACCTTGAAATTTGGCTCGAAAATCGATTTTTCAAAAGTACGCTAAAATTGGTCTTAAAATGGATTTTTCAAAAGTACCACAAAGTCAGTTTAAAAAGTACCACGGAAATATAATTTAAATTATTTTTTATTTTTTATTCCTCAACCAAAGACATTGACCTTTGAGGTACGGTCATTGAAAGCCCAATTCTAAAGTATGAGCATAAAATTTTAACGATGCACTGCATCCGAAAGGCAAAATAGAAGATTTTGTCAAAGCCGGCGTAGTGCCGATAAGCAAAAATTGATAAAAATCAATGCACATGTACAAGGCCGGTTTCTCGAATAGAAAGAGTTTGGATTGACCCAGCGGCTCGCAATTTGGTCGAGCGCGTTGAGTGGTCCAGACAAAGCAATGGTAGAAAAGCCAATAACAGGGCTTTTTAAATGACAAAGTTATAGAGGAAAACGCCTTGTGCATAAAAATCCAAAAATTCAATTTTGCCTAAAAGTCGCTCGAAGGTGAGACGCTGCCAAATCGATAATATTGAACGACTGTGATAAGGGTTAGTAAGTCGTGGACTGATCGAACGCCACTCAACTTATGCAGTAATAAGTCCTCTGAATGTGTTTGAGTACGTGAATCTCCACCATACAAGAACTTTAAAGCTAAGTAGTCTCTAGCGAAACTAAATTCATTTAGTAAAACTTTTTTAAGTTAATTTCAGTCAGCCTTAATTATTCATTTACCCAGAGTCTGAAATGATTCTAAAAGCTCACATTTTGATTCTGAGAAGGTATGTATGAATCTTTTCTACCTAATCGATCGTTAGCGTGAGCGCTCTCGCTTGTATGGTCTGAAAGTCACTACCTTGATTGGGGAAGGCACGATTCTTATCTTGAGAATTTTGTATAACCAATTCTGTTAAATAAACGGATTCTTTGAACTAATATTTCTTAATTGATCTTGAGGCCTGTTGACGGTCTATAATCCCTGGAACTTTCTTTCGTATAGAAAACCGGATGTGTCGAGTTAATTCGCATTAACGTTCGACCTTCTGGTTGCTTTACGGAGGTTTGATATGAATTTTTTTATGCGTTTTTTGAGAAATATATTCCGTTATTAATGGACCAAAACGTGATTTTCGCGTACCAAAACTAATCCCTCCGCAGAGAAATTCTTCGGTTGGAATTTTTTTATGCAAAAATTCAGGAAATTAAGAGGTGCCTAAACCCCTAACGAGGGAATTCGGGTCCAGAGAGAGCGTAGTTTCCGATCTGTGGTAGTGCAGCCTTGGTCCATTACTCGGCTACCGAAGTGCATCTTATCTCGAACCCGCCTGGGAGGTAGAAGAACGGGGTAATACGCGACTGGCGCCCCCTGAGAAATAAATTGGTGTCGCGTCATTTTGACGCCCGGTAGTGCGTTCTTCTACAATATCAACCACTCTGCGAAATTACCTCGAAAAGAATGAAACAGACTGTAACTGTTGGAGACCGTGGTTATTCTAAATCTGAAGAAGGCAGCAAGACTACTAACGCAAACCTGCATTACTAAAATCAAAAGTGGGGGCAGCTATATAAAAATTAAAAGCTGTGAAAGCAGCTGAGGTCGACAATATCACAGCAGTTAGTTGGTATGGATGAAATGATAATGCTTCGCAGAATACACCAAAAACTATGAAAGACAGGAATTTGGAGCGATAAGTGGAGAACCTCAATTTTCGTATATAAAAAAAAGTTTTAAACAAAAAATTGAACCGCCTTCAAAAAACATCGCTAAAAATTGTGAAATGAAATTACATCGTCGTCCAGTCAATTGAACCTTGTTACTTAATATTGATATTGAAGTCGGTTAAAAATACGTTTGAATTCGTTATTTGTTCATTTTTAATATCGATGTTAGGCAATAAAGTTCAATTAACTGGGCGACGATGAAACTTTATTTCATAATTTTTAGCGATTTTTTTTGAAGGCGGTTTCATTTTTTTCTTTTACCCTTTTTAGTGACCTCTTTTCTATACAGTAACATATCCGTCATTTTGAATTTTTAAGCTTTAACGTCAAGCTCTTATCAGAGAATTGCGGAATCTCCATATTTCAAATTTCGTGTAAATCTGCAATAATGTTGCATTATGAAAACCGTAGTGGATTCACTATTTTGAGATCAGATTCGTTATCAGCTACTACTAAAATACCTACTAGCCACTAGCACTTTTAATGCAGTTGTGACGAAATTTGTGCGGCGCCGCCTTCGCCAAATATTGTAACATCTTTAACTAAAAAAAAAATCTAGTTTCCAATTTTTGCTCACCTTCCACTAGACGTTGCTTGATGAAATTAATATGGGACCAGCGCCGAGCCATATTTTGCCGTTTGAGAATCTATAAGTAATGATTGAATATACATAAGAAAAGCATACATACGGGTCGAATTGAGAACCTCCTCCTTTTGTAAAGTCGGTTAAAAAAGGTTAAAAAGGGAGTGACAATTACAGATTGCTATAATTAATAACACACGGCAGTAAAATAATTCTGTATATTTTTCAATCCAAACCTCTTCACAAATATGTTCTAAACAAGTAAGTTTTGTTAAAGAACGCAGTATTGGAGAATAAATAGTGTATTGTATCAACTAATTAAGAAGATTAAGAAATATTACGTGCTTATTATCTTCGTAGACTACTGTAAGGCGTTTAACAATAGTGAATGGGGCAAATTGGAGGTGTATTATTGGAGGTACGAATGTAGAAAAATCCACCACGGTTCGTCTGAAGGACGTGACTACTTATTTATTAATGGCGCCGGTCGCGCTCCCTCCTCCAAAGGATGATAGCCAATTTCTACTCTCAGTTGATTTCAGTTAATTTCTAAGAGACGACCTAGGATCGAGTCCTGTAATGGACGAGAAAGGTATAAGTTGGTACCTACCGTGAATTGCTATTGCTCCCTCCAAAGTCTCCGCTTTCATCTTTAAATACTGCTTATGGATTTATCACTTCTTAATATCTTGATTACTTTTATAGAGTGTTTCCCTTCAGTCCCTGTGATCTGGTCGATGTCCTGAATAACAGACTTGTGAATTTTATGAGTTCAATACCTTCAGTTGTCGATCTAACACAAAAAAGCTCTCGAAAACTTATGCCAGAACTTATCTATTAATGTGTAAGATCTGCCTACCAAACATAGCAAGACGTGGTATCTCAACCATCATGCAGTAGGTAGTAGCTATCTATTTTGCACAAAAAGATTCACCACTTCCTAGAAGAGTACGTACGAGTGCAATTGGACGTAGTTATGCAAAATGAAACCAAACCACAATTTGCATTTCTTGAGAAAAAGCGGTTTAAAGCTATACAATACCTATGACGAAAATTTTTAAATTTATGATTTTTATCTGCTCATGTACGATAAATAAACCATTGCAGATTTTAGTTCTTTATATTTTTGGCATTTCATTTGTGACCTTTTCTTGAGTAAAACATGGCTTGGTTCCTTTTTGCGTTTTAGTATTTTCGTTAAAGTAAATTCTCAAAATGTTGCACCAATCATATTTCTTTAATACAAAAAGTAATCAATATAATGCTTGTTTCTTCCATATCCAGTAGAAGTATAGTAACGACAATTTTTTTAAAAAATTGTTCAAATAGGCTTAGAATGTCATGAAATGTCGAGAGAAAAAAAATTCTGTCTGTCTGTAACTTTTTCTTGTACGAACGATTACTTTGGAACCGTTTACGATATTGACTTGAAATTCGGTACACGTTTGTATTTTAATGAGATCTGCAACTAGATTATATTTTGATCTTATTCCGTTGAAGGGTAAATTGGGGTAAATGGGGGTAAATAGGTAAATCAAGCAGGTAAGAGTTCATAAAATTGGTATATAATATAGTATATACAAGAGAAGTTAATGTCTCAAAAAAATTTTTGGCATTAGCTCCAATATAAAAGGGGGTGAAAAGAAAATTGTGTTGTAGTGTGTGTACAAGAACCAAAGGGCTCAAAATATTTTTTTGCTTCATTCATCCCTACTACCACCCCCCCCTATCACTACTCCCACCCCACTACTGATGTGGGATATCGTTTTATGGGTTTTTGAAGTAGACGATTTCAAATATTATATTATTAAAGTTCCATAAACAATTATTTCCACATACAAAATTTTTTCGTTGCGAGAGACTTGGGTAGAAAATCTGGATGTGAATGTAGTGATTCCTTGGGCAGCGGTTTTTTTATTCAAATACTAACATCTAATACTAAAATATATGTTATTACGAAATATTGCAAGCTCCTGTTCTTCAGTGGGAAAATCGACCTCTCCTCCGAAACCTTCTAGGTCATCCTCTACATCATCACTAGCATAAAGTTTTCTGTAGAAAGGAATACAATCTTTTGGTAATAAATGCCATATGGATTTAAGGTCATTCAGTTTCTCCTATGCTATTGGTGTGCCCTGGGGCCATAGTGCATTTAGATCAGATTTGGAACAACAATAAGCAGAATGATCCCTTGTGGTTTTGGGTGGACAACAACCTTTGGCAGCACGACAACTGTTCGTGGCTTTGGGAATAATTTTAGCAATGTTAAGTTCCAACTCTGTATCAGTTTTGAAATCTGTCTTCGCATAAATAAAGAAAAAGCCTTTTCTTTTTTCAGTACGATTTCCCTAGTTTTAAGCCAACTTACGTCTTCTCCTCTGACACTCTTCTTTCTATTCGTGATACTGTTTTCGCCTTTAGGGTATTAAAATTCGGAAAAGGATCAACACACTGTAACGGTAGAACAATAAATTGCAAAAAGGAACCAAGACGCCTGAATCTTTTTTGTATAACTGCTTTTCTCTTTCTATCGTTTCGGTTTGGTTCTTTGCATTATTATAATAGAAACTATATCTCCAGCTAGCTGGATCCTTTTTGCAGAATTTAAGTTTGGTATTTACGTACCGTTTGGTGCAATAAACCCCCTTCAGAAAATTGTGGGTTGGTTCCATTTTGCATAACTACGTCCAGTTTGACTTGGACTCATGGTAAAAATTATCCTAATAAAATTTTGGTTGGCTCGGGCGAGCTTCATAGTTCCAAGAACTCGTCAATTGAAAGGCGTTTTACGGCAACATATAAGTTATATGAGGCTCTCCTGCTCCCTCGCAAGAATGTACCGACGGCATTTAACCACTCGAGCTACTCCTATAGAGTTATCCGCATAAGTACTTAATCTAATGCTAATCGGCATTTTCCATAATTTCGCTAAAATTCTAAAATCGTTATTCCGTGGTCAAGTCGCTTTTATGTTAAAATTCCTTGACAATGTTAGTCTCTTTTGCCTGAAAATTCGTTTTAGAGAATACGCCCCTTTTGCATTTTCCTCTTTTCCATACTTAATATTTTGCTTACTTTCCAATTTTTCTCCTTCTGTGCCACACGTCGTCGAAGACGTGTACAAATTTTTCCATCTTAAATTTCGGCACTGATGTCAAAAATTTGTTTGGTTTTGCTCTAAAATGTCTATTGAGAAGAAAAATTTTCCAAGTCGATTTTTGGTACTTTTTCAATTTCCCAAGGTTCTGTAACAGGAACACTTAGACATCCAATCTTCATTTTTCGTCGACTGTATGAAGAAAAGTCTGCTTTGGTGATGGTTGCCAATATCAATTCTGACAAATGTAGAGCTGGCAAAGGAATCTGACCGGGCTGTGAGTTCGGTCACACGAATCCTCATTAACATCTATTGTGAACATATCATGTAACATATGTTGAAGGACTGGCAGCGTAGTAGTATAGGTGGAAGCAAAATTTCTTTAAGACTTACATACAGGGTGTTCCTTCCCACACATCACACTTTGTACTTAGTATTTACTTGTACTACTAAGTACAAACAATTTGTACTTAATATGTACAAGAACATATACTAAGTACAAAGTGTGGGAAGGAACCTTGTGTGTAAATCTTAAAGAAATTTTGCTTCCACCTGCCAGTCCTCCAACATATGTTACATTGTTACACAAACTGTGTTATGTGGGTTAATGATGTTCTAATATGTCAGGGTGTGATTTCTTAGGTCATTTATGAAGAAAAGTTCATATGAACATATGTCCGCAACGGCTTGAATTTTTTGCTACAGGGTGTTGAATTTTTTTTTAAATCGTTATTTTTTAATATCTCAGAAAGTATTTTAGATATTATTTTCAACTTTGGTATGTGTTAATAGGATATAAAACCACATATTTTAGTTAGAAAAGTTATTTTATTTTATCGTTCCACCAGTGGCATCCCCGCAAACATGTCCTCTGATATCTTTTACCAAAAAGTGGTACGCCACTGACATTTTTCCATGTGGATATTTTTTCTGATCAATTATACATGAAAACGTCCTCTTGCGTTTTTTTCGTCAGACGCGCACAGTTCTTGATTAAAACAATTAAATTCAAATTGCTTCATGTAGCAGTATTGACTAATAATTTTTGAACACATGAATCTAGTTATCCTGGAATTAATAACGTTTTTACAAACATAATTTTCAAAACAATATTTGTTGTCATCAAGTAAGTTGTTGGTGCTCAAAACCATCTTATCGTATTATTTCTTCTATTTTTAGTGTTTCATTGAATTTGTTTTTCGCTGCTTTTATTCGAATATCTCAGTAAATATGGTGAATTATTCTTATGCGGAAATGGTGGCAATTCATTACGTATTTGGTTTCTCAGATATTAATGCGACAAAAGCCAGAAATATGTATCAGGAAATATATCCTAATCGTGCCTTGCCAGATAGCCGATTCTTTTCGACTATTCATCGCCGTCTTTGTGAAACTGGTAGTTTCCAAAAAGGTACTTGGGAAGGTAGACCTCGAACTGTCAGAACACCCGAGATTGAGGAAGTGGTGCTGCAGGAAATTGACGAACATCCTGAGATGAGTACGAGGAAGAGTGCTAGAGCTCTGAATATTTGTCATTAAATTGTTTGGCGAATTTTGGTTGATTTTTTGTTGTATCTACCGTATTCTAAGAGTGCAGGTATCACTTTCCAGGGATTTTCCACAGCGTGTGAACTTCTGTCAGTGATACCTTCAGAATGTTACACTAAATCCACAGTTTGAGTCACAAATTTTGTTCACAGACGAAACAAAGTTTTCTAGGCATGCTTTTTAAAATTTCCATAATAATCATGTGTGGGTGGATGAAAACCTCAATGCTATAACCGCAACCCATTTCCAAGAGCAATTTTCGGTTAATGTATGGATAGGAATTATTGGTAATAAACTTATAGGCCCCTTTTTCTGCCAAGATGACTTAACAATGAAGACTGCCCGGATGACTTAATACACATTCATTTTCTCCAAGAAGAACTACCTGTGTTGCTTGAAGAAGTACCAGTTGCGTTAAGGAATCAAATGTGGTACATGCACTATGGAGTTCCTGTTCATTTCAGGGTAATTGTTCGCGACCATTTACATCTGGTTTATCCTAATCATTGGATAGGTCACGGAAGACCTCAGGAATGGCCAGCAAGATCCCCCGATCTCAATAGTCTAGATTTCTTTTTGTGGGGTCATCTTAAACCCCTAGTGTATAAAACTTCCATTAATACATTGGAAGATTTAAGAGAGCGAATAGTTGTTTCGTGTGAAACGATACGGAATACGCCGGGAAAATTTGAACGACTGCGCAATTCGATGCGACGATGAACAGAAGCATGCCTGTTAAGTGAATGTGGCTATTTCTAACAATTTTTTTAAAACAAAATTTATCATTATCCAATGTCAATAACAATTAGTTTCTATTTGAATTTAATTGTTTTAATCAAGAGCGAGAAAAAGCAAGAGACCGTTTTTATGTAGATCAGGCTAATCAGAGAAAATATCCAAAAAATGTCAGTGGCGTAACACATTTTTTGTAAAAAATATCAGAGGACATATTTGCAGGGACACCACTGGTGGAGCGATAAAATAACTTTTCTAACTAAAATATGTGGTTGTATATTCTATTAACATATACCAAAATTGGAAATAATACCTAAGGTACTTTTTCAGATATTAAAAAATAACGATTTAAAAAAAATCAACATACTGTAGCAAAAAATTTAAGTCGTTGCTAGCATATGTTCATATGAACTTTTCTTCATAAAATGACCTACGGAATCACACCCTGAAACATTAGCACGTCGTTAGGGAACACCCTGTATGTTACCATTTTAATTACAGCTCGTCAAAATGAATTACATATAGTGGAGTAAAAAACAGGGGAAAAGTCGCTTCCTTCTCGAGTTTTTTTTTTTAATCTTAGAACAAACTGAGACATATACCATTTCGTTAAGTAGGTCGATGTTCATTAGAAATCATGAAATACGACATTTTTTAGTGGTCACGGACATTGTTATTTTTAAAAAGGTGTGAAATTTTGTTTTTTTTTTTAATCATGCTTTTTTGAACATCTAATGCCATATCTCAAGAACGAATGGAGATATCCACATAAACTTTTTTTTGTTATAAAACACACACTTAAGTGCTTCTATCTGTGTATAGTATTGTTAATTAAAACATTTTTAAGCATGTTAAAAACTTCGATAACCTTGAAAGTTCAGAAAATACGCAGTCAAATTTTCACTAAGCTACAAACTTTTTTGTTTTTGGAAATTTTGTGTAACATGCTGCGAAGAAAATAAAGCCAAAAGACCAAAAAAGTTTTTGATAGCATAATTCTTATTGTGTCTTTGATAGTTTAGGTACAGTGATTTTTTTGGACCGCGCGAATTGCAGAAATTGAGTATTAATACGCCCGCGTCCACTAAAACTAACTAGTCTCAGGGCGGTGTACGATCAACGTTATTCGTTTTCGTCGAAGGTCAAATTATAAAACCGTTGCCCAAGGAATCACTACTTCCACATCCAGATTCTATCCAAGTCTCTCACAACGAAAAAAATTTGAATGTGGAAATAATTGTTTATGGAACTTTAATAATAAAATATTTGAAATCGTCTACCCCAAAAACCTATAAAACGATATGCCACATCGGTAGTGGGGCTGAGGGTGGTGGAAGGGAGGTGGTAGTAGTAGTGGATAAAGTAAAAAAAAAATTGAGGCCTTTGGTTTTTGTACCCACACTAAATGACAATTTTATTTTTTTCGCCCCTTTGAATAATGGGGGGAGTTGGTAAAGGGGGTGGTTAATGCCAAAAAAATTTTGAGACCTTAGCTTCTCTTATATATACTAAATACCAATTGTATGGACTCTTACTTGCTTGATTTGCCTATTTACCCCCATTTACTCCCCAACCTGGATCTAGTTCCAGATCTCGTTAAAATACCTATACGTGTACCAAATTTCAAGTCAATATATCTTAAACGGTTCCGGAGTAATTGTGCGCACAGACCGACAGACAGAATTTTTTTTTGCTCAAACTTGAAATCTCGACGTTTCATGACATTCTAAGCCTATTTGGACAATACAAATTTTCAAAAATATTTTTGTCGATACTATACTTACACTGGATGTGGAAGTAAAATGTGTAACGATATTCTTTCCCTTATTACCACTTGTATTATATTGTAGAACGTATGGCCATTGTGCGAATTGTGCGTGGATTATCTGCTAAAAAAATATTTAAGATAAAAAAGCAATCTAAGTTTCATTGTAAAATGGAGTGGATTTTATGTGGCGTAGTAATAGAGGAGAACGATAAACTTGTGCACAAGCCATGGAAACAGGGTTTCTATAATTGGGTCTGCGGAAATTAAGAGACTTAATTTAGGATATTTTTTTCTTTTTTGTTACCTAATTTAGGCGAAAATAACACGTTTACTCAATTATTGTGTGAATCTAGGGTAAAAATACAATGCATGGGAGTTTTGGATATGGACTCTGACACAGGAAATGTCGGATACAAATATTAAGATTGCCACGTTCAAAAAAAAGTGCTTTAAGAAACTGTCTTTTCTATTTAGCTCCAATAATAACGCAAAAAAAGGAAAACTCGATAGTTTACTTTTTATCAAAACACTCCAAAATTATTACTTTTCCTAAACTTCTGTTTATGGAATTTTATTAGCCCCCTAGTTGCGCAACTTTTTTTTCCATTTACTATAATATTCTTTTTTACTGTTTCAGAGATCCCACTGCAATGCATTTTTATCTCAGATACTCTATTTAAGATTTTTAATTCCTTTTTGCTTTCACCTTAGTCCTTAATGCGCCACTAGAAAAAATAAGTTATCCTTTCAGATCCTAAAACGTGATAAAACAGTTCTAAACATAAAAAAGTAATAATGAAAAGTTCCGTTACACACAATACATAATCATTATTATTCTTATGTGCCGCGCGCGTACGCTTCGACAATTCCTCCATACTAAAAAATTCGTAACTAGCAAACTATTGCTAATAATGAAAATATTTTTTTTCTAAAAACTTTTTTAGTCTATTGACTTCATTTTCTACATAGCATGTTACACAAAATTTTCAAAAACAAAAAAGTTCCTCGCTTAGTGAAAATTTGATGGCGTATTCTCTAAACTTTCAGGGTCATCTACGTTTTTGGTATGTTAACATTTTTTTTTATTAGCAATCCTATATATAGAAAGAAGCGCTTAAGTGTGTGTTTTATAACAAAAAAAAGTTCACATCGATAGCTCAATTGATTTTTGAGATATGGCAATAAATTTACAAAAAAACATGATTAAAAAAAATTAAATTTTACACTTTTTTTTAAATAAGAATATCTGTGACCACTAAAAAATGTCGTATTTCGTGTTTTTATGTGTAAAATGATGTCGGTAATACCCACTGTGTCTGATCTTGTTCTAAGCTGATAAAAAAACGACACAATTTTACCTCTTTTTCGCTGCTCTAATATGAATTACAATAAAACGAGAACAGATATCAGTTGGGTATCTACAATCTATAAGAATCGTCGAAGCTGGGTGCGTAGAAAGATCTAATTAGGTACCGGTCATGCTGAACTATCGAACGTCGTACTATCGAATTTGTGTTAATCGACATGCATCACAATTATTTTTTCTGGTATTTTCAATACGAAGTTAATATGAAAATAACTTATAGTATCTTTTAGCAAGTGTATAAAAGGCAAAAGGGAAGCGGACTGTGAACAAAATATATGTTTACTTGAAGCAGACATGATTGAAACTATTAACCAAGTTACTACATATGGATGGAAGGCATCTAATTATTCAGAATTTTGGGGAAGGACATTAGATGAAGGAGTGCTTTTGAGGTAATTATAGATTATATTTTTTTTTCTACTCTTTAACAGGATGAGATAGTATTTACGCAATTCTATAATTTTTAAAGCCTCTGCGGAACTCTGCTAATATGTATGTTATGATATTTCATAAGTTTGTAATGAATATTTCAATATTTGCAGTATTTTCTATTCTAGCAGCAGAAAAGTCCTTTGTTTGTATCCGACTGAAACTGTGATTAATAAATAAATTTTAATATTATTTTATATAACACTGCGATAAATCTGGTATTATACTTTTAGTCCAGTCAACGGAGCGCTAAAATGACCAAAATCTCTAATTTGAGTGCTAATGAATGAATTTTAATGAAACCTTGTGCAATATGTTTGTAATGACGTTAATAAAAAAGTTGAAAAAAGATTAGAGTAGGAACTGGTTGGAAGGGGTAGAAAACACCTCTTTTATCACGGGTTTCGTAACTTGTAGAATTAGGTCAAAAAATAAAAATAGATTTACCTTTTTGGCCCAAAATAAGATGTTTTTACTCTTGTGGATTTTTAAAAAAAATGCGTATTTTTCGAGATATGGCCACTAGAAAATTTCTAAAAGTGAGGGAGGAGAAATGTAAAAGTTGAAAAAAGAAATGTGAAAAAATTCAGGTAAATGTATCATATCATCGAAATATAAGACTTTTTTTGTTTGCAATTTTTCTGTAAAGTGCGTTTTCACCGATTTTTTCCGGAAAAACCTGAAAAACTACACCTTTGAAATCGTCGCGCTTTAAAAATATGTAATTTAAGAATTTCAACGACGTATGCATTGACCTTCTAAACATTTTTTTTGTCTCTTGGAATTTTTTTGTAACTTGCTAATTTTCCGAGTTACAGGCAGTTTTCACGATAAATAATGTACTACATTTTTTTGCAAAAAATACATGAAAATTCGAAAAATGAGCGTGATTTACATATATTATTATAAAAAAATATATGAAACCTATATAGTTATACCAATAAAATTTTATATTTTTTAAAGTGCAAAAATGTAGTACATTATTTATAGTGAAAAACTGCATGTACCTCGGAAAATTAGCAAGTTACAAAAAAATTCCAAGCGACAAAAAATGTTTAGAAGGCCTCAGTATATACGTCTGAATTTTTTCAAATTTTTAAATTACCTATTTTTAAAGCGCTACAATTTCAAAGAAAGAGGTTTTTCCAGGGTTTTCCGGAAAAACTCGGTGAAAACGCACTTTACGAAAAAGTTGCAAATAAAAAAAGTCTTGTACTTCGATGATACTGTCGTGCGCAAAAGAAATGGAACAAGTCTTATAACGTATTTTTGTTAAAATCTAGTTGTGTACATCTAACTTTAATTTTTGTGACTTTGTCAGTTATTTCTCAAAATTCATTGCAAGTGTGCAAATAAAGACAGATTTACATTAGAAAAAAATAGTTGTCCTATTTTTTTTGCTCACGACAGTACATTCACCTGAATTTTGTCAGATTTTTTTTTCTACTTTTACATTTCCCCTTCCTCACTTTTAGGAATTTTCGACTGGCCATACTTCAAAAAATATGCATTTTTCGAAAAAATTCACCAGAGTAAAAGCATCTTATTTTGGTCCAAAAAAAGGTAAATATATTGTTTGTTTTTTTTTTCATTTTTGACCTAATTCTACAAGTTACGGAACCCGTGATAAAAGGGATTAGAGTAGGAAATGATCATTTCTACTCTAATCTTTTTTTCAAATTTTTTATTAACGTCATTACAAACACATCGCACGAAGTTTCATCAAAATCCATTCATTAGCACTCAAATTAGAGGCGAACCCCGATGACTGGACTATTTTAAAGCAAATTATGAATATGAATGAAATATATAATAAAGGTACATATTTTAGATTGGGTACTTTACAACCACAGAGATTTGTAATGAAAATGAATCCAGTAAGAAGAATTTACGATCCTAGTGCACTTCCTCGAGAGTTTGATTCAGAACAAAAATGGCCTCGATATATCTTAGGAATTCAAGATCAAGGATGGTGTGGTTCCTCATGGGCTGTTTCTACTGCGGCAGTTGCATCAGACAGGTAAGATCATTTCGCAGGTCTGTACTTTGCAATGTGGATTAAATGATAATTTGAGTAGTTATTACTTGTAATAGTAGATACAAATTAATTACAGTTAACATTCAATGTTAGTAGCGTTTTGACAGACTACAGACTCTAATTGTGTTTTTAGATGGAAACACTCACGTGTTTGTTGCGAGTAAAACATTTTCCAAATCTCTGACTTCTGATTTCGTCACTATTTCTTGGACGGTGATATATTAGAAGATGCACTGTGTTAAGTAAAATTATATAAAAAAAATATTTTTAAGAAAAAGCTTTTATATGAAAAAATTGTACTAAAAAGTAAAAATATTTTTTTTTAAATTCATACACCTGGAAACCAAAAGCTTTGGGGATGGTCATATAGCGCTATTGCATAGTTACTTTGTTCAATTGACCGCCCCCAAAGCTTTTGGTTTCCAGGTGTATGAATTTAAAAAAATTCTTTTTACTTTTTAGTAGTTTTTTTCAAATAAAAGCTTTTTTTTTTTTAAATATTTTTTTTATATAATTTTATTTTTTACTTTTTAGTCTACTTATTTTACAGACAGACAAAACCCTTTCATTTGCCACCCCAATCCACCCCTTCCCTCTCCCGTCATCTCACCTCTCTAACACTACTTCCCACTTCTTCCCACCATGTCTTCCACCGTGGATCGACCACTCCTAAAACCATGCTAATTAGAATGTATTTGATATTTCTCAAGATAATTGGGTAGTCTATTTTATACAAAAATTTCAATTAATTTCCCAAAATAGGGAATCATAGAAATGGGTCTGTGATTATCAGAGTCACCTATATCGTTGTTGTTCCTGCTGTAGTTGTTATTTTCCCCAAGTAGCACAGTGTGAGCCATTAAATTTTCACGCCTAAATTTTGTCTACGAAAACATATGAATAACCGGTGTTTAACTGTAATTTGACGTTGGAAGTCTTTTATTCCAAATAGTTTTGCTGCTATAACGTAACATAATTAAACAATCAAATGGCTCCTATTGTTATTTAAATTTCTAGTCAGCTGCAATATGCGTCTAGAGCTCTTGAAACAGCTGAATAAGAGTTGAAACAATTAGTAGGACTCTTGGTAATACTATTATACTATAAGGTTAAAAAATGCGGTTTGGCAGCTAAATTACATATTCCACATTTGTAGCTGCGGATTGGCTTTTACAGCTGCAGGTAACAGCTAATCTACTGTCTGTAAATTAGTAAACGTTTCCACAATTTTAAACATTAATGCACAAAGCGAACGCATGTAGTTACTTAACACTTTAACAGTTGTTATTTTGATTTTTTTTTTACATATTTCTGTATTTAGGGGCCATATTTACTGTAAATGACGAAAGCTGAGAAAGGCAGCCATTTGGAACAATATTTATTATTTTTTACATTAATTACTATTTGCTTTACTGTAATATTCTCTAGTGGATATAACATTCAGAAGTAAGTAATTTGAAACGATTTTCTGATGAAATATAAAACAAAATCATAATTCTGAGGAGATTAATAGCTTTGTAAAAACAGAAAATTTCTAAAGCGTTTCGTACATACACATTAATGAAAAAGTGATAACCGCATGTAATTTTATGCACGATTCGTCGTCAAAATCGTCTTGATATTTCTATAAGTACAGAAGGGTCGCGCGAACATATAACTCTATTTAACTTCGTTATTTTTGGAGTTACGTAAAAAAGTTTAACAATAAGTGTTTCAGAAAATTATACGTATGTTCCAAAAATCATGTCAAGAGAATAATAAATTGAAAGTCGTATTTCGGAGATATGAACTCTACTTGGGTTTTAATAAAAAAATATCTTCACAGTTTCACACAGGCCGTAAGAAAACTTTTTTAATGGTATATGCAACATAGTATTTGTATTCACACGGAATGCTATAAATACCGTTTTTTAATTTTTGAGCTGTATCTATCGGCTTAGTTTAAAAAAAACAGATTTTATTGTGGTGCCCGTTTGAAAAACCGTTCGTACATAACACAACTCCAATGTTCCGGTTCTTTTTAATTTATTCGATAAACCATGTATATATGATGCTAAAGATATAAATTCGGCTAGTAAATGTTGAATGTTCACTCTACTCTATGTATCATAGGTATTTTATGTAATTTTTTGTTTAATTTCAGATATTCTATAGTTTCAAAGGGTTTCGAACAAGTACAATTAAGTGCCCAAAATTTAATATCTTGTGATTTAAAGGGGCAGCAAAGTTGCAATGGTGGACATTTAGATAGAGCTTGGTCATTCGTCAAAAGATTTGGGTAAGTTTCATAGACAGGTCAAGGAATAAATGTGTTTATACGTCTCATAGTTGCATTGTAAAAAATCCGAAGAAATCACGTACTAGGATAATTCTAATTGAAACTCGGCCGATAAAAGAAAGCCAGATTTCCTCAATAACTCATTTAAGTGAAAAGAATTCACGATAGTTCCTTGGTAGAAAGTTTTAATCTTTCTATAAGATACTGTACTGAATTCCTTATTGCAGGATACTCACCATCCTGTGTAAAAGAAACACACTCTCAAAATATCCTCTGAACTATCTCTACTGCCTTTATGCGGCAATTGTAGATCACATTCTAATTTAGAGCGTATAAGATATATATAATATTTTGAAAGTATTGACCTTAGTAAAATTTAGATAGTTTCTGACAATAAAACCAGAAAACTGTGTTGCTTTTTTTTATATTCTGCGTTTTAAGTCATTGATAAAAGTAAATTGACAATCAAATGCTATACCTCGAATGAAGTGCATCCCCAATATTAAGACTAATATTATTTTCTTTCTGGCTTAAATTGGTAGATTACTAGGTATGCTCTGTACGAAAATAAAATAAATAAGAACTGTCTTGCATTTCAGACTTGTCGATGAAGATTGTTTTCCATATGAAGCTGTGAAAGAAGATTGCACCATCGGTAGAAAAGGAAATCTTCTAGCCTCTGGTTGTATGCCACCAAAATATAGCGATAGAAAAACAAGATATACGGTAGGACCAGCATATAGGCTCGGAAACGAAACCGACATTATGTACGAAATTACAAGATCTGGACCTGTACAAGGTATGAAATATTTTCTTGCCGCCCAATAATAGTTAATTTAATTTAATTAGAGCAATGAGTATAAAAGTTACCTACGTAGAATTAAACTTTTAATAGATAACTTACACTAAGTACGTATGTTTTCTAAATAAAAACTTTGCTTGTCGCCAAATTATTGTTATAGAGTACTTTATTAGTTGGGGATAATTTAGCAATTTTTGACTAAAATTTGTGAGCGTGAAAAGTTACCAAATTTTACCAGAAATTAAAAAATTAAACATAAGTATAAAAAACTTCTTAAAACCAAGCTTTTATTATTATTTAGGTGTACAAAACGAGAAAAATAAGTTATGTTGAATTAATTGTCTTAAAAGCTTGTCGCGCGCGAGAGGTTCATACATGCATTAATTTTGTTTGAGAGAGATTGTAAGTACCTAAGTGAGTATTTTTTTTTCTATTCACGCGACAAGCTTTTAAGACAATTAATTCAACATAACTTATTTTTTTCGTTTTAGTACACCTAAATAATAACAAAAGCTTGTTTTTAAAAAGTTTTTTCTTACATTTAATTTAATTTTTAAATTTTTAGTTAGGTCTTAATTAGTTTTATATTCATTGCGTCGTCCTTACTCAAAATAATAATAATAATCATAATAATATATTTTATTCCTTTCATTTAAATGTATAGAATACACTAACAAAAGAAAAAATCAAAAAAGCAAGTAAATATATAGCAAAATATGTACACACAACCACACATACATATATGTACATGTACATGTATGAAAAAATACGCACAAAGCAATAAATATAGCGAACATGAAATGTACTAATACAATTAAAAAGACAAAAAAATACAATACCTCAATGATACCGGATCCTTCGCCATTTCTTAGAATGCAACGTGTGAATGAATATACTATACGATCAAATTATAGTTTAAAAACTAAAAAAAACTTTTCAGTACCATATTATTGTATTGTCACCAGAACTACACGTGTATGCAAAATTTCAGCTCAATTCGACGTCGTTACGTGGTTCAAAATCGACTTTTAAGATTTGAACTAAACATACTTAACATACAAACTAACTAACTAACATACATACGAAGCAAGTTCAATAAAAACTTGTAAAAAAGAACTACTTATAATGTCTTATTCAAAATTGTCGACATGTTGGTATCTGGAGATGATCGAGAGAACCCGCAGTACCCGCACGTTCGCAAAATTCTGTATTAGTATTCTTATCTGTGGTGGGAATGAATTTTAAGATTCAGACTGCACAATGGGAACGAAAGCCCCAAAAATTACAGATTTTTTCTTCTCAGAATTGTCCAAATAAACAGTATTATATCAAAGAATAATGCCTTGGGAGTATAGAAGTTCGTTATTTAAGTTTTGAAATGGAAACTGTATAAAACAGTTCCCCTAGAGTGTACAACATATTATTGAAGTGTGAAAACAGAGTATTTCAAGCGATATTTCAATGAGGCTTACATTCAGTTTTCTTGATTTGATTAACGGATAAACAAAATAAAACAAATTTGTCTGATGATTACTAACTCATTCTCTACATCGGACTCAATACCTCTAGGGGCGTAAGGCAGTACTGGTGATTGATATATTTCGTACGAGTATCGTAAGTGGTAATGCAGCATCAGTAAAATGTTATGTCAGTGAATGAATGCCGAAATCGCATAAATCGTGTATATATAGATCGCAAATGCATGAGCAATTTTGGTGCCTATCGGTAAATCCTACAGTTGGTATCAAGAACTCTAGACACATCACACGTCTATGATAGACCAAGGTATTAGTCCACCTTGGCAGGCAACAATAAATTCCTCGGGGTCTAACTTAAGTCCAGCGGACTTTAAGAAGGTGAAGGTCAGCTTTGTCGATAAACTCAGTGTTTCCACGTCCTTATAGAACGCATGTCTAGAGGTTTATCGACGACTGTCTGAACAGATTTATCTGTGTAGTACACGGGGGTAGGGGGTGAAAGGGGAAAACTTTAAAATCCCACCCTACGCCCGCAATAATAGATAAAATGAATAATAAAATAAAAATACCTCCCTCAATAGGGGTTGGTAGTTTCGCTGCCACCACCCTGTATTAACAGGGAAAATTTTGATAGGTAACGGTCTTCGAAGCGGGGTGTCGTGAGCCCTGTTTGGTTAATTGGAGTGGGAGAGAACTTTCTCTGAGAATAAAACTAAGTTCTGTTAATTTAAATTGACTTTAATGAAATGAATAATAAACACAAAATACAAAAGAAATTTAGAGAAACACATCAGTAGTTAACTAAACCTTACTAGACCGAAATATTGATATGAGGGTAAAATTTACAACCCAAAACATTTAATTCATAAAAATAAACTGCAGAGAGCATTTAACCCTCCTGCCGTGAGCATTTCAATGATTGCAGTGCGGGGACATTTAATAATACCTATGAAACACTAATATATTTGAAATCTTTACTCACTCCTGGCTGCGGACTTTATATTATGTCCGAGTTTCGCGGACGCGTTATAATCTTTTAATACCTAATTTATTTTCAAAATTTCCAAGTGAAGGTTAATATTGTAACAATTAAAATTCACACCCGTGGCACCGGGCCCTTAGATTGCGAAAACGCCAATCTCCATTATTAATAAGAATGAAAACAAAATTCACTTGGCTAAACAAAAGATTATAACATATTTTAAACTTATTTAAGTTATTCGGGCTTGTCCATCCGCTCACGCTCGAAGTCACGGGACAAGTCGTCCCTTCCCTCTCCTGCAAGGTTTCAGCTGTGTCTTTTGCTGTGATAGCATATTTTCCAACTGGCAAACGTATGACATATATATACAGGGTGTTACAATGCTCTCCCCAAAAGAAAAGAAGTGTTTACTTCAACAAGTAACAATCTTTTATAGTCCCTGTAACATTGATCACCTTTTCAATTTAACAAGTGTATTAACAGACATATCTTTTAAAAGTTAACAATATTTTGCAAAGATTACAATTCCATTCAGTCATCTCTTTCCTTCCCAACCTTACTATATTAAAACTTATCCTACATCCGTAGTAATAGGTATATCCTTGGTACATCTGGTATACACCTTACATTAACACACCAGGTATACACAACCCGAAAATATATGTAAAAAGATAATGAAATTTCAGCCAAACAACAGGTAAATCAATAATAAAAATGTTAGTCTCTCAAAACAATAGTCTTTTATTTCTTCATTCGTGCACTTATTCTTTTCGATAAAAAGACCATAACCGCACTCGACTTATTCGAATGGTTTAGACGCGAATTCGCGCTACGCCCGCGTTTGCATCGTGGTTTTCTCCTTCTCCGTCCAATGTACATCAGGATAGAGTCCTGCTGGGTTAATAGGTATAAGTGGGGGTTGTTCCTCATTTACAAGTACGTTACCGGGTTGCTCGGGTACATGGGGTTGCTTAGCTCTATTGTGGACTACCCACATCGTCAAGGCACTCCAAAAGCTGGCTAACAGTGTAAAACTAAATCCGAATAGTTGATATAAATGGAATCCGTTCATTACGACTTCTATTACATATTTTTTTCCTCGACATACAATATAGACTCCCATAATTCCACTAAAGAAAATTCCGACATCTGTGAACCATCCCCAAACTTTCTCTAGGGTAGTTCGTGCCAACTTTTCTAAGTCTGCTTTCTCAAAAATGTTTAATGTTGAATATCCCTGGTTATTGACCTCGAAACCTGCTACTCTCCTGGCAATAATATTTTCTACTGCAGATCTCTCAACTCCAAAAGTAAGGCTTTTCTGGGCTTTGTTTATTTCTTCCATTGTATACATGCCGCTGGAACTAATGGGCTGTATAGGGGCAAATTTTAGACGTTCAATTTTTCTGAGGGGGTCTGATATAACGGGATGTGGTGCCAAGCCTATCCACTGGCCATCGATTTGGTATAAAGGGGGTGTAAGGAAATTACACTCAATTTCTTCCGCATGCGCCTGGACTATATGGGTTACAGCTGACATAAAGTATGATTCGTTGTTAACAGAAATCGGCAATTCATTGTAGCATTGATTTGTTCTTCTTATTTCGACTGTCTTGGGGACACATTTCATAATATATAGTACCTCTCCTAAAACTCTTCCCGTGTATCCTACATCTTTCTTTATTAGCATGCCTATAGCTGAAGGGGTTAAGGGTGCCATGGTTAAAAGGTTAATGAGAATTTCTCTGTGTGCCAGACATCGGCGATACACAGTGTCGCTATACAATCTTTGGATTGATCGTTTATACGCCTGCTCTACATATAAAAATTTGCTGTTTACGTACATCATTAAGTTAATGTTTTGTACTGGGTGTCCCAATTTATACTTTCTGTTAATGGTTTTCTCGGCCTCTTCTATCACTAGGAGTTGCGGATGTTCCGTGGTCCAAGCGTTTGAACTGCAAATGTGATCTTTCCTCATTAAGGTTAATGCAAAGACTTTGGCATCCTGCTCAACAACCAAATATTTTCCCGAATTTTTCTCGGTAATTAATTCAGCTTCTCCCTTATAAAGCATGGTTAAATCTTCTTCGCACGTCTTTTCCACGTCTAAGTCCCACGTAGTTTCTCCAAAGGTCGAATCAAAACAGTACCCTTGAATATACGGACAGGTAACTCCGCCCACTAAACTGACTTCGTTTTCGATCAACTTTACTGGTGCCCTGTAATTTTTTGTAGTAATTTTTATGGTGGTTAGTACTACAACATTGTTCCATTCATTTTCATTCTCCACGTAACTTCCTCCATAGCAGCTTCCTTCTGAGTTTACTGACCCGACTAAGGTAATAGATTGGCTAGTCGTTCCATTCATTATTATTTGATTTATTAACCGATTAAAAATGGAAAAGGTCCTATATCTGTGGACATCTTTGCACGCATCGCTCCCCACTTGGTGAATGTAACTGTAAAGTCCGTTTTTTACTACCGAACTATGACTATGCATCCCACAATAAGTGATCATACGCGTAACTTCAATCAGACACGATTTAACCGCCACTTGTCTGACTTCGTCTTTTTGTAATACAGCAATTTGGACAGTCTTTTGATTATAGTCTTTCACTGGATCCGGACATGAGGCAATGTCTTTTATGGAAATCACTGAAATGTTTGTTTTTGGGTCCATACAGTCGTATGCTACTAACGCGGCACTTTTGTTTAAGCACAAGAATAATATCACGCAGGACAAAAACATTGTTACAATTATTATGAGCAAAAATAAAATAAAATATTAACTTATAAGTATTAAGTACTTGGGTTGCTTATACCCGTGTTAGCTAGTAATTGCGTTCATATAAGAGAATGTACTGTCAATACTATTCATGTATAAAGACTACCTTACTGTCAGCAAAATTCATATCATTCTCGAATAAAATATTGGGACTAATCACCCTCGATAAACATCCGGTTTTACTGTGAGAAACCTATCACTTGAAAAGTTCTTTATTTACTTTTATTTTCCTACAAAAAGGCAGAATTTATTTCTGTGTTATTTTACAATTATAACATTTTGAATGTAAAAACGGTCCCATCCTATCATATATATATATATATTTTACAACGAAAGACAACATTGTTTGTCTAGAAATTAATCTTAATTTCCCTGCTATAAATTTAACCTGTCAGGCGCGGTTTACATATTCTGGCGGAGCGTCGCAAAGGTTGCGGCACTTCCTCATCCCTATCTTCTTCAAAAATAGTTTCTAACGGGTTATTCCCCGGGTCATGACAAAAGGGTAATATTTCTAGTGTGTTTTGAAAAATATCGTCCTCACTTTCGTGAGGTTCTAAATTTTGTATATTTCCCTCCGCGGTGTCAATTAAAGTCTCCTGATTGTCTTCATTTAATATTATATTCTCAATATCATCCACCTCAATATCATTTGAACTATATAATTTAAGTTTATTCACATGTACTACACGATCTTTCCTAGTATGTAATTTTCTGATTTTATACGTGACTGGTCCCTTTTTCTCTATGATTCTAAACGGTCCTACCCAAGGTTTACGTAATTTGCGCGAAAGCCCTAGCTTAGCATGACGTTAGACATGAATGCTTCCTAATTTAATTTCTTAGCTCATCTTTTCCTTAACTTTTCTACTTTGGCTAATAAATTCGCTTAATAAATATCCACTATTTTCGCCTAAACACGCCAAATCAAATTCGTCATATACCCAATCGTAATCCGAAATGTCTATTTTATTTAACCTGGTATTGGCCCCTGGTAAATTTTTTTTTTCTAAATGGGGTTCGGCAGCTCCTATAATGCAATTTTCTTTTAGAGTTACCGAAAATGTATTCATGTTTACTATCCGCATATTTAAATTTTGTGGTCCCAGTAGGGTACATGCAGCGTGAACGCCCTGTATATCTAAATTTTTTGGTTCGACTAATATCGTTTGACAGTTCAAATTCTTCCGTAATTGTATTTTGCAATCCACCTCGCATCTAGGGGGTATCACAGTATCTTCTATTAATATTACATTACAAGTTATAATTCGGTTTTTATTGTTTATTAAGTTTGTTTCATTTGCGATCTGAGTTTCAGTGAAGTAAATGGGTGTGCCCTGAAAATTAGCAAAGTCATTCGCTTTGTCGTCGTTTCTCATGGCCCTGAAAGTATCTTTATTTAGACTAGCTTTTATCTTATCGCTCCCGGCCTCTCGCATTGATGCTCGAGTGTTCACGTCCTCTACGCTATGGAAGTTATTTTTCTCAATATAAATATTACGGTATTCTATACCTAATATTGTTTCAGATTTATTTATACCCGTGCTATCAGAAGTTTTATTACGCCCCATTATATCTTTCCCTCTATCAATTTCCCTCGGATTTACAGTACAGTTTATTTTTTCCTTAGTGTTTTCAGCCTTGTCTACTTTTAGTTTGGTTACCTTACAAGAAAAATTATCATTACCTTGATTATTAAATTCATTTTTACCTGCTTTACTTCTACTTATCTCACTTGCGGACTTCATTACATTTATTACCTGTTTATTTCCCTTTTTGTCGCTTACCTCACATTGATTTGTCTTATTCACGTATTTTCCCTCAATAATATCAGTGTTACCTCTCTCAACATTATTATTCTCATTATACCTTATTTTACCTTGTTCTAGTTTACCTCTTATTACTTTATTATCAATATTCTCCGTATTTCTTATTATCTCAACAACATCATCTTTATTATTCATAGAACTTATTTCTTCTTTACTTATTTTATCTCTATGTACCTTTATAACACCCTTAATATCACCATTGTTATCTCCTTTAATAGCAATATTACTAGAAACCTTATAATTGCCTTCCTCGGTATAATTATCATTATTCACCAGAAAAGTTTTGTTAATAATCTGTTCTTCACCGCAAGTCGTTGCCGCGTGTAGAAAAGAATTATTGTTACTCACATTTTGTCTATTTCCCGTAAAAGTTTCGTTTTCGCCGCACTTTCTCGAAGGAGCCATTGCCGCGCGTAAACAAATTTCACGCCTATTATCTACGTCCTCGTTTTCCGTAACATTGATAAAATTTTCATTTTCCTTTGTAATATCTGTTTCTAAAGGTTCATCCGCCCGTGAATATTCGCAATTTAATTCATCCTCATCAACAGGTATATTATCATTTGTACCTCTTAAGTTTTGCATTGATAAAAGTGGTATTTCGGTATTACATACGCTCAAAATGTGTCGATCATAACAAATATTTACTTTATTCTTGACTAAAAAGTCTCTGCCTAGAATTCCCGCGATACCTAGTGGCACCTGGTCATTACAAATGATTAATTCAAATTCCCCTATATAAAAATTATTATAATTTAATTTTGCAATGGTTGTACCCAAAATCGGAATAACGTGCCCTGTAACTCCAGTTAATTTGATATCGGGTCGCTTGAAAATTTCATACCCATTATTTAAATAAGTCTTTTTAATCATGGAAACAGCTGATCCTGTATCCACCAAAAATTCTAGTAAAACACCGTTTATAAAAAGTTGCACATAGCCTGGTGAATTAATTACATTAAAGTGAATTTGTAAAGCGTACGTATTACTTCTTTCGTATATTTCGTAGCCACTCTCACAACTTAATTTCTCGTTCCCTCGCGAGGTATCAAAGGAACGACCCCCGAGTTTTTTTGCTTGGTTACTTGGGCCTGCTGTAGCCCCTATGTCTAAATTTGAAAACTGCCTTCTCGGTGTAGCCCCTGTATATCGTTGGTTCGTCCCATCCTGCGTTTCTGACGTAGAATTATTTCTATAATTTCCCCTAAAATTACTCTGGCTATTGCCCCGATCTGTGTGAAAACTACCCTCTCTATCATCCCAGTTTCTCCCGTTATGTCTAAAATTGTCCGGCCTAGTTGGTCCGTAGTTGTTACTTCGATTATATCTATCATTTTCGGGCCTGATGGTCTGTCTGTAATTATTATTTCCGTTATATCTGTCATTACGGCTTTCATAAATATTGTTACCACTATTTCCCTGAAAATTATTATTATTTCTATTCCCATTAACATTATCTCCGAACTCTCTAAAATTACCATTTCCCGAATAACAATTTTTTGCAAAATGACCAATTTTGTTACACCGAAAACAATGAATATTATTAACGTTCATTACTTGGGGTGTTTGTCGCGGCCTTAATATGATATCATTTAACTCCTCTTGTTTCGCAATTTCTACGGTCTTGTCAATGGTTAAACCCACTTCTCGCATGAGAACTGCCCCGCAAAATTTTAGTAAATTTTTGTTCATCCCCGTCGTAAATTGGTTCAACACTAATTGGTCGATCTTTTTTCTCAAACCCGGCTCCTCGTTATCAGTAGCGGTGGTTAGATCTTCCTCAAGAATTTCTACCCCCAATAATTTAATCCTCGTTGCATACTGGTCAACGGTTTCATCATGTCTTTGAAAACATTTATTTAATCTAATTAAAGCCTGTCCTGGTATTTTTACTGGTGAAAACCTTTTAATGAATTTAGCTTTAAAATCTGCATACGTTGCCGTATCTAACGTTGGAACGGTTTTAAAGAAATTATACGCATCCCCTATCAATCGAAACTTAACAATATTTAAAGTTGTTTGTTCAGGCCAATCATCTAGCTTAGCTCGTTGTTCGACTTTTTCAAAGTATCTTTTCACGTCATATTTTCCCGAAAATTGTTCTACTGTGTTCGCTATCATACCCCAAGTCACTTTCTGTCCCAACACTGGGGGTTGTTCTCGCGGTAGGTCGTCTGGCATTTTTATTATTTTACTTTACTAATTTTTGAAATTAAACAAATATTAAATCGCTAAATTACACAAGGTAAACGTTCTTAGTAATAAAAATAAAGGCAGTTAAAATTTCTCACACATTAACGGAATAATAAAATTACAAAACTATGTAAAACTCTATCAAATCCTAGAAAAATATTAGAATATCCTATCAGGTTGTCTAGAATTCTTTTAACTTTTATTAAAATGCTATCAACCCAGTTACATTTCATCCCATTCCATTAAGTTGTCTCAAATCTATTAAACTCTATAACATTCTATGAATCTCTGAAATTCTGTGTTAAATTACATTTAAATCTCTTAAATTCTATATAAAATTTCTCAAATTTTTAAATTCTATAATTTTATAATTCTATCCCACTTTTCTTTTAACCATATAATCTCACTTAGCTGCCGCCACTGTAGTACACGGGGGTAGGGGGTGAAAGGGGAAAACTTTAAAATCCCACCCTACGCCCGCAATAATAGATAAAATGAATAATAAAATAAAAATACCTCCCTCAATAGGGGTTGGTAGTTTCGCTGCCACCACCCTGTATTAACAGGGAAAATTTTGAAAGGTAACGGTCTTCGAAGCGGGGTGTCATGAGCCCTGGTTAATTGGAGTGGGAGAGAACTTTCTCTGAGAATAAAACTAAGTTCTGTTCATTTAAATTGACTTTAATGAAATGAATAATAAACACAAAATACAAAAGAAATTTAGAGAAACACATCAGTAGTTAACAAAACCTTACTAGACCGAAAATATTGATATGAGGGTAAAATTTACAACCCAAAACATTTAATTCATAAAAATAAACTGCAGAGAGCATTTAACCCTCCTGCCGTGAGCATTTCAATGATTGCAGTGCGGGGACATTTAATAATACCTTAAACCCTAATATATTTGAAATCTTTACTCACCCCTGGCTGCAACACTCACTTTATATTATGTCCGAGTTTCGCGGACGCGTCATAATCTTTTAATACCTAATTTATTTTCAAAATTTCCAAGTGAAGGTTAATATTTTGACAATTAAAATTCACACCCGTGGCACCGGGCCCTTAGATTGCGAAAACGCCAATCTCCATTATTAATAAGAATGAAAACAAAATTCACTTGGCTAAACAAAAGATTATAACATATTTTAAACTTATTTAAGTTATTCGGGCTTATCCATCCGCTCACGCTCGAAGTCACGGGACAAGTCGTCCCTTCCCTCTCCTGCAAGGTTTCAGCTGTGTCTTTTGCTGTGATAGCATATTTTCCAACTGGCAAACGTATGACATATATATATATACACAGGGTGTTACATCTGTTCGGCGGCTTTCATTTGGTCAGTTAAACACATTGGCGGAAGCTCAGTAACTGCCTCCAAGTGATCATGTTGCCGGCGTCCTCTCTTGAGTCAACCAATAGACATAATTTATATGAGGCTCATTTTGTTATATTAAACAATTCTGTGCCAACTGTCACAACTTCATGATCTTTCCCTGTAATGCAGAGCAAGTTTGAGCTCTGAAGGATATTGTGTGTCATACTCAGTACTCCATTCCCAACATTCATCGGTCATCTCGTTGACGTAAGAGATATATCCATGGAACGGACGGTCTAGGGTGAATGCCTCTATGCTTGCATTTGCATAATCTTGCGGTATTTATATCTAATAGACGCAGCTCACCCACCGACCATTTAACTACTCCAAACGCGTAATACAGATATGGAACGGCAAGCATATTAGTTACAAATCTGAGAACTCGGAAGACCCAATCCTTCGAAATCGGTACCTATTCTTGCTGTGGAGAATTCTTTATTTGTGTCCTGTCCTAGATGTGATATTGTTATACGCCTAGGTATGTATAGTTGTATGGGCCTCTCCAGCATGGAAATGTCTCAGGATGATTCCATCTGCAAGCTGCGCAATTTTAGAGAATTCCCCGATCGTGCTCCATTGACTGCACACTTGTCTAACCCGAACTTTGTTCCAATTGCACCCACATATCCCTAAATCACCTTCAGAGCATTATGTAGTTCATGCTCTTCGGGAGTTAAGATTATTATATAAAATAAATGGGTAACCTTATGCTTTTTCTTGTTAGATGGTCCTCACTGACATCTGCGAGTTTGGTGAAGTCAAAAAGATAACGGCAGCAGTGATATGTATAAGAGAAGAGGACTCAAAGAGTCACCCTGGAAAACTCCTCCCCTAAATGTCACCAGCTCTGTCGAGATCATCTGAACACCTGATATGCTATGCAGAAGAGAGACGCCCATAGTGATAACAGCTGTTTAATGCAGCTCATTAGTGGTGCAAGTAACACAAGCCATTGAAATAAGTTTAATAGTAGCTTATGAGATATTGTAACAAATGCTTTACGATAACCGATCATTCCACTGATAGATTGTTTTTGTATCACACAGTGCTGAGTAATTCTATCAACAAGTTCTCTTTGCAGCCTCTCACACTTTTTTTGCGATTACGCTACTAGTGATCTATTGGCAGAGTGGCAGACATGATTAACTGATCTCAACGCGCTGGCATAAAATACGATATAAACAATTTATAACAGGAATTAATGCATATAATTGACCTGTAGCACTTCAGATAAGACAAATATCTATCGTTGGGAGATTAACGCAAATCTTCTCTTTACAAATCAGTACTTCGTAAATTTCTTTCTAGAAGGCTTCGACGTTGTCAACAGTCATCAGTTTTAGACGTCATGCGGTGGCTCTTGGTATAAACGAGACGGATTTGTTTGAAACAAATTGTTTTGTTCCATGCTTCTCGCTCGCTTGACAAAATTTTCTTAATTGTATTAGTATTTGAATCCCTTGCAGAAAATGTTGCTTTACGGTATGCAGAGCTGCCCGTTTTAGGATGTTATGTATTTTGGATACTTATATGCCCTGGACTCTCGGTGAAAAGCCATGCCCTGTATTTGTATCTGCCACACTCTGGTGATTTTAGAAGCGCGTTTTTAGCATTTCAAACTTTTGTGTTAACATTTTGCGCCAAAATGAAAAATTAGGATGGTTTTCTTAGGTTAATTTTACATTTTTTTGTATTTTTAAGCACCCGGTACACATTTTTGGATTATTTACCAGCTACTTTTAAAGTTAGGCTTCTTAAAAAAAAAACTTATTTTTGAAAAATCAAAAATAAAGAAGTTTTAGATAACTATTCTTCTTTTGCATTTTGGAGCAAAACGTATAAAGCTATGCTTTTTGACATATTTGACTTTAACCATTTGACCATCAGTTATTTTTGACCCATTGAATTTAATCTGCATCCATATATCTACCCTTTGTATTCATTAATCTCTGTAAAATCAGTTTTTATTATAGTAATTTCGTTTATTTATTTGTTTTTTAGAAGCACACGTTTGCACATAGTTTAAAATTATTCTTATTTCCAGCTACAATGAAAGTCTACCAGGATTTCTTTTCTTACAGAGGAGGTATTTATAGGCATAGCGATTTATCATTAAATAAGAAACAAGGATATCATTCAGTAAGAATAGTTGGATGGGGAGAGGAATATAATTTTAATGGAGTTCAAAAATATTGGGTAAGTATATAATCCAAATTCAAATTTAACCTAAATTAGCATAATTTTAAAACAGAAAATAATCCACAGTTAGTTGTTACAAACGCTGAATGGGGCGCTCCCTCTTCCAGACGTGCTAGGAACTTGAAATTTTTTAAATAGATAGGGCTTACGTTAAACCCCCCAAAAAATTATTAAAATTGGAACATTGAAAATGACGGCTCCAATATGTCGGCCTAAATGTCGAGGATGAAATTCGGACGAAACCGAGCCGAGCGGCTAATATTTTCATAAATCTGTTTTAGATATCAATATTTTTACACAGGGTGAATCGGGAGGAAAGTGCCTAACTCCTACTCATAATTGTAAGGCTAAAGAACCCAAAAGTTCAATGGCGTAACTAGACGTCTTGGGGCTCCAGGGCAAAAAAATTGTTGGGGTCCCCCTATCATATCATTTTCGTAATACCTAAAACATTTTTTGATGAGCGGGGGGAAAAAAAATTTTTTTTCATCCTAACATTTTTTTTGCTGAGCGGGGGGGGGGGGGAATCCGAAAACAAATTTTTTTGATGAACGGAAGGCAAAAGTTCGAAAACAAAATTTTTGATGAGCGAAGGGGAGAAATCCAAGAAAAAACAGGCACCGGCTGGAGTCCTTAGTCTCCTGGGGTCCCAGGGCGCCGGCTGGGGGCCCCTCGATCTCCCGGGCCCCAGGGCACTGCCCCGGTTTGCCCTACCATAGTTACGCCTCTGCAAAAGTTTTAAACCGGTTTTCATTTATTTTCGAGTTACAGTGTCTCAAAAGTTTAATTTAACAAGAAATAGTTTGCAAAGAGGGCATGTTTTTCTCCTAAGTTCACCTTATTATTTAAGTTTAATGAAGTAATCTAGAACATTTTAATTATTAAAGAGTAGCCTGTTCTTTGCCATTCAGTGGTGCAGCCAGAAAATTCATCTGGGGGGGGGGGGCAATAGAACCGGCCTCTCCAGAGGATGAGGAAAACTTTTCAGAAAATTGTTGTAAACGGATGTGGATTTAGATAATATAATAAATTATGCCAATATCTCGGTTTTGAACGGTCCTACCAAAAAAAGAAGATGGTTATCAAATTTAAAGATAAGTAAATTCTCTATCGAAATGGTTCAGACATATTTTTACGTAGTATTAATATTCTTGGAGTTATAGGCGGGGGAAGTCAAGCATCGTACGCATCCGCCCTGTATATCGACAGTCTTATATGTCAGTTTTCCTTGAAAGACATATACTTCGCGAATATAATGGTTACATTCCTCCGTACAGAACTGTCAGCAGAAAGCAAATATGGCGCTGATATTGTAATTTCTTACAAGCATAGTAACGATCCTATCATTAGTTTTCGGCAGTGGCGGCTGGTGAAATTTCAATATTTTTACTTTTCATAAAAATACTTTTGGAGTTTATGAAAATATTTTCATTACTCACTGAGATAAAACGAATTGAAATATTGTAATTTGTTAAATTGTAAATTACAAAATTTCAGGTCATTGCATTTCAGTTAATAATGAAAATATTTTCATAAACTCCAAAACGTATTGTTGTATTATTATGAAAAGTCAAATGCATATGACAAAAAAAATAAATAAATAGAGGAGAGGAGTCCTACCGAATTTTAAAAAATTTTTTCGCAAACTGCCCTTTCAAAATTTTTTAGAGAAGTGCTTCTCTAGACGTTATTTCCCATATGTCGTATGGGTCCCATGCGCCACAGACAAGAAAAGAAAAATTGAATTTTCACCAGCCGCCACTGGTTTTCGGGATACTGGTTTCAAAATTTTAACAGCGAATTGGTACGAGATTCACGAAAAAAACATGGAAGAAAAGCGAGGGCGAATTGTAAAGGCGACTGGAGCAATAATATTAGAAGATATTAGATCCCATGAATATGAAATAAAAAGTTACCCTGCATCAGATGCTTTCTTAGAAGACGTTGAGAATGACATACCGGGTAGTCTCAATGTTCTTATGCAAACAATTATGTGTAAAAACAAGCACAGGGACAAAAAGAAGTGGACTACGAAGTGCACTGCTATTTCACATGCAATACTAGCTTCAGCTGATATACAGGATGCGATACGATGCTTGATTTCCTCCACCTATAACTTCAAGAATATTAATACTATGTAAAAATGCGTCTGAACCATTTCGATAGAGAATTTACTTGTCTTTAAATTTGATAACCATCCTTTTTTTGGTAGGGCCGTTTAGAACCGAGATATTGGCAAAAAAATGATTTTTAAGCGATATTCCCCCAAAATTGGGGGTGTTCCGGGGGGCGGACGAGGGGGAAAAATTAGTACGTCTAAAAGAGGTATATAATGAACTGGTTCCAATAGTAAAATCTTTTGTCCGATTTAAAACGATGTTAATTTACCTGACGACTGGCCTATTAGAATTTCGAATAGATTAGTATTTGTCACTGATTTATCTTTTAAGATTACTCGTAAATTAAACTTTTAAGACGGTGTAACTCGAAAACAAATGAAAATCGGATTACAACTTTTGAGTTCTTTAATATTATAATTAGGTGTAGAATACACTCACTGAGTTTAGCACTTTCCTCCCGTCTCACCCTGTATATGTTGTTTAAGTTTATGATTTTTTACATTTTCCATTCTTGCTAACATTCGTGCTTCAATAGCAATAGCGTATAATCGTATTCATCTGGAAAACTACATAAAGCTATTTAAATGTCGGAAGCCAAGAAAATTCATATCTGTACGTATTTTCATCCAACTCTCAGACTGAAGTGCACCAGCATTTATTAACATTTTCAGTGGTCGGCCCTGAGGTCTCCATCCACTATGGGTAAAAACACACTAGGCGTTTTTCGCCGAGTCGGCAGCCGACTCGGCACATGGTTCTATACTAAATCATAGAAACGCACACACGTGATTTTGATCTTAGGCGACACGCCACGGCACATCGTCTGGACCATGGGCCGCTCGTTGAGGGGCGTTGACGCTCGTCCTCTCGTATATGGGTATTACATGTAACCGCACACACGAGGCTGCGTGTTTAAGTTGTAAATTTGATGCGTGCTTGCCAAATCAAATCTGTTTACAAATACGGCGAAAAACGCCTAGTGTGTTTTTAGAGTAAAAACACACTAGGCGTTTTTCGCCGAGTCGGCAGCCGACTCGGCAGCCGCCTGTAACAACACACACGAAGCGGTTTAACTAGTTGTCGCAGAAAGCATCAAAATACAACGTTGTCAGTTCAGTAGTACAGCTAGGAGGAAGAATTAATTCTGTTGGGTTTATTATATTGTCAATCAAAAAAAAGAAAAAATAGGCGTATGTGGGAACATCCAATTGTTAAGGAACGCCAGACAAAAAGTTTATATAATACCTGTCACCCATTCTTGTCTGTTATTTCACGCAAAGTATTTGTAAACAGATTTGATTTGGCAAGCACGCATCAAATTTACAACTGAAACACGCAACCTCGTGTGTGCGGTTACATGTAATACCCATATACGAGAGGACGAGCGTCAACGCCCCTCAACGAGCGGCCCATGGTCCAGACGATGTGCCGAGGCGTGTCGCCTAAGATCAAAATCACGTGTGTGCGTTTCTATGATTTAGTATAGAACCATGTGCGGAGTCGTCTGCCGAGTCGGCTGCCGACTCGGCGAAAAACGCCTAGTGTGTTTTTACCCTTACTCTATATAGGTATGGCAGTTGGATTTTCTTGACCGCCGATATTTAAATAGTAAACTGATGTGATTTTCTAGATGAGCACGATAATAGACTTATCTTGTATGGGCTTCTGTTCTATAACTTTCGTAGATACTTGTTTTGTAATGATCCTTTCCACACGTGTATTGCATACTATTTCTTCCACGGTTGTGAACTCATGATTATTAAAATCGACATTTAAAATGTTTCTAAGGCCGGACGTTAAAATATACTTTTTGAACCAGATTTCCAGACGTAAAGTACATTTTTATGACCCGCGGAAGATAAAGTGACCAGCAGGCGCTAAAATTTACTTTCCCTTTATTTAGACTTTGTGACATTTAATTTTCCATGACACACATAATGTATAAATATATTAAATTAATAATTAATAATAATTTTAACTGGTCGTAGAGAAAACTTTATGTTACTCGAGTGTAATTACATTTCCGTCCTCTATCTTATTACGCCGTGGGCTATAAACGCATATTTTACGCCCTTGATACATAAATAACGTTCCAAAATGAAATATAAATTAAACGTCTGTTATATTAGTACAGTTGAATTGATTTTTGTCGGCGACAAAATTTCACCTGAAATTTTATTGTTGATTCTTATGTATTATGACCTCCTGAATACGAAAAAAGTATTTGTGCCCAAAAATTCCTTGTGTGTCAAAAGTTATATGCACTTTTTGATGCGTTTTCACGCATTTTCAACTTATCTGCTTAATATATTTTGTACTAGTAATCGGGTGGGAATTTTAAAAATACTGGCTTATTTGAAATAAAATTCTTAAAAAATATAAACCTGTCTGATATGTATTGGTCAATCCGCCATCTTGGAAAAAAATATAAAACACCAAAAAGGCCGAAAGAATCAAAATTGAATATCTTTTGTATAAAAAGGCAGTTGGCAAAAATAAAACTCATTTATGGTTAAATATAGTGCACCAATCCCGGACACCGTATGTCAAAAAGAACAGTCAAAGATGGCGGACGAAATAAAATTTTTAATTCTTCATTAATTATCAAGGAGTCAGTGTACGTTACTTCTTTTTCTTTTCGATTGTACGTTATTTTAGTAGGTACTTTTAGGGGATAGATTTAATTTTTTTTTAATTTTCAAAAAAAGTGCGTTTTTTATTTAGAAAAAAGTACATTTTTACAATTTTCAAAAATGCATTTTCTTTGACCCTTCTTTTTTTCACCCAATTTTCATCGAAACAAAGTGAAATATACTATAGAAAGTCTCGTATAATTTCAAAAATTTAATACAAAAGGAAACTTCGTTAATTTGAAAAGGAAATTTATTAAGCATACCCATGGTAATAATAATAATATATGAATATATGATTAATAATCAGAAGCAAGCAGTCAAGACTAGAGTAGTATTATTTTTTATGGGTATGTCGATGAACAGAATAGCATTAAGAATAACGAGCGCATTCGTCGTGTAGACAGATAGATATTTCAATCACAAGTGACATTATGAAATCCTAGTTAGTCAAAAAAAAATTTCTAGCTAATAGTAAAAATAAGGATACCTTTACAAAATTATTGCGCAAAGCATTAATAGATAATAACTTTAACGTTAAAATATGCAGAGATGACGCCGATATTACAGTCGTTAAAACTGTTATTGATTTGAAAACCGAAGACAATCAAGCTATAGTTGGTGAAGACAATGACTTTTTGGTTATAATGACCCAACTAGCATAGAATCATCATACAAAAATCTATTTTTACCAGTGGCGGCTGGTGAAACTTCAATATTTTTTTTCTCGTCTCTGGCGCATGGGACCCATACGAAATATGGGAAATAACATCTAGAGAAGCACTTCTCTAATGACCCCTAAAAAATTTTGAAAAAGCAGTTTGCGAAAAATTTTTTAAAAATTCGGTAGCCCCCCCTGGTCTAGGGACTCCTGTTTATTATTTTTTTTTGTCACATGCATTTGACTTTTCACAAAAATACAACAATACGTTTTATGAAAATATTTTCATTACTAACTGAGATACAACGAATTGAAATATTGTAATTTGTTAAATCGTAAATTACAAAATTTCATCGTTGTGTTTCAGTTAATAATGAAAATATTTTCATAAACTCCAAAACATATTGTATTTTTATAAAAAGTCAAATGCATATGACAAAAAAATAATAATAAACAGGAATCCCTAGACCAGGGGAGGCTACCGAATTAAAAAAAAAAAAAAAAATTCGCAAACTGCTTTTTCAAAATTTTTTAGGGGTCATTAGAGAAGTGCTTCTCTAGATGTTATTTCCCATTTTCGTATGGGTCCCATGCACCACAGACGAGAAAAAAAATATTGAAATTTCACCAGCCGCCACTGATTTTTACAAACCTAAGATTAATAAAATAATTGGCAAATATTATGATGAAAATAGAATTGTCTGCAATTCCACTTTCTGAAGAGGTAATAGAAAAACACTGTTTAAGAATATATTTCCAAGTCCAAAAATGGTTAGGTTCTGAGAAAGATTCGTTACAATTCGGGCGGTTTAAAACTAAGAATGGCTTAATAGTACGGTCGATAGTTGAACACACCTTGCATTTTTTGATGCAAGCATGAAACTTGGCAGAGTCGTAGGGTAGACCACAAAGAGTGATTTAAGAGTTGTAGACAAATCCGGAACCCGCGACGAGCCACGTATTGCGGGTTGCCTACGGGGGATACGAATTTTTCTCAACATCGCTGTATTATGGCCATTTTGATGGGATTTCAATGGGAAATACTTTTACAGTTCTTATTTAGTGTCTCTGTCGGTACGGAGATCCCACCGAGCTATAAGTGGACACGTTTATGTATTTTGCCTACCTTCCAGGGGCGTTTTCTTTAAATAAACATCCAGTATATTTGGCATGAGGTAGCGCATCGGGTTTCTTTGCCGGTTTTAGCAAACAAAGTAAATAAAAATGCTTTCGAAATGGCTTATTAAACTTAGGTTTCAGAGAGGAAGCCCCTAGAAGGGATTCTTACACAACCAGATGTAAACGCTACAATGCCCTGTGCGCGACCGACAAGCACTAGCTTAGGCTGAACAGACTGCAATTGTTATTTTAAGTCGATTCAGGAGCAAATTATAAAGCTGAAGTCATGAGTTTGAACGGATATTTCTTGTAATTTACAAGAAATATCACTTAATTTACACACTAAATTTACAAGTTGTAAATGTAAGATTGATGTGCCAATGCTTCTTTTACCTTTGATGAATCGGCTATCGATCAAGAATGCGGTGAAATTGCGGCATATGACGGTAATGAAACTAATATAGTATAAGTTGAAACAATCGGAATAATGATCGACATATCGCCTATGTACCGCCTATGTGTGTCTATGTAGGCGGTATCGTTCAGACAGATTGGCTGCAGAACGCATCAGAGTCTACGCCTTTTTACACGCTACGTCAGATGTTTGGTATCTTCTCTCTCAATGTAAAAGCTGTTGTAAAAGGGAGTAAAGACGGGAGATCTATTTGCCGCCCTACTCTGGCTAATTCATTCGTCTCGCCCCGCTTAACGCCATAAACCCCCGTACACTATTAAGAATATTTCAACTATATATTTCATTTTGTTCCGATGAAAATTAAAGATGATAAATGAGTTTTATTTTTGCCAACTTTGGTGAAATTACTCATTCTTATAGAACGGATATTCAATTTTGATTCTTTCGGCCATTTTTGGTGTTTTATATTTTTTGCCAAGATGGCGCACTGACAAATACATGTTAGATCACGGTTCACATGAATGACTTTTTAAAAACTTTTATTTAGTTACATGGAGCCAACGTTGGCTCTTGGAGAAGGAATATAATAATAAATTAGAAGCGTTGCATTCTAACTGAGTTTAATAACTGACTTTACAAAGCATGTCTAGTCGTATTTATAACATTCAGAACCTGAGTAAGCAAAATATAGAACAAAGGAAATGCAATTCGACAGTCATCATAAAATGTGAGAAACAAAGGTGAAACATAATATCTCTAAGATAAGCGATTAATAAGAGAAGTCGTTATCATGTAATATGATATACCTGTGAAGGTTTGTTATGGCTAAGTCTTGGTAATAAGCGTATAATTTTATATAACAACTTCCCCCTTAATAAAAAAGTTGATGTTATGCAGCAACTTTTGAAAATTGTTAGAAACGTTAAATGAATATAATGCAAAATAAATTGAAACAATGTTGAATGAATACAAAGCAAAATAATAAAATACATAAAAGTTAAAATTGGTAAATGATAATAATAATAAGCGAGTAGTACATTACATAAATGTGATAAGAATAAAATACAATGGTCTAAATTAATAGACAAGGGTAAAACTCCACATATGAAAGTCTATGTTAACTCGATGTCCTCTTCTTCTTGAGGTTTAATACCGGGTCGCTTTCTTGGAGGGATCAATCTAGGGAATTTGGTAAAAACTCTGCTTCGCTCTGAAGGAGGTGAAGGAGGGTTGTCCGTTGAGGGTTGGATTCGCAATGCTCTACATCTTCTTCTTCTGCATTTACAAGTTATGTAAAGTACAACTAACAGGATGATGAGAGTGATTATGAAATACGTGAACCAAGATACGTGTTTGGTCACAAAAGGCTCATTTATGAGGTCATCCAGGTCTTTGGAATATTGGTCCAATTTGGTTTTTGCAATATCTAGATCTTCTACGTCGAGATTGTTTAATTTGAGTGGTTTTAATTTTGGAATTTCGATTTTGTCGGGCATGTGATTACAGCATTCAAAAGGAATTTGGATAGGATGTGAATTGTCCTTAATTTCGGAGAAGTCTTTGGCACTGGCTTGTATTCGAGTAATGCCTGCATAGGCGTAACATCCTGGTTGTAGTTTGATGATGGAATTTTTGTTGATTAACTCTGTCGTGGATTCTCTTTTTGGACAGTTGATGGTGATGTGAAGTGGTTCGGAATTAATTACTAGCCATGTGTTGTCTTCAAGTTCTTGTACGTTGTATCCCTGACTAATAATGAAGGAAGTTTGACAGTTCTCTGGAAGTTTCGGCAACGGTTTTAGTATTCTGGCTTCACATATGGCATTTTGGTCGATAGGATAGGCAAACAGGTTCGAACATAGTTTGGTTCCAAAATAAAGAGGTTTGCATTCTTTCAAATTTTGTATAGGTATGTACATTAAAGAATCATCGTCTCTCGCGATATACTTTTGTGAAATAGATAAAATGTGATGCAGACCAGTTCTGTTATCAAGTATCGGGATAGGATATAGGCGATAGGTGTTATAATTTTGAGGTTCAACAAGTGGTATTGTTAAAACAAATACTAAGTTAGAATCCATTTGAAACGCTTGTAATTCAATAATATCCAAATACTTAGCAACTGCCGATAATTTAATGGGGAGAGGCAAATTGTTCCTACGTAAGCTCTGTGAAATTTCTTGTAATGCTGTTACCAAATGATTAGGGGTTATGATTGAAGTGTGAATGATTCCTAATCTGGCAAATGTTATTGAATTCAAAATGTCGTTCAAATTATCTTCGATATACAAATAGCTTGCCATTAGTTGTTCAGAAATGTATATGAATTTTAGTTTTATGTGAGCAGCCTCGATAGCTTGAGTCATGGTTTGAATTGTGTGTTCGATTTCTTCGAGATCTTTGTTAAACGTTTCCTCGTCAATTTGTAATTTTTGTATAGTCGAGTTGAAGTTTTTAATAACAGAAGTTGTAACTGAAATTTGATTTTTGATTAAGTTTTCCAATTGATGTTCGTCGTTATTTAGTTTATTTATACAATTAGTATAGTACTGGCCATCTTCAGCATCTAAGTTTCCAGTTATGGATTTGAATATTGTATCGATACCGTTAAGTATTCCTCGTTTATATCTTTTTGTGTCTGAAAAGATTTCGTCAAATTTTGTTTTTATAGCGTTGGATATTTGCGTCAAAAGGTTAAAGTCTGTTATAATTTCACTCGTAAAAATAATTGACTTGTGATCACCATTATTGAGAGTGTACAAGATTCTGTCTAGGATATTTTGATTTTTGTCAAAAGCTATTTTGAGGGATGAAATGTTTTTATGCACTAGCAGAGTCCATTTGTCATTTGTCACCACGATGTCCGTGTCTTGGTGGTAGTATACACCAACTGTGTTATTGATCGGGGTAATTTTATATTGACAGAGTGCTGATCCGAACAGCAGGAGAAACCTGAAAATAAATTTAATTTTCAGTATATGGTTTCATTCTATCAAAATTTACTTTAGTTTCTTGTTTTGTTTCGAGATTTAGTAAGGTAGCAGAATTTTGAGAAATTTCTTTTATTTTAAAGGGACCGTTAAATTTGTTTTGTAGTTTGTTCTTAATTTGTGATTCTTTTAAATAAACTAAGTCACCTATTTTGTATTCAGGTCGTTTTTGGGGAACATTTCTGTCGAAGCGAACTTTTGCTTTCTCTTTTTGAGATTGTGTTCGACTACGGGCTATTTTATAGTAGTGGGATATTCTGTTGTTTAAATCTCTAACGTATTTGGTTATTAACTCTTTTTGGTTATATAAAGTTTCAGGTGGTCTGTTAGACGTATGACCAAAGATAAGTTCAAATGGGGTGAAACCGTGTGTTTTATTTACCGAATTGTTATAACATATTACTGCATATGGTAAAATCGTGAACGGATGTTCATTCGGGTTTTCAGTTTTATGAATTCTTATCATTTCAGCTAAGGTAGCATGAAATCTTTCTATTGATCCGTTCGATTGGGGATGTCCTACGCTTGAATAAGTTAATTTTATGTCGTAGGGGGTGCAGAGATCTTTTAGCAAACGGTTGTCGAATTCGCCACCGTAATCGCAATGGATTCTTAATGGGGTACCATAATGTTGAAAATATAACAACAAAGTGTTTACGACAGATTTTGCGGATTTATCCGGGACTGCATATGCTTGCGTGAATTTGGTTAATTCGTTGCGAATGGTTAAAGCGTAATTTCGAGTGGGGAATTCAAATAGATCGATATTGATTCCTTCGAATGGTGTTCTTGGGGTTTCTGTGACTACTAGAGGGTTATTAAGGTTTTTCCGGCATACTTTAGTCTTTTGGCAAGTTTCGCAATTTTTTATAAAATTTTCAACGTCTTTAGTTAGACCTTGCCAAGTGTATTTTTCTCTAATTCTTCGAATCGTTTCATTTATTCCGCGGTGTAGATTATTTTTACCAAAATGATTTTGCTCCAATATAATTGGGATTTCATCTTCGTCGGCAGTTCTGACGATATCTTGACAAATTACTACTTTTAAATCTTTTTCTGCAAAAATGAATGATAGAATTTCGAGTATGGGGAGGTCTAGGTTATTTTCGACAAAGTATGTCTTAGAAAGGTCTAAAACATCTTGATTTTTAAATAATACCAAAAATAGATGTTCAATTACAGATTCGATATCAAAAGGTAGAGGAATGATAAAATATCTCCTATGTCTGACTGTTTTGCTCGATACAATATTGATTTTATCGTTATGAAATTCGGGGTTTTCTTCGAATATGTCCTCAATAATTTTGTGATGTAGGTCTTGTAAGTTATTTTGTTGGAAGAAGGTTATAATATCTTTATGTTCTCGGTATAAGAGTTGTTTGTTTGAGGCTTTGATTTTTGAATAGTCTATTAAAGATGTTGTTTTATATAGGTTGGTGAAAGTTTCAAATTCTTGGGAAATTTGTTCGTTAGTGATTTCGTTGTTATCGTCTGGGTTTTCGTCGTCGTCTGACTCTTCGTCATTCGCGGCTAGGACCTTTGAATAGAATTTGGAACATTCGGAAAAATGATTAATTTTGATTCTGGAAAGTGCGTCCGCGTTCTTATTGTTTTTGCCTGGTTTATAAATTATTTCGTAGTCGTACTCTTCTAATTTGAGTCGCCAACGGGCAAGTCTGCTTCCTGGGTCTTTTATAGAGAATAGCCAGGTGAGTGGTCTGTGGTCGGTTACAAGCTTAAACTTTCTACCGTACAGATATGGTCTAAAGTGCTTTACACTCCATACTATCGATAAAAGCTCGCGTTCAATCGTTGAATACTTAGTTTCTGCGCTGCACAAGGTTCTAGAAGCATAGGCAATGGGTAAATCTTTGCCAATAGGCCCCTGGCTCAGCACTGAGCCGACGGCAAATGCGCTCGCATCAGTGGTTAGAACGAAAGGTTCATCAAAGTTGGGGTAGATCAATATCGGAGTTGTCGTTAATGTTTGTTTCAAATTTTGAAAAGAATTTATACAATCATTGTCGAAGAGAAATGGTATGTCTTTTTGTAGTAGTTTTGTTAAGGGCTTGGTAATCTTGGAGAAATTAAGGATAAAGCGCCTATAATATCCGGCTAAGCCGAGAAATGATTTAATTTCTTTTTGATTTTTTGGTTGAGGGAAATTTAGAATAGCGTCAACTTTCGAAGGATTCGGTTTTACGCCGTCTTTTGTAATGAGATGTCCTAAATAAGCAACTTCTTTGCGGAGAAACTCGCATTTGTCGGGTTGAATTTTGAGATTGGCTTTCTGTAATCTTTTGAATACTTCTGTTAATCGAGAAATATGCTCGTGAATAGTAGGGGAGTAAACAATAATATCGTTCATATAAACGAGACATCGTTCATTTTGGATACCTAACAAAATGTTATCCATCACTCTTTGAAACGTTGATGGGGCATTCTTAAGTCCAAAAGGCATTCTTACGAATTCAAAATGACCATTTTCCACTGTGAAAGCAGTTTTTTGAATGTCTGCGGGATTAATTTCAATTTGGTGAAAACCAGAAGCCAAGTCTAAGGTTGTGAAATATTGGCATTTGCCAAGTTGGTCTAAAAGATCTGAAATGTTGGGCAGAGGATATTTGTCACCAATTGTAACCTCGTTAAGTTTGCGGTAGTCGACTACGACGCGCCATTTCTGTTTACCAGAAGCGTCCAGTTTTTTGGGAACTACCCAGACAGGAGAGGACCAAGGTGAGATTGAGGGTTGAATAATACCTTGACTTAACATTTTCGATACTTGGGACTTAACTTCTTCTTTATGGACCTGAGGATATCGATACGATTTAGTGAATATCGGTCGGGAATTTTTGGTGTCAATAGGGTGTTTGATTTCATTAGTAAAGGTCAAATTGTCTCCTTCTAAATAGAATATATCTTGAAAGTCTAAACAAAGCTGCGTTACTATTTCGGCCTCTTCTTCGTTTAGATGATCCAAGCGCAATTCGTTCCTGATTTCGAAGGATCTGTCCGTCGTTAGTTGTTGGTCGGGGTTTTGCGTGTTTAAGTTAAAAATTGACTTAAATTTTTGTAAAGGTTCTAAATTTAAATTGGAAAATCGACAGTCTTCGGGATGACACTAGCATTGATTATTGTTGTTAAAAATTCTCCGTTTTCGTTTACTTTAACAAGAGCATTAGGTAAACGGACTTTTTCATTCTCTTGCGCTTGTAAAATAGCGTCAGTGTTTCTAAGGTTACATTTTAGTTTATAAATTTTTTCGGTACGGCCTTCAATTTGGATCTTATTTTGATTAGGGTTGTGGTTTGATTGGATTTTGTCGTATTCGGGTTTCGACGAATCGTCGGTTACTTTGAAAAGTGGTACCGTTTTGAAATTGGTTATTAATTGTTTATTTCTTATGTCGACGATACAATGATAGTGCTCTAGGAAATCAGCTCCTATCAGTCCATCAAAATTGATATCTAGGTCGTAGATGTAAACTTTATGTGGGTCGTTATCAGTGAAGGGTATAAGAACAGATTCACTAATAGTAATTTTCTGATCGGTTATATATAATTACGTTTTCTGAAAATCTCCGTTTGTAATTTTCCGCTGTTTTTGGTTTAAAGATAGAGATACCTGCGCCAGTATCGATTAGAATTTTGAATTTGTTTGTGATGTCTTTAATGTAGTATAGATTTTTTGAATTTACGGTCAACAATGAGTGTGATAGCGTTTCTACATGAACCCTTGTTCCGGGAAGTTCAGCGACGGGTCGAAACTGTCGTTGAGATTCATCGTTCGTATTTGATTTGTTATTTGGTCGAATTGGTCTGTTTGCTGTGTTGGAGTATCCGTGGGGTACTCCGGATCTAATCGAAAATCCTGAGGATTAACAGTATAATCCTCCTGTGGCGTTTGAGAATTAGCAGTATAATTCTCGTACTGTTCATATGGGGAATTAGCTGTATAATTCTCTGAAAAGCTTTGAGCGTTTTCTAAATCGTAATTTTCATAACTGTCACTTACATTTTGATAATCGGGTGAATAGTCATTGTATTGATTAAATTGATCGGCATAATTATCGTAAGGTTCGTAATTTAAATGATGAGCTTTTTGCTGGTTAAAGCGGTTAAAATTCGGGTTAGGTTGAATAGCTGACGGTCTTTGTTGGTTAAAGTTTGGATTCGGCCTTATAGCTGAGGGCCTATTTTGAGGTTGATTAGGTTGGTTTTGAGGGAATGTCCTCTGACCAAATTGATTGTTTTGAGAGAAATTTTGGAAATTTGGGTTTCCTTGATAATTTGGTCTCTGGAAATTTGATGTCGATGGCATAGACAGTTGCTGTTGCCTTGTACGACATTCGTTTATTACATGTCCATTGCGCTTGCAAAATGAACAGAATTTTTGTTGGAAATTTGAAGTTGGTCGTTTTTGTTGTAAAGCGGGATTTTTGACCGGACTATTTTTCGGAAATTTCTGTTGCTCGAAATAAGAGAGTTGTAGCTCTCTACGAATTCTACTTACAGCTTTCAATATATTTGGAGGGTTGCTGGCACGTATGATACGGCCTAAGTTTGGTTCTAAACCCGTTAGTAAGTTATTTAAAGTCATCGTTTCGATGAGGTCGGATTGTGCGGTTCTTTGTGTCGAGGTTAAATTTTGCTTTTGCACTGCAGCGTGCATTTTCGCATTGTGCGTTTGTAAACGCGAAACAAATGTTAAAGCGGATTCACCGGGTAATTGATGAATTCATTGTAGGTCCTGAATTAGGGCCGTTAGATCTCTGGAATCCCCAAAGTGGGTTTCCAATAGTGCTTTGATTTCTGGCCAGGTGCCAGGGTTACGTGAATTGATTAATTCGGCAGCTTTGCCTTTCAATTTATTTTTTATGTGGACGGTCAAAAGAATTTTTTGATCTCCGATTGCCATGCTTTGGGCGCAATGACAGGAGTTGAGGAATGTTTGTAAATTAATGGCATTGCCATCGAATTCAGGTATTAGAGAAAATATTTCAGAGAGCTTGTAAGACTCAATTTGCTCTGGTTGTGGTTGTTGTTGTTGTTGTAGTTGTTGTTGTAGTTGTTGTTGTTGTTGTTCGGCTGATGCCGGTGCTATTGGTTGAGCTGTCTCTGGTTGAGCTCTATCTGGCATTTTGCTTTTGTGTATTTAGAAATTGTTTGAATTGCAAGGAAATTGATTGCGTATCAGCAGTATGATACGAAAATTAAATTGAATTGGATTGTTACGTTGCGTGCGTAGAGAAATTATGCATTAACTGTATAATACACAATTGTACCGTATTAGCAGTATAATACGAAAATAAATAGACTTAAAATTAAATGAACTTGTTTCGTTGCGTTTGTAAAAGAATGGATTCACTTTGACAAGAGAACTGGCTTTGTGCGCCGAGTGTATTAGCAGTATAATACACTTTTAATAAAATAAGTTGCGAAAAATAATAAAATAATAAAATGGTACGAGATGATTCTTAAAATGACTTACGTTAGTTTCGTTTCCATGGGTAGGTTCTTCGTCCGTCAAGGGATTGGGATCTGCCACCACCAGTGAGGAAGGTCTCCTTGTTCTCGTAGATGTACACGCACTAGTTAGACACCTTCTGCAGATGTTCTCCTTGTTCTCTTACGCTTCACTACCAGTTAGGCTTCTTGTTCTGATGATGTTTACGGATCCTACCGACTGCGCCAATGTTAGATCACGGTTCACATGAATGACTTTTTAAAAACTTTTATTTAGTTACATGGAGCCAACGTTGGCTCTTGGAGAAGGAATATAATAATAAATTAGAAGTGTTGCATTCTAACTGAGTTTAATAACTGACTTTACAAAGCATGTCTAGTCGTATTTATAACATTCAGAACCTGAGTAAGCAAAATATAGAACAAAGGAAATGCAATTCGACAGTCATCATAAAATGTGAGAAACAAAGGTGAAACATAATATCTCTAAGATAAGCGATTAATAAGAGAAGTCGTTATCATGTAATATGATATACCTGTGAAGGTTTGTTATGGCTAAGTCTTGGTAATAAGCGTATAATTTTATATAACATACATATCGGACAGGTCTATATTTCTTAAAAATTTTATTCCAAATAAGACAGTATTTTTAAAATTCCCATCCAATTACTAGTACAAGATATATTAAGCAGATAAGTTGAAAATGCCTGAAAGCGCGTCAAAAAGTGCATATAACTTTTGACGGACAAGGAATTTTTGTGCACAAATATTTTTTTCGTAATCACGAGGTCATAATACATGAGAATCCACAGTAAAATTTCAGGTGGAATATTGTCGCCGAAAAAAATTAAATTGAATCAATTCCACTGTACTATATATTATTGCCTTTGAATAAGATCACGTTACGTTTTCCAAACCAATTTTTTTTGCCTTGACTAGGATTGATTAACCTATTTCACGTTAGAAAGTTTGATAAAAAGTGTCATGGCGAAATCTAGATTGGTATCGCTAAAAGTCACTGCACACGTTGACCAACTTGCTTAATTCCCAAACTTTGCAAAAATGAAATACCCATAATATAATAATCATATCACTGTTTTCATTATCTTTATTGGTGAGTCTATTTTGATTGATTAGAGATTTAGAGACCATCTTCATTAGTTTGTATCATAGTCTACAATATTTAAAAAAAAATCAAATTTTACAATAAATCACCTCGTCAGGAGCTGTCAGTTTAGAAGTTTTAGGTATTTCACTTTTACAAAGTTTGGAAATTAGACGAGTTGGTCAACATGTGCAGTGACTTTTTACTAATTTTAATGATGCCATTCTAGTTTTCGCCATAACATTTTTTACCAAACTTTCTAACGTGAAATAGGTCAATTTTGGATTCTAATTCTTTAACTTTTCAACACACATGTTGTTATTAAATTAAACGTTGGTACGTTAATAAATTAAGGATTTTTTAAATTTTTATTGGTTTTCAGAAAGTGGCCAACAGCTGGGGTTCTGACTGGGGCGAAGATGGATATTTTAGAATCGCAAAAGGAATTAATGAATGTGAAATTGAGTCTTTCGTTATTGCAACTTGGCCACATGTCGACAGGAAGATATTATTAACTAACCTTAATGAAGTTTAAAAATTTTCCAATTTAATAAAGTGCCATTTTTAAAAGTGTAGATATGTGCTGAGTATAAAATTTTGTTGATATTCTGGGAATATAAAATTTATAATTTCTAATTTCAATATTACTTAAACTGCCATAATAATGTGTTCTAAAAATAAGCGCACTGTTGATAAGCAAAAAATATTTTAAATTTTTGTTATTAGTATAATAGTAAACGCTTAGAATACATTGTACATTTTAGTAATAAAAGAAGTGGATACTAAAAGTATTTGCAATTATTTTAATCATATATTTTTTTAATGTTTAGATAGCTTTTTAAATTTGTACAAATGTACTAACAAATTTAAATAAAAATTATATTTATAAAATTTTGTATATTTACTTCATTTATTACATGGGACATAGAAAAGGACATTCAGGAAATGCCGTTTCATAATAATTATTATGTAAAAGTTTATTGCAACAGAGTTAAAGTATCTAATTTGCACCTACAGCCTGCTACGGCTATCTAATTGATCAAAGACCAAGTATTTTTGCAGAAAATTATAATTCTCCTGTTCGAATAATTTTTATTAATCCTTCAACGTTGTTGGTTTTTATGGCATTTCTACAGTAGTTGATCATATTTGATGATTTTTGTCCAACTGAAATAAAAATGAAATTATGTTTAAAATTTAATAAATGCTCTAAATAATTAAGATGATGAGTAACAAAACGAGCATTTGCTCACCTCTTAATCTAGATCCCTGCTGAATTATAGCGTTGATTTTTTTCATCGTTTCCACACCTTCGTTATAATTTTGCAATCTTATGTTGTATCCACTTATTAGTTCCTTATTGATAATATTTAATTCGCTGTAATGTTTAGGCATTTCTTTTCTGAAATATATACGAATCCATTTTTAGGTTTCTTTGCGTATTTGATTAATAATTGTGCATAATTATACACTAGTACAATAAGTAACTATTCTCTACCACACTGAGTGTGCAAATCGCTAGTTATATAGGTACATCATGATCCTCGATGATATAATAATATATTATGCAATAAGTACAAAATTGCCATTTTATGCGAGTTAGCGAGTTATACTAAACTTTTTCTTTGACAATATTTCGGACAACATATTGTCAACTTTCCATATTAATTAATATAAAACTCCCGGCGCTATTTTCTCGATAACCAAAAGCGATATTTGAATTCTCTAAAAGGTATCTACTAGAATATATAAATGACTTCAGTTTTGAGTAAAAATCGTTATTTTATACATTGAGGTATAGATGAAATGAGTTGCATGAGATGGAGAATTATATTCTAAGCAATTCTTTTCAAGTAACAAAAATTCCATTTTTTTTTTCATATGTCTACAATTTATAGTGTAAAATTTAGTAGAACATACAACATAAACATGACGCAAAAATTAGACAATACACAATAAACAAAAATGTCAAAATCTTTAATTTCCAAATAGCAGTTATACTCCAGTCGAATTAGACATAATAAAAAATTTTGCGTACTGCGGACTTTTTTTATGGAAGTTGTTTAAGAGGACATAATAAGTAAGCACAGAAAACTACACCCTGCTACACCATGTGCGTCCTCTATTTTTAAGAGTTGAAACTTTGAAATTTTACTTATGTGCCCATATCTTTTTCCCAATTGCCCGTAGGGCTCTTTACCAAGTTACACTTTTTGAAGATTCATCTCTGCTCTACATAATATATATATATTACACATTTGCCGTAGGACAAACGGTTTTGGCTGTACGAGGCCGGAAAGGTCAGGCTGTCCGAATTTGGGGGTCTTCTGTACAGGACAAACGGCTGTTATTTCCAATCTACAATACTACACATACTAATGCCCTTAAGGAGGGATGATGATTTGTGAAAAAACTTTCATCGAATACCGCGCGGTTTCCATGATACGGAATGTTGAAATTTTGAAAACCCCCTTTTTAAAAAAAAAGTGAACCTACTTTTTTTCGCACATCTTTGTTTTCATGTATGTACGACCCTAATATAAGAAAATTTACGTTGGTTTCATTTTAATACATTCGTTGGTTTAGGAGCTAGACAGTAAAATATGCCAAAAATGGCTGTTTTGGTATTGTTGCATTAAAAAAACCAAAACCAGTATAATTCTAGTAAGTGTTTTTATTTATCCTAAAAGTCCAATTCATTGCGCATAGAAAATGTGTTTTTGTATTTAAATAGAATCAACACTTATCGTGTAATAACGATTTATGTCATGTGTTCTCCAGTCTCCTTTCTCACATTTTTTTTTGCGGCCTTATGGTTCATAGTAGGGCAGAAACCAATGTATACCTGAACAGGGCACATATTAGGATGTTAAAATGGATCTCTTGTTAAAATGCGATAGGACGTTTTCGAGAAAAACGCACTTGTTTGCAAAAAATTATTTCAGATCACACTTTTCATCGACTGACTAGTAAATACTCACCGTTGACTACGAAAAAATAAAACTATGTGTCGCTTCTTGCTTTTTCTGTTTATGAGGGACATTGCTAATGAAAAAATGAAGGGACTCGGATGGAATGGGGGTTCTCACTCCCCTATTTGAAGGTTCACGATTGTCTCGAATCATCATTGCAACTTATTTTGTGTCTATAACAAAATCCACAGTAATTTTACCTTCCTCGAGAAACAGCTTTTATATGTCCATTTCATCGGAAAATAATTAAAAAAAACAAACTCCTAAGAAAGAAAACACCAAAATGTAGAATTTATTTATCAGATCACAATTCAGAACACAATGAAAACTCAAAGCAAACATAACCAAACAAGTGCGTTTTACTCGAAAACGGTACGTTCTATCGCATTTTCACAAGAGACCCATTTTAACACCCTATTATGTGCCCTGTCCACGTGTATAATGCTTTCTGCCCTACCATGAACCATAAGGCCGCAAAAAAAAATTGTGAAAAAGGAGACTGGAGAACACATGACATAAATCGTTATTACACAATAAGTGTTGATCCTACTTAAATACAAAAACACATTTTCTATGCGCAATGAATTGGACTTTTAGGATAAACAAAAACATTTACCAGAATTATACTGGTTTTGGTTTTTTTAATGCAACAATAGCAAAATAGCCATTTTTGGCATATTTTGCTGTCTAGCCCCTAAACCAACGAATGTATTGAAATGAAACCAGCGTAAATTTTCTTATATTAGGGTCGTACATGCATGAAAGAAAAATGAGCGAAAAAAAGTAGGTTCACTTTTTTTTTAAAAAAGGGGTTTTCAAAATTTCAACATCCCGTATCATGAAAACCGCGCGGTTATCGATGAAAGTTTTTTCACAAATCATCATCCCTCCTTAAGGAGTGGTAGTATTGCAGATTGGAAATAATAGCCGTTTGTCCTGTACAGAAGACCCCCAAATTCGGACAGCGTGACATTTCCGGCCTCGTACAGCCAAAACCGTTTGTCCTACGGCAAATGTGTAATATATAATATATGTAATATATGTAATATAATATTATGTAGAGGATTGATGAATCTTCAAAAAGTGTAACTTGGTAAAGAGCCCTACGGGCAATAGGAAAACAGATATGGACACATAAGTACAATTTCAAAGTTTCAACCCCTAAAAATAGGGGACGCACATGGTGTAGCAGGGTGTAGTTTTCTGTGCTTACTTATTATGCCCTCTTAAACAACTTCCACAAAAAAAAAGTCCACAGTACGCAAAATTTTTTATGATGTCTAATTCGACTGGACTATTACGGCCCCAATGTTCTACTTGAAAAAAAAAAATGTTTCGAAATAAATGTTTCATTACCATCTAAATGAGCCTGATTCACTATGAAAAATGTCCCAAAGGACTTATTGTCTAAAATGTATTTTAAAAAAGTTATGACGATTTTTATATTCTAAACAATTATATTGAAGTTCAAATATCTCGAGAACCAGTGACTTTTCGAAAATTGTTCGTATCATAAAAGTTGCTCAGAATATAATTCTTCATCTCATGTAACTCATTTCATCGTTCCTGCGATCGAAAAATTTATTTGCATCGCAGCGCCATCTATACCTCAATGTGTAAAATAACGATTTTTACTCAAAACCATTGTATATAGACTATATAGTAGTATAACGCGCGTGTATCAACTGTTGGATACGATCTCAAGCGTCATCTACAGGGACCTAATGAAAGTAATGAATTTTTAACCCATGCAGATGAGACCTCTATGCAGACATCATTTGAAGTAGTGGTTATCGAGACAGGAACGGATTAAGGTTTATTCAGGTGACTGTGTGCAAGCCAGTGTATATTAAATACACCGTGGTGCAAGCTAAATGAAAATGCGTAATCGGAAATTTAAAATAACGAAAACAAATATTACTTTGCTAAATGTCACTAAATTTAGTGATATTTAACAAAGTAATTTTTGGTTCATTATTTTTACAAGGGAAGTATTTATTACATTTCTACAAATAAAAATTGTTTTATCACATCTTAAAGTTTTTAAATTTTTATTACTAAAATATAAAAGTGCATTTCAATTTACTAAATTTGAATATTTTATATTATGCCAATAAACTATAATAAACCGATTATTCGATGACAACAATTCTAATTGGTGGGCGGCACATCAAAGGCAGGTAGAATTCTTAGTAGTTGGAAATTTACTACACATTTTATTACGTTCAAGGACATATTTACAACCGAGGCGAAAACTTTGATGTGTTCCCATAATTTTTTTATATTTTTTTTTTTGGCTGTTTAATCGAAATTAATAATGTGGCTACGTTTTAAAATAATAAATAGGTACTTAATTTTAAAATTTACACAATATCCATATATATATTAGCTGTACATGGCACAAATTATGCACACCTACATTTTCAAATTTACCTAACCAGATCCTAGCTGTATTTTACGTAATTAGGTAATATTTATAATTATAATTTCCAACATATATCTTATACTAAAGAAATTTTTGTGCATGTGGCAACGCGGACATAATTCGTACAAATTAGTGATGGGTAAAAGCTGTTATTTTTTAATAACAGTTTAAACTACTGCTACTGCTATTTTGAAATAACAGTTTAAAAATTACATATCGATGGGAAGAAGTACGTGGCCAGGTGCCCCCCCAGAAGTGTGAAATATACCTAATATTAATTTTTAATAGAAAATATATGGCTAAAAAAGCCTATATAAAGGGTATTCCAGACTTCCGGTGCCCCCCCCAGAAGTCAATCTTATTTCAGAGACGTTATTTTATACATCATGCTGCTGCCTCTGGCCGACGCACAATGGCACGAATCGTGATTTTTTCGTTCAAAATTATCTAGAGCACTTATTTCGCAACCGATTGGGATAATTTTTTTTTAAAAGACTCATTATTTCAAAAAACGTAATAGAGCCGATTTTTGAATTATGCTAACCAAAATTATTGAGCTTAGCCAAAAAGCCCATGTTACTTACAAATAAAAACTTTTTTTTCTTATCCAATTTACATAAATCTTCTTACTTGGGGGGTTTTTGAGGTCGCTGATTACGAATCTGACATCCAAATTGTCATAAACCCACCTAAAAGATGACGGAATCAATGGCGGCTATGAAAATGCTAAAAATGATGAAAAATGAAATATTTTTCTTTAAGTTTATGCCGAAATCGGCTCTCTTATGTTTTTTGGAACGCACAGTGGCACGAACCGTGATATTTTCTTTCAAAATTATCTAGAGCACTTGTTTCTCAACCGATTGGGATAATTTTTTTTTTAAATACTCGTTATTTAATTTGCCAAATACGTAAGAGAGTCGATTTTTTAATTACACTACCCAAAATTATTGAGCTTAGCCAAAATGGCCAATTTTTATTTAAACCTTAATAAAACTTAAAAATAAAAACTTCTTTCTTATCCAATTTACATAAATCTTGTTACTTGGGAGGTTTTTAAGGTCGCTGATTACGAATCTAATATCCAAATTGTCATAAATCAACCTGCAATATGGCGGAATCAATGGAGGCTATGAAATGCTAAAAAATGATGAAAACTGAAATATTTTTGTTTAAGTTTATGCCGAGAAGTTTTGAATATTTCTGATAAGTACTTGTAAGTTAAAATTGACTAAATTTTAAGTTCCAGGAAGAAATTCAAGATGGCGGATCCAATATGTCGGCAATAAGATAATAAAACTAAGTTAAAAATAAATAAAATGCATTAAACTAAATAGGCTATTCCTAAGAATTATTAAAAAATTTAAAAAAGAACAAATTTTCTGAAATTTTAAGATATATCCAATATGGCTGCCATATATTAATTATCAATCATAAATATGCGATTCAGTCCTCCATTAATTTTGAACATAATCTTAAGTAGGTCATATTAATATTTCTTTTTTTATCTGGTAATAATATAATAAATACCTAACACCAAGAACTTTAAAACAAGAATATTAAACCTAACAATGTAAGCCTGATAGAACCTTAAACCAAGAACTCTGTATCCAACATAACATAAGGCAAGAATTTTACACCATCAACTTCGAACCTATAACTTGGTGCAAAAATTTTTCGTCATTGTTTAAATTTTAAATTTTAAAGTTAGTTTTTTTATCATCTTATTGCCGGCACATTGGATCCGCCATCTTGAATTTCTTCCTGGGACTTAAAATTTAGCCTATTTTAACTTAAAAGTACTTCTCAGAAATATTCAAAACTTCTCGGCATAAACTTTAAAAAAATATTAAATTTTTCATCATTTTTTAGCATTTTATAGCCGCCATTGATTCCGCCATCTTGCAGGTGGTTTATGACAACTTGGATATTAGATTCTTATCAGCGACCTCAAAAACCTCTGAGTAACAAGATTTATGTAAATTGGATAAGAAATTACGATTCGCCATATTGGATCCGCCATCTTCAATTTGTTCCTGGAACTTAAAATTTAGTCTATTTTAACTTAGAAGTACTTATCAGAAATATTCAAAACTTCTCGCCTCAAACTTTAACAAAAATATCTCATTTTTCATCATAATTTTTAGCACTTTATAGTCGCCATTGATTCCGCCCTCTGCAGGTTGATTTATGACAATTTGGATATCAAATTCGTAATCAGCGACCTCAAAAACCCCCGAGTAACAAAATTTATGTAAATTGTATAAGAAAAAATTTTTATTTGTAACTTTTATTAATATTAAAATAAAAAATTAATGACCATTTTGGCTAAGCTCAATAATTTTGGTTAGCATAATTAAAAAATCGGCGCTCTTACATTTTTTGGAAATTAAATAACGAGTATTTAAAAAAAAATGTATCCCAATCGGTTGCGAAACAAGTGCTCTAGATAATTTTGAACGAAAAATCACGATTCGTGCCACTGTGCGACGGGCAGAAAAAATTCTTTGACTTTTATGTTTTCTAGAGGTATTAATTAATTTTCTTTACGTTCATATATATACATATATAAATAAAATATAAATAATTTGATTTACGTAAATCATTTTTTAAGCCTCAACCTTTTTAATTATCATTATTTCATGTTAAATTAATAAAAAAATACCAGCATTCATACATGCATATAGATACATAGATACCTAATACAAATTAAATTTTTGTTGCCGAGATATGGATTTATTTGTGGTTTATCTATGCTATATAAACCCACCGCTTGCTGTGATTAAGATTAAATTTTAAATAACAATTTAACTCGCCGATCGCCTACCGCGAACACATCAAACACAGCGTATGCAATGACATTATTGGAGATGCAGGTAAACGAAAATATACAATATGGAGAAGAAAATATAAAAGCTCTGAACATATTATGATTAAAAAACAGCTAAAAGTCATTACATAAAGCGGATGGCTTGAGATTTCTACAAAAATATTCAACTCTGGCAGTTCTTCATTTTTACTTCCACGTCCAGTGGAAGTATAGTAACGACAAAAAATTTTAAAAAAATTTTTATTGTCCAAATAGGCTTAAAATGTCATGAAACGTCGAGATATTAAGTTTGAGCGAAAAAAAAATTTCTGTCTGTCCGTCGGTCTGTCTGTCGGTCTGTCTGTAACTTTTTTTGTGCGCACGTTTACTCTGGAACCGTTTAAGATATTGACTTGAAATTTGGTACACATATGTACTTTAACGAGATCTAGAACTAGCTTATATTTTCATCTTGTTCCGTCGAAGGGTTGGGGGGTAAATTGGGGTAAATTTGGTCCATGAAATTGGTATTTAGTATATACAAGAGAAGCTAAGGTCTCAAAAAAAATTTTGGCATTAGCCACCCCGATGACCACCCCCACCTCCTTATTAAAGGGGATGAAAAAAAATGTGATTTAGTGTATGTACAGGAACCAGAAACCTTAAAATATTTTTTTAATTCATCCACCCCCACTACCACCCCCCTATCACCACCCCCACCCCACTACCGATGTGTGGTATCGTTTTATGGGTTTTTGGGGTAGAGGATTTCAAATATTATATTATTAAAGTTCCATAAACAATTATTTTCACATACAAAGTTTTTTCGTTGTGAGTGTCTTGGATAGAGAATCTGGATGTGGAAGTAGTGATTCCTTGGGCAGCGGTTTTAAACTGGCTGTGCGGGTAATGGAAAATATACACGCCGAGAAGACAATTGAAAATATTTGAATATATTATGAATAAAAAAATAACTAAAACTGTGTACATAAAGCCGATGACTCAAGATACCCATAATAATATTCAACTTCAATAATATTTAACTACATTTTAATATAACAGTTATAAAATAACAGGTTGTTAAATAGCAACTCATCTCTAGTTACAAATATTGAAACTTGCTAATAAAATAAAGGTTGACGTTTCGTTCCAGTTAAATAGTAAATTCTACTTACATTCAATATTAATCGCGTTCAGTCCTACTTACACTTAAGTGTCCTTTCAAACAAAACTTGTAAAATAAAACTTAAAAATGGCACTTTGCGTCCCTACGATTCCCCCAAAATGAGGAATCAGGTTAAAAACTACACATCTTGTATCGTTATTCAAATTCAACTAAATCTAAGACAAATTGTTCATTAAATGGAAAATCGAAACACGAAAATATTAACACAGACACCTAATTTTGCAATATGGAATATTATTATCACTCAAAATGAATGGACGGAGAATGAAACTAAATGCGGACCTGTGTATTTTCAAGCAGAACAATACTCTAGTTCAAAGTCAAGGCAAGAGATTTCAACCAATAATAATCATTTCATTCCACCAATTAAATCGCTGGCATCCCTCGATCGTTATGCCATCTATACGTAGCCTACTTTCACATCCAACGAAATCTCCTAGGTAGTCTATATACAATGTCAAAACTGAAGTCATTTATATATTCTAGTAGATACCTTTTACAGAATTCAAATATCGCTTGGTTATTGAGAAAATGGCGTCGGGAGTTTTAAGTGGGACACCCTGGATATTTGTAGGAAACAACTACGAAATTATCTGTTTACAGCAACAAACTGGTGACATTTCATCACTCCGTCGCTGGACGTCAATCTGTGATAACCCTGCCAAAAAAATCTCATCAATCCGTATCAAAAATTAATAAGTATCTATGAGAACCTATATGGTCAATAAGTTTCTATAAGAGTTAGGTAAAGTTGCTGTTGAAATTGTTATCAGTTTATATCAGAATTGACCAGCAAAACGAGTCAAGCCATATCCATTTGTAAATCCAAACATTTACTTATATCACATCAATGGGAATTTATGAGCACAGTATCTAATGTAATTCGTGCGGTTTTCCATGATTAAAAGACAAGTGTTTCTTTAAGAAACGAGCTACATTAGGTTAGAACAGTTTTGATTTGCAATTGAAGATTACAAATTACAATGTTTGAATAGGGATTTATGAGATCAGTTTCTATGAGTATTAATGTTTTTTTTTTCAGTAATATATTAAATGTGTTTTCATTTGTTTGAATGGGTAAAAAGAAAGGTCAGTTTTTCAACTGCAATTACAAATACAAGTTTAATCGCTTCGAATGGGGTTATATGCGATCAATTTCTAAAAGTATTTATGCTGTTTTTCGAATATAATTGTGATGAGGTTTAATCAGTAACAAATTGTTCACTATTTGTTATGATATGGTCGGAAATTCCAAGTACACATTTAGTATTCCTTCAAGAGGATTGATGAGAGCAGTTTCTACGAGTATCTATTTGTTGTTCCTATAGTAAATTATATAAGTCTTTATCAGTACAGATTCGGATCTAATTTAAATATGAAAATTATATCAGAATAAAGCAACTAAATATTTTAAACAGTATCTATTTGTAAATCCAAACATTTACTTATACTATCTCAATGAGAATTTATGAGAACAGTATCTAATGTAAAACGTGCGGCTTTCCGTGGTTAAATGGCAAGAGTTTCTATAAGAAACGAGTTGCATTAGGTTAGAACAGTTTTGATTTGTAATTGAAGATTCAAAATTATAATGTTTGAATAGGGATTTATGAGATCAGTTTCTATGAGTATTAATGTGTGTTCTTCAGTAATATATTAAATGTGTTTTCATTTGTTTGAATGGGTAAAAAGAAAGGTAAGTTTTCAACTGCAATTACAAATAAAAGTTTAATCACTTCGAATGGGGTTATATGCGATCAATTTCTAAAAGTATTTATGCTGTTTTCCGGATATAATTGTGATGAGGTTTAATCAGTAACAAATTGTTCACTACATGTTATGATATGGTCGGAAATTCCAAGTACACATTTGGTATTCCTTCAAGAGAATTGATGAGAGCAGTTTCTACGAGTATCTATTTGTTGTTCCTCTAGTAAATTATATAAGTCTTTATCAGTAAAGATTCGGATCTAATTTAAATATGAAAATTATATCAGAATAAAGCAACCAAATATTTTAAACAGTATATATTTGTAAATCCAGACATTTACTTATACTATCTCAATGAGAATTTATGAGAACAGTATCTAATGTAAAACGTGCGGCTTTTCGTGGTTAAATGGCAAGTGTTTCTATAAGAAACGAGCTGCATTAGGTTAGAACAGTTTTGATTTGCAATTGAAGATTACAAATTATAATGTTTAAATAGGGATTTATGAGATCAGTTTCTATGAGTATTAATGTTTTTTTTTCAGTAATATATTAAATGTGTTTTCATTTGTTTGAATGGGTAAAAAGGAAGGTCAGTTTTCAACTGCAATTACAAATACAAGTTTAATCACTTCGAATGGGGTTATATGCGATCAATTTCTAACAGTATTTATGCTGTTTTCCGAATATAATTGTGATGAGGTTTGATCCGTAACAAATTGTTCACTACATGTTACGATATGGTCGGAAATTCCAGGTACATATTTAGTATTCCTTCAAGAGGATTGATGAGAGCAGTTTCTACGAGTATTTATTTGTTGTTCCTACAGTAAATTATATAAGTCTTTATCAGTATGCATTCGGATCTAATTTAAATGCAAAAATCATATCAGAATGAAACCTCAAATATTTTAAACAGTGTCCACCTGTAAATCCAAACATTTAAAGATAATATTATAATGAAAATCCATACAAACACAAAAGGTTGGCCCTTTAGCGGATCATCACTGTGCCAGAAATGAAACTTCTGGCCCAGTGATGGCCCACTGATGGGCCGATCTTCGGTGTTTGTTGGGTAATGTAACGTGTGCGGTTTTCCGTGGCTAAATTTTAAAATTATTTGCGATAAATAAGCTTTAAGGGATTCGAACAGTTTTCATTTGCATTTCCAGATAAATAGTTTTAATTGTTAGAGATCTATGAGGTCAATGTAATGTTTTTTTTTTTCAAAATAAAATGTGTTTTTATTAATAAAAAACATTACACAAAGACACTGATCTCATAGATCCCTGTTTAACAATTAAAACTATTCATCTGGAATTGCAAATTAAAACTGTTTAAATCCGTTAAAGCTATTTATTAAAAATACTTTTAAAATTTAGCCAGGGAAAGCCGCACGCGTTACATTAGATACTGTTCTGATTGGTTCTCATTAAAATATATCTTTAAATGTTTGGATTTACAAGTGGATACTGTTTAAAATATTTGGTTGTTTCATTCTGATATAATTTTTGTATTTAAAGTAGATCCGAATGAATAGTGATAAAGACAAATTTTCTATTGGAACAACAAATACATACTCATAGAAACTGCTATCATCAATCCTTTCGAAGGAATACTAAATATGTACCTGGAATTTCCGACCATATCGTAACATGTGGTAAACAATTTTTTATTGATCAAACCTCAGCACAATTATATTCGAAATACTGATCGCATATAACCCCATTCGAAGTGATTAAACTAGTACCTATTTGTAATTGCAGTTGAAAACTGACCTTTCTTTTTACCCATTCAAACAAATGAAAACACATTTAATATACTTATTACTGAAAAAAATAACATTAATACTCATAGAAACTCATCTCATAAATCCCTATTCAAACATCATAATTTGTAATCTTCAATTGCAAATCAAAACCCGGCCTTCGAAGCGTGTCGCCCGGGTTGGCTCCATCGGGTTATATCGCCTGTAGTCCCCCCTCAAAAAACATGTAATTAGGTTTGTAACCTGTTTGTTTCTTCTTCTAAATAAATAAATAAATAAATAAAAACTGTTCTAACCTAATGCAGCTCGTTTCTTATAGAAACTCTTGCCATTTAACCACGGAAAGCCGCACGTTTTACATTAGATACTGTCCTCATAAATTCTCATTGAGATAGTATAAGTAAATGTCTGGATTTACAAATAGATACTGTTTAAAATATTTGGTTGCTTTATTCTGATATAATTTTCATATTTAAATTAGATCCGAATGGATACTGATAAAGACTTATATAATTTACTATTGGCACAACAAATACATACTCGTAGAAACTGCTATCATCAATCCTTTCGAAGTAATACTAAATATGTACCTGGAATTTCCACACGTAACATGTAGTGAACAATTTGTTACTGATCAAACATCATCACAATTATATTCGGAAAACAGCATAAATACTGTTAGAAATTGATCGCATATAATCCCATTCGAAGTGGTTAAACTTGTATTTGTAATTGCAGTTGAAAACTGATCTTTCTTTTTACCCATTCAAACAAATGAAAACACATTTAATATATTACTGAAAAAAAACATTAATACTCATAGAAACTGATATCATAAATCCCTATTCAAACATTATAATTTGTAATCTTCAATTGCAAATCAAAACTGTTCTAACCTAATGCAGCTCGTTTCTTATAGAAACTCTTGCCATTTAACCACGCAAAGCCGCACGTTTTACATTAGATACTGTCCTCATAAATTCTCATTGAGATAGTATAAGTAAATGTCTGGATTTACAAATAGATACTGTTTAAAATATTTGGTTGCTTTATTCTGATATAATTTTCATATTTAAATTAGATCCGAATGCATTCTGATAAAGACTTATATAATTTAATATTGGCACAACAAATACATACTCGTAGAAACTGCTATCATCAATCCTTTCGAAGTAATACTAAATATGTACCTGGAATTTCTGACCATATCGTAACATGTAGTGAACAATTTGTTACTGATCAAACCTCATCACAATTATATTCGGAAAACAGCATAAATACTGTTAGAAATTAATCGCATATAACCCCATTCAAAGTGATTAAACTTGTATTTGTAATTGCAGTTGAAAACTGACCTTTCTTTTTACCCATTCAAACAAATGAAAACACATTTAATATATTACTGAAAAAAAACATTAATACTCATAGAAACTGATCTCATAAATCCCTATTCAAACATTATAATTAGTAATCTTCAATTGCAAGTCAAAACTGTCCTAACCTAATGCAGCTCGTTTCTTATAGAAACACTTGCAATTTAACCACGGAAAGCCGCACGTTTTACCTTAGATACTGTTCTCATAAATTCTCATTGATGTAGTATAAGTAAATGTTTGCTGCTCCATTCTGGTAGAAACTGATAGAAATTTCAGCAGCAGCTTTACTCCAGGCTCCAGTAGAGGGAGCTGTATACGTGTCACTAATTCATATCTACTCTAATGTGACCTAAGGAAGTGACGTGTGTTTGTTAAATTAAAAGTAAAGCAGTCTCTTTCACTGCCAACTCATTCATTGCTTCTAGGCTAGAACAAGAACACCCGAGGAAATAAGGACTTTGCAGTATTTTGTGTTTACCACAATATTAGTATTTCTATTTGAAATATGCAATTTAAACTGTACATTTGTCGGCATGCATATCCAAATTATTACTAATAAAAAAGCAAAATGGAAGTTTACAATAAAAATACATCTGTAAAATATACAATTGAAACTGTACATTTGTTGACATGTATATCCACATTAATACTAATAAAAAGACAATGTTGAAATTTACAATAAAAACATATTGATAAATGGTGTGTTATATATGATAGATACTGGAGAAAGGATGGACTGGACTCTTATGATATTACTTATAGAAAAGTTTAGAATCTCTTTAAAGTTGTATCTGTAATTCCATATGTTTACAGATAAAAGGGCAAGGGTGCATTTGCAGACACTAAACTGTAGATTTGTTGTATATTTCATATAAGTACTCATGAAAGGGCAACATGATAATTCCAAATAGCTTATTCGGAATTACTGTTTCATAACCGATTTAAAACTTAATAAAACAGATAAAATCCTGTCTGTATAATAATAATATAACTTATAGGAACGATAAAACCGCATCACTTTTTTTTTATAAGTTTCTATGTGGAATTTTTGGCAGGGAAGCCACCTTTATTTTACAGTGGTGCGAACACGAAATATTTATGTCGCATTTGTTGCCTAGCACCAAATCACGGCCGTCGTTAGTAGAGACGGCCGTGACCAAATGTAGTTTTTTATGATTAAATTTACGCTCGTTAAATGAACATTTTTCGAGGTTGTCGTAAAAAATAGCTATTTAATGCAAGACATTTGACGAGCCTTATCTATGGCCGAGCGAGTGAGTTTGCGAGCGAGGCTAATATGAAAGGCGAGTCAATAAAGTCTGATTACATACGAATATTCGACTTCTAAAATTGCTCGTTGGTTATGGAAAGAAAGCTAATAAGTTCAGTAAAATAACAGTTAATATTGTAATATATGGGGGCGAGCGTAGAGGCGACTTCAATGTGAATATCAGTCGATATTCCGTTGAATACAGCGTTCTCGTCCCACCTTCTAGAGGCTTGTATATCAGTGTATACTCGGAAGTTACGTAATTTCAGACGAGGATTACGTAGTGGATATACCATCCTTCGGAGGGGATGTAAAGCAGGCGGTCCCTTGTCTATTAAATGTTAGTCAAGTAAAAGATCCCTACTCTTCTTAAGGGAAGAGGTTCGGCAAAATTTCCAGGTTGGGGGTAGCTCGTCTCCTGGCGTCGGTGATAGGCCTTGGTCGCGGAAATAGGCCGACGTTAAATAGTTAAAAAAAAAAAATTGTAATATATCGGACAAAATTCAGAAAGTTTTGAAAATTGGTGGAAATGACAGCATAAGAATTAGTAAACCGAAAAGTTCCCACCCCTAAATAGTGTGCTTCGTCCCCTAGGAGGTCGTTTCCACCCCCATTTTGAGGTTTTCTAGATTATCTCGGAAACGGTGCACTTTTTGATAAAAATACCTATATATAAATACAATCAAAAACGTATCTACACTTTTTTTCCTAAAATTAATGGTACTCAGGGATATAAGGCACACACATAAGGGTTGGTTCCAGTTAGCGCAATAAATTGTAATCTTTACGATAATCTACTTTAAAGTTCAATGCTTAACGCAAAAGCAGTAGCTACTAAAGTCCACTTAAAATTATAATAAATGTAGCGCTTCCACCCTCTAAAAAATATCGCAATTTTTAAAGAATTATTTGCACAATTCATTCGAGTCTGGGGTTAAAAACGTGCTTCAGTTTTAAACTGGCCTCGGTACGCGGTACCTCTTTCCATTTTCGATGACAAAGGCCTAATAAGAAAAACTAACAAGGCAACTTTATACCAGATTATTAATGTTGTTCCAGAACGAGACCATATTTTCGAAATTAGTGAGTAGGTATGTGATTGATGGAGGATTGTTTCGCCACGTAATATGGCCAAAAAAAAAAAAGGAGAATTTAATAACGCTTACAACGTTTACGTTAGTTACATAAGAAAACATTATCAGAGCATCTTTTAGTGATTTTTTACTGCGTAGCCATGTGTTCCAAAAAGCCCTATTTTATATTTTTTCTGAATAATCTGATACTTTGATTGCAGCATCAAATACCTACTCATCACATCACATATCATTATTGCCGCAAAATGTTACTTTTACTTATACAATCCAATCTGGCAATTCCGCTAGGCCGCTACGTAGTGTTTTTAGTTCTGCCCAATCTGCGCTATCCTACTTGCTGTTTATATTTCTTTGCAATAAAATAAAATGTATTAGAAAGAGTAAAGAGTTTATTTTTGATTTTGATTGTGATTTATCTTTCTGTAGTTAGTTTAGTTTCTGTAGAATTAAATATTTATAATTTACGTTTATTTGATTCCTTTTCTTTTGTTTTATTGCATTTTTAGGTATCAGTTTTTAAATTACTAAGTAGTTATTACAAATAGCCGAGACCCAAATTTCTGTATCCATTTCATGTTTACTGAGTATCCAACTAGAAGGCCTGCGTATCCAAATGGATACACAAAAGTACGTTAAAAGATGCCTTGAACATTATGGTTAAATAACCATCGAACACGACAGTTTGCATTATCCGAATGGATAATGCAAACAGCACGAAGAGCCTGAAACAACAAAAAACCTGCAAAAAACCTGTCTTGAAATTATATTTGATGAAAACACTGTTGTGTATGAAACTCAGCAGAAGTTCCTTAGTAGTTTGTTTAACAAAGAACGTTTGATTGCAGAACTAGTGAAAAAATTTAGTAATGAAGGAATCGAAAAGGAATCGAGGTGTTCGTTGCTGCGGATGACACCGATTTATTAATAATACAAACTGCTATCGAAAATGTTATAAGTGCGACACAGCTGTTGTCGTAGGGCAAGATATTGACCTGCTAGTCCTTTTTATTGCTCTTTCTCCCTCCGAAAAAGACGTTACATTTTTAAAAGAAAAATAAGGTAATACCAGCAAAAGGATTTACACAAGGGTGGATCTGGAGCTTGAGCTGGGGGGGGGGGGGGTGACACAGCCGCGCGCTGAAAATAACAAAAATGTTTTTCCTCGACAATTGAAATTGATGAACTGGGGGGAGGGGGGGGTTAGAAAATCACAAACAAAATTTCTAAACACAACTAAATACAGCAGAGGCGTAACTAGACGTCATGGGGCCCCAGCGCAAAAATTGTTTTTTTTTATGACCGGGGGGGAGAAATCCGAAAAAAAATTTTTTTTCGTCCCAATTTTTTTTTTGATAAGCGGGGAGGGAAGAAATTCTCCCGGGGCACTGCCCCGGTTTGCCCTGCCATAGTTACGCTTCTGTAAATACAATATATATTCAAAAATATAAAATACCCAAGTAGCACAGAATTCTTTAAGATATCTTTAAGAAGTTCTATTTACTGCCCGCGAGGATATCTTGTATTTATGTACTCTAGAAGTCCTTCCGAAATCAAAATGAGAAATCTTTATACGTGCTCAACTTTTATGCACTGGGGAAATGTAAACTGGGCATTATATAGAAATTTTAACTTTTGTTAACCCACAGACATCTACTAGAAGTTCTAAAAGGGAATTATCATACAGCTCAATTTTCTATTATAGAAATCAAATAAAGTATTAAAAGGGAAATAGTATTATTTTCCTTAACAGAATACTTGTAGAAGTTCTAAAAGGGAATTACCATACAGCTCAATTTTCTATGTATTACAGAGATCAAATAAAGTATTAAAATGGAAATATTATTATTATCGCTAATAGAACACCTATAGAAATCACAAGAAGAAATTCTTTTAATGCATAAAATTTGCTTGCTTACCACTTAGTTTGTTACAGAAATGATTTCTAGATGACGCCACGTACAAACTACTGACGATAATCAGACATGCATTATCTTATACTCACGAATTTATAGAACATTAATAACATAACTGCAACGTTCAAATTCTCGCAGGGATCATCGATTTATTTGGATGATCTTTAATCTTTCGTTTGGTTTGGGCCTGATGTCTCAATACTGAGATTTTAACTAACCAAAATTTCACCAGCTGCCGCTGGCAATAAATAATAATAAAAGGTGTGTGATGGATGGTACATCTAATAGAAATTCTATAAGGATGTTCGTCAGTAACGTTTATATTGGTAAGCGATAAAATACCCGAAAGATTACTACAGGAATTAAATCTGTTTGCAGGATTGATGCGGTACATCTAATAGTAATCCTATAACGATGTCCTCGGGACCATTTATATTGGCAAGCGATAAGATATCCTAAAGATTACTATGGGAATTCTATAGGTATGCAAAAGGCTGCTCACAGGATTCTATACTAATAGCTTTTTTCGATTACCATGGGAGGTACTATTTAATACTAATATGCTGGCATTTGCCCATCTTAGGGAACTCTTACAGACCTCTAGAAGATATTTACTAATTCCTAAATTTTTATCCTCGGGATATCTTGAGGAATTAATTGTGCTACTTGGGTAAAATAATAAAAATCATTAATCCCCCTCCCATAAATCCGCGCTTGGATTTACAGTTCAAGAAATTTACAATCCTCAACTTTCTTAAAAAAACTGTAAGAAACAATATTATTTGCACACGCTATTAGCGGTTGCGACACAACCTCAGCGTGTTTTTCCAAAGGAAAGGTGCTTAATAAAAGAGATGTCTTACAAGACATCGTGCAAACTTTTAATAATGAAAAAGCTAGTCATGAAGAAATTGTAGACGTAGGAGAGCGATTTGTTCTAGCTTTATACAACTCTACCTCCGCAGAAAAAGGTCTAGATGTATACAGATTTATGTCTTTTAACAAACTTGTTGGTAAAGCGAACAATACTGTGTGCTGGAAGCTACTGATTGGGGATGGAAAAAACTCGGCGGTATATTATCCCCAACTATGACAACTAAAGAACCAGCTCCCGAATCTATTTTGAAATTAACTTCTTGTTCATGCAAATTAGGGTGCGAAAACAGGTGCAGTTACAGAAGAGCAGGCTTACGTTGCTTACGAATGTCGAATCTATGGAAGACGACGAAGATTAATTAACGCAGGTAACCTTCTGATAATTAGTGGATTAGGTATAAAAGGGGACACTACGTAAAAAAACCGCGCCAATTACTTTACCTCCGTGGTGGCGTGGCAACAAGTACAATATACAATATTCTCGCTTCTTTAAAAATTGACATATTTTTTAGGGGTGAGAGGATGGAAGCGCTACATTTATTAAAATTTTAAGTGGAGTTTAGTAGCTACTGCTTTTGCGTTAAGCATTGAACTTTAAAGTAGATTATAGTAAAGATTACAATTTATTGTGTTAACTGGAACCAACCCTTAATGTAATGTGTGGAACCAACTGGAACTGGAACTGAACTGAAACTGGAATCAACCCTTAATGTGTGCGCCTTATTTCCCACGGTACTATTAATTTTAGGAAAAAAAGTGTAGATACGTTTTTGATAGAAAATTTTATAAGGAATAATTTTGTATATAGATATTCAGGGTGGACCATTAATAATATGTCATAGTTCAAGGGTAGATTCTTTGAAGATATAACCAAACATGCTTTAGTAAATTGTTGCTGTGGAAAAAGATACAGGGTATCAAAATTGTAATTTTTAAAATTTTTTTGCAATATCTCAACTACCTCTTGACCGATCTTCTCCCAATTTGGTAAGAAAACATTTTTTAAGCTAAGAAAAAAAAATATGTGTTACATCACGCTAGCTCGTGGAGGGCGCCTCATGAGCTATACCTGATGATGAATATTTTTTCTCTTTTTTTTTACGAAACGTAGTGGCACTTTTGACTAGAAAATCTTATGCCGGAGTCATTTCTACGTAAAAAGGTAGAACTTGATAATCCCAACCGTTTTCGAGAAAACCGTCGAATAGATCTCAAAAATTCTTTGAAAATAAACCCAATTTGAAAAGGAAAAACTGTATTTATTGAAAAGTGTGCTTTGGTGACGTCTTAGTTCTGTTAAAATGTCAAACTAATGAAATTGTATGTAAATGACAGAACTATCCGTTGGGTACGTGCTCTATTTTCGGTCAGACCGCTAGCAATCAGTTCGCTGAAAACATATTTTTTACTTGCTTAATTCTGTAAGGAATCGATATTGATTATAGCTTTTTGAAAAGGGAAGTGGCTATTCTAAAAAATGATGCCATTTTCAGATTGATTTAAACTATTATTAAGTTCTAAAATTGCTATTGAAAATTGCCATTTGATCTGTGCGTATGTACGTACGTACGTACGGAAACACTCCACTACAGGTCGAAATTCTTAACGGATCTATTTAAATGTTTTTTAATCGCTTCATCTATTATCACAGTAGAATACTATTGAATTTTATAATGATCTGTCTAGTAGTTTAATTATTATAAATAATTTTACTTAACACCGTCACGAGTTTTCGTCGACCATCTCTCGATTTCGGCGTCTGTTGGATAAATAAAACAATTATTTTTTCGTTTAACTCGCTCTAACTCAAAAATGGTCTGAAATAAATTGGTCTAAAATTTTCACCGTGTTTTCATTACATATTTGTTAACAAAATGTGTTAACATAAAGGTCAAATATTTTATTTTATTTATTTTATTTTATTTTAGAAATACACCACCCAACAGTACAAGTACCAATTACAGGGTGGGAAATAACAAATAGTATAGTACATATACAAAAAATACATAATAAGTTACATGACAGTGAGATTACAACATAACATTATAACATTACATCACATATATGATATTACAATTTCAAGTTTTTTTATTGCTTTTAATTGCGTATGAAAAACATCAAATTTGTCCTGCAGGTGATTGTAGGTGTTACAAATAAACTGAAGTGGGGAAAATTTTAGGAGATTTGTTCGAGGCGTTAGTTTCTCTAAAAGTGGGGGATAATTTAACATATTATTAATTAATTTGAATAAAAATAGCAAAGCTTGTTTATCTCTACGCACTTCAAGACTTTCTATATCAAATCTAGTAAGAAGTTCTTGTTGTGGAAACCCTACTGCAGGGTAAACTCCATCAATTTGATACGACATAAATTTTAGAAAACGCCTTTGAATATATTCCAGAGAGTCTATATGGATTATATACCCAGGATTTCAAAATAGCGATGCATATTCAAATTTTGATCTTACGAAGGCGTTAAAAATCAACAAAAATACATTAACATCTGTAAAATCTTTAGAGTTCCTCAGAATAAAACCCAAGTTTTTATATGAAGACTGCACGATTTGCTCAATATGCTTGTTAAATGTCAGTTTGTTATCGAAAGTGACGCCGAGGTCTTTGATAACTTCGGGACGAGTTAGCGCAATATCATCTAAATTATATTCATAGAGGATGGGATCTTTTTTTCTATTATATGACATTACATTACATTTCTCTACATTGAGGGGAAGACTATTTGCATCACACCACTTTCTTATTTTTAATAAATTATTCTGTAATTTTTTACAATCGGTAACTGAATTTATTGCGGTAAAGATTTTTGCATCGTCAGCATACAGTAAGATGTCAACATCCAAATCATCCACTATATCATTGATAAATAAAACAAACAGGAGAGGGCCCAGAATGGAACCTTGTGGAACCAGAAATTGCCTGAATTTGGACGGATTTGAAGCCACGAAATTCTACATATTGTGTTCTATCGTTTAAGTAACTGCGGAAAAATGTAAGTAACAAGGGAGAGAGACCTGCAATACGAAGTTTACTAAGTAAAATCCCGTGGTCAAGTCTGTCGAAGGCTTTGGAAAAGTCGGTGTAGATTACATCAACTTGTATGTTAGAATCTAAATTTTCCGAGATAAATTGCGTTATATGGAACAGATTTGTTGAAGTAGATTTGCCGCGTATAAAACCATGTTGATACATCGTAATCTGCCCCTCAATATGAGTATACAATGTCTCATGTAAGGCAAATTTAAAAACTTTAGCGAAGTTGCAACTTATAGTGATAGGCCGATAGTTTTCGATGTTACATTTTTCACCTTTTTTGTGAATCAGGGTAATACGCGAATTTTTCCATGCTTCTGGAAATTTGCCAGTCTTTAATGACAAATTACATAGCTAATGCAGCGGCCGCCCATTCAAATTGTATCATCAACCTATCAATGGAGTAGAGCAAAGCAAACTGTATATCAAAATATTAGTAATAACTTATTACATCACAAAATGCTTGTTATCCAATCTATAAGTTGGTATAAGGGGTAGTTACAGCCCAAAAAGTAATTTTTTTAAAAACATGTGTTTTTACTCACCATTTTTACTCTAATTCGATGAAACTACATGATAGAGGATATTTTTTTATGCCAAAATGTTCACAATTATTTGCTGAATTCGTCCATACATACCAACTATTTAAAAATCGCAAAACTAATCATTCACGGTAAATCAAAGGGGGAGTAACAGTGTGCGTGCCACGGTAAGTCCAAACTTCTATTGGCCATAACTTTTGATTTCACGCTTACCAAAATTCTGATACATACATAGAAAATTTCGTTATTCTCTTAGCTTTAATTTAAGTACAAATACATGGAGCTACGTATTCATTTTGTGATAATAATAGTATAAATTGTAACTCAATGTCACGAATTTCTGCGTACCGAAGCTAAGTCGGTCTTATGAATGCGTGGCCATGCGCGCTCGAAAAATCGACCTTATTGCTGATTTGCATAAGGGCATGGAACGGAAAATATGCCGTTAACTCATGTTATAAGGTTTTGAGCTGTAATAATGAACAATTAAAATTAAGTATGTGAAGTAAAATGTTTTATCTCATGATTTTTAAACATATATACACTTTTATTAATAAATTGACAGTTACAAACTAAACAAAAAGTTTTTGTTAAAAGTACAAGTTATTGTATGTATATGGAACAAAACTTAAGAGCGAGTTTACATTGTTAGAATTATTATTTCGTATACATAGTGTGTAATGAAAATTCTCGAATAGTAAAAGCATCAAACAGCGAAAGTTGTACAGACAGCCATTATTGCTCTATTTTGTCCATTCAAGTTGAACATGTTTATTTCTAATAATATTTTAGTGTGAAATAATGTCAAACAGTCTTATGACAAGGAAAGCCATTACTAAATCTTTTGCAATATACACATACATACCAAAAAAACAAAAAGTGTCAACAAATATTAGGCTGCAAGCATGAGCGTCCACAAAAATATTCTTAAGGGGAGCAAATATGTATATTCACCTACGACATTATAGTAAAATATATCTGCTGAAAAATTTAACAGAATCGCAAATAACTAGATATGTGTAATCATGTCTACAGATGTAACATACAGTTTAAAATTCATCTTCGCTGCTAGATGCGTATAAAACCTCCAATTCCATATAGTTCCAAAATAAGGGACATTTGCATATATCACTACATTTTAAACCAGCCTTAAAACACTCACATTTTAAAATATCACATGCATCCTTGTCCTTATAATATAGGTAAGTTCGCGTACTTCCTTATGCGCTGTTTCCAAATAGACATCACTGGTAAAATGTAATTTCCATCAACGGACCATCCCATTCCAACAGGATTTGCCCTATACGATGAGTTATGACTATTACACCAAATGTTTGCTTGTAACAAGAAACGTCTTACGTGATGTATAAGGGAATCCTCAATTGGTGGAAAATTAGCAATGGTCGAATTTTGAAGAAGATTGTACCTTAAATCATCTACATCTTTACAAGTTTTTGATTTGTATAGCAACGGAACATATCTACGAGCAATTTTGACGGCATCGTTTATAAAGGCTGTCGCTTTATCAAGTTCAAGCGTGCTCTTATTTTGTTTTAAAAAGGTATATGCAATTTTTTTTTCCAATCCCGTATAAAGCACTAGTCGTATTGCATCCAGTAAAGCATGTATGGTGGGCAGTGACAAGCAAATACCAATCCGTACATTATTACGAATTGGTATATATTTTATATGTCGTATTTTATATGTCGTAGGTGAATATGTATTTAGAATAGAATAGAATAAAGTGTATTTAGCATAAGCTATCTTCAAAAGTAACATATATTTGTACATAGTCATTTATTATTTTGTGCTCTGTCGTCTATATATAATTTAGTAACATTTCAGTAAACAATTTTAAATTACTAAATATTTGATTTCCGTGGGCAAAGCATTGAATACGCGTAACCCATCGCTAACAGTTGATTTTTTTAAGAATGATATTTTTGTATTCATTTTGCAGTTTTCAGCAGACCTTACCAAATAATTGTTTCCATCTTATAACTAAGAAGGGTTTAAGGTGGGTAGGTATTAGATTTTTCTCGATTTTATATATTAAAGTTGTTTCAATACTTTGTTCCACTGAAATCCAACCCAATTGGTTGGTCTTGCCAATGTTCTTACATAGATAATCAATATATTTTGAAAACGTTAACTATCGATCTAAAATAATTCCTAAATATTTAATTTAACTTACAAATTCAACTTTCGCATTATTAATGTACAGAAACAGTTGACCATTTAAATATTTTCGGCAATTAGCTTTAGTTCCAAGAACCATACATTTAGTTTTGTCATTATAGTTTCAATTTTTTTTTGTACATGACCATATATATAACATACAAAGCTCTTTATTCATTATATCTGTGATTTCAATTTGATTTTTGTCAGATATATATATATTCCTCATCAGGCGCGCAGCCAGGGGGGGGGCATGCCCCCCCCCCCCCCCCCAAGCCGTCTTCCATGAACCAAAAAATAAAGAAGCATAATCACTATTAGTACAAATAGTCCCTTCAAATTAGGAAATATTTAAGAAAATTTTCCCACAGTTATGAGACCTGTAAAAAGTATTTGTGTTGTCTAAACATGATTTTTACCCCCCGCCGTTCTAATAAAGGGTGGTTTTTGAGAAATATATACATATGTATGAATTTTAGCGTTTTTTCGTCTTTTTCTCTATATTGAGGAAAAACTATGCATTTTGGTGAAAAATATCAAGAGAGCAAAGTAGTAGAGCATAAAATTTCCTATAATTTTTGTCTCTTCTTTTTTTTTGAATTCCGCTTAGTTACGCCACAAGAGGGCGCGAAAGAAATATACATATAGACTTTTGCGCGCCAAATTATGCATTTTTATGAGATCAAAGTTGTAGAAAATTATATGAGATCAAAGTTGTAGAACATAAAATTCACTATCTTTAGTTCTAGTTTTTTTTTTTTTTTTCATAAAAATATATATATTTTATGTTCTACAACTTTGATCTTACGTAATTTTTCATAAAAATGCATAATTTTGGCTCAAAATCTAAAAAAGGCGCAAAAGTCCATATGTATATTCATTTCTTTCGTGCCCTCTAGCGGTGAAACTAAGCTGAATTCGAAAAAAAATGGCAGAGGCAGAATTTATAGGAAATTTTATGCTCTACAATTTTGCTCTCTTGATATTTTTCACATTTTTCACCAAAATGCATAATTTTCCTCAAAGAGAAAAAGACGAAAAAACGCTAAAATTCATACATGTATATATTTCTCAAAAACCACCCTTTTTAGAACTGAAAATCATGATTAGACAACCCAAATACTTCACTTCTTACAGGTCTCATAACTGTGGGAAGATTTTCCATAAAACAGCAATTTTTTTACTAATTTGAAGGGACTAAAAGTAGGATCCAAATATTTCTTGAAATTTATAAATGTAATTAATGCCAATATTATCTAGTAGAGGAATCTATACACATCCGTTTTCAACCATTTTCTGAAAAGTTTTCCTCAACCTCTGGGGAGGCCGGTTCTATTGGCCCCCCCCAGATGAAGTTTCTGGCTGCGCCACTGTTCCTCATCCTCAAAAAGGCTTAGATATGAACTTCTTAGGACATGATTTATATCATTCACATATATAATGAATAAAAGAGACCCTAGCACACTGCCCTGCGGTCTGTGGTACCCCATACGAACTAGTAATTTTAGTAGATGTCTTATTGTTTACTTTAGTTTTATTTTTATTTAGTTTTTTCACTTTAGTTTTATACTCCCCCTGAAAATATTTCTGTGGACGCTCATGCTTGTAGCCTAATATTTGTTGACACCTCTGTTCTTTTATACATGTGTATATTGCATGAAATGAGGTTTAGTGATGGTTTTCCTTGTCATTTGACTGTTTGACATTATCGCAAATAAGTTTTATTAGAAATAAACATTTTCATTTTAAATGAACAAATTAAAGCAATGCTATTTTTGTTCATAAAATCTGTCTATACAGCTTTTGCTGTATAGACTTATATGTACGGAATAATAATCCTAAGAATGTAAAATCGCTTTTAAGTTTTGTTTCCTACAATAACTTTTTATTTATTTTGTAACTGTCAATTTATTATTAAGTAAAAGTGTTTATATGTTTAAAAAGTTATGAGATAAACATTTTACTTTATATATTTAATTTTAATTGTTCATTATTACAGCTCAAAACCCTATAACATGAGTTAACGGCCTAATTTCCCTTCCATGCCCTTATGCAAATCAGCAATAAGGTCGATTTTTCGAGCGCGCATGGCCATGCATTCATAAGACCGATTTAGCTTTGGTACACAGAAATTCGTGACATTGCGATATAATTTATACTATTATTATCACAAAATGAAATACGTAGCTCCATGTATTTGTACTTAAATTAAAGCTAAGAGAATAACGAGGTTTTCTATGTATGTATCAGAATTTTGGTAAGCGTGAAATCAAAAGTTATGGCCAATAGAAGTTTAGACCTACCGTAGCACACACACTGTTACTCCCCCTTTGATTTACCGTGAATGATTAGTTTTGCGATTTTTATATAGTTGGTATATATGGACGAATTCAGCAAATAATTGTGAACATTTTGGCATAAAGAAATATTCTCTGTCATGAATTTTTAACGAATTAGAGTAAAAATGGTAAGTAAAAACACATGTTTTTAAAAAAATTACTTTCTGGGCTGTAACTACCCCTGATACCAACTTATAGATTGGATAACATGCATTTCCTGATTTGATAAGTTATGACCTACATTTTCATATATAGTTTCTTTTGTTCTACCCCATTGATAGGTTGCTCGCTAAATATGCATCTTTGGGGGCTCACGCCGCTACACTAAGCTTGGTAAGAGGCTCTGCAAAGACATGAACTCAGTCTCTGATGATGAAATATTAATAAGAGTTGAAAATATGATTAAATAAATTTTGCTTATATTCCCTCCACTGTTGCTTATATTCCCTGCTTGTTGTCTTCATTAGTGCCATTTCATTCACAATTGTTCATAATCATAACAAGAAATTAACCACAAGTTTGATAAACAATTGAATACACATCATTGCATAATATTTTTCGGCCGATTTATTGAACTTTGAACAGGGCCGGCGGAAGGGGTGAAACAGCGAAGCAGATGTTTCAGGCGGCATTTTTTTAAGGGCGGCATTTTAAGACTTGATTATTACCTTTTTATAAATTTCAGAAATTCAAAATTGCACAAAAATCTCAAAAAAACATTTTTTGACCACGAATGGGTATTTTATTGTGGAGCGTTACATATACACTAGTTCACAAGTTCAAAGCCCTGTTAATTCTTGATAAAGCTGGTAAAAATATGAGTAAGGGCCCATTGGATTCGGAATGACGTCTAAAAAAATATTCAAAATTTTCAAACCCGCACATAAACAATCGCAAAAGTTATAAACACATGAACATTGAAAAAACGAGTTTTGTTTTTTTGTAAATAACTCGAAAACTATTAGTATTTAAGAAATTTTAAAGAAATATTCTTAAAGGGGAAGAAATTTCCAATAAAATAGTCCCGATTTAATGTTGAAAATAGAGCTCCGTGCAGCAAACACTAAGCCGTTACGATGCTTTGAAACCGTTGGTAACAAGTAAAAATATTTTTTATGTTAATAAATATTAACTTAAATTTTTTTAAAAATTATGGTATTATTTAGACACTTAAAGGGACAATATCCCGTTGTAAAAAAAATTTTTCACCGATTTTTCATAAAACGAGCCTATTGTTAATTAACAAATTTTTTTAGAGTTTGCGTTTATATTTCAAGTCGGATAATTGTTAAACAAAAGCCACTAAAATTATTTCGATTCGTGGAGACCCTTTGTAAACTATACTTTATGGGATTATGACATTACGATATTTTTAATTGTTATAGTCTATTAGTTATTAAGTATTTAACCTAACAAAAAACTAAAAAATGAAAAATTGAGGTTGAAAAATTTTTTACTATTAATTTTAATTATTATTATTGTTTTTATATTCAAAAGTACTATAAGATCATATAAGCTTTAAATTTTCATTGCTAATTGTTTAAACAAATTTTATAAACGAATAGATAAATTACGTATTTTTGAAAAAAAAATTTTGCCATTTTATTGGTTATAAATAAAATATTATGATTAAAAGAAAAAACAATTTTTCTTAAAAAAAAATTTTTAATTGTCTAAAATCATTTTTTTTCCTTTTTTCAATATTTAAACAAATTATTAAGAAAAAAATTTATTCTTAAAGTTTATTATTTGCAATTCTCTACAAGCTGGAAAAATAAAATTGTTTGTTGTTGTTAATTTACTTGTTTATTTAATACACAATTTGTCATTAACAATCGCCGAACGTGTTTATATTTTTTTTAGATAGAAAAAAAAAATAAAATAAAAACAACCGCATATATAAACATGTATTTTTCAATCTTCATTTGTTTATAACTTTTACAATTGTTGTTGATGTGCGGGTTTGAAAATTTTGAACATTTTTCTAGACGTCATTCCGAATCCAATGAGTCCTCACTCATATTTTTACGAGCTTTATCAAGAATTAACACGGCTTTGAATTTGTGAACTAGTCTAATATTCTAATCCGTACTCCGTACTTATTCGTTTACTCGTACTAAATATGTCAACGCCGCGCTGACCGTCGGCTGCTTTTGTCTCAAGGACAAGGAACAATTGCAATTTTGAGCAAAACACGACTGCTACAGCGCACAACGTGGCCATAAAAGACCCCGCACGGATCTTATGGAAATTGGCCCTCGGTTAAATTGGCTGAATTTTTAATTTGTTGTTTTTTCGACTTTCTGATCAAAAGCTCTTATGGGCCCAACTCGATCCTATGTCTAGTTTCCGAGATACAACTATAAATTCTTGTAAAATTCTGTATCTTGTCGAACTTTTAATTTATTGGTGGGGTATTAGGGTTCAAAGAAGCAATTTCCGAGAGTTTTTCAATTAAAGTTTTTTGATCAGGAAGACAGACACTTTTTGTAAAAAATGTTTTAGCAAATTTGATCGCATATTTTTTTTTCACTTGTTATTTTTGCATAGATTTCCCGGCACTTTCGCCAACATTTTTCAAATTTTTTTCTACGCTATTTTTATTAAAACAACAAATGTTTTTAGAGTAAAATATTAGAAACTATCACAATATAAAATGTATGAAAAAAATCATGACTTCGAAATTTTTTTAATTGTACAAGGGCTCATTCTCGTACATTTCTTGAGCTGTATCTCGGAAACTAAAGATAGGATCGAGTTGGGCCCATGAGAGCTTTTGATCAGAAAGTAGAAATATACAACATATTGAAAATTCAGTCCATTCAACTGAGGGCCAATTTCCATAAGATCCGTGAGGGGTCCTTTATTCTAACAGTAGTAATTTGTAAACGTTTTTTCTTAGGGCCAAATAAACTGGCGCCGGCACTGACTTTTAATATAATACTTGTATATAAATTTATATTTTTATAAATAATATTTAAAATACCTAACCTGCAAAATACAGTGCATCTCTTAGTTTCAAGCGACCTTTACGTAGGTTAGAAGATGTATTAATTTTATCGTAAAAATGTTTTTAAGGTATTTTTAATAAGATTAGTACAATAAGAATGAAAATTGCTGTCGGGTGTTGCCGAATACCCAATAAACACAACGATTTCCGCAAAAAAAAAGTTTAACAGCATGGTAGAATGCCCTTATTGAAATTGCGATATATCCGTAATACAGACTTTAGAGCAAAATCACTAATCACTAAGTAAAAAAAAATACCAAAATCTGACTAAATTTTCTACAAAAATGTGTCTATTAATTTTTTTCGTATGTGTTATAGTTTTCGAGGTACACGCTAAAAATTTGCCTCACGTTTTTTGATAATCTTTGGTACCGTAATACCTGGGTAGAAAGAAGTCATATAATAAACACAACCATTCATTGAAATTCAATTTAATTTAAAAAGAAATTAAAAAAATAAAATGATATTAAAGCACGTTAAGTACATGTACATTCAGTGCATGTAATGACGATAAATCATAACATAAAAATCACATCATTTTTGCTCTCTTGTTGCGGAGGAGTTCTGAGGTGGTGGCTCACACTTCTCGTCTTCTTTGAGATTAAAATATATTTTATATAAAACTGGGAATAATAGAAATGAGTAGAAGTTGCAATTTGATGTGTTCGATTGCGAATACTTTTATTTGATTCACATTTTTATGTGCTTAATAAAGAATGTCAGTAACATTTTACTCTAAAATTATCATAAAACATGGTTTATATAAAACATGAGAGTTTACACATCTCTAACGACCGCTCTGTATGGCTGATATGATTCAGTTTCAATAGGAAATATTCTAATAGACTGTTTTATATATATATTCCAGATATCCAGATTATAAAGACAAATATTTAGTCAAACAAAGTTTATCGTATTTAATAGACATTCGCAGTCGGCAACGCCTGACTGCAACTTTATTCATTTCATAATATTCTTATTAAAAATACAATGTTCCATATTTTAGGGTAACATTGATATATTATCTAATCTACATAAAGTTGGTACATTGACATAAAGTATTACCAGAATTTATACTTTTTATGTTTTACGGAAATTAACAAAAAACCAAATTCCATAAATTATGTATCCATACAAGGCTACAAACTTAGTAGTTATTATTGTAGGCCTAGTTTAAGAAAAGGCGGTGTTGGTATATGGGTTGAAAATAGCATATCTGTTAAATGTCTAAATTTAGACCAGTTCTGTATCGAAAGACACATAGAAGTGTGTGGAATTAAATGGAAAAATAATAATAATAATTATATATTATATGTTATAGGTCACCTGCTGGGGACTTAAACATTTTTTGTAAAATTATTCATGATGTTCTAGCGTGTGTCTATAAAAAAAATGTAAATCTTATCATGTGTGGAGACTTTAATTGTGATGCCTATAGAGAATCCAAAGAATTTAATAAACTAGTCGGTGTATTTTCGTGTTTTAATATGCGTCATGTGGTAGGGTGGCCCACCCGAACGCAAGGGCCTTCCTTATCAACTATCAACAATATTTTTATCAATTTTGACAATGATGGACAAGTTGGTGTTTTTGATAATGTTATCTCTGACCACAGGTGTATGTTCTTTTTGAACTACATCTATCAAAAACTGAGGAATGAAATAATTTATATTCTTTTAAACGAAGTTATGATGAAAACTCTACCGATAATTTTGCATCGGCCCTCCGAGAAGAAACTTGAGAGGTTCTATTTTTATTAGAAAATATTGACGATGCTTATGGATACTTTATTACACAATTTTTACTTCACTTTAACGTTTGTTTTGCTCTGCGACGCTATAACATAAAAAATAATCTCAAAAATTGGGTAGACACTGAGGTAACATTATCTAGCAGAAACCTAAAAGATTTATACGTTTTAAAAAAGTCATATCCAGAACTGGGAGATTTATATAAAGCTAAAGAGAACCACTTCTTATTGCTAAAAAATAAAAAGAAAAAATATTACCAAAATTAAATTACCAAATCAGATAATCCGACCAAAACTTCGTGGAATATTCTAGCAGAATTAACAAACACCAAGTCAAATAAAAACTTTGGAAATAATATAACGATTATACATAATGATGAAAAAATTGTAAAACCGGATGAACTTGCATCCATTTTCAATGACTTTTTTATAAATACTCCCTTAGAAATAAAAAATGAAATTCCACTCCAGAAAAGTCCCATTAATGTAAACCATAAATACAATGTGAATACCTTATTTCTAAATCCATTTACTTCTACTGAATTGTATAATCTTTTAACAGCTAAATTAAAAAATAAAAAATCTTCCGGGCCTGATGACATCCCTATGTTTATTATTAAAAATAATTTACAACAACTACTCAATCCGTTAACATATTTGGTAAATCTTTCTTTTTCATCGGGCACTTTCCCATCTTGCCTAAAAACGGGAAAAGATAGTCAGATATTTAAAAACAAAGATCCACATTTGTTAGATAATTATAGACCGATTACAATCCCTAGCGGTTTCTCGAAAATTTTAGAATACTCCTTTCTAGACAGACTACTTACTCTCTTTTATTAATAAATTTAATATCGTCACGGAAAACCAACATGGATATCGTCGCGGAAAATCTACTGCTACAGCCATTCGTGGCTTTTATGAGACACTTATAAAATATATCAACGCAGGCGAGTGTCCTGTTGGTATCTTCTGTGATCTTAGCAGGGCATTCGACTGCGTCGACCACGAAATTCTATTAAAAACCGCTGCCCAAGGAATCACTACTTCCACATCCAGATTTTTTATCTAAGTCATTCACAACGAAGAAATTTTGTATGTGGAAATATTTGTTTATGGAACTTTAATAATATAATTTTTGAAATCCTCTACCCAAAAACCCATAAAACTATACCCCACATCGGTAGCGGGGTGGTAGTGGGGGTGGATTAAGTAAAAAAACATTTTGAGGTTTCTGGTTCTTGTACACACCCTAAATCACATTTTTTTCATCCCCTTTAATAATGGGGTGGGGGTGGAAATGGGGGGGCTAATGCCAAAATTTTTTTTTGAGACCTCAGCTTCTCTTGTATATACTAAATACCAATTTTATGGACTCTTACCTGCTTGATTTACCTATTTTCCACAAATTTACCCCAATTTACCCCCCAACCCTTCGACGGAACAAGATGAAAATATAATCTAGTTCTAGATCTCGTTAAAGTACATGTGTGTACCAAATTTCATGTCAATATCTCAAACAGTTCCAGAGTAAACGCGCGCACAAAAAAAGTTACAGACAGACCGACAGACAGAAATTTTTTTTTCGCTCAAACTTAAAATCTCGACGTTTCGTGACATTCTAAGTCTATTTGAACAATAAAAATTTTTGAAAATTTTTTTGTCGTTACTATACTTCCACTGGATGTGGAAGTAATAAATTAGACGTATATGGAATAAGAGGAACTACACAGAACTGGATTTCATCATTGCTAAATTCAAGAAAACAGTATGTAGCTATAAATCATGTAAGTCAGAATGAAATACGTACTTACACTTCTGAGTGAAGACAAATAAACATGGGCGTAGTCCAGGGGTCTGTAATGAGTCCAATTCTGTTTATTTTATTTATTAACGAAATTATTACACTTTCTAACGTCCATTTTACTTTATATGCTGACGATACCTCCATTTTAATCTCAGACAAATGTGATATTACTTTAAAGAATAAATGCGAAGATACTCTTGTGCATTTAATAAATTGGTTCAACAGCATTTCATTATATTTCAATAAGGACAAAACCCAGTTAAGCAAGTTTCATTCATAGGTACCAAAATAAGACATCTAACATCAGTTTATCTGTCAATAACACATTTTATATTCAAGCGAAAGAAAACAATAACCTTAAATTTCTAGGGCTGTACATTGAACCATGCCTAAATTGGAAGGCACAATGTAAGTTTCTATCTTCAAAATTATCCTCCATTTATTTTATATTCACAAATTTAAAATCTGTTTTCATAGAACACCAACTAATTACATTATATTACGCTCAGGTAGAAAGTCGCCTGAGATATGGTATCTGCTTTTGGGGGGACTCAACCCTCTCACATGACGTATTTGTGACTCAAAAACGAATATTGCGGTATATCGCTGGCGTATGGAGCACTCACACATGCAAAGATATTTTTAAAAACTATAAAATACTGACATTATATGGTTTATATATTTTCGAAATTTGTTTATTTGTCTTCAACGGCAAAAATAAGTTTTTGACTAATAGTACTTATCATCAGGTAAATACTCGCCAAAAAAATGATTTACATATACCATTCTCTAGAGTAAATATCACCATTAAAGCTCCCAGCCGTATAGGTGCAAAAATATTTAATTGGCTTCCAAATACTATAAAATCTATAGAAAAGGAAAATATATTTAAAAAAAAACTTACGACATTTTTGCTTGATAAATACTACAGAGTATTTTAAATGATTGAACACTTCACCAGCATTTTATTTGATGTTATGTATTTGTGACATATATATGTACATGTATATAGCGCCTCCATGTTTGGCATATCTCTATTTTTTTGTGGCGTTTCTTATACAAATGTTTGTCTTCGGGAATAAAGAATTTTTGAATTTTGGTTTGAAACTAAGAGACCTCCGGTATATTGCGGTTTTTCATGCTTACTCTAAAATTAAGATAAAACCTACTTTACGTACAACTGAGAATTTGCAGACCTCTGGTGGTCACCGTGTATTACAGATTTGGCGCAATTTCAATAGGAATTATTCTACTATGCTGATACTTCAAGTAAAGGTAGTATAAATTGTACTTCAATTACTTTTTATTACTTCAAATACCCGAAGAAATGAGTATTTGGTACCTGATACTTGCAGATATTTTCGAATAGTACTTAGTACTTAGTACTTGTTAAACGAAATTACAGTACTTAAAGTACTTTACAATTTACTTTAAGTATTTAAAGTACTTGATCACTATTTCAAGTACCTTAGGTACTGCAAGTAAGTTTACAATCCAGTTGAAACCTGCAGAGACTGCTAAGAGCAGTTATTCGTTATTGCTAAAAAGAGCATTTTCCTTTTAGCACATGCGAAAGTTGCAAAAACCCCATTTTAGAGGACGGCCAACACGATGGTGATACTCACGCGGTCCCTACCCCTCTCGAACTACCCCCAAACGCAAAAAACCACCCCTTTTCTTCCATTTTTCGTTGTTGAGCATGCGAGGTCTTGTTGGATCGGCTTTTTTTTTGAGGAAACTCAATATGTCCTGTAAAATTTCGCAACCAGACATCCTAATGACCCCCGGTGGTTGAGGCCACCCCCTCCCCAATACCGGAATATGCAAAAAACACCCAAACATGCCAAAAACTGTTTTTACACGTTTTTAAGGGCCTCCCACCACTCACCAACTACCCCAATTTAGGGTAGTTGGTTAGGGATGGGAAGCTAAATAATATTAGCATCGTGTTCCCCGCCCTTGAAAACGTGTAGAAAACAATTTTCGACACGTTTGGATGTTTTTTTATTTGCATGTTCCAGGGAGGGGGTGGTTTCAACCCCCGGGGGTCGTTAGGATGTCTGGTTGCGAAATTTTACAGGACATATCGAGTTTCCTCAAAAAAAAAAACGATCCAACAAGTCCTCGCATGCCTAACAACGAACAATGGAAGAGAAGGGGTGGCTTTTTGCGTTTAGAGGTAGTTCGAGAGGGGTAGGGACCGTGCGAGTATCACCGTCGTGTTGGCCGTCCTTGAAAACAGGGGAAGAGACATATTTTGTCGCTGCCCTTGCACTTTTGAGGTTTTCGACTTTTATTGCAAGTTTCGTATGGACTATTTAGTTTGTATTAGAAAGACATAGCGTGAGGGTAATAAACATGTAATCCTATATTGAGTGTTTATATTATGTGTTAATGTGTTCAGGTATTATTTGTTACAGAAACTACAAGTTTGAGAAGGTACCAAAATTTCTTTTTGAAACGTACCAGTTTTGGCCCGTTTTTGGCCAAAAGTTCAATTTGTGGCCAAAAATATGGAAAATTGGCAAGCGGAAAATGGTTTTCCAGCAATGAGCATTGACAACGAAAATTTTCCGCCTGGTCAGAAAGTGTTATAGTACGTTCCAATTTTGGCCATAATTGATGTCGCCAGTGCTGCCAATTGCACGGAGAACAAATGTTGGCATATATCGAATGTTGATAGGCAAGATATCAAGATATCACTCTTCACCTTAGCACCAAGCCCCAAATGGAATATTTTCTGGGGCGACTAGCACCAAAACCGGAAGGGGGGAGGGGGAGGTTTGACTCACATAAGATAAAATACTCGCTAAAACATAACAGCAATACAATATTCAAGAAATTTTGCCAAATCTGAAAAATTTAAAAATTTTTGCTTTTAGTTATTTTAGAATACATTAATGAAATGGAATGTTATGTTTTTTTAGGAGAAAAATTTTCTGATTTAGTAAATAAATAAAGCAAATTCGAGAAACTGTATCATTATTTAAATATACCCTAAATATAAAAAATATGTCAATGTACAGAAATATTTACACATAAAGATTGGTTTAGATAAAAATAAATAAAAAATTTAAAGTACTTGAAGTAGTTAAATGTACATGTAAGTGTTTTACTTTTAAACAGTACTTGATACTTGATACCTACAACTAGAAAATACTTGAAGTATTTAAATGTACTTGTTACAATTAAATGACTAATTGAAGTAGTACAAGCAGTACTACACCGAAAATTGCAAGTACTACCTCGAAGTACTTGAAGTATTCTGGTTTTTGAAAAGTAATTGATACTTAATGCAACAAGTACCCCAACTAACTTGAAGTAGTTTAAATGAGTGCTTTGCCCATTTCTGACCGTAGGGAAGCAGACAGGCGGCGTGTGAATGCTTTCGAGATGTGGATCTGGAGACAGCACTGGACAGCCCTTCGCGCTAATAATTTTCTCCAAGAAATACGTCCCCCAAAACCGTTTCTCCAGCATCGCGTTTTCTCGAATTCATCTTTGACAACATCAACTGGAGAGAGGACAATATAGAACAGTTGATAGTTCAAGAGAAACCAGATGGCAAGAGGAGAACAGAACGCATGTTCCGTTCGCGCATCGCACTCAAAGTTTTTAAAAATGGCGAAATTTTGCTGTTTCCCGTCATTTTTTTTTATTACTAAGTTTACTACTATCGAAATGCTATAGGTCCTATTGCGTAGTTTGGTTCATGAGGAATTCGGAAAAAAATTAAAACATGTAATTTCGAAATATTTATTGTTCACACAAAAAGCTCAAAAAACACAACTTTTAGTAGAAATGGCAATATTTGTAATTTCTGTTAATTTTACTTTCTCATTTTTAGTAAACAAACGGTGAATATATTTATCGACTCTAATTTTGTTATTCAAAAGATTGCACTTTAAGTCAGATTTTTGGGAAAATTTTGGCTCAATAAATCTTGATAGAAATGTCGTTCTAATGAAGCCAACTCTCTTGCGTCGGCGCCACACACTTTTTTAGATGCTTTGGTCACAAGTGTAACACACACCGTTCTACAGCCTGGGTGTAACAAGGGAAGCTTTGAAAGTCTGGTTGCAGCGGTGTGCCAGTCTATATTAGATTCACATTCCTCAAAATGAGAGAAGAGTGCTGAGCAAGGATCAATTATACCTAGCTGATATTTCAGCTACCATAAAGTCAGACATAATTTTAGAAGATTTAACAGCTCGTGATCCTGGCACGCTTTTACACTCAATATGGTTGATGACAGCAAACAGAGTTCTAAGACTACACGTGAGTTTAGAAAAACTTACTGATGAAATTAGGAAGGTTCATACATTTCGAAATGATACATGCTTCTCTGGTTCAAAATTTAAATCAGCAAAAATTTCACAGATGGTCCAAAGATAGTTTTTGAAGCCTACAGAACATTACGGTACCTAACTCAAAATTTACTGTCATCAACCCAGTAATTGAGCGAAACGCTTTCTTTGCTCACCAAAATTTGATCCTTGAAATGATTGTGGATGAAAGAAAACATATCAGAGAATTGGGGCTGCGCCGAGCATTGGAAGCTTGATCACTTTCCAAGGGAAAAACTATTCTAAACTTCACCACGCCAAAACTCAACTTTGAAGCAACGGACTACGTCAGCTTGATTTGGTGGGATAGTTGCGATATCTCGTCTCCTCCACTACTAAGGAACATCACGGATAAGGACATTAAAAATCTAATACAGATTGGCACACCGCTGCAACTGGATTTCCAAAGCTTGCCTTGTTATATCCAGGGAGTAGAACGGTGTATCAAACTTGTGACCGAAACAGCTAACATTGTGGTGCTGACGTAAGAGACATCTTCTTAGCAAGATCTATTATGCCAGAATTTTCCCAGAAATCTAACTTTAGTGCACTTTTTTGAATAACAAAATTAGAAATGATAAATACATTCACCGTTTGTTTACAAAAAATGAAAATGTAAAATTAGCAGAAATTACGAAATATTGCCATTTCTACTAAAAATTGTGTTTTTTAAGCTTTTTGCGCAAACAATGTATATTTTGAAATTACACGTTTTAATATTTTTTCGTATTCCTCATGTCCCAAACTTCACATTAGGACCTATAGCATTTCGATTGTAGCGAGTTTAGTAATTATTAAAAAAAATACGAAAAACAGCAAAATTTCGTCATTTTTCAAAACCTTGACCAAGATATTCGATTTGAATTTTTTTTTTTTCATTTTGCTTAGCTAGGCGATAGAAAAATAAAAGGCAACTTTTCCGGGGTATAACGATAGAAAAATAAAGGAAAGTGTTTTTTCGGTCCATCCTAGTGTGTATGTATGTATCTGTGTAGATCGTTTCTTGTAAACATGATAACTTCTGTTAGTCTTAAAATTTTTATTTCAAATTTGAAACATATATATTATATAATGTAGCATAGTGGAATGCTCCCTATTGAAACTGAGCCAAATTTACATAGATTAGGTGATTGTATATCAATTTTACTTTAAAAACGTTCCTAAGATATTCTTAAGACCATTACGAAATGAATAAATGTTGAGTACCTTTTAACAATGACAACTTCTGTTGGATTTAAAATAATTACTTCAAATTTGGAAAATATGTAAAATAGCATAGTAGAATTGTTTCTGTTAAGAAACGTGTAAACTATCATATTTTATAAAAACTGTATTTTACTATAATTTTAGAACAAAATATTACTAAGGCTTTTGCTTGATCACACAAGTATACAAAGATGTACAAAATTGCAGCATATTATGTATAGTGTATCTTCCAGGTTCGAACACTCTTTATGTAGTTTAGCTGATAATATATTAATTTATTAAGGTGTTTAGTTCTTATTAAAACTATTATGAAACGAACGAAATTTGAAGTCGAATGCTGGCGACTGCTAGTACCTATTTAATTAAACATAATTTATTAATAATGTTCGGACAAAGAGTTGGCCTAGGTCGTGTAATATCGAATAATCACGAATTAAAATGTACCACCATTTTATGCGACACGTTTTCCTTTAAATTTAAACTAGGTTGTAATGATACTTAAAGATCATGCAAAAATATGATTGCAATCACAAAATAATAACTTTTTAAAATCACAGCCTGAAGATGACCAAGAGGTAATTTTTTATGGATTATCTTCAAACAATGTAAATAGTGTAATATGATATGGAAAGTAGGAGTTATTCTTTAGAATAGAATAGTTAAAATAGTTTATAACACATATTTACATACCTATACCTACATACCAATCCTACCCATACCTATCCCAATACATTAGATATATTGTTATTCACACGTCCACATTTCCATTGTTATTTAATTTTTTTCCCTTTATTATTATCATTATTATTTTATTTCCTATTAATTTTTTCAATCAATATGAAAATGCTGTAAGTATAAAGGGGAAAGTAACTTAATATTAGATTTTTTTACTAACTATACTGAAATACACCGTACCTAGGTACATTATTTTTCAAGAATTTTCTGATTTATTAATCTAATTTTATTTATTTTTGGACTTTAAAATCATTCTATCTAAAGTTAAATCACAATTCCTAAATATTGCATGCATAATGTTAATTGAAATTCTTTTGTTCTCATAAATACGGAAATATTAAGTTCTTATTTAGGTAAATAATATTTCGTACAGTATATAAATATATTTTAAAAACGTTCTAAAACCTCAGAATCTTCACGCACAAAGTGTAACAGCTAGGGTGGAAATATAAACAAACAAAGTAGTACCGCAAACGATAAAGAACTCTATTGTAAATTAACGGTGTGCTACAAATCCATTGGGAAAGTAAACCTTATCGGACCTGGAGGAATTTTAATAGTGAACGCATAGCTAACAGGGTTCGTCGTAAGGGGATGACGTAAGCACGAAGCAGTTCCTTAATGTAAGATAAAATAAGGAACTCGCGGGCATCGGAAATCGTATAAAAACGCCGCTAAACTAGGTACAAAGGTCAGTCGGCAGTATCAACTTGGTATCCCACTGATCAGAGGCAAGAAGTGTTGTCTAATAAGGCAAACGCTTGTTTCTTTTTGTTAGAGCTTAACTCTTAATAATTATTCATTTTTCCTAAATTCGCGAGGAGCGTTGTCTACTAAGGCAAACACTCGTGGCTGTTAGTCAGATTCGAATTATAACTAAATTTTGATTAATAATTATTCATTTTTCCTAAATTCGCGAGGAGCGTTGTCTACTAAGGCAAACACTCGTGACTATTAGTCAGATTCAAATTATAACTAAATTTGATTAATAATTATCTA